>JAVKLA010000090.1:24814443-24844835 GCA_034782735.1 Sagittarius serpentarius
AGCGTCGCGGAGGGAAGATGGAGGGAGCAGCGCGGGGGGGGGCGACCAGCAGGGCCCTGAGGAAATAAGTGGCTGTCGAGGGGCCGGGGGTGGCCGGCGCCGCTCCGTTGTACCCCTTGCGGGACCCTGGGAGAGACCTGGTGCTGGTGGAGGGCCGGGGCTGAGGCGGCCGCGGGCTTTCGGCGGAGGGCTGGGGCGCAGCCTGCGGCCCGGGAGCGTGTGGGGATCTGGAGGTGGGTGCCTGGGGCCTGGCTGCTCAGGCGGTTCCTGGTGAGGCGACTACAGCGGGCTCACTTTGCTCCTGGGGAGGCAGATGACTGGCCTGAACGCTGAGCCTATTTCCTGGTTTTGTAGATATATATATATATAAAAAATACATATTTATACTTAAGTATAAAAGACCTTAGGGGGCAGTCAAGTTGCCAGCGTGCTCAGCCCAGCTGCTTTGGTTGTACTGGACCTGGTGCCCGTTAGAGCTGCTCGTGAGCCCTGGGCTGCAGCTGCCGCCTGGGAGAACGGCTCTGGAAAGCCATGAGCCCGTAGCACCGCATTCCTTCGCTTATGCCATTCCTGTGGAGTTCAGGCATCATTCATCAGGGCCTTATTTTTAGGTTTACTGGGGATATTTATTTCTTGTTAAATACTTAATGTGTGCTAAAAGGTAGTTTTTAATAAAAGGTGGGAGCGTTGGAAATGCACTGATGGTTATGACTCTAATGCCATGTTAAATTATGTTAGTTTACTTACAAGATGCAGGCACTAATAACAAGGTTCAGCTCATAGTAAATCTAAAGCTAAGGCCTAGCAGAACATTTCCTCTTGCAGAACATAATAATTATTCGGATAGGCCCTGCTTGTTGTTACATTCTAGAAATTGTATTGAGCCATACATACACAAATCTAGATATCATCTGAATTGTAAAGATAAAACAAATGATAGATGGGAGACAAGAAAGCAGGCACCTGAGAGAAATTATTTATTTTTCCCACTCTTGACAGAAAAGCTAAGGCAGATTCAGTATGTTGCAGTTGTGTGAACGCTGTATAGGTGTGCTGGATGGAGAGTGTTGAACTATGAAACTTGCTTTTTTATTATTGTATATGGCTTATAATTGCTTATAAAAAGGTTATTTACATCATCATATGTGGAGGGAGCAGCTAGTGCCTAATTTTGCTAATTCCTATGTTTTTGTCATTCTCTAAATAGAACTGGGATCAGGTCTGCCCCTGCTTAATTGTGAATTGAACACCACTGACAACAGCAAACTAATTTGACACGTTATAAAGTACTTGAAAAAATAAGAGGTTTTTATTTTTTTAGCACTAGCAAAACATTATGGATGAGAACTTTCAAGAAGAAAAGTTTACAGGAATTATTAAATTTACACCTCCGTTGTACAAACAACGCTACCAGTTCATTAAAGATTTAGTGGGGAAATACAAACCTAAGAAGGTTGGTATGTTTTGTCTTTTTGTTATGAATATGAAAAAAGTTGACATTAAGTATCTCGGGAAGACAGGAAATGTGTAGATAACCTGCTGACCTAATTACCAAACAATGGTAGTGGAGGAGCTATTGTTAAAACTGAATTGCCTTAGTAGACACTTGATGATCACGTTTTGATTTTCAGAGGTGCATATAGTTAATGTTAATTGATGGGAAGAGGGGAAAATCTAAAGGAGAGAAACACCTTAACCTGTTTTGGAGAATAGGTGGCAATCTGGTTTTAATTTAATGCTGAAGATTTTGGTTCAAATCCATGTCTACCGTGCTTGCAACTGTAAATTTAGTTAGGATCATGAAATGCTTTATTCTATCATTAAAAAGTTATTTTTACATAAGTATGGAATTTTTATTGTGTGAAAGTCACTGAAATTACTTGGAAATATGCAGCATTTACACATTGTTTAATATCTAATTTACAGGTGGCAGATTTAGGATGTGCTGACTGCACGCTTCTCTGGATGCTGAAATTCTGCAGTTGTATTGAAGTGTTAGCTGGGCTAGATATCTGTGCAAGTGTAATGAAAGAGAAAATGTAAGCTCTTGCATTATGTTAATTTAAGGTTTGTGTTTGGCTTGACCTAGTAGCACGTTACATCATTTCTTGTAAAGAATTTGAAAATGAGGGTAAGTTCAGAAATACTAGCTTGGTGAATGAACAGCTATCCATTGTTGTTAGTTACATTGCATCCGTGTCTGGGGAATACTGGGCTGTAGATGCCCATAATATCATCTAATGTAGTAAAGGTCCAAGTCATGGAAGGACCCTGAAGGTGTGTACATCTGAGAAATACACTGTTTGTAAAGGTACTAATACATTGTATTAGTAGTATCAGTTTATGCTCATACATGACATTACCGTGGTGTGCAAATATGGTATTTTTGAAATGCGCATGTACCTCTCTTTTAGTCCTCGTGGTGGGGACTTCATTCTTGTTAACATTTTTGAAATGGTGAGGTTATTTCAGTGTTTTATGTCTGACTTAGAAGGCTCCAAAATGTGAAGTTTATGTGATCTTTGAAGCATGGGTCAGACTGGTGAGGAACACCTATGTTTCTGTCTTGGAAGCTGATTAATATGGTTTTAATGAATATGTAGGATCTAGATGCTGACAATATCACTTGCTGTTTCTGAAGAATGAAGAAAAGTAGCCTTTTATTATATTTAATGTTTGTTTTGTCTGATGCAGTATTTCAGAATGAAATTTGCATGTATATTTTAGTTCTCAGTCTATTTTATTTGGAAAAAATAGGTTAATATGCTTCCTTAGTAACTTTTCACAAAGCCCTGTAAAGCATGTCTAAGCCAGACTTACTGTGTGTGTCTAGAATTGAGCTACTATCCGAATTTACAAGTGGTTTTCCAAGTGGCTTGAGTATAGTGGAAACTTTTGTAAACATGAAGGATAACTGCTGGATTAACTCTTCTGCATTTTCTGTCCTATTGTAGATAGTCATAAAAAATATGTTTATATGTCATAAATAATATGTTTATATTAGAAATTCTTTTTTTATCCCTGCAAAATAGTTAACCTTTTTGAGATGTACAGGGTATCTATGTAGGGTGTTAGCTGGTTCAGTTACATGTACAATTTATCTTGTCCTAAGGTCCTTTCTATGACATTGTGTTTTTAATACTTTTGTAGGCACAGGTTGTCTCCCCTTCCTGTTGATTATTTGCAACCGACTGAAAGATCCCTCACTGTTACCTTGCATCACGGTTCAGTTGCCCATAAAGATCCTTGCATGCTTGGTTTTGACTTGGTAACGTGTATTGAACTGTGAGTATTAGGCCAACATACTACATTTTTCTAGGTTCATTAGGGTTCAGGTTGGAATTTTGTCCATACTGTAAACAGACTTGATCAAACCTTACAAGCAGAAGAGTAGCAGAATGTGGCATCTTCTAACTTGTGCTTAAATTAACCATACTGAGAAATTAAAGTGGTGCTGGGTTATGGTGGAAAAAGGATACTGATGAAAAAGTACAAAATGCAAGAGGAAGTTTTCTCAGACAAAAACCTCCGAGCTGCCACTCAGCCACTGTGCCAGTGCTAATATTGCAGAGCTAGGCTTAAAATTACAAGGTACAGATATGGGTTTAGTGGTTTTTTGACTGGTTGTGAAGAAGATTAAAATACAGTAGGGTGTTTTTTAAAGACATACATAAATTTACCCTTTACAGAATAGAGCACCTGGAAGAATCAGAACTGAAGAAGTTTCCTGAAGTGGTGTTTGGTTTCATGGCTCCAAGTGTAGTTGTGATCAGTACTCCGAATTCTGAATTTAACCCTTTGCTTCCAGGAGTGATGTTGTTCAGGCATCCAGACCACAAATTTGAATGGAACAGAGTGCAATTTCAAAGCTGGTAAGTTTACTGAACATTGTGTGCAGACAGATTTGAGTGTTCAGTAATGTAAGAAAGGAGTAGCTATACGTTTTCAGAATGGTTTGTGTATGTGGTTTGGTGTCAGTGGAGTTTCACACCTACTGATTTGGTGAAACATTTCTTTGCTGTTATGAATAGTAAAGTGTGCTCTGTGGGTTTTGCATTTAATGATGGTTGTTAAGTTGGCTTGCTTTTACTGTAACTGCTCTGAAAAAAATATTTAAAACTTTTACTTTCCTTTCTGTATATCTTTATTAAAATTAATGCACTTGAAGTGTAAGGTATTAATTGACCTTTTCACATAATAATACCCTGCTATAGAAATGCTTCATAAAAAAAACTAAGAAATGTGCTCACTATGTATGGTGTGTAATCAAAGCACTCAATTAGTCCAGACCTTTCTGTAAGCGTATGCAAGCAGATTTATCAAATAATCACAGTAGCAAAGCACATTGAATAAAGTTAAGGATAGTTTAGTGGATCATGGCACAATGAAAGATTTTATGCAAAACGTAAGTACATGACAGAGGGTTGCATGAGATATATCGTACTCTAATATCAGTAGGTGTAATAAAAACAAAATAAAGAGGGAGTGGGATATATGTCCTGTGATAACATTGAACTGTCAGTTGTGGAAGAAAATATATGGTACAGTGAAGGATGTCATACCTCAATAGCCAACTCTTGGTCAGAAATTGTATCTTGGAAAATTTGCCACTTAAATTAGGTTGTTTTTGCCATAGACTTTAAAGTATGCAGTGATTTTTGAGTATATAGTTTTGCAAAGCTTGAAGCATATATTTTTCCCTAAACAATGATACTAAAACCTGCCTGCATTATTAGCTGAAGGATGAATACCTTAGAGACCTTTTATATGACTTAAAAGTAAATTTAGAGTCTGCTTTTGCATATATGCGACTTAAATATTGATATTGCTGAAGGAGTGGTATTTTTTGCGCTGCAAATATGAGAAAGTCTTTATGTTTGTGTTGAGATAGAAGTATTGCAATATTCTCTAAAATACATGAGATCAATTTAGTTTACTACTTTTTAATGGAGAATGATGCAGGTAGGGTAGTGCTGTTTTAGTTCCCTGCCCCATCACTTTTTTCACACTGGCTGACGTACAGTATTACAAGATTGGTTTGCATTTAGATCTCATGTACATTGTTGTAACCTTGATTAGGTAGAATTTACTCTCTATACATTTACAACAAACCTCACTTTTTTTCTATTAACTGTTTTTTTGTGCTTTTGGGGTGTGTGTTTTTTATGGGCTCTTCTCAAATAATTTTGTTCTCTAAAAGTGGTAGTTTTTAGCTCACAGTGCATCTAAGATAATGAGTAAGCAACTGTGAACACGCATATTCTATGGAGATGGTTTAGAAATAACAGTAATGTTTGGTTGCCTAAATTACTGATACTAAATGATTCAGATTATGGTAGGCATATGATTACAGCTCTGATTCAGTGAGTTTTGACAGTGTTTATCTTCAGGCATGTGAGTAGTGTTAGAGAAATTACACTCAAGCATTCACATGGTCTTGCTTCTGGTAGAGAATGAATCTTTATCACATTGAAAGATGAATAGTATGATTGGAGTAATTTGTCTGTCTTAGGGCTCAAGAGACCGCTAGACGCTATGATTACTCAGTGGAATTTACTGGCGTAGGGCACCCACCAACAGGAATGGAGAATGTTGGGTTTTGTACCCAAATAGGTGTGTTTGTTAGAAAACATCCTCAAAACGGTGAATCTGCAAAGTGTGAGAAACCCACTGAAGCAGTTTACAGAACAGTAAGTATTATTTCCTTCCTTTCGGAGGATGAATAAAGAGTAAAATTTTCTATGACCTGCCTGTGAAGGTGTTCTTGCTGTGGTCTACTATTGCTATTCAGTCTTAGCTCTGATTAACACACACCGTCAGATCAAGAAAGACTAAGTCCATGACTTGTGTTTCTGATTGTATAAAGGCCTTTAACTTTTAGGTTATGTGCTAAATAGTAATATAGATAATAAATCTTATTTTAACATACTGTTATCCTTAGAATGAAAATTCTCCTTTCTGCCAGGTATAGTGACACTATTTTTATAATAGTTCCTCCAATCAGTCATTTTTTCATCATGTGATTGTTGGCACTGACAGATTTTTCAGATACATAAAAAAAGCATAAACAAGCATTTCTAACAGAGTGTGGCTTTTGAAGAACTACATATTGTTGTCAAATATATTATCAGAAGGAAGGCATTTCCCAGAAGTTTGATTGACAGGACCTGTTTTGTGTAGTTTGCCTTACTCAGCAGCATTTGATGTTACACCCTAATCTCAGTGTTTCCAGGTAGCCAATTCTGGTTTTTGCAGAGGCATGGGATCTTGCCAAGTACCCTGTTCTCTGGTGGTGCATATCAAACATTTTTGGTTTTTAGCACAAAATGGCTTTCAGTGTAGATAACATCAGATAATATTTTTGTAAAGTACTCTGCTGTGTGTTGCAGTGTGTCACACCAACAAAGCCTAATGCCTCTAAGCGCCATGTGGTATAAATCAAAGGATACTTTTTTGAGAGATAATATGAAGTAATAAAAAGAGAAATATATTGGGGGTTTTTTCAACCTTACAGGGCCTTAAATTATTTGTTTCGATGAACATATTCTCATATTTCACTTCTTTGTTTAAAGATATGTATGTATCTTCAAGTGACTTGTGACCTAAAGTGAAATGTAAAGTGATGTTACGGGAGTGTCTTCTGTAGTTTCCAAGCTAAAAAGACATTCTATACATTGGAAATTTCACCTGTCATCTACTGCCCTTAGAATTGTGAAGTGCTTTTTAATGCTCAACAAACTTGGAAATATGTCTAGGTGACTGATGCATACTAGAAATTGCTCTCATTATCTTCTGTTACAGGGTCATTATGGAGGGAGTTTTGACACCAGTATCCTTTGAGTTTAAACAAGTGTTGTATCTCATGTTTTTCTTATCAGACCTGGACTATCAAGTTAATTTTTATTTCATTAACTAATTTATGGGAATAAATCAACATTTCAAGATGTAATCAGAAAGTAAGAGGAAATAGTTATAGACTGGAATTTCAGTGGTAGTGTGTTGGTATAAAGCACTTCCTAGTAAACTAGTGGTAATGAGATTACCTGCCTAGTTTTCTTGATTGCCTTGCAGTATAGCTCAGTGTAGAACACACTACAAGTTCACAGATTTTGATGTCACAATTTATTTTTTAGCATTCTCTGCATCTGTGAGAGCATATTTAATGTTTTACTCTGAAAGCAGAATTAAAGACTTAGCTGCAGTCCTGATTTCCAGATGACAGTTCAGAAGTAGTTTAGAATCTACATAGCTGTGGAACTGTCACCAGAGCCTCATGATGAGTAATGTGGAAAGTAAGAGAATGATTAAAAAGAATTAAAGAATTGCAGGGCTTCACCTTGCCTGATTTTTTTTTGAAGTTCTGTTAACTTATCTAATTGCCGTTGTAGTTCTAATACATAAAATCAAGTAATACCTAGTTTTTCTGTTACCTGAAAATGTTTAAAGTAATAAGCAAAACAGGATTGAATAAAAAATTATGTTCACATTTTAGAAGCTCTTTTTGATAAGCAAATGTTAAAATCTGAGCATATGATAATGATAAACATTTTATGTGTTCTTGTATGTTGTAAAGGTGTTCAAAGCAGTGTATCCAAGTCTTAAAGATGAGAAGTACCTGCAGAATGCAGTGGTCAGTGAAGTTGTTTTCACAGCACAAATCATTAAGCGAAGTCTGCTGGACTGTTCAGTGTCAGAGCATGAGGAGGATAATGATGACCCTACTGAGAGAAAATCCAAATTCCAACCTTCAGTGAACTGTTTTTCAGAAGATCTTGGAAAACTGGCTGTTGAAAAAAGCATGGAACCATTTGTCAATGGAAGTGTGGTTTATATACCTCTTAGAACAATCTTTTCTTTTCCCAAAGTCAATCGACTTTGTGGTACCTTTGAGAAGTTATGCAAGCTTATTGCTGGCAAGGTTACACTGAGCAGTGATGGTTCTGCTGTGGTGTTCAATACTGAACATGAAAATGAAGACAATTAGATCATAGATTTCTCATACAAAGTTGAAGTAATGAAAGTATTCTTTTAGTAGCTGTGAAATTGTGTGTTCTGTATGCTAACTAGAACCACAAAATCTTTTCTAAACCTTCTGGTATTTATCCATCAGCAGCGCTCTCATTTAGTGAAGATGAGTGTTTCTGACGAAGATAACAGTAACTTGTAGGGTTTTGGAGTATCAGGGGCTAAAAGGGAAGAATTAATTCCCATGAAGATAAATTTTAAGTGTTTCTGTTTGCATTCTGTTACTGTATTGTAGCTATCATGACTAGATTGTTTTTTGGTAATCTTTTGTTAGCTCCCAAGATAGTTGATGATAACACAGAACGATGTTGTGCTGAATAATATGAATCAGACATAGGTTTAGTGTTTTCCTAATAGAGTAAAATTTATAGATGCGTTTTTCAAGATGAGCACATACTTGGCCTTCGTGAAAATTAAATATTGTTCCAGATAAACTGCAATATGCTGCAAACATTTGTAGCTCAGTAAATTCAATACTGGGGAAGAGTGTCATGATGTTGGATGTAAGGTGGGGGAAAAAAAGGCAGATTTAGACCTATTACCCAGTTTCTTGATAACTGCTGCTTGGAAAATAAGTTGCATCCTGTAACTTTCCAGAAGCTGAATTTAATTAATTTGAAACTGGTATCTTTGACTATTCTGTTTTTGAAAAAAAAAAAAAAATAAAAAAAATCTGTTACTGTGAATGCTAACATGGCCCTTGTATGTCTGAAGAAAGAAGATTCTGTGTTTTCACATGCAGCTGTTATCTAAAAAGTCTTAACAAGACCTTCAGCAGAAATGAAAAGCAGAGGTGTTATAGATAGTAGAGCTTACTGGCTTGGCCAAGGTGATTTTTTTTTTTTTTTTCTTCAGTAGAGCTGAATTGTATATGTAAATACACAGTAAGCAAATGTTAGACAATGGACTCACGAAGACAGAAATTTTGAAGGATGCACAAGATTGGGTTGTTCATACAGGGTTAATGAAACAATACACTGCAGGTCTGTTTAAGTTTCTTTTTGTACCCAAATTTTTTTAACTGATAATTTTAATATCTCAACTGAGTATTTCTTACGAGTAAAGAGATGGTTAATGAAAAGGCCTCAATTTGGTGTGTTTCACAATGTTGTTGGCAGCTTTGAATGAGCTAGTGTTATCAGAACTGACTTCATGGTTGTGAAACAAGAAAGTTACACAACTTTCTGAAAATAAAAAATTCTGTGTGAGGGCTGACTGTTTCTCAAAGAAGGTAACTGCATTCTACCTTCTAAACTTTTGGAATTCACTTTAGATGATTAAGGTGAAAGATCAGACATAAAGGGAAGAGGCAGCTGTAATTCTCTGAGAAATGGCACAGAATTTAGAACAGGTTGAGTTTCAGGGAAAGAAGAATGATCTGCAGTGTTCTTATACTGAATGATTAAAAAATGCTTACTTAATAAGCTTTGTCTTTAGTGGGAGATGTTTCTCCAACAAATAGACATGGATTATTGAAAATTAATTTAACAGGATATTTAGAATTAATTTTGAGAATTAATTTAAAATTCATCTTTAATACGATATTTAGAATGTTTTCACTTTTTTGACATTGTGATATGAACTTGCCATGGTTGGTATGTTAAAATATATGTAAAATTCAAAATTGGTAAATATTCTTTGGACACTAATAAGCATAGCTGTTTGAGAGTAGCATTGGTTTTTTATGAGAATCTCTGCAGTTCACTATATGGTTTACTGTAGCTACAAGATTTTTGGACCACAGAACTTCTTCCTGTGTTGTTGTTTCTTGAAATGTTGTATCTTTAGTATACTTCATAGCATGATGACTTTAAAATGAGGAAAAGGGAAGAGAAGGAGGACCTGTCAGATTTGGAATGATATTTGCCTTGAATTTTGTGTTCAGGTAACATCTAATTACAGGAGTGTCTTGTGAACAGACGAGGCTGTATATGAATACGTGCTTGTTTTTCTTCAAAACGTTATACCCTTAAGGCTTTGTAGCTATGTTTGGAAAATGGTTTATGTGAATATTTGGTGGACTGATGTGAAGGGGCCTAAACAGTAATCCAGTTTTTAAGGGGTTCATGGATCCTCTCCCCCTTCTTTGTAACGGGGTTTAGTTTTTAATGGTACCTAGGGCAGATAGCAATTCTTACATTCTTGCTTATGCCTTTCCTGGGGAAAATCTGAAGTCAAACTACAGATGTTTGGCCCTGTGTGTTCACAGTGTTCCTTAGTGTACATGCGTATACTGAAACTGAAGAAGCTATTACATATCACACACAGGAGTGCTATTTAGAATATATACATTTTAATTGAGACTGCTAGCTTTTTCTAAAACAAACTATGCTATTTTGTGTCAGTTTTCCAAGGTTCTACTGGCTTAAATCAATTTTAATTAAGATTTTCTTTAAAGTACTGAAGTAACTGTCTTTTCAGGAGCAGTAAAACCCTTTCACAGGATTGACTGTGCATAGCTCTTCGTTATCAGGTTGGTCTTTTGATTGAACTATTACACATATTTGTGAACAAACACAGTATCTGTCCCACTTTGAACTTGCTGTTTGGAACCAACTAAGATCAATTCTCACATCTCAAATCAGGATGCTGAAAGGAAGCTTATGAAGATGAAATGTTTTAGACTGCATGTGGCGATATCACTGACCAGAAGATGGTATACACATCTCAAAACAGATCAGCCTTAGGTTGTTCAAAACTGTAAAATCCAAATAAAGTAATTGAAAAAAACCAACAACCACCACCAAACAACAACAACAAAAAAACTCCACCAGAAAGCCAAAAGAAGTGCTGTATGCTGAATATAAGAGAAATAACTTGATAGCTATAGAGCAAGTTAGTAGAGATTGATTATGGTCAGAATAGCTGCACAGAACATTTCCGATCAGTATTTTAAATTAATAGTAATGAAGTGAGGAAGTGGTATAAATAAATTCTAAAAATATCCCCTTACTTATTTTAATAAATAAAAACTAACTGCCTAATTGTGAGAGCTGGAGGAGCTAACTGGCCGTCTCCCCAGAGATGTCTCAAACAAATAGACCTCATGGCTAATAGAATTCTGATGTGTTTCAGTCCTGTCTCCCATGGGTTTCCACGGTATAAGGCTCTATTCCATGCTTGTTATCATTATGTTGATAAATGAGGTTTGGATCACTCAGTTACAGCTGGGTTATGTGTAACTCATAATGGTGACTTTTTTGGTTTTCTATTTAAACTGAGTAGAAGAAACATAGGAAGGGGCTTCTGAAATGACAGAAAAATTGTTATGCAGAAGTCCTTTGTATTGTATTCTTCACAAAACAAACACATGATGCAGTCCTGTATGCAAGCAGTTCACTGGGCACATCCCCAAAATAAAATGCACTGACATTAGCGTATACTTAAATGAGCATACTGGGGAAACATTAGTAGATCATAAGAGAAAGCAATTAAAAAAAACCACCACCAAAACCACAAAAAAAAACTTCAAAAAACAAGTGCTGCTTCTGAAAGTTTATAAACAATTTTACTTGTGATCAGAAGGGCAATGCATATACCTCTGAACTTGGGCAAAGCTTTGCTAGTGTGTTCTCAGATTTCCTTTCACATAAGTAAAAAACCCAACAGGTACTTAATTTCTCATTTTAACAAGAAAGCAACAAAATGAAAATAACCTGTCCCACAGAAATGTTAGCAAATGTATTAAAATGTGTTTGCCTTTCCTTTTCTTCTTGGCAGATCCCCCTGTGAGGCCACACAGGGAACTGAATCGACTAATCTGTCACAGAAACTGGTAGCGGTGCAACAGGTGGGAAGAGGAGAGCAGGCAAGAATGAGCAGTTGGGTGGGGAGAAGACAGGACTATTTATTTTGCCTCAAGAATTACAGAAAGTCGTCTTTTTTTTTTTTTTTTTCTCCATGCTAATCTTTGTCTCTATGTTGTTTTCCCATGTCAGAAGGTCCATAAAATGCACCTAAGTGTTCAGTGACAGCATTTGAAGTTCTGGTACTTCCTATCTCTTTTTTTTTTTTTTTTTTTTCCTGTAGTAGTAAAGGAAAACCCATACCACAATAATGGTTTTGCCTTAGTGTATTACATATGTGTATGCAACAGTGGTGCATAGCCTTATCTTCATGCATGAGGGAACTGTCCACTAGGAGGTCCTTGTTTGCTGATGATATTTGCCTTTCATTCTGTAAGGAATCTGTTGATTCATAAAACCAGGAGAGAGACAACAGCCCAGAAAAGAAATTCCAGAATATTCTGCTGAAATATAGAAAAATTACCTTCCTTTTTGAATTGAAAGACAGCTGAGACTGGAGTTGGTTATACATGGTACAGTTACTTCTTTTAATCCTTACTATACCGATTAATTGATTACTGATCTGAGTGCCTAATAGTTTAGTTTGTACTATAATTTAGCTGCAACTTTCACCCAACTAGATTTTTTTTTTATGTAATAACAGATGCTTACTGCAGTACCGAAAAGCTCTGTAATTTTGAATGCATTGATGAGAAAAGAAATACATACCACAAGTAGTTTTGTTAGAAAAATAAGAAGGTAACTTGCAAAGTTATACAAGCTGTATGAAAAGCTTTAGTAGTAGTAAGTCTTAAGTGAGGAGGATTAATTTTGTCATTTGCAAGGAGAGGAGGGACTATACACAGTGCTGTCACTTTCCCCAAATACTGCTAGTCTTGGAGTCTGCTTAATAATTAACCTACCACTATGCCTTACACTTAAAAATTGATTTTTCATTTGTGTAAGAGTCATGATTACTTTTCCTCTCCAGGAGACAGATAAAAAACTATGTACTAGTAATGATGCCATTAAATACTTTGTGGACTGTAGATGAAGTTTAAGCTGCAGAGAAAAAGTTTGAAAAGCAGTAGAGAAACAGAAATGGACATAAACTTCCAGTTAAGTTTGTCATGTTTGTATTTAAAAAAAAGACATACTTGTTTAGAAACAGATTCCAAGCTGAAGACAGTTTATTGAATGTCTGAGAGATTTGCATTTAAATACAGTAAACAAACACAACCCATCAACACATCCTGAACAGTTTATTGTATGAGTCTCCAGTATGCTTGTAACACAGTTTACAAAAAAGAAAATACTACATCTAAATATGAAGGTTATATTCCACTTAAAACATGCTCAATTAGAGAATCACTTCATAAAGGGTTGTAAGACTAAGTCAGAGCAATAAATTACTAGGATACAGTTTTATTAAAAGCTTGATTTCTGTGTAAACTTCCTTCCTATTTAAAAGATCTGTTCAGGCAAGAAAATAATTCGTTTCCAGTAAACAAAATATCTAATCTATGGCAGTTAGCTGTGTCTTTTAACATAGAATACAAATCTAGGCTATGGAAATTCCCTTAAGAATTACACAAGTAGCTCTACAATGTTTTTTAAAAGCCTGTTTTATTCAAACTATGCCTATTTTTCCTAGTAAACTTAAGTAAGCTACCATCTAACTACTACTGGGTTTAATAGATTTGTCAACAAGTGTAGCAGTGTTAAAGGGTACTGAAAGCACCTAACTTAAATTTTGTATATCTTTTGACTTGCAGTAGGACTTTTTTGGTACACATTAGTTATATAACAGGAAAGGACAGATGTTCTGAGAGATAGCTGTATACTAGCAGTTATGTAGTTTCTGTTTCAAATTCCCATGGAGGACAGAAATGGGTAATATCACACTTTATTAACAGCAGCTAAAATGTAATATTTGTATTAATTCCTTTACCCATTAAAACGCTTTGAAGAGATTATAATTAACAGTACGAAATAGGAGTATTTCAGGAAGTACCATAACTGAGAAATAGCTCATATGCATCATATTCAATAACAGTACTCAAGCTGTAAAATCTGAAATTTCCTTAAACACAAAAAAATTAGTTTAATAATTCTACTATGGAAATATGGAAAACAAAGCCTGCTTTTCCTAATTTAACCTATTAAATATGGCCTACTTATACTTCAATAAGAGGGTGTCAAACATCACTCTGAGCAGAATTTGAAGCATTCAGAGCTTTCAAAAATGGCCACACTATTTATATTTTTTAGTCTAAGCCTTAGTGATAAACAATACAACTAATTATAACAAAATTAAGGTCAGTTGCAGTTTACAATTAAATACACCAGAGCCAAGCCTGAATGAGAACTATGTCATCTAACACGTCCTTTTAAAAATGGATTCTTTCATAATTCTCAGTGAAAATTTTTAGAGATCTTACTGCTTTGCCTGACAGGCAAGAATTTGTGCAAATTTAAATACAGTACATTGACCTTAATGTAACAGTGGACAGATAGTGAAGGAAGAAGTATTCAACAAATCTGTTGCACAGCAAGACTTTTTCAGAGTGCAGAGTATGTCTATAATAAAGTGCTTCTCTTAATAAGTTATATTGATAATAGTATAGATGTTTACCTAGTTTTAAAGCTTAAGTTGCTTAGCAAATAGTTTAATCTCCCTGTACCTCCCCTATCCTACATTCAAAGGCACATTCAAAACACAAGCAAAGCACTAACTGTGAAGGATTAAGGTACAATAAGTTCTAAGTGGTAGCGAACTACTGACTAGGTTTGTAAACAGTACCATCCCATTGAATCTCAAGGTTCATGCATTACTGAAGAGCAGCTTTTGAACTCCAGATTTAACAATCAAGCCAGCATGCTTCATAATACACTAACTGTGCCTTAGTATTTAGATGTGGAATTCTACTTCTTTTGTCACTTGCAGGAGAACAGATGTCACATTTGATACATTTAAGCTTCTAGATTTCATTTACAGTTAACACAACTGATTACTGGCTGGTTTAGATCTATTTAGCTTTTTTTTTAAATGCATGTGAAGTTCACCTCTGCTGTTCAATCTTACACTGAAGTTATGCTCAGTACTCTTAAGAGGGTTTTTTTGTTTATGTTAAAATGAAGGCCTCCACAAAACAGCCCAGCTATGTTTTGACTTGATAGAAGTAACTAGCTTCTGTAAGACTAAAATGGCAGGTAGGATCAAATTGAGTAATTAATTTCTTCAGGCTCATTTAAGACCAACTTTCAGAAGCTTCTTTAGAAAAGAAGTTATGAACAAAGTACATCACCACAAGTGTATAAAACACTGAAAAGGGACTCACTTCATCATGTTTCCAAAAATGTTTCACACAGCTTAAAAAGCAAGTAATTCCACTAACATCAGGTAGAGCTTACAAAAACAGTCCAAGTACTCACACAAGGTATATACATAGCTAAACATTGCCTTCATACCACAGAAGACGAAGCTTTATAAACAAGAGGCATTCCATTACTTTTCAAAAAAAGATCACATTGAGTTCATTTTGGCTTTCACACCTCTTGCAACAGTGAACAACAACAGAAGTATCAAGGCCAGAGCTCCAAGTTCTCCTCTTGTCATTCTAGCGTTTTATCACCACCTGCTCATACGCTCCAGCTCCTACTCTGAAAGAATGTTTGAAAGAAGTTAGCTCAATTCCAATTTAAATTGAAGCTAAACAGCAAGTATCACAGATAAGGAAGTTTACTGTTTAAAAAAAAAAACCCTAACAGCCACCCCCCAAAACCCAACAAAAACCCCAAATGAACAGCTAGTACCAGAACAGCTAAATGTGAAGGGTAGAAAACACGTGTAATTACCATGCCACTGAGTAGCCTACAGTTTAATGCATTAAAGCGTTTTGTGTTTTACTGCAGCCAAAATGAAGAATGATAAATTATGTTACTGAAAAGGAAGTTACTGTTGGACTTTTCTATAGCTCCTTAAACATTACCTTTTGGGTACCCCGCCCACCCCAGCTGTATCATATGCGGCTCATATTTTTCATATACATAAACAGATAAATGTAGCTAAAAAACCAGTAAGTGATAGTCGTCTTATATTAAGATACAAGAAAAATGTCTTCCAGTCTTTTTTCACACTGAATTGTAAACAAAAATGTCTCCCCCTCCCCATGCCAGAGCATAGTGGGTTGTTTTACATGGCAAATTGCAGTACTATGTGAAAAATCAATAGGGCAAGCTCTACCTTAGTATAATGTTCTGACAACTGAATTAGGACAGATCTTTATATACTACTGTAGTGTGCTGTGTAACCATACACATTATCCTAGATAGAAATTAGTGTGCCCAGTTTGCAATAAGCCACTGAATTATCTTTTAACCATCAGTATTGCTTGCTTGTGTAAAATGCATTTATTTTATAACTTTCAACACATTATCAGCTGCCTTTATATTCTAGAAGTACTTGCTGAAATTGCTGAAATACTGGTGCTATGCTAATTTCTTGAGATAAAGAAAAATCGTAAGAGTTACACTGGACTGCAGAATCATGGTATTAGAGCGTAGTCTTACCTGTTTTTAATATTGTCTCATCTGAGAAGCCTAATACATTCAGGTCAAGTCATATATCAGAGTAGAGTATTTGAAGAGGGTTTAGAGAAGAAAAAAATATCTCTGGTTCTAAAACCACTACAAGAAGAGAATCTGAAGCAAATTATCAAAGGAGAGAGTTTAGGGCTACAGATAGTTGAAAGATGAACAAGCCATTGAAACAGGAATAGTGTAGCATATGGAAACAGAAGGCGTTGTGAGCAAAACTAAAGTGAAGAAAACCAGGCTTGTTATCAGGAAGACATAATAGTTTGATACTGTAAAGGTAGATGTGTAAAACACTTAAGACTTTCTTCCAGCTCCAGAGAGTAATGTCGTAAGTCTATAGAGCTAAGATTTCAAACTGGTGCCTGTTTCCTGTGTCCATACTGAAACATTGCTCATACCTGAAAACTTTGGAACTGAGACTCTTCAGAACCTCTGAAAGTTATAATTCCTGTGGTTGACACATCAGTTCTATTTTGGAACTAACCTGTGGGTTTTGTTTTAAAACCCAACAATATAGTTCTTTTGGTGCTTTTAAATGATACAGAATAGAAAGATACAAAGATCAAGAATGTATATACAGAATAATTGTTGCATAATACGCATTTTTGTTTAGTATTACCTATGGATTAGTTGTTCAGCCTACATACCTGTTAGGTAAATGATGGCTTCCAAAAGAAGTGCTTCCACCAGGGCCCACAAATAATCTTAAACCTTCTTCTGAAAAGCAAGGGAATTAACATACGTTAGCTTCCTTTAACGTTGCCCTAGCTAAAACTAAGTAATTTAAATCTACAAGTTTTATAACTGATACTTTCAGATGCAAATGTTTTAAGTAATGAAGAACGAAACTTCACATCGTATAGGTTGGAGAAACTATCTTTGTCATAGATTTGCCCCTGCTTTTTTCTTCTCAGGCTTAAATTAATTCTCTGGGAAAGTTAACCGAGTCATGCAACAGTCTTTTCAACTTCTGGGAGACAGGATGAAGCAGAAAATGTAGTGATCCATATGCACAGTCCTTATGATTACAAGCAACAGGGACTATGAAGAGAGTGGATTTTCCTAAGGCCTGTAATGTGCATCAACTTTCCCTAAGCTTCCTTATTTATCTCCATACCTTCTGCACTTGAGTCTAAACTGAAGTCTTGACTCTGGAGTATTTTTTCAACTATATCATCAGCATCAACTCTGGTAGCATCGACTCTCTTCAGCTGTGACTCCACAGAGTCTTGCTTTACAGGATGTCTGCAAAAATAAATATGTTTAGAGTTCTTGGAAGTGATAGAGTAAATCATGTTTTAATTCTGCTAGGTAAGGCTTTCAAGTTAAGTATACCTGCAGAGTTTTTCTGATGGTGCATCTTTAACAGATGTATCAATATTCGCTTCAGTTACTTTTGGCTCAGTCTCTTCACATGGCTCTAGAATACTTCCAATTCCTGTTGAGGTACTACCCACCGAGGTGTTTCTCCTGTGGCAGAGTTCAGACAGACTGGATGATCTAGAGTGACATGTGCTATACCCTGTTGGGAAAGTGCAGGAGAGCTAGGTTATGTATGTTCTTGACAGCCAAGGTCATTACTTATATTTTACCATCCTGAAAGCAGAATTTGTGTTTTGTCTTCTTACAAAGAGACTTCAGAAGCCTTATGAATGTATGTGCGTACACCAACTAGGCAAATAATTTCAGGTTTTGTATTCTAGCACATGCTGTTCTCTTTTTGTTCGAAATAATTCTTGCTCCCTAACAAATATAGTGACTTGGTGTCATTACTTCCCCTTCAGCTTTTAGAGCTAAGTCTCCATTTTTAAGTTTTTTGAGTTTTTTTGTGGGTTTTTTTTAACACATGCAAGAGGTAAAAATCTCAGATATGTTAATTGCAGGGAGCTAAGGGAAAATGCTGTCTCACATCCGAACAGATAATTCATTGTGCTTTTAAGAGGAAAAAAATGTTACCCTCCCCACACCTGAAACTCCTAGGAAAAAGCTTTCAACTTCAAACTATTTTTTTTAAAACATACAAAGTATACTTATTTTCTACAGTCTAAAACTGTGAAAGTAAATAAACCCCAACAATTCATAATAAAATTGTTAACAGCTACCTGACAGTTTTGACTGCTGACTTGCATAGCTTGATGTCCTGGAGTGGCCACATGCACCAAGTTCATCTGGGACTGAAGCACTCTTTGATGAGACATCTGCAACATGTGCAAGTCAGATACTGTTGCTAAAGCCAGCTTTGTTATTACTTTGCCTGTAATCTTGATTAGATTGAAATGTCAGATTTCCCAGAGGAATTAGGGACTTGACACCAGTTTTATACAAACCCTTTGAAGATTCAAGTGCTGCAAAAACAGTGTGTTAACAAATATGCATTCCTTAAAAAAAAAAAAAAGTTCCTGAGGAAAACAGAGAGTACTGTTGGGTTAGAAAGATTTGTATGAAATGTAGTTCTAGATTTGTGTACACTGTCAACATTAAAGAGATTACAATGCTTTCCATAGTACCATAGTAGAATGGTGTGCTAGATGTTTTCTGGCTGAAAAAGTAACTGTGGTTAAGACAACTTAAGCTGTATTGGGGGTGGAAACTACTAAGCTATGTAAGAGCCTGAAGCTTGTAAAAACAAACAACAAACAAAACCACACACCTCCCCCAAATTTCAACCTGTAATAAAGTGATTTAATAGTATTTTTTTCTAATAGTCTAAATTTCAGAGTAACTACTTCAATTTTAAAAAATACTTATAACTTTCACCACTCAAAATTTACTCAGTTACGCATATCACCGTGATTCATAAGTTGAAAATCAAGGGCCAAATTAAACGCTCAGTCAAAATAAAAATGCAAAGCAAATCAAGAAATGTGTCTCACAGAAAATGAAATATTTTAAATGTTAAAAAGAAGGCAGGCTAATTCAATCTAATTTCTGGTCTTTCTTTCCATTATATAAACTGTTACAAAAGTAAAAAAGAGAGATCCCACTGATGTTATCTAGGAGAGTGTGTCTCAACAAATAACCAAAGAAGGTCCCTTTGTGGGCCAACTGTCAGCATCCCGTTAAGATTTGAAGCATTTTGTACATCTCTTTGAAGCTATGAAGCCAGTTATAACAAGAACTGAGAAATTAAGAGCATTATTTTGTACCTGCTATGCCCAGATGTAGTACTTTTAAGTTTTCTCCACCTTTCCTGTCTTCATGCAAAGATTCTGATTCTCCGGCTATTGCTATAGACATTGCTGTGGAAGGAGGCCTGTAAGAAAAAGGCGGTTACAATTTGCTGTACTTTTGCTGTAATCCCTCCAAATTGATCAGCACAGATTTTTCCTTTCAAGTAAGCTGCCATACGTCATACTGTGCTTCAAGTTAATAGGCTTGTAACTTTTTTCTGAAAACACACTGCCTAGCCCCCGTTAAGGAAAAAAAAAAAAAAAAGAAACAGAAAAAAAAGCTCTTGCTGTTGAGCTTAAGGACATTTTACAGAATCCATCTGCTCAGTCCTCAAGTCCTTCAGGCTTCTGGGGATCCTTGGAAATGCTTTTCTTTTTTGAATGATTGGTGGAGTGTTTAGTTTGAAGTTCTCAATTATTTTTTTTAAGTGTATGAATCACAGGATAATTTACGTGCTAAGAATATAAATTCCATACTTCATGGAATACATGACAAGATGGTAAATTTAAAATAACCGAAATCCTCACAATGACAGTTGGCCTACTTCGCCAGTGCACTGTGATGTACTCCTGGCTTTGTTTCATCTCTGTTACGGTACATGAGGAGATTCTGGGCTGATAACCATCCCACTTCTAACAAAGGGGCCTGTTACCATCTCCATGTATTTCCCTCTAAATGCTACCTCTTGTAAAATGAAAAAATCATCATGTACGACATAATTTAAATTCAGTTAAATATTAAAAAAGCTTTTAATAAAGCTTAAATGCTTGTTTCAGATTATACCAAGACCCAAAGGGATATTTTATTAAAATGAATAAACCTCCAAGTTTGTGTTTTGCTAGTGCAAAAGAAACTAATTAGAAAATGACAAAGTGAAAGTAATCTTCTCTTGTAAATAAACACAACTAAAATACATTTCAAGATGTTACCTACCGTTTTTTTAATGCTTTGTTATTTTTTACTTTGGGAACAGACTGTTGGTCTGCATACAAATGGGTATTTGTTGACGTTTTTAGATTTGACATATTCAATAAATCAGTCACTGTCTTTAGGTACAGTAACATATCCCCTCTTACATTACATTTGGAAGTAAAGAGAGAAAGAGAAAAGGCACTTCTAGAAATACAGTGCTTGTGTGACTTAACTGACTAACTTACTTCTGAAAGCAAGAACTGAATGCTTTCAGGGATGTCACCCCAGATCAAAAGTCAAGCCTTCTAGGCTTCTTCATAAAATATGTAGCTGATCCCAGACTGTGCAATTGTTTTAAGGTTTATTTTTCCTTGTACAAAGGACATCTGGATTAGATAAATTTTTTGTTCTTTTGTGTTGAAAGTTTACGTTCCAGGAAATAGTTATATCATCAGTTTGGAAGAAAATGCCAAGTCTGAATAATTTCAGTTAGAGATTTTTTCCTAGGAAGCCAGAAAACTATTTAGGTACTAATTTCAACTCCTTTGTTACCAGCCAGTAAAGAACAGAAATACATTGTTTTATTAGTATACAGGACTAATGATTAGTTAGTTGCCCTTGAGAAACTGTTTATCAGTACCAGTGATGTATGTGTTAACAGGTCTGACTCAAAATTAAATCAAGAGGTGCTAAATAACTAGGGATACAGAAAAGCTCTGCCTAATCAAACAAATTCAGATATACCCTCTTATTATTTATTCAGTAAACACAAGATGAGATTTTACAGTGTTCTATTCTTATTGAAGGTTAGAAGAAGAGAGAAGAAAGGGCCTTCAGTGGTGCAAGGGGACATGAAGGGTTCCTGTGGTGAATCACCTGAGCTAGACTGGTGCAGGTGACGTTCTCCCATCTCCTCAGAAACAATGGTAAGGGTATAGCCACAGCAGTAATGCACAAAGTCTCTAGTTGCTACAAAAACCAGTTCTCGATTGTCTTAATTACACCAGAACCTACCTTGAACCAGCTAAAACCTACAAATCATGAGTTACTTCATACTTGTACTGAGTACATACTTGTACAAGTACAAGACTGAGTTAGGAGATCGGTGCTGCCTTTCTTGGGTTGCAGCTTCAAGACCAGTGTATGTTTACTGCTACAGATTAAGCCTGTATGAGATTATTATCCCTCTTCATTGGATTATTCAGAGGGACATTGACTGCCTACATTAATCTGATAAAAGATGAGTTTCAGTTCAGTTTAGGAGAGTGTTTTGAATAGAAAACCTAATCCCTACTGAAGTAAAAGTGGTTTAGTGTAGCAATTTGTAAGTAAGCGCTATATCTTTACAATGGAAGATATCTTTGATCCAGCATAAGGTCTGAAAGTATAAATGAAAGTTGAGAACCTACACAAAAAGTTGATTGACATAACAAGGGTGAAGCTAGCAATTTTTTCCAGACTGTTTCCCTTAAACTCATTTTTTTCTTTTCAAGTTATATGTAATACTTGGAACTCTGCCTTAGATTGTTTTTGAAAGGGCTAACATGAGAACAAGCATGTTGTCTAAGATCAAAGGTCTGTCTAGCCTTGCATCCTGTTTCTGTCAGCAGCAAAGAACAGATGCTGAGAGAATATGGCACACATAGTAATGTATCTCCTGAATATTCTTCCAGCATCTCCTCATCTGTAAATCAGGTATTTCTAGAGCCTCATATGATGTTTTGTACTTAATAGCCCTCAGTAATTTTTCATTCAGGAATTTGTCTTAATTCTTTCTTGAGCTTTTATTATTCACAATGTGTAGTAGCAAGGAGTTCCACAGCTTAATCACATGTTGTAGGAAGAAAATACATCCTCTCATTTTGATTCCATCTCCTGCTAGTTTCAGTATAACAACATGGTCAGTGAAGTGAGCTGAATAGAAGTTTGAGTTAAGCTAGAACATAGGGGATCAAATTCATTTTGAAGGAAGTATTTCATCAACCCCTCCCCCAAATATCTTGCAACAAGTAAAATACAACTAAGTTGATTTAAACCTGATCTAGACAAAATTGCCATCTACTGTCATGTAGAATTAGAAAAGATTGACATTAAACTGAAAAGCACATACACTTTGAACAAGCCGGTCTACCAACATTCTGAATTACAGAAAAACAGTGGCATTAAGAATCTTGGCAAGTATTGAGAAATTTTCCACACTGCATTCATGGAAGGAGATTCTATACATATCTCTAAGCCTATCTTTAAAATGAATGGCTTTCAAGTTATTGTAAAATACCTCTTACAATACAAACAAGACGTGAGAGTTCTTCACTTCCGACTGATCAGGATAATTAAGTCATGGTTAGCAAGATAGTGGTGTTCTCTGGAAATAGGAAGCTTGCCAATTGCACTGATTCATTTAGTTATCCACAAAGCTTGGGTGCCTCGTAACAAAATGGCTTATTAGTCTAGAAAGAAGGCAACAATTTCATCTTACTCATGACTAGGTTTTTCCCTGGCATGCGTGATTTTTCTGTTCTGTGGTTAGTTATGGAAGCTAATGTGCTCTAGCAAAACTATTGCATTCCCTTAACTACAGATTAAAGACAATGATGCCAAAGGATCCTGAATATATAGCACTGTATTTTCCTAGTTATGTCCCCCCTCAGGTATTACCTCTTGCATCTTTTACTAAGTTGCATAATGCCTTTGCTAACTAAATATCTGTAAGTGCTTTCTCTTGTACTATGTCATATCACACTGCTATTTTTTTTAAATCATCTGAGACTTGTGAATAAAAGGTGTAACAGCACATTTTCCAAACACAAATATTAGATCACCCTATACCAAGTATATTTATATAAGCTTGCTGCAGGAACAGTTTCCCTTAAGTGTTTCTTTGAAAAGAAACTAATTAGAAAATGACAAAGTGAAAGTAATCTTCTCTTGTAAATAAACACAACTAAAATACATTTCAAGATGTTACCTACAGTTTTGGTTTTTTTTTTAATTACAGATGTACAGGCTAGTATTCTTTGCTTGAAAACATACCAAGTATTTAACAGCAAGCAGAATTATGATCCTTCTACTGGTATTTTTACCATGGTAGCCATTATTCAGCTACCGTGCCAATTTTTTATGCCTTTTTTTTTTTTAATATTGTTGCCAGATTGGAGAGATTTATAAATGCAAATTAGAAGCGTAATTCTGAACACGGAATGTATGACCAAAACACTATCCCACACAGATTTTTTATAAACTTACATTTTAAAGCATGGGTCTCCAGACATAAGCTGCATATTGATCAAAACCTACACATTAAGAAAAGAAAACCCACTGTAAGAAAAAAAATTGGTCCGTGATACATGGTCATGTAACTAAGTTATGCTTGCCAAAAATCTTACATTTAAGTAAAATAAAATGGCATCATCACATACGCAAATAAACACGCTTATGCAAAAAAACATCTTTTTTTCTTAGTACATGCAAACAACACAAAATAGCATTTAAAGTAACATAGTAGCACATAAAAGATTCTGCAAAAGATACATAGATCAAGAAGAATCTTGGAATCATTAATAGCTAAGATGGCTTCAAGGGAAAAATAAAGAGAGGAAATCCAGAAGATTAATGAGCAAACAGAATATTGTTTAAAACAGTGGGTGTTGAAGTATGTTCTTTGCTGAGAGTGTTTAGCAAACTGCTAGCATAGGAGAACTGGTTGTGCTAACATCAGAGATAAAGTAAAACTATAAAAGGTAAATAATGCCATAGGACAACAATGCATTGAGAAAGCTTGTTAGCTAGGTCAAAGCCATGAATTAAAATTTTTCTGAGAAAAGTCTGTGACTGTCTTAAAGAAATCAGAAAGTGCATGCTTAAATGGTATACTCAATAGTATGAGAAATTAATCCTAGTGTCTTGGTAGGAAAAGAAATTTTTAAAAAAATTACTTGTAATATTCTGTATGTAATTATTTTCAAGTTAATGCAGCTGACTGAATTTTTTAAACTCCCTGAACTAATGGGAGAGAACAGCATGGCAGGTTTCTTCCAACAATGCTCACCAATTGTTACAGTGATTACTATGAAAAGGGAAAGTTCCAGGAGTCATGGAGGTACTGAAGCTGGCTTATACATAAGTAAACCAATTAAGAGATTCACTCTTTAAAAAGCTGCACAGGAAGTTGTCCAGTCTTAAAGCTATAATTGCTACATTTATATGAATGTATTAACTTTTTCATCATGCTTCCCTATTCCATTTTTCAATTCCTGTTAAAATAGGAATACCTTTTGAAAGCTTTTCTTTTACAGCTATCCAGCTCGATTTCAAAGAGTAGGACAAACGCTATTTCTGACTGCAAGGGTTTTAATGATTCTCTCTAAACAAGACTGATGTTTTTACTTTAAATAGTTTTCCTTCTAGAAAGAGCTTCAGCAAATATGTTTTAATTTTCATTAAGTGCTTAATAATACCACTTGTTCTCTGCTTTATTAGTTTAAGTATAATGAAGAAAACAAAGTACTTTGAGAATGGAGTTATCCTGTCTTGTATTTTTGGTATCATAACCTTCCAGTAAACAGCGACGAGTGGTATTTCCCGATCCAGCAAACTCTGCTAGATTTAGATCTGCAAATCCCAGCTGGTAAGAGAAAATGACAAAGTTAGTAGTAAGCATATTACTAAATGAAGGTACTTGCTACATACACAGTATTGAGTGCCACTCAACAGCAGTTTCTCTCAAATACAAGTAAGAGGATGCCCATTAAATGGAGTGGCTCAAGGCAAAAAGCAGAAAAACTCTGAATGTCAAATTCTGCATAGCTCTATTTTCAGTTAAAAATGAAAGTCTCAGGAGAAAAAAGAACAAGGAGACTTTTCTTTATTTTTAAAAGTAAACACATGCAGAAGGGTTTACTTTTATCAGCCCTTTCAGCATACTAAATTGAAAGAAAAAAAACATTCTGGTGTCGTAATATTATTATATAATTATTAAACACACTGATCAAGAGTTCCAACACCACTGTGTCACTATAATGTACATAATGAAATCATGGGTATTAGAGTACTGTTCTGGAATTACTTTAAAAGGGCATAAAATGACAAGAAATAAAAGCTAATTCATACGCAAAATTGGATACATCTCAATTTACCTTTGCATATGCCTTTCCTCCTTTTAACTCCTAGAAAAAAAACAGAAAAAAACACATGCCATTAAGCCATTAAAGATACTGACTGGGTTTCTTTGGTTTGGTTTGGTTTGGTTTTTTTGAAAAGCAAATACTAATCTTCATTTTAAAATAGCTCAACACACATGCTCAACACGCATTTGCTAGACTGTACTGTTGTCATTTAGAACTTAGTATTAATAATGTCCTCGGTGCAGGCCAGCAGGAGACTGTCATCTTGCGGAGAGGGGGAAGGGTGAGTGCCTGATGCCGACCAGCATTTGGCTTTTGTGAAGTCTAGTCCCAAAGATAGGAAGTGCTGCATACAAAATTCTGGTACTTAGCACAGTTCAAGGCTTCAAAGTTTACTGCTGCTTGCTAGAAGTATCTGTCAAAGGCTAATTTTATAAAGACTGATGAGCGATTCCTTTGCCATCCTACTGGAATAAGTGTTATTTTCAATGAGAATGTAAAAAAAACATTAATTAGTCAAGCTAAGGTAATTAATAAGATTACTGCAGAATTTTGACTAGAATAATATCTGACATGGTTGCAGCTAAAATTTGCTTTATGAAGTTTATCAGACATTTAAAAATTAAACGAAAACAAGTGAAGAAAAAGCAGGAAAAGAGGAGAGGAGGGAAAAAGTACTACTTACCTTCCGTACAGACACCCTGCAAATGCAAGTATCCAGAATCCCTGTTGTGGCACTGGCACTGATTTTACACATAAATAAGAACTTTTTCTTCCAGCGAACACAGTTTGCCTGTACTACCTCCCTGCAAATAGAGAACATATGCTTAGTATCAATTGCATATACATTCAGGACCATAAAATGCAATAGGACAGCTCAAGAACAAACACTGGTTCCACTGTTTGTAGAGAGGTCACTTCATGCAAAATCTGAACCAAGGTCTGAATAATCATCCTTCATTCTTCTGTTTGTGTAGCAAAACTAATAACTGTTTCAAATCTTGGACACAATATTAGACCTACAAAAAAATTCAACAGCTATGTGTTTTTGCAAATGAATGAGACCGTGATTTCTCCAGTTTGCCTCAGGAGAGCAAAGTCTTCCTGAACATTAGCTCCCAGGAACTGCCTTCCAAGCTGCTGAGCTTTGGAATGCGCTCAAGATACCATCTTTGACAAGTAGTTTTTCAGTACCAAGAAAGGGAGCATCATACAAGCAGAACTAGATAAATTTGAGGCCTGGAAAAGTACAAAGGAGATGATAGACAATAACCAGATACAAAGTGATGCACGTGGGGCAAAATAGAATTTCAGCTGCATACTGGGAGCTTGCCATTTGAGAGCAAAATAAGACAACTAATATCTGACCATATTTGTTCACTGCAGGAGGATTACAACCTGACAATATGATACAGCTGAAAAAAAGGCAAAATGTAGGATGCTTTCAGCTATATTAATGTTATTATATAAGGCTCAAACAGAACACATTATTCTGTTTGGGTAACTGGCTGAGCAAGAACAGACTCCAAAATGAACAGGTACAGGGAGGACAACTAGAAAACTCCTGTATCTTATAAGAAAAAATTACATATAATAAAAATACACTAGTGATTCAAACACTTTAGAGATCAATAACTTTAAGTCACACAAAGAGTGGTTAGGGCCAAAATAAGGCATAATAAAACACCCATTTAAAACTGAAAATTACAAGGTCTCAAACCACAGAGCAAGTTTCTAGAACAGCCTTCAAATAAGAGAAGTAGGAGAAAAAAAAGTATCTTACCATAATTAAAGACAAGGTTGGCCAGTTTGTCAATAACAGGGGACATCAGGACTGTGATTCTGAGGGACCTGCCTCAGTGATCAAAAGCTCTTTTCTAGTCCCATGTTTCTAAACTCAACTTGGAACGGTAGAGGAACTGTGGTCATTTCTCCTACCACTCTATTCATTCAAGTACAGTCTTCACAAATTAAAGCAATATTTGTCCTTTTCTTTCTCTTTCATTTTTCTAATGCATACATTCCTATATTTTATATCAACTTCTTACAGCAGCTTATTACTGAAGATCGACTTCGACATCTTTAACAGAGGTAGTATTCTATGGTTCCACATAAGCTGGAGTCAGTTTATCACACCTATGGAGAAATGATGAATCGCAAGGCTCATGCAAAAGCTCTGATTTGCTGTGCTGGTGAAACTGCCGGCTACAGCAGTCACCAGCACCATGACTTCCTAAGGTAGGAACAAATTAGCCTGCCTAAAACAAGTCAGTTTAATGACCACAACAGACTAATGGATTCTGATGATACAACACTGAGTCATATTCAAGCACGTGACCTAAAAGGAACAAGCTCTGTACACCACAGTCTGCCTTCTGTTATGTTTTACATTGTAAACTTTCCTGTGCTTTGGAAAAAAAAAGTCCCAAACTTCCAGTATATGAGTTATTTAAATCCAAAATAGAACCAGAATTCAAAAAAGGCAAAATACACATAGTTATGTCCTCTACTGGAAGCAGACTCAGGCAAGAAGTCATCAAGTAAAATACAACCTGAAAGGGCTATTTGATAACTGCTAACATTTGTTGCACTTAGAAGGCCTAGGAGTAACTATTGTAGCACTTATGTGACAGTTGCTCAACTCTCAGGTAAAGAAAATGGTCAACTAGACGCCCACTGTCAAGCAGAATGCAGCTATTCAAGTGCATGGGTATCTGGGGTCTGCATATTTGCAGGTTTCATACAGTGCACTTAAAGATAACACAACTCCTGAGAACACTCTCTTTTTCTGCAGATAACAGTGGTCCAGCCTTACTCAAAGGAACTTAGAAATTAAATCTCCAAAACTGGTTTTCTTTAAGTTCTTTTTTTCCTAAGTAACATTTTATCTTAAAAAAAAAAAACCCACAAAAAAAATAAAAGGCCCTCTTCTCTCAAAAACACCACCACATCAAAAATACCACAAGCAGGAAAAAAGGAGAAAAACCTTCTTCATAAGCTGTCTAGCTACAAATTTTTGCTTCAGATAGAGAAGGGTTATTTATGTCACTATCTTAAGTCTTAAATTCACTGCAGTACTCTGATCCTTCTGTCAACAGTTCTATCAGAATACTGAGAATGCTAGAAACTCATGAAACAATACTAACGTCCTCTTGTGAGCACCAGAAGCAACAGGCCTCCATTGATACTGAAAGACAATAGACTCGCTCATGGCCTCAACCCTGCTAGTAGTTACCCTAACTTTTGGGAGCTTGTTAGACTAAAAAGACTGAGCAGGAAGGTGATCTTGAATGCAGATTAACTAAGTGATACATTCGGTCAAGATTTTCTTTCACTAAAACCATCACATTTTGGCACACTGGTAGTATTTCTCCCCAAAAAACCCCAAACGCATAGACACAAAAAATCCCAGAATCAGATTTTATATCTAGTTTCAGCACAGAGTAAGAATCTCAGTTTTAACACTCCACTCTACATTAAAGGGATAATTAAAAATGCCGTTGCCTAAACAAAGTGATTGTTGTAGCCGGCTGTCTGTTTTACTGGACTTCAAAGAGTTACTGAAATTAAATCTTACCATCTAATCAATACAAAATGTATGCAATTATACAAACCTTTATTGAGCTTCAAAAAGCAAGAATTCTTAACAATCCTTTGACTTAACCTCCTCCTGCATTCTATCTCTAGTTTCGGATCAAGGCGTATCAGCTATGGCTGTGAATCCACAGGGGACCTGCACTTGCACATTACTAGCATCCAATGAGATCTGCAAAACAATTCCAGCCTCAAGCATCCTTTTGGAAAATAGAAGCAATGTAGATTTTCTGCTTTTCATTATAAGGCTATAAAACAATGCTACAAGACTGAAAGTGTTCACTTGTCATCCATAACGGTCACAAAATCCCTTCTCATAGCATCTATTCATCATACAAGTAGGACAGTTGTCATCACCCTTACCACCCTTCCCTTATCTCCCAGGATACCATTGGGACTACCAGTAACAGAATCACTTCTCCTCCTATTCATCATTTTGCTAAGTTCTTGTAGTGTTTCTACATCTGTAACATTTCCCGTTATTAATAATACTTTTTCCTACAAAAAATGTTTCTGTAAACTCATAGGGTCAAAATAATGTGCCAAAATCTGTACAACTCAGCATGATGGTTCAAGTTATGTTTCTGCTTCTCACAACAGCTTTCTACCTCTACAGCAAACTACAGTCAAAGCAGCTTTACATTGTACGGTTATATAGTATTCCAGACATCACTGACATTATAGTAAAAGATAATTTAGTGAACATTAAATGTATTTTTGCTTGTAAATACAAGATAAATGTAAATAACATCTGCTTGAGAAATGTAAGTGTCCTTAAAACCTTTAAGGATTTCAAATTTATTTCAACATACCAATACTACTATATGTATATCATTGTTCAAGTAAGGAAGATAGCACAAAACCACTACGCTTTTGAAAGACTCAATCCACTCATATCACAGGTCAGGATTTATTCAGGCAAATAATTTAATAAACATTAAATAGGATGATGAGGTTTTTAAGTTCTCTTACAAACAAACAAGTAAAAGTTACAGTAAAAAGGCCTCAGTTATAGATACTGATGCTCTAATTCTTGTAAAAATAAAAGCAAATAAAACCAGGAATACCCCTTCCTCCTCTTAAGGATGTCTGAAAAGTATCAGTTTCTCTCACTGGTGCATTATTTGAGAAAACAAGATATTTGAAACATTTGTACACAATCTGCAAAAAAACCCCCAACCCC
>JAVKLA010000090.1:24844846-24855681 GCA_034782735.1 Sagittarius serpentarius
AGTTCTTCTAATTCCATTATATAAAGAAAAATTTGACGTATTTTAATGACGGTAATTTTTGTGTAAAGAAAAGCACTAGCAAGTTATTCCCCTCGTGCTGAAAAAAAGGTCAAATAATCAGGACGTTTAGCTTTAAAGAGTAGTAACTAAGCTTATAAGCTTCTTAACTCAAGTGCAAGGCCTTTAGAAAATAAACAGTTATATTGATTGGTTACTATGGAAATGAACCCAGATAACTTCTTGGCAGCTGTGCCTGTGCTACAGGGCATGCTGGAGAAAGCTTTCCGTTATGAGTCAGTTTCCTATGAGCCTCACAGTCACTTTACCACATGCAAAGCAAAAACACTCATTTTACGAATCAAAATGTATCTTAGTTACTAAGATGCACTCAAATACATACTAGGTTGTAGTGCTTTGGTGTAACTTAACTAATGCTGTCGGTAAGACCTAACCAAGAATAAATTGAATAGACAGATATTTTAAGATAAATTGATTCCAAAGTAAAATTTAAGTTACCGTCAGTTTAACAAATTGTTTTTTCTTTAGAGGGACAATTTCACATTGACTAAATTTCAAATGCAAAATTTGAGCTGTATGTATTTTATGTACTGTACATAATTGCCATTTAGAATGATGAATAAAAGTCTTATTTTTTCTCTTCTGATCCACAAGAGAAAATCAACAAGAAAACCAACACAAAAGAAAAAACAAATCCTAATCCAGTCAACTCCTCATCCTAATTTGTTAACAAGTGACAGGCTTTTTTTTTTTTGTTAAGATGTTTATGACAGCAGATTGTTTGTTCATTTCCACATGGATAAAGGATATAAATAATGGCCTGTTTCAGCAAATAGCTACAAATGCAAAAATAAATCACTTTTAAGGACTTTAAGTGTCATGGGAAAAATCCCTTCTTGCCAAATGGAAAAGCTTTAGCAGGAGAGGCCTAGAAATAAAGAACCCAAAAATCCTTGTGGACATTTACCAAAATACTGTGTTCCATTAATTAGAAAATTGTTTAATCAAGTTTCTATCTGAATTGTTCTAGACAGCCAATTATAACATTTAGCCATATGGGGATGATTATGTTAAACACTGTTTTTCTAGTGCAATTATTTCAGAATCATCGGTCACCGAAGAAAAAAAATGAGGAGCATTTGTTTTCAGTTTTAAGATGCCATTTGGTCTTTTTATCAGACTACTTTCACATGAAACTCGTTCTAGAAATACTTTTGGAATCAGTTGGGTCAGTACACTTCTTTATGTTAAGGAAAGGGGTGTTTGCTTAGACATCTTCCAACTTTTGGACAGGACATGAGTTACTCACTATAAATACCTTGAAAAAATAGCTTTTTCACTCCATGAGGTAAATAATATTGTTGTTATTTTTTAAAGCTGTTAGTTTGATGGGAGGGTTGCTTTGAACTTCTAAGAATTGTTGAGGCAATGTTCTCAGAGTCCAAAGTACAGTGAATAAAATGCCTTTAGAAGAGTTCTCTCTTGAGCGAGTGCAACTTTTCCAGTATTGCCAAAGTTTTGTTCACTTCTTTTAGGACGAAATAGATCATGTTGATGAGACAGCCCGAGAGAAGTGAGGCTGCTGCAGCTCCACTCCCCAGATCCAACCAGAAGCAACGCTGAAGGGGTACTCCTGGTAAGCACCCCCCCACACCACACATACGCAGCCAGCCACACAGGTCACAGACACACAGAGCACTCGCAGAGACAGCCAGCACCAACAGCCTCATCCCATTCCCCTTCTCTGGCCAAACAGGACAGAAGTCTGCTACCAAGACCCTTATATATATGGCTCCCAGGCTATACCAGCTAACTCAACAGCTAGTCCAGCTTGATCCCTGATAGCGTTTACACACTCGCACACCTGCACTCGGTCCAGGTGCTGGCAGCACAGGCACACAGGTCTCTGACTCCTGGTCCCACTCCAGTGGCTGGCACTTGGTTTCACTCATCTGGCCTCTCCATTTGCTGGCACCCAGGTGCTCTGGCCCATGGTCCCAGGCCCGTTGCTGGCACCAAGACTCTCACTCCAGCTGCTGGCAGAACAGACACACAGGCCCGTGTGACCCACAGTCCCACTGCTGTGGCTGAAGCTTTGTCCACTCACTCAGGTCTCTCACGTTGCTGGCACCACAGACACCCAGGCCCTCTGATGCAGTCTTGACTCCAGTTGCTGTCACTCAGACCCCCCAAACACACTGACCAGAGACCCCTTCACCCAGGAAAGAGTTAGAATGTAGTTTCATATGAAGGTAAAATAGACTGCACTCATTACAAACAGGGCATGGCCAGACAAACGTACCAACCAGCAAACTCTTGATACTTAACTAGCCCTTTTATCCCCTTACCTCTCTATTTTCCCCACACTTGTTCCTTCCCAAATCACCTAAATTCTTCCCTTCCTCTAGCTTTAGTTCCTCTCCTAAACATCCCCTAATAAGCCTCTTCCTCTGCATCCCATAATGTGTCTCATAGCACTGTGCAGCAACTCCCCTCAGGCCAAAAGGTGCTTTAGTGTTAGCTCAACATGCTGGGTTTCCTGTCTGGACAATGGGGCTGAGGCTCTCCTGGGGCAGCCCTGGGAGGGGCCCGGACAGGGTGTCCCCTTGTCCAAGTCCATAATTTCAGTTTTCCACCTGCCTCTGTGTCCCTAAGCTTGTGTAGATGGGCATTTGACGGGCTGATGGCTCCTGTGACAGGCCTGGCAATAGCTGGGGCAGGGTATTATTTTAGCTCCTCTACCCTCCCCTGCCTTTGTTTCCTGTGCTTATTTGTGAGTGTGCATATGAACTTTTATCACCTAACCTAACAGCTTCCTTTGATTAACCCTTGGCTAAATAAACTTAATACAGTTAGCTCTGCCCTTCTGATAGAAATACAGCGTTTAGTAGGTTGGAGTAACACAGTTACTTTTAGTGTAGGAAATAGTCTTTTAAAATGGGAACAGTATCCTATTCATATATATATTTTATATATATAGATATAAACCCAAATATCTTCTGCAGAATGCCAGAGCACCTAATGAAGAATGCCAATGTCATCATCCCACCTTACAGAGACAGGAATTAAGGCTTTAGCCTATAATCTAACAAGTTTATCAGTGACACTTTCAGTGCCCTCAGTGCTTCAGGTACTTTACAGTAAGATTTGATCTTTCCTAGGCTATCTTTAGCATTAGGAAGGTATTGTTGGATATAGAGTTCTTATTTATACTAGGAAACACATAATGGTTTGGCATGCAAGAGAAGAATACCCTCTTGCATCCCTCTTACCCGAAATCTACTTCCATTTAAAATTTGTGCAGTCTCACAGTTGAGGGAAAGATACACATACCCGTGCAACAGCCTCCTAGAGCAATTGAGTGGCTGTCTTAGCAGTGTGCTTTCAAGCAAAACACTGTGCACTACTATTCAGTCTCCCAGGATCTGCCGAGTAGCTTGGTATTTGTAAAGCATTAAGAACCTCAGGAGAAAATTACTCTTACTACACAGAAATGTAGTCTTGTTTGGTTTAGATCCATGCAGCTGAAGTGTCAAACAGTATGGTTTACTCATGTCTTTTCTTTTAATATCTCTACCGTGCACACAAACAAAAATATAAACAAGGACACCCAACAAAGACATCCTTCACTTTCAAGTTAAACTAAAATCCCTACTGCTTAGTTGATAATGGAAGTAAAACCAAATAGACAAAAATAAAATTAAGACACATTTTAAAGCAAATAAAAAGATCTAGCACCAACACCAGTACCAATTTTATTAAAGTGTATTCTATGCATCTAATACACATAACATACATGCTACCAATGCATGTACCAATTCCAGCCCCATCGTCTTTGAAGAACATTGAGCCACAAAGGAGCAAAAAATATTCAACGTAACTTTTCAAATACCAAGCTATACTTTAAATTGTTATGTTATTTGATTTCCAGAATGCTAAATTTTGTCTTCATACAGAAAGGTGCATCTCAAAGTTAGAGCTGAGAGCATGATCTCCAAAGTATCCACTGTAGTAATAAACTTATGCAAAGCTTCAATTTATTTCTTATACTCAGGAAGAAATACAGTTTACTTGTCTTTTAATATTCTGTGTTTCCTCCATGCCTGAGGCATATAAGAAGATACATTCTCTCCAACAAAAACATTTTTTCCTAAGCATTGCAAAAAAACTGAACAAAACCAGTCATTTACAAACAGAGCTTCAATGTTTCACAAATTTCAGCACTAAGCAAAGCAGCAAACAGCTGGCTCTGCAGGAAGAGCTCAACTTGTTTACAGTGCACAACTCCCCAGTTAATTTGCTGTTAGTACATGCAAAACTTTAACAGAGCAATCATTTTCTATTTCATGTTTTTACTCATAATAAACAGGTGAAATCTTTAACTAGCAACATTTCATGTCAAGTATTTCTTATAAAATATATATCAACTGATCATCACATGGAAATAGAGCTACTTTGGAATACTTTGACTTACTAAAAACCGCTGGTTACAGGCAAAAGCAGAGACCTAAAAGGGAATTAGCACTGTGAAGGGCAAACTGCATTAGCAAGACTGTAGCTAGCAGCTCAAAGGAAGTGATTGTTCCCCTCTGTTGAACATTTGTGAGGCTGTACCTGCAGCACTGCGTCCATTTTTGAGGCCCTCTCAGTAAAAATAAGACACTGATAAACTGAAGCAAGTCCAGGGGGTGAGAGATGGGGGTCTGGAGTCAGGGACAAGGGGGATGGAGCACCTGATGCACAAGCTGGGAGCACAGGATTTTTACAGTCTGAAGAAGAGGTGAAGGAAGATCTAACTGCTATCTTCAGCTTTCTCTATTGAGTTAGAGAAAAGATGGAGCCAGAGGTTTCTTAGTGGGGAGCAGAGAAAGGGAAAGAGGTAATAACAAGAGAAATTCCAATAAAATAAGGGAAAAAAATGTTTGCAATAAAAGTGGTGAAGCAGAGGGGCAGGTTTTCTACCAAGTCTGGAATCCCCCCCTCTTACAGATTTTCTAAAGCTGATGGGACAAAGCTCTGAACTTCCTGATCTAACTGAAGTTAGTCTTGCTTTGAGCAAGAAGTTGGACTACATAATCTCCAGCACTCTCCTCCACCCTAAACTATTCCATAAACAGAAGGAATCCTTAAAATATGAAAGCAATCAGGTGCTATGGTGCTTGTAAATGGCAAGTTTATGACAGCAAAATACTGTGCTCCATGTACAGTGCTGGGGTGGGGAAAAAAAAAAAAACAACACCATCACCAGCTCTTTTAAACCAAAGTGACCATTCCCCTGCACAAACCAGACACAGTAAGCAAAAAAGCTTTTCCCAGACCCCCTGCTCTTTAGCAGATACCTGTTATGTATCTCTTTTCAGGAACTTTCTCCTGAAAAGCTAGCTGTTGCTGTATCTCATACCAGTACTTACAGTTACAGTAAGAAAAGTCTCACAGGAATGAGCTCTTTTCATACCTGCAATAACCAGTTACATCCCATGCAAAATGCAGTCTGTACAAACATTTTCTTATCTCCCATTGTAGCCCAAAGATGACCCTCTTCAGATCTAATTTTTTCTTTACTTGATTGATTCTTTGATTTTTCTCCAGTCTAGTTCAGATATTTGATTTCTTCATCCCTCTTATTTCCACACTGTTACTCTTCCGCCTTTATACATGAACTCTCCCATTAACATTTTAGCCTTAGTTTCTTCCCCTTCAGCCCTGTCCAGAATATCCACACCAATCCTTGTACATCACATTACCTTTCTCTAAAGCATATTCTCTAAATTCTGTTGACTAAATGCATTTTATGGTAACTATTAATGAAAGGCTGAAGAGGTACAAAGAAACTACATTTAAAAAAAAAAAAAGTGTAGAGAACTTCCGCTTCTTACCTCTTCTGCTCTAGAGGAGGACAGGGCCTAGAAGCTGCTCAACCCACAGTCTCTTCACAACTGAGAAAACTGAGTGGACATTCGGGAGTCTGAAAAAGCAGCTACAAAACTGCAAGCCAAGATTTTTATCCCACTGCCAATTTGCCTCACAGCACTTGAAAACTTATTTTGTTTCAGTTTATCCAACTGCAAATCTGGTTACAGCTGAAAGAGCTATTAGAAGTAGCATTATCCATTACCAGCTCTGAAGACTGTCAACAGGATTCATACATCATGCAGGAAGATTAGAGCAATAGGGACAGTAATTCCATGTGACAGGTATGTTTTTCTAACAAGTACTTTTGTTTAAAAGCAGAAAGCTGGTTAACCTATGTTAGTATCAGGAGAAGTTTTCCCTTTCAAATACAATAGCAGCAACAGGGAAAACAATGGTTAAAAAGCAATTTGAAGAGTCCAGTGAGGCAGAAAATGTACTGTACTTGCTGGAGTCACAAAAACCAAACGTAGTTTTAGGCTGTTCAGAAGGAGGTAGCCAAGCATCACTAGAAGTAAGAAGTACTTATTATCTAGAAGATAATAAACTAATTTCTACAGAAGACAATTACATAATCTAGCCTATATCTATTAGGAATAAGAATATATTCGTGCAAGTAATGCAAGATCTCGGAGACTGCTGCTCAGGTCTCAAGAGTGTGCTGTGCATAAAAAAGATTCCCCTGGAATCTGTTGGAGAACAAAATGTTTTGATGAAAAAGTTATAGTTCTCAGCCGCCTCTAATCTCTTTCTGTCACTCAGATACGGATCATAATCAGCTTCTTAGTTTTGAATGTTGTTTTGTAAAAGAATGAAGAGAGAAACATTAGTGGTCTAAATTGTCAGAAATCCGATCTCAAAGACAGGGGAATACTACCAAACTGAAGACTGCAGTCATAAGAACACACCAACCAAGAAGTCCTTTCCTTGAATGGGGTACAGGCAGAAATCCAGCTAAAAATTTAACTACCAGGCTTACAGCTACTGTAGCCTAAATTGATACAGTACTGTGTTGAAAGTACAGCCTCAAAAAAACAAGATCCTTTACTTTCCAGAACTTCTTTGATTTCCTCATATCCCATCTGTTCGAGCAACAACTCAGCCTATAAGCAGTTATCTAGTCTAGGGGTCCATTAATTATTTATTCAGCCTGTTAAAATGAGGGCAGTTGCAGACAGCCTATACCTTCAATATATTTAAGTCTGCATTAGACCAGCCTTGAACAAATATGCTTAGTATTTAGTCAAGTCTATATCTTAAAATAGTATTTTTCTGTTCACAATATTCACAGGGGTAATTTCCGCACTGGAATAACCTTCTGTCCCTTCATGGTGCAATAGACATTATATGCACAATATTTTATGACCAGGCAGTGCATAGATACATAGTATCCCGGAATCTGCACAAGTATCCTGTATTAATGTATCCAGTTTCAAAGAGGGCTATCTATTGTCATTGGCCCAGGGAAAGATAGAAATGTAGAAAGACACCTTTCCACATAGGAAGCCAAGCTTAAGCTAGAACGTTTTCTAAATGAAAATCAGGTTTGTTAGCATAACTTTGCATCCATCCACAGACTATTTGCTGAAAATCCACCCTTTGTTATAAAATCTACACAGATCCAGAAGTCATACTAGAAAGCAATTTCAAAAAGGGGAGGGCAGGAATTACACTGTATGGCTGATTGGCAGTTTACTAAAACAACCAAACAAAACCTCCCCCCTCCCACAACTCCCCTCAAGGTTTTCCATGTTGTAGAGTCAAACCTTTAACCCATTCATTCTGCGTAGAATTCCAGGATCCTGTTCTTGCACACACACTCAAACTTCCCCTCCCACCCCCCCATCCCCCCCATTTAAACACTGCTACTAGGCTGTTCAATGTCCTTTGGTCAAAATATTATTTGACAGTACCAGTTTACTTTAAAAAAAATTGAATGTTTTGTCAGGTAATTAAGCATTTAGCATTATAATACAGAATGTTCTTTTCCTGCAGTAAATATTCACAAATACGCATAGGGAAGTTTCAAATAGCAGTTTCCAAATTGGAGTTCTAAAAAACTACACACAAATACAAAAAACCACGGTGATGTGTGAGCAATTAATATAGTTGCTATTTATGCACAAACCAGATCACTATGTACTGCATTATACAAGCTGGTTTTATCTGGTCACATTTCTGTACACTTCAGGCACACACCTGTGTCAGCCAGAAAAGTAAATGGACTCTGACAACACGTCTCCAATAACATGGACCATGTCTTCATAACATATTTCTTACGTATCTCTTTCTCAGTAAAGATCTGAGAAGTAAAAAAAAAAAATTCCAGTAGCTTGAACTTTTTTCTGTCTTCTTTTCACCCCCCTTCAGTGTTCAGAGGGATGATACAGGTATGACGTTGCTTGCAGGATCAGGGCTTCAGTCATTCATACGGCATGATCCACGCAGGACTGGAAAGACGACCGCTTGAATCTGTTTTCGTTACAACTCACTACATACAGGCCTTTATTCCAACGCTGCCAGTCTGTGTTTTTATGACATTTCTTTCTCAATGAGTAAGCTTTGAAAGAAAATGCTAATAATGTTAGGCTGGTTTATAGCCTGTTGATATGACTGCCTTTTTTTTTTTTTTTTTTTTAAGGCAAGAGGCAGTAGGGTATTGGTTTGTATCAGTACCAACTTGAGAACTTAATTCTCAGTAATTTCTCCCCCAAAATTATAGTTTACTAAACATCAGTCAATAAAAAAAAGCTATTAAGAAGACATGGTCAGTTTTCCCTTGTATTATAAAATATTTGAAATGAGTTTTTATATTACTTTCTGAAACACAACAGAGTTCTTCAAACTCCTTTTATAAGGCTACAAAGATCACTAATTTAAAGGTATGACTGACAGCTCGCAGTGAAAGTAATAAATGTATGCAACTAGAAGATGATGGCCATTAAAAAAAGTTTGCAACTGACAGGTTTTGAAATGCTGCCACTCTGATGATAACTTAATTTCTTCCTTATTTATTCAGACCTTTGCTGAATCACCAGTGTGAAAATCCATCTGTTAATTCTTAAGCCAAGAGCAAAGGCACTCCCTAAATTGGCACTGAAGGATCACTGCAGAAGAATTCTTTACCTTCCTACCAGCATACCTCAACAATTCTCAGTCCAGCAGGAATGGACCAGTTATACTCACAGGGACTTTGATACACCAGCATATGTTTCACTGCTGCTCTTATTTTTAAGCGATAACCCCAGAAATAGAAAACGGAAGAAGTTCAAAGCTTCTTTGACTCCACACGATACTTCAACACAATTGTTTTACATCATCACACTTCCACTGACACTTCCTACGTACACATACTACCTCCCATCATGCATATTTTACTCTAATACACTGTTCACGTTTATAAAGAAATGCATGTATGCTTTCAAGGTTTTAATTTTAGCATCATAAACAGGCAAGGCAAAAAAGGCTAAGATCACAATAACGTATCAAAAACACCAGCTCAGCTGAAATCAACTCCTTTAAAATACAGATACTGTCCAGAAGACATATGTCAGCCTTTGAAAATTACTTCAAGGCAGTAAGGGCTGCATTAGGACAGTAATGGCACACCAGTGCCTAGAATCATGATTATCATCATCATCTATTACTCATGAAGAAGTCACTCACTAGAAAAATGTTGAAGAATAAAAAAGTCGTGAAATGAGAACAGAACACTGACGAGTTGAAGACCCTCCAGCCATACAGAAGAAAAATGAATCTTCAGTTACACATGCTAATATAACAGAATGGTTAAATAAGGAGGTTTTAGGCCGAAGTTCCATTTTTATGCTCTTTCTTCTCCTTGATTTATTTACAGAATCAAAAGCAGATAATTTAGCAAGCTGTGTAACAGCAGTATTTTAATAAGAAAGTAACTCAATAGTCATAGATTTGTTACTGATTTCTGTCTGCTCCCAGAATTCTACAAGACACTTTTCAGTAAGTCTTTATCGTAATAACATTAAAGTAATATAATAACCCATACAACATGGACAAGAGTAGTGGGAGGGTAGTCAACTCCTCCCCAGACCTGAAGCCGCAGCACACCCTTCCTATTGACAAGGTTCTGCTTCTGCCTGGTACCTGGAAAAAATTAACCCACTTGCACTGTTTACCCATCGCTGCCAGTGGATCGGAAGGCCACCCTCGCAGCAGGTAACTGCTCTATTGCTGAGGCACAAAAGAAGAGGAAAAAAAAAAGAAAACAAAAAAAACCAAAAAGACACCTGTCTACTGCTGCACTTGCACTGCAGAATTAAGCATGAAGTCAGTAATGCATATGACCTGCATAGGTACAGGAAATAAGAGAGGACTTTTCCATGAAACTGTTTATGTTAACTCTCCATGTAAATATCCACAGAACGAAACGCAGTAAGGCAGTGTCCAACCGAATAAAACATTAAGGTCGCACAACATACACTCACAGGGGACAACTCTGACTTCAATCTTGGTGGCAAGAAATTTCTTCCCCTCCCGTTACCCACACAATCAGCAGGCTTTATAGCTCGAGGCGTTATGGCACGTATGTCCCGTTTCTCCGGGACAACCCTCATCCACTCGTGGATTCATTTTCCCCGTTCTTCAGCGTTTAAGAGCCTCGATGCTTACTTTGAAGTGTTACGACTTCAAGCGGCGAGCAGCCACGCAGACGAGGAATCCACAAGTGCTCCCACACCTATTCTGTTGCCGTTGACGCCGGCAGCGCGGTGAAGGGGATGAGAAGACGGCCAGCCTGCCAGGTGGCAAGCCGTGCCGCGGCAGCTTTGGACGTCCGCGCCCGCTTCCCTGCCCGAGGGGAAAGGCGAGCAGCACGCCCGCAGCCGCCGGAGCCGCCAGAAGCGCCGGGGCAGCCGCCGGCGCGGGGAGCA
>JAVKLA010000090.1:24856730-24870759 GCA_034782735.1 Sagittarius serpentarius
CGCCAGTGGAAGCCTGCTGTTCTGCTGCTAACGTTCCATCTGTTAAGTGTATTATTTTAAAGAGCACTAACAAAACGTCGTTTAGACGTCGAAGTCTCAGCTCCGAGTTCAGGTTCCTTCTGCTGTAACGCAAACCTTACCAGGGTCTCTTACGGCAGTTCAGCCTGCAGTCTACGACAAGCTCCACTTCTGATGCAGGCAACAGATGCTGCTGGTCTCTTAGAGAAGGAAGAATGTACACATCTGTGTTTACATTTAAGAACAGCCCTGTGGCACAGATGATCGCAGCAGCACACGTGCAACACTTTTGTGTAATGTATAGGTCAGCACCAGCACATGCTCTCCAGGGAACAGCTTTCTCTCGAAAGACCCATTCCAAGAGACTAAAACATAAAGTAAGCTCCCAGCAACCTCTATCAGCAACATGTTTCCTCTTCACGAAATGTTGCGTAAGAAAACCCTAACACACAGCGTGTCTTCCCACAACTGAGCATTTATTCACGTGATAAGAAAAAAGTTTGTAAGGTTATGCATGCAGCGTGATGCTGAGCCCCTGAAATCTTGTTGCAGCTTGTGAAAGTAACTGCTGCCCCTCGTTCAGGATAAATACATAAACATATATTTTTCATGGGATACGTACCTGATGAATACAGACATGACAAGTGATGTGTGTAGCTAAGTGTAGTAAAATGTCAACCACTGTCCCGTAGCACGATCCTAGGGAAAAAAAAAGTAATAAAGAGTAAAAAGCACAAAAATTGAGTGTCTGGCAGACAAACGCTCTTGTTTTTTCTGTCCTACAGCATCCAGGGCATAAAAAGTATTTATATACAGAGTTTTCCAGTAAAAGTAACTACAAGGGTAGTTCTGACTCCGTTACCGGTTTCGTATTCCTACCAAAACTTCACTCAAAAACTCCCAAATGTCGAGTGACCACTGACTCTGAAAGAAGCTGTTTAAGTGGAATAAAATTAGCATGAAGACATCTTTGAGAGGAGGTCTAGGCATTTGGCCTTGACCTAGGAATTCCCCCCCCTTGAGAACACTTCTTCAGTCTGCTTTAAAGCAATTCTCAAAGTCTTCTCTCTTTAACAGACTGCAGTAGCCTACAATATACCACACAAAACAATTCTTTGGGTACTGTATTTGTCAGCTCTCTGTTAAAAGAAATGGAAGGTGAAGGGTTTTCAGCACCTAAAGAGAGCAAGTGAGTATTCTGTTGGTATCAAGCTATATCAAGATGCTCCTTTCTTTCAAGGGTAAAGAACCAATTCCAGAGTTTTGTTAGAAGCAGATGGTTCTGGCTGATGGAAAAGATTACTATATTTAGCTGGAAGGCCCAGTGTATTAAGATCTAGGAAGAAAAACAGAGCTGCATACCAGATGAATTATCTGTTGGAAGTTCGGTAAATACAATTGATCCAGCTGTTATGCAATACCCTATAGAAACTCTGGACTAATTTACACTTAGTCAGAGAACAAATAGATCAACAACCTTCATAAATTATGAAAGCCTATAGATTAGTATATACCCTTAGAATAGTCTCCCATACAAGCAGATCCTCTGTGTAACCAAACTTCCCAGGGAGTGGTGAGAGTTTATATACTGAGTGCACCAACAGGCTGTAAGAGCTCTGTCCAGCCTCACCTGGGTCCTCACCCACACCCTGCCCGGGGGACCCATTTAAGCTCAGCTCTGAGCCTTTGGTCCTTGTTTAAGCCTGGCGGTAGCTTTGCCTGTCTGTTGAGTGGTTGTTATGTTGTAGTCTTGCCTGCACCCCGTTGTGGACCCTGACCTGTGGACTGACTTCCTAGCTCAATCTCAGACATGTCTTTTCATCTTAGATGTGCCTGACGGCGGTTGCTGGAATGGATCCTGAGCTGTGTTCCCAGCAGGACCTCAGACCTGCCTCGCTGCTGCAGATGCTTGCTCTCCTTGTTCAGGTACTGCAGGATGGGCCCTGGCTGGTGAGACCCCTGCCCCTGCTGTGTTCTTGGACTCAGTTTCGTGCTTTTGGGGAGAGAGCTGGTCCTTGCTGTGTCCTGCCATCCTGAGACAGTGACTACGGAAACAAAGAAAGGGGTGGTTGCCCAATGACTTCAGCAGGCTTGATTCAAATGCAGTCCTTATCTGAAAAAGCCTAACTCTTTTTAGGGGCTATAGTTATTTTCTGAAACTGGCGAGTTGAAAAAGTCTTCTATGCTGAGTATAATCCTCTTGATCAGAAAAAGTCAAAGTCAAAAGTGTCAGAAGTATAGATTTCTAAATATATTTAGAACCTTTAATCAAAAGATTCTCAAAATAGCAGAGGAGTTTTTCCAAAAAGAATAAACACTGGGTAATGTAACAATCCTATGTTGTCATTGATGTAAAGCTTCTGCAAGTTTAAAGCACTGGAGTTTTATTTTAGGAGCGATTCATAAATCTTTAAAGAAGTTGGATGTTACTCAAGCAGGTACAAAACCTCAAAGATTCAAGAAAAATCAGTGTTTTTCAAAATACCACTCATATACCAGGATAAAGCAAATAATTCAAAAGCTGTTAGCTGTCCTGAGGAATACAAGATTTCAGTCACAAAATTGCAGGAGTTAATAGGGAACTTCCTTTATGGACAGGTGAAGGCCAGTTGTCTGGGATTTTTAAATCCTCCAGAGCACCAGTGTATATATCATTGTTGGAGGTGGCACTAATGTGACCTGTGTTCATCCATGTGGCTTATTTGTCTTCCGCAGCACCATTTCGCTGCTGGGCACTTGTATTTCTGACCTGTAGTTCCTTTTCCTGGGAGTAGTGACATGGGAAAAACACTGAAACCTTTCCTAGGTTTGGCTTTAGATGGATTACTGCTCTTGAACTGACACCAGATCTGGGCTACAACCTGTACTCAGATCCGTGCTTCCAGCAGCAGTGAATGGTAAGCATTCTATCTTGGTCATGAAAAAGATTAATTTGGATGTCTGAAACTAAATTCAACTAAAAAGTGAGCTCGCAAAAGGGAACTAAATGCAATGTGGGTAAGTAAACTCTATAAGCACGATGCTTCTCATGCTGCTTTAAGAATTATGTGGTGAAGTCTCAGTCCTCCAAATATGTTTGTACGTGTTCAGTACAAATGCCCATGAGCAGTCTGTCTGATTACCTTCTGAATGATCACTGCCTTCACGTGCTGTTGCTCTTTAAAGCTGTGCTGTAAATAAAGCCCAGGTAACAGCTCCAATCCTGTGAGTTGTTCTGTGACCTCCAAAATGGTGACATGCCACAGGAAAAGTCACAATACAGCTGAAGCATACCCAGCTTAACCTCCACTGACAATATTAAATCATGATTTCTTAATTTGTAAGCTAGATTTATCTGTATTACAGCACCAATCTTTCTAAATTAAGGTATCTTTTCATGCTAAACCAGTCCAATGCCATGTGCTAGAAAAAAAAAGTACCGGTGAAGAAAAATATGTGGAAAATATTAAAAGAATCTGAATTTACCGTAGCTTGTTATTATAAAATAAGATCGAAATATATTTGTTTTGAAGAATTATTTTATAAAAGTTTAAAAGTGAGCTAATTACATCTATATAACAGAGCAAGTATTCTTCTTACCCTAAAACAAGAAAAAAAACTGAACTTTTTTGCCTTTGAAATATTTATTGCCTTTGTGGTGTTTAATTACATCCTTCTCTGTGTGTGTCCTGATGGTTGCTCCTTCAGGTGACACAAAATTTCTGGATGTACTTAACAGAAAATTTTTAACTGTGTAGCAGAACTGGATTTGATCTCATCATTTAAAAATTACTCAACTTCACTGCAGTCCCTGGAGTTAAGCCAGACATGACTTTTGGCTCATGCAGTAGACTATTTTCATAATTTTAAGATTATTATGAAGTGTTTCCTTGCTTACAGAAAAAGAGCTACAGTATCTAGAGCAGACACTGAATCATGGAATTCAGCTGAGTTACCTTTTAGTCTATTAATAAAATATATCAAGTCTACTTCTAGGCTCTGAGGTTTTGTGGTATTTATAGCACTTCCTTTAAGTGGATAGTATTGATGTAATTTAAACATTTATTGTACATGTCTTTATACATCTAATTAAAAGCTCTTGTTTTAGTGAGTTAAACGCATGTATTTTTCTGATATGTTTTTGATGTTCTGATACTAATAAGTGTTGATATCAGAAAGCCTTATAGTACTCAAAACAAATAATAGAAATGTTACAGAATTTAAAAAAAAATAATCTTATTTTAGATGTGTCTCTTGGGCAAAGGTATTTCTTGACTCATATGTCCTTTGCAGCTCTGCAGTTCTTTCAAGCAAGGTGAAAACTGGAGTGCAAGATGATGGACTACTCAAAACTCCTTTTTAACAAACAAGGACTCTGTAAATGATACAGCCCCAAAAACTGTCATAAGACCATTTGTAGAAGAAATGATAGTTTTGGTAATGCTAGCTTCCAAATAATGGGAAAGACATTTTCTTGTTAGAGATGTAAATGAGGCGGAGCTCCAGAATTGTGCTTGCGGTCACTGTCTCAGATGTCACTGCAGTAGGTCAATTAGGCCTAACTAGTGTCTGTCTCTTCCAACAAGGGCAATGGCTTCCTCAGATGTGTATCTAATAGTTTAGCCACCAACTTATGTAAAATGTGAGACTCTTGCCTACTGTTCTTATTGGTATCAGCCAGCCATACTAAAGTGAAAGCATGTAAACCTTCTGCACAGCTCTATGCTACTTACTCCATTTTCAAGCAGACCAGTGCAAATCTGGAATCACTCGATGAACAATGAGTTTCACTGTTGTCACATCATAGTTAAACAGTTGGACCAATGAAATACAACCTGTACTTCCAACCTTCTGTCATGCACGCAAGTCAAAGCAGAATCTGCTTGCAAGTATGACTTGTCTAACCATCAAGCCCTATTATCTGCCTGTTTTCTGTGGCTTACTTTTCCTACACAACTTCTAAACAGTATGTGCTGGTTTTGACATACGCTATATACATGATAACTATGCAGGATCCACTTATGAAAGCCAAACCTGCCAAAACTAGCTTTTCTTCCGTGTTGCTTCAGGAATAACAAGTGCCTCTCTTTCTCTTTTACCTTGAATTTTGGATTAGTGACACTAACTTTTCACATGTGTTAATGACAAGTACAGGGTTTTTAGAAAAAAATGTCAGTATTGTATTGAGGTTCCCTTGTCTTGATCTTTTATTTATGCCACTTCTTACTTTAGTCAGTCATCCCCCATCAGACACTACTTTCAACCCATGCTGCAGGTAAATTATAGCAGATACTCAATCAGTCCACAAACTTGTGTGTTTTACCACTAAATTAATAGTTACACACACTTAAATTTTTTTTATGAATTAAGTATATATATAATATACTGATATTCACTCTGAAGTGGTTACCAACATGTGGTGTCTGTCATTATGCTGCTAGGAAAAATATTAACACTCAATGCTTGCAGGTTCTGTGAGTGCTTGCATATAGCTTAATTGATCATGTGGAAGTGATTAGCTGATGTTGAACATCTAAATGACATTAGCACACAATATAGGGTAAAACTGCCTGAGGTCAATTTAAGTGTATGCTTCAGGTATTTGGTGTTAATTTTTAAGTGGTTCTAGTTCATACATGGTGTTAATATACAAGTACAGTATTTAGTATGATATTTGTCATATAAGAAAATAACTGTACTTCAACACCTCAGACAGTGACAATGCTGCATATTAGAAACCTAGTGATATGCAGGAGCTTAAGGTAGCACTGTTTCACTCCTGCTTATGTCGTATTTCTATGTATTGTATTCAACAACTAGTACAGATAGTTATTACTTGCATGTTCTGATTAGTGATAAAAGAATGTTGCACTCACTGCACGTTATTAGATAAAGACATAAGGATGATGGTATGAGTAGAAAAACAGGATCAAAGGCCATAGTCCTTAGCAGTATTACATCACTGGGATGCAGTGACCTCAGCAATGTTCACTTTCCTTATTCCAGAAAGGAGTAAAGTATGTTCAGGCTCTGCATATTCCAATACACAACGTTAGCTGTACTAACAAAGTAACAGGTTTATATTTGGACCTGTCTTGTTTAACATATTTGTCAGTTAGGTGGAGGCAGCAGAGTACTCTCTCATCAAATTTCCAGATGACTCCAAACTGGGGGGGACCACCTGGTGCACTCAAGTGCAGGGCTGCCATTCAGAGAGGCTGGAGGAATGGGGTGACAAGGACCTTATGAAATTCCACAAGGGCAAACGTGAAGTATTCCATGTAGGAAGAAATAGCCCCTTGCAATGACACGGGGGAGGGAGCAGCTCTGCTGAGAAGGACGTGGGGGTCTTGGCAGAGAGCAAGCTGAGCATGGGCCAGCAGCATCCTGGGCTGTATTAACATGAGCATGGCCAGCAGATGGAGAGAAGTGGTTATCACTTCCTATTCTGCACAAGCTAGACTGTATTTAGACACTCTAGTCCAGTTCTGGGCTTCCCAATACATGAAAGACATGGATAAACTGGAGACTTCAGTAGAGGGCCACCAAGATGTCCGGGGGCTGGAGCACTTCCTGTGTGAGGAGAGGCTGAGGAAACCGAGCTTGCTCAACCAGGAGAAAATAAGGCTTTGTGGGGACCTAAAAGGAGGCCTCTGCCTTCCTTGTACCTACAGAGAGTTTATAAAGAAAATAGGGTCAGGGTCCTTGTAATGGGGCATGGTGGGAAGATAAGAGACACCAGGCACAAACTGAAATGAGAACAGCTGAGAGCAGATCGAAAGGGAAAAGCTTCCTCCCTGTGAGGACAGTCAGGCTGTGGAGCAGCCTGCCTGGGGAGGTTGTCCGGTTTCCATTCTTGGAGGTCTTCAAGACTGCAAAAAGACCTGAGTAACCTGGTCTGAATTCATGGCTGAGGTTGCTTTGAGCAGGAGGTTCCACTACAGACTCCCTGAGGTCCCTTCCCACCCCACTTATTCTGTGATTCAATGAACCTATAACGCAATCAGGTAGTCTTCACATACGCAAGTCATAGTAGTGTCTAGCCCTTTTTCAAACACCAGTTGGTCTGTGGTCAGACAGTGTAGCACATCAACTTTATTAACTGCTCTTTGGGCAAGGCTACTAAGTTCCTGCTACAGGCTGAAATGCACTTTCCGTGGCTGTGTGTTGGCTGAATATGCACTAGGAAAGCAAGGCTCAATTCAGTGGCTCGTTTTCACTGCAGCTCTCACACAGAGCGCCTACTTGCTGGCATTTTCCATCTGTTTGTTCTTATACCAGCTGTGTCCTTTTGCATTTACTCCACTGATTTATTTATGAAGCAAAAAACCTAGAAGTTTTCTCTTCTAGTCTGTTAGGCCAAGCAAGCCAAGCTCTTTCAAAGACTGCCCCTAAATTAGGGGCTCTCCATACAGCTTCGACCCAGACCTCAACCGCGGGTGACGAGAATGAGCCAAAGTATCCAAATTAGGTTGAAGTGAAGCGTTGTTGGTGTTTCTGCACTTGTACTGGAAACACTTAGCAGGATACAACCGTCCCTCCAAGTGCGGGAGGGAGAGCTGAGGCGAGCCTGAGGGGCGGCGGGCGCCGCCCGCCCTCTTCCCTCAGCGGCTCGTTTCCCGCCTCAGCGGCGGCTCCTCCTCTGGCAGCCGCGGGCGTTGGCAGCAGCTCAAGCGGTGCCTCCCGTCCGCGCCCAGCCCGCGGGAGCCGAGGGGCGAGCGTCCCGCTGCCTGTACCGCACGGCCCCGCCATGTTCCAGCTCCTGCGAGGCTTCGCGTTGCCGGCGGCCGCCTGCGAAGGGAACAGGGATGGCGACTCTCGGTACGCTAAGCTCTTCAGGAAGCTGGACCTGAACGAAGATGGGAGGGTGGATATCGCCGAGCTCCAGACGGGCCTCCGGGCAATGGGCATCCCGCTGGGAAAAGAGGCGGAGGAGGTAAGAGCGGGCCGGGGGCGCGGCGGAGGCCCTTCCCCGGTCTTCAGCAGCTTCACCCAGGCGCTGCCTCCCGGGGGAGGCAGCCGCTGGCGAGCGGCCTCTCTCCGGCACCCCGCGGCCGTGGGGAGGGCGAAGCGCGGCCTGGCCCCGCCGCCCGCCCCGTGAGGGATGGGGCGCTGCCCAGCTGGGGCTCGCCGTGTCGGCCCCGGCGCCGAGGCGGCGCGTCGGGGGCTGCTGCGGAGCTGGGAGCCGCATCCGGGGGCTTTGGGCCGCTCCTGGGTGAAGTCGGCCTCGGGCCTGCCTTCTCCCTTCCCGGGGCCGCCGTGCCTGCTCCAGGGGCTGTATTGTAAAGGCACGCCTCAGGGTTATAGATGAAGGATCCCGAGTGCGAGCGCTAGTAACAGTGTGGCTGTCGGCTGTTGTATTGCCAGTTGGGCACGGCGGGGTTTACTCATCGTGTGTTGACTCTTCCTTTGACTCTTTGTTGTGTGATATTTGATAGCATATTCCTCCTCCAGCATGCTAAAGGATGGTAATTTATAGCTTTTGCCTGTCACTCCACCTTTGCATAACCTAGGTCAGAATAAATGAAGGTTTGCTTTGGGCAGGAGGTAAGTAAATCTGTGTAATGGTAGGTTGCAATATCAGAACTAGTTATTGAGGCTAGATCTGTCTGTGAACACATGGAAATGATTCTTCTTGGCATCGGCTGTGTCTGATACCAAGGCCCTCCTATTGAAAAATGCACACTTGTGACAGCAGCCATCAAACCACAAAACAGCACACTCTCTTTGTGCTGTGGATTCTGCAGTGATCAGGTTGGACTACTACATTCCTTTATCTCCTGTTACCAATGTTGTGACCTCACAAGACAGTAAAACTTGAGTCATCAAGTGTTCCAGTGCAATGCTGAGTTAGACTAGCAAAATCTGACCTGTACCTGGAAGAGAAACTTCTCTTTCCTGATTGTTTTCAGTAATCCCCAGGGGTCAGAATATAAATTCAGTTAATGGAGGATGCTCTAGGCATAAGTATTTGTGTGGTAAGGCAAGTCTGTGCTGAAAAAGCGTGCATAGGTCCAGTTATGCTGAACAGGTACAGCCAAGATTTGTGCTGGAGCTATTACCGTAACAGTCCTGTTCTTTATTTCAGTGTAAAGAATGGTTAGATGGCATTCCACGGCCGTGCCTGTAATAGCTGTTGCATACTTCCTGAAAGAGGTTCAGGAAAGTGAACTTAGATTTTGACTGCAGTGTTAAGAGATATGTTGGATCAGTAATTCAACTTCAATGACCTTATACTAATGGCGGGACACTGCCAGTTCTTTTCCATGGCCTCATTATTTGGTCTCTCTTTTACCTCTTTCTGGTATATTTAATTCTCTGTCTCATATACTCAAGGGAAAAATATCCAGCAGGCCTACTTGAATGATGCTTGTGTGACAGCATAAATGAAAGCATGCTTTCACTTCACTATTCCTTCTGGTCAAAATCGTCTTTACAATAAGTACATTTTGTGTTCTCAGTTTTTGGTGTATCAAGGAGGCACAGTTTGGCCTGTTTGCTTAGCCATGAGAGTTGTCAGTATTAAGAGCACACTAGTTGCGAACTTCAGTCACACATTATATACACATTGTTGAAAACCTGCTGTACCAGTTTGACTGTAACAGTTTGGGGTTTTTTTTACTTATGTTGAACAACAGGGGAACAGGTGACCAGTTAATTTGCTGGCATTTAATGCGGGTGGTCTTCCCACATAATTCACTGAAAGCCCTGAGACACAAGTGGCATGGTTTTCAAGTTTTGAGCAACTTAGAATTGAAGTTCCAGGTTCTTTCTCAAGATCTGTGTGATGCCTTTCTTTAATAGTGCACATCTGAGTATCTGTCAAATTATTCTCAGTTGCTGCAGGTTAAACTGGAAGTGAAACCCATGAAATCAATAAAGACAAGCTGGACTTACCTGGATGTAATGGACAGCAGGAACTGGCTGCCTTCGTTGCTTAAGAAACACAGAGTAAACAAAATAAGCCATGAGTTGCACTGCATGTTTGAGGGGGTGGAAGAATTGTTGGAATGCACTGAAACTTCTGTATACTCACTATTTGAAACTTAATGGTGGGCACAGTTTGAACTAGAAACTAGACTAGTTATATAGAACTGTTAATAACTAGGCTTATTATAATAAGAGAGCCTCAGTAAGATTTGCCTCCATCTCCTTTCCTGTCTTTATGTAGCTAATCTTCTTCCTGTACTTTCTTGCAGCTCAAAGCTGCGTTCTCCCACTTACTTCACTTCAAGCTCTGAAGTGATGCTGAATTCAGTAAAATGTCTTTTTACTACTTGGTAAAGAAGTATTTTATTAATGAAGTCAGATATTGAGTCATCATATTTGTGTTTGGAGAGGCAGAAGTAGTCTTATAATTACTAATACATAATGAGTAAGGAAATGAGATGTGGAAATACTGCACAATGTGGCAAAGAGCTACTGAACTGCTCAGCCTTGTCAACACAGTGGCAATATGGGGTGGGCAGACCTTGGGATATTGTAGGCTTTGGTGCCTCGCGGCTGGGAAGGGGTCTTGGGCCTTGCACTATTGTTATGTTCTAGATGCAGGTCTGGGTTAGGTTTCCAAAAATACTCTTGCGGGGCTGGCTTCTGTTGAGTGGGATGAAATCCACATACACGGTAGTGTTGGTCACCATACTGCTGAGGGGCATAGCTGCTTCCTGGTTAACTGCTGGTAAGGGACCATGTGAGTGCTACTGTGTTTCGATGCAAAGTCAGTTGGTTCATCCTTAGTCGTCATCTTCACGGTATAAATGTTTGTGCTACTAGTATTACTTTCCTCTTTTCTCTTGAAATATAATTCCTCTCTAGAAGGAATACAGAAAAATACGAAGCTGCTATCCATTTCAGTAATAGGCTACTGGTGCGCTCTTTTTATTTCGCCTTTCATCAGTCGTCTTGGCAGTTTTATTAATCTTTAATGTATGATGAGACACTCTCTTAGGTGAAGTAACATTGTAGATAGAACTGATGTGAAACGATGTGGTAAGCTTTGGAGGTAGGTTGCATGTCCCTCTAAGGAAGAATAATTTTTTCCTCATAGCAAGACATCATAGTACAACGTGACAGAAGCTCCTGACTTTGTGTTCTACTTGACCTGCCTTCTGTCAGTATGTGACAGACAAAAGTAAACCACTGGAAAATCCAAAATGGGTGCTGCTTAGAGGCTGCCAGGATGGCTCCTGTTTTATATTGTAGTATATTACCCACCAGGAATGGGTAACTTTGCAAAGCTTTACAAGATTCCTGATGTAATACGTCAACACCTACAAAGAAGGAATTCAGTGTGGTGGCAGTGTCAAATGGTGCTCTACAAGCAACATTAATAGCTATTGTACAGTCACTTTGATTAGCGGAGTTGTCCAGTAGAGACACAAAATAGATGCTGGGATCAGATCTCAAATGATCTCATCCTGTGTCTTCAGAATGCCGTGAGTCTCTTAGGCAGGAGTGCCATAAATGGTGCGACTGGTTGTATGAAGTACTATTTCTGTTCACCCTTTCCTTCTGTTGCAATCAATCCTTACAGTAAACCTGTAGGAGGCAAACCCCGTATTTCAAGCTTCAGTTTGCAGTAGGGACAGCCAGGCGTTCACATTCAGGTACTATTTATACATCGAGTCCTGGAGCTAGGAGTAGAAAGATGTTACTGAAATGAATAACTACATTCTGGAAACGGTATGATGATCTTACTTGGACTGACTCTCTGTCGGGTTTTGACATAAGTCTTTGGCTACGTTAAGGCTCCTTTAGATAAAGAAACGGTGTGATGAGACACTTCTGTGTGGTGGAAATGGGGCCCAATGAGACTAAATTCTCAGCAATCAGAATATGGTCTGTTTAGAGCAATCAGCTGTGTTTATGAAAATTTTAGTCCAATAAAGTAAAAAATACTTGGAACACTTCAAGCGTGTTACTGCATTTAAACTAAAGAAAATTCATAATTCTGTCAAGCAAGACAGGCCCTGTGCTGTGTTACAGTGCTGTGTCTCGGTGCGAGAGGATGGGTGAGAACAGGGCCAGGTAGGTGTGCATTGTTTCCTTCCATGCTTTTCTCTGGCCTCTAAAAACTATAGCTATATAGTGCTTCAGAGCTCAAACTTAGCATAGCTGTTCTTAGTCCAGGAAGCACTTACTTGTTTAGTGACTGAGCTAAACGTCTCCTTGGATATTTCTCCACTGTTTTATTAATATTTTTGCACTTTTCTTAATTTTGGTAACTTCCCTTACGTGGCAAAATTAGAAAGCTAGTAGACCAAGTTAACTGAAGCCTCTTCCTTACATTGTAGCTTGGCTAGAAACACAAACAGCACTAGTGACTTTGGCAACTTCTTACAAGAAGCATGAGCATTTTTGATTACACGATATCTGCTATTAGAAATTACTATCATATGTGATATGCAGAGTCACAGTCTTAAAAACTTCAGTACTTTCATGTCCATAAGTCATTCTTTATGTGAAACGAAGCTTTCTTTTGCCTTAATAGTACGCCAAAAACTGGTACTATGGATTTAGAGTAGACAGGTGTCTTTTTACCAGAGCAGATGTCACATCATGCGATTGTAGAAAACTGGACCCACTCAGTTCCTTTAAACTTTACTTTTCAGGTTATAATAGGTGTTACGATTATGTCTGATTATGGGGACTTAATTGTGAAATACCACAAACATCTTCAGTAGTATATCTGACTTCAGTTGCAAGCAAACATGTAGGTCACTTTCACTTCAATGTCTACAGCTTCAGCAGCTTTTAACTGATATGTGCTGTAGTTTCCAAGTTTCCATATGAAAGTGCAAGATGAATATAAGTTTGTTTTCATAACACTTTAAACATCCAAGGAGAGAAAATGAATTTTTTTAATACTAACTTGATAGGTTTTTTCCTGAACAGTGACAGGGTACAGTGAATGATTAATTCTTCCTCTTGTTGCTGCAAAGTGCAAGAATGCCAGGCACCAAATATGGGAACCTCCACCTCTGTAACATCTCTTAGCTGCATGTTGAAATGCTTTGCTAAATCCCAGTCTTGAGACAGCAGTGTGTCTCAGGTAAACAAACAAGGTAAACCGGTAAATCTTTTAAGATGACTGTAAGGTGGGGATGCCTGTGTAGCAGAGTAGTCTTATTTAATGGAAAAAATCAGTCTACCAACTATGTTTGAAGTCAAAAATACCAGTGTAACTTGCAAGGAATGATGAATGAAGGCACAAGGGATAGTTTGCATCTCCCATTTATGCCGTTTCAGATTCTTGGAATCTAATTCATAGCTATGAGTTGAGAGAGTTTATCCAGGTCCTGAGGGAGCAGCTTCTCCAAGGCGTATTGGAGAGCATACTCACGACTTGCTTCTCTTCCTTTTTAGGCTCATTTCATAGAGATTCTGTTACCTGAAATGAACCAGTGAGAAGACCACTGCTAGTGCTTTTTTGTTGCAGGGGAGAGTGGTGCTCAGGACAAAGAACACGAAGGGGAAGCTCTGCAGCTGATGGCAACATCTCTGCTACTGCCAAGGGTGCAAGTCTGCTGTACTTGAGTGGGGGACTCTTAGTATCTGTCTGAGGCAGGTTTAAAGAGCCTGCTTGGGTACTGTTTGATGTTGGTAGGGCGGGAAGTGAATGAGTATGAATGCAGCATTTGAACAAGTTGGGAGGTCTTTGGAGGCAGTACGAATTACTGTTTTGCTCAAAATGCAGTGTTGTGTTGGATTTCTGGAGGTTAAGTGGCAGTCTAGTTCATTAGTGTGTTACATGGACTCACTGGTTGGGGTATAATGCTGTGTGGATGCATCCTCGGGCCCTTTCCCTTTGTGCTGGATTTATCTCCCAACTGATGCAGTTTGACAAGACTGACATTAATAATCTTTACTACTAATTTTTGAGTTATCATTGTGTGTCATAAATTTGTGTAGTTTTGGTAGATACAGTGTAATGGGTTTACGTGGCAAGGTTTTAGTAGCGGGGGGCCACAGGGGCGGCTTCTTTAAAAGTTGCTAGACGCTTCCCCTGTGTTCGATATAGCCAATGCCAGCC
>JAVKLA010000090.1:24875793-24896419 GCA_034782735.1 Sagittarius serpentarius
GACCATCAAAGGTCATCAAGTCCAACCCCCCTGCAGTGAGCAGGGACACCTTCAACTAGCTCAGGTTGCTCAGAGCCTCGTCCAGCCTGGCCTTGAATGTTCCCAGGGATGGGGCATCTACCACCTCTCTGGGCAAAGCCCAAGCTAATAAATCCTGCAGAGCTTGTTAGCCTGGCCTTCGCTTTTCTCTGGGCTTGCCTTTGAAGACGAGCCTCAACAGTTACAGGCTGATGCTTGGGGGGACTGCTGTAATTTCCCTTTTTTAAAAGTATGTTTTCCCACACAGAGATGGTGAAGTATTCTGGCCCTTTGTTGAGGGAGAAGTGTGTGCCTAGGCTGTATTTCAGACTTGTTTCCTGCAGTGCTGGCAGTTGTATACCATGCATTCAACTCGTAGTTAATTTTACAAGTAGATGTTTCTTATCTGCAGGTCAGCTACTAGGAAACACATGCAAAAATGGAAGATAACTGTGCTTCTGTTTGTCACAGGTCTGTTGTTTGTTTGTTTTAAATTTTTGTCAGGGCTTCAGTGTGAAGCAGAAAGCCCTGCCTTCTCAAACCCTGGGAGGTGGAAGTACTAGTCAGGCAAGATCTTTGGTTTTGTTTTTTTTTGTCAGCAGTTAAATAGTTAATTGCTACTTGTGTTTTTATCTTTATAATTGATAATGAATAGACCACTGGATTAAAGAGGATAGTTAAGACTCTATTTGTTTAATTTTACTGATACACTGACAAATTTCATGTACAACTAGGGAAGTCGCAGGCTTAAAGTTGTTCTCTTTCATGATTTTGTCCTGTTCCCCACCTCCTCCTCCACAACTTGATACCTGTAGGTGTAACCTGCCAGTGCTGGTAAGAAACCTTAAAATCTTTGAATAGGAAAGTTATGTAAATAATAAATAATGCTTTCTTAAATCTATCTTTGCTGATGAGTGTTTTCTCTCTTTGTGAAAACACTGATAGTGTGTTAAATTCTGAAAACAAAATACAGCTCTGAAGTGTGTGCTTAGGTGTTTTCCTGATTTGATTCCCAAAGTGACCAATATGATGCTTTTCTTAAAGCCAGGGCTGTGCCATGCTGCTGTTGCTTTGTGACCTGCTGTAATTTGGAAGAGTCAAATGTTGAATTTTCCCTCAACAGAAAATTTTTAAAGCTGGAGATACTAACCAGGATGGACAGCTAGATTTTGAAGAATTTATGCGGTATCTTAAAGATCATGAGAAAAAGATGAAACTGGCATTTAAGAGCCTGGACAAAAACAATGATGGTATGTCTTGATTTATTTGTTCAAATGTTGTTTGAAGAAACTATGCATTAAAAGTTATCTTCATTTACATTCTTTGTCTAAACTGGAGACAAAAAGTTGTGAATATGGAACCTGTACTTCTTTTCCTTAGTAGGACATTATAGTTTACTATAGATTGACATAATAAATGATTATAGTATTTTTTCTTTTTATAATCTTCCAGGTCCGTTGATCTGGGGCTCTTTCTTCCCCAGATGGAGAAACTATAAGGAAGTTTCTAAGTATCTATTAAAGATAAACCAGTTTTTAACTCACTAAATGTTTGCATCTCATTTGGTTGCATGATTTTAATGTACTTACCATCACTCAGTCCTTGTAGTAGACAATCAAAATACATCATCTGTGTTTAAAGTGATTTTAAATTATCTTTGCTATTATGTAGGTGTTACAATGGAACTTAGTGAGCTCCAAGGTGCTAAGCATGTTAAGCTCCATGTTTTAAATACCTATCATCTTTCTTTTAATGTTTCAAGGAAAAATTGAAGCATCAGAAGTTGTCCAGTCTCTCAAAATACTGGGTATAAGCATTTCAGAAAAACAGGCAGAAAAGATCCTGCAAAGGTCAGGAATTATTATTTCTTAAAGTATTTTAAGCTGCTTTGTATTGTTGATTAATATATCTTTATAATTCAGAGAAAAGGATAAATGGGATTATAACTTTCAAAGGTGTTTGTACCTTCAGTGCTGCCTTTATAGGAATTCTCACATATTTCATCTGTTCTTGGGTGGTAGTAAGTTTAGTCACTATTTGAGCATCTGGTTCTGGGAGGAGAATGTTATTTCATTTCCCTGTAAATGTTGTTGATAGAGTGAAGTGTTACATTATGTTTTTAAATGGAATATGCCAGATGCACTTGGATAAGAAAAGCATAGTATTGAAAGGCCATGGCAGATTCAGCCTTGAAGTCTCCATGTGGAATTTACAGTCTGTTGTCAGTGACGTGATAGCCAATGTTAAAAAAAAAAAAAAAGCAAAACCAAACAAAAAAAACCCTCCCTCTCCCCCGCAACCCCAACCCCCCCCCCCCCAAAGCAACAAAACAGAATAAAACCCCATCCCTGCTGCTATTTCCTTATATAGTTTTGTTCAATTTCTTTTCAGTATTGATGCTGATGGGACAATGACAGTAGACTGGAATGAGTGGAGAGACCATTTTATGTTTAACCCAGCTACAGACATTGAGGAAATAATTCGATATTGGAAACATTCCACTGTAAGTTCAACTTTTCTTTTAACTTAGTGCAGCTCTTAAGTTCATCTCTGCTGGGTTAATTTGCAATATTGAGTATAACAGCTTCACAGCTGTTATATTTCAAGCATACCTGTATTTAAGATTGTTTGGTTTTCCTTTTCACTTCGTGCTCTCCCATTTACAAGCAGGATAGCGTCATCTGAGTTTCTTCTGAACAAAGAACTTAATCTAAACTTTGCCAATAATTATCAGTAATTCTTAGGAAGGAATCCTTTTCTTCATTTGGAGATATTCTACAGAAAGATAATAACCACAACATTAAATATTTTTCTTCTCACATTACAGTACATTCTTATGTTCAGTGCTTTTGGTGTGTTGAAACAAATCATAGAAACATTTTAACTGTTACGTTGAAATTAGTTCAGTATTTGCATTTATATAGTAACGTTATCATTATAAAACCACTGGTGGTGTTAGTGATGATTTTCTGTGCACATGTTCTTACACTCTTTTGTGCTGTAGAATTTCATTTAAGAATGACAGAATATACAGCAATAGGCTATCCACTGTGCAGACAAATTTTTTAAGTTAATATTGAATGGAGCTCTTGCCACCTCAGTGAGTGACTTTTAAGAACAAATGATAAGGTAAGTAAACCAATAGTAATCCTGTTTGCTAAATATATTTCCTGTAGGTTAATGGAGTAATCCATAAATTTAGGTAAAGACAGATTTCTTTGAATATAGTGAGACCGTTTGTATCTTCAGGGATTAGTCAGCATTTCCATAATAAAAAACAGTTTGAGATCTGAAAGCTTTGAGTGTTTCACACTGTACAACCTCAATTCAGAAACGCTTTCCAAAAGGGAGTTAGCTCCTTGTTTGCTGAAGAAAAGACTCGAAGCACTGCTATGAGATCAAATGGTCCTGGTCCCAGCTTACTCGGTGGAAAAAACCCCTTTGCTGTAGTAAAATGCTTTGTATTACTATTACTAAATGTAAGTATTTATTTTAATTATGGAATGTCATTAGTTATCCCCAAGAAACAACTTTAGAAGTCTCTTGTGATCTTCCAGTGTTGCAGTCACCGGATGACCCTGTTATCGCAGCAAGCAAAATCCAGCTGTATGGCAACACAGCTGGTGTTTCAGATAAGAGCAGATGTGAGACTTCACATGCCTGGCTGGCATTGACAGCTCTTCCAATTCTGTTTTTATTGTAAAATTTTAATTTCTGTCAGACTCTTCCCAGCAGATAGCTGCATTCGTGTAGAATTATTATGAATTGGTAGCTGTGGCCTTTCTGTTATAAACAGCCTCAAATTTAGCCTTTTTTTCTTAGTTGTGTTTAGGGCTTGGTAGACACAAGGTTTAAACCCTGGCAGATATGGATAGTCTCTCTAAGAACACTGAGTTTGTATTTTGAGTTCTGAGTGATCTTTTGATGATTCCATGTAGTTGAGCAACCGATGACACCTTACTTGGAAACCACAAATGTCAGCAAGATGAAAGGATTTTCCGATTAATCTGTTCTGTGTTCAATATCCAGAATAGTTGGTGCTTATCCTGCTTGTCCAGTGGCTATATCTATAATCTGCATCCTGCAACTCTTGTGTTTCAAATGACCAAGACAGTTTTCTGTCTACTTAACAGATAGGGAACGCAGCATAAATTAGGGACGTAGTGTCTACAATTAGAATCAACAGTAGCTGAAGAAAATTTATTGGTTAACACACTTTCTGGTCAGTACATATCAGTTAGTAAAATGTTCTTGCTTCTTTATAGGTTTAATTAGTGCATAATACTGGCTTTGTATTATCTACAGTGTATTTTTTCTGATATGTAATGATTATAAATTACATGGAGAGCAGAAACTATGTTTAAGTGATATGTGAGATTCCATAGTCTTATGTCTTGGACAGCTTTATCACTAGAGCCTATAGTAATGTTCTTCTTTGATCAAATTGAATGGTAATACAAACATGCACCTCTTAATGAAATTTAAACTTTCGTAGCTGAAAAAAGTCATTAATGTGTCTTGCAGTGTAACTGATGATAAGAAAATGTATAAAGCATTAGTCAAACTTGTCATTTTGTAAGATAATATACAGCAGTTACCAGAAATAGAATGTTCTGATATATCAGCTATAAAAATGCTACTTTAAAATGAGGGGGGTGGGGGTGGGGGGGTGGGGAGAAGGGGAAATCCCACATATACATGAATAAATTGCCGTGAGAAAGAAATCTCTTACTAGCATCCTTAGGAGATTACCAAACTAATCCCAGAAGGCTGTCCGGTGAAAGGTTAGCCGCAACATATAAGCATTTGAGCTTTAGTGCTGACTGTAAAGGTCTGCTGGTCGTGACAGAATGTCTTTCTTTGGGCCATGGTCAAAGCAGAAATTTGTCATAATTTTTAATGATGATGGTGCAGTCTTTGAAATGGTGGGTCTGTGGTGTTATTGCTCAATATCTATGAGAAGTCATTAAAAGTTGCTATTCATTGAATAGCAATGGCAATCTATAGCAAGTTAATTATAGAATGTAATTTAGAGATATTTTTTACTTTTAACTAGCGTTTTATTTACATGTTCTCAGGTGGTAGGTTAATTTGGAATTAGTACTGTTGATAAAATTGAGATGATGGAATGACATAGTTATTGGCACATCCTTGCTTTGGATTCTAATAGGTGTTGGATATAGGAGATAGCTTGACTGTTCCAGATGAGTTCACGGAGGAAGAGAAAAAGACTGGACAGTGGTGGAAACAGCTGTTGGCAGGAGGAGTGGCTGGTGCTGTGTCTCGAACAGGTACAGCACCGTTAGATCGCCTTAAAGTGATGATGCAGGTAGGTGCAACGTTCAAGAACTTTTTAGTTTCCAGTGTATCGCTTCAGTTTTTAGAGAGCTGTTACGGAAAACTGATGGCCAAATACAGTATCTAAATTCTGGAGGTCTAGTTATGTTTTGACAATTTCCATATTTTGTGTTCATAAAAATTGTCTTTTCCATAGTCACATTGGCAAAAATGTAAACAAAATATTATACTACCTGTGCCACTAAAATAAGATTCTTTTAATAGTGGATGTGTTTTTGCTAGTTGATATATTTAAGCAATTTAACAGTTACGTGGTGAGTTTTACAATCCAATCAGAGCAGTGTTCTTTACTGTGACTTTGGTTTTTTTTAGGTTCATGGTTCAAAATCAAACAAAATGAATATAGCCAGTGGTTTTAAGCAAATGTTGAAAGAAGGTGGTGTCCGATCCCTCTGGAGGGGAAATGGTGTAAACGTTGTGAAAATAGCTCCTGAAACAGCTATTAAGTTCTGGGCTTATGAACAGGTAGGATGATAAATCAGGAATGAAAATAACTGTAAATAAAATGTTGTATCACTCTCACTGTTCATTATTTGCGCTGTTGTATTACATAGGAGTTCTTACCATGGTTGGGAATTTTGTCGCTAATTTAGAGTGACTTTCAGATTTAAAATAGTCTATTTATTCTGTTAATAGAATACTTGGTATTAGGCAAATTTTGCTATTGTATTATAAGCAGTGTAAATAAACTAAATCTGTCATACATTTTAAACTGTCCTCCAGTCTGCATAGCTTTTTACGGAGTACTGCATTAATATCTAGTTTGTTGCTTTGAAGTGACAACAACCAAAAACTTAGCACATAATGCTAGCTGAACTTATACAGTATTCTTTGTAAGTCAAATATCATGGTGCTATGTAAGATGCCCTCATCCTGGATTTCAGAGTTATATTTACCTCTGAATCAGCTTTAAGCATCATGTTAAGGCCTAATCCTCCTTTAGAAAATGAACTCCTGTTCTGATGTAGTTAAATGATCTTTATTTTTCTTCTGTGGTGCTTGCTAGTGCCTCAAGTAAGACTAAATGAACATACTGCACATCTCTCTACAACTATGAAATTAAAAGCAACAAAAAGTCAAGTAAACCTCGGGATATCGCAAGACTGAATGGCAGATTTTGATGCCATAGAGTAACCTTGAGCACATTTCCTTACTCTTGCTTTGCCTTTTGGGAGCTGATGGAGCATTCTTGCATGATGGTGTCTCTGTCTTGAATGAAACAGTATGTACAGCTCTCTAAGTATCTCTGTGAACGTGCTGGTTGATCTTTCATTCTTTGACTGGAGAACTGGATCTGCAAGGGGGTCAGGTTCCTCTTTGTTATGTGGGGACCATAGTGCAGGCACCCTTGTGTTGGCTGTTTGTAGAATACCTGACAGTACTGTGGGTGGCTGAGGTGTTTAATGTAAAGGATTCTTGCAGGCTGGAATATTTATTGTGTTCTTGGGAATCTTTGTCCACAGAGTTGCAGTGAGTATAGTGCTAAATTTGTTGGGTTAGTAAATGTAACTAAATACATGAAAAAGTATGTACAGCTTGAAAAGACATTTCGTACTGTACTCTTGCCTCTCCTAAAAACATGTGATGTTTATTTTACGTGTTTTAACTATATAGTATAAGAAGATACTCACTAAGGATGATGGAAAGTTAGGCACTGTTGAGAGATTTGTATCTGGTTCTTTGGCTGGAGCAACAGCACAAACTTCTATTTATCCCATGGAGGTAAGTAACAGAGAATCTGCTTCCATTGGAGCCTGCCAGATGTCTGGTTCATTTCCAAAGTAAAACCCATTTTGCTCTTGAAAGTATTGTAGGAATTCCTCTATATTCTTATATTCTGATTTATTTTTACTTTGGACTTCCTTTCAGAATTTCAGTACTAGGCATTTTAGAATATACTATTGTTACTTTTCGATGCATTTGGCTGTATAATATTGTCTAAAGCAATGTTTAAATAAAACCTACTTCAGGGAAAAATAATCCGAGAATGTATTTAAAATTAAGTACACATTCAAGTATTTTCTAAATTGGGCATAAATCTTTTTCCCACTCGATGTAAGGAAGGAATGGTCTTGTCTGTAGCAGAATGGATGAACTTCTGTTGCATTATGACTGGGAGCTGGGTCTGATTAGGACATCAGTGTGGAGGGAGAATGTAACAGCTATAGTTGGGGCTGGGTGGATTAACTGCCCTTTCTTCTGTAGGACATATTTGTATGTGGTACTACATATGTTGCAAGTTGACTAGCGTTAATATATTAACTGCTCTAGGCTAGCTATTTCACATGCTGCTTTTTTTAAATAGAAGTAGGATGTACTTGCTCTACTGCTGGTTCCCTAGAAAGTTTATCTTGTGCAAATAACTGGAACATATGTTGGGTCTGGGATTAAACCGATACCAACATGAAGATTTGGAAGTAACGGAAAATGTAACCTAAGTACCTTTTTCACAGGGAGGGGTGTCAGTAGGAATAGAACTTTGCTGTTTTCATTGCTGACAGTGATAGTAATCTCTTTTTAAATAGCATCCTTGGTGTTAGAGCCACTGACTCACAGGTAGCCTGAGTACAGAGATAGGTTAAGTTACAGAATGACTGAAATGTTATGTAGATCATCTGGATTATACTGATCAGTGGAGACAGGTGAACTACTCTGCAGTAAGATGCTCTGATCTTCCTAGCAAATAGATAATACTGTCCTAGAAGTGTGTTTTAGAGTGTTTTTAAGTAAAAGAGAAAAGCAAAGTGCCAGGAAACTCCTGAGGAAGCTGCAGTCTTATGAGGCTTTAAAGTAGGCCAAATTGTTGCTCAGGAATTTCCCTCTGTGGTTTCTTTTGGATGCTATTAGTAATTTCTTTGTCCTAAGATTCTGTATAGACTTATTTGCATTATTAATCAGATTCGGGAGTGAGACACAATCTTTATATCCCTTAACTACCTCTCAAAGTGTCGTGCTTTTTGAAAGACTATTTTCTTAATATGCTTTGCGGTTCCCAGATGAGAAGTGTGATCTGCTAGTATGTTAACACTCTCACTTGTTCTTTAGCTAATCCTTCTATTAAATATTGCCCACACTGTTGCCTTCAAGTTGATCAAAAATCTGCCTGTTTTAATCAAGAAAAGAAAGCTAAAATGCAATTTAAAAAGACTAATGATTTGTAAGCCAGCGCATGGTAGTGTGCATACTGCTCTGCCCTGATTAAACCTGAAGAAGCTTTAACAGTAGTCATCACAAAGGAGATTTGAAGTACGAAAATGCAAAGCAGTTCCAGACAATGGAATAAGCAGAGAGATACTGTGTTTTCCTCTGTTTATAAAATACATTAATAAATAGGTATGTAATTAAGGCTACTATTTTTTCCCCTTTAGGTTTTAAAGACCAGATTGGCTGTGGGTAAAACAGGGCAATACTCTGGGATGTTTGATTGTGCTAAGAAGATCTTAAAAAGAGAAGGTGTAAAGGCCTTCTACAAAGGCTATATTCCTAATATTCTGGGTATAATTCCCTACGCTGGCATTGACCTTGCTGTTTATGAGGTGGGTTTAGATTACTGAATGTACGTAGCTTTCATTAGTTAATTTATTCTTTAGAATACCTGTATCATTCATTAGATTTGTGATATGCTTGTAGTATTACAGTTGCCTTCAGTTTAAAATGGACAAATGAGAACTTCCACTAATCGTGCTAGACTTCAATGTTTTTCTTTGTTTGCCCCTTCTGGAGGAGTGCCTGTGCCAATGGGCCCTTAGATGCAACAGTACCAGACAAAGCATCTACTTGCAAGGCAGGATTATATAGACCTTGGCAATACCACATGCTTGCATACTTAACTAACCCTGTTGGACTGGAACATACCCATTCTGTAGCAAACACAGGCCTTAAAAACCTGATATGATATTGATATTATGTTACCTATCCTGCATTTATGATACTTAATACATTTTTTTGCCATTTTCTCTGATTTACAGTTGGATTATAGTAACCTGAATTCCTTGTGTGTCTGTGCATGTCGCCAGAATTCTTTGTGGCTGACATATAGTTGTTGTGAGGAGTTTGAAACACTGCTGTCTTTCCTTTCAAGAGGAACCGGCACCTCTTACACCCATCAGCAACAATTAAAGTGTTTTATCTACCTTAGATGCTAGGTGTTGCTTCAAAGTGTGTTAAGTAACTCAGATGCACAGGCTAATTTTTTTTTTTTGTCTAGACAAATCTTTTTGTGACACTGCAGTAGTAATCAGCAGAATTGCTTGAGCAAACATTTTCAAAGCAGTATGGAAGTTCTTTTCTACAGTTTGCATCCTTGCTTCTGCATGGGGTGATGTGCACAGCTGTGTGAGCTTTTGTTGCGCCCTGTGGGGTGCTGAGTTGTGTTTCCCTCCTCCTCCCCGCAAAGTGTTAACAGGTCTAGAACAAGGGCACTGTTCCTGCTGCTGGGTCTTTTAAGGATTTCTCTTGTAGGCACTAACTACTGTAGTCTGGTTAAAGTCCTTACCTGTGTGCTAAGGTGTTTACCTGTGCACTTTAAAAGTAAGCACGTAGGACTGGAATAGTGACATTGGTGCTTTTCAGGATTGAGCCCGTAAGATTTGTTACGAATAAAGATGTATTTGTTTACTTTCTTGAATGCAGTTCTCTTGTCTTATTATTTAATTTTATATCTTGGCAGCTCTTAAAGAGTACGTGGCTAGAACACTATGCATCAAGCTCCGCTAACCCAGGTGTTTTTGTATTGTTGGGATGTGGTACTGTTTCCAGCACATGTGGGCAGTTAGCCAGTTACCCCCTTGCTCTTATCAGAACACGCATGCAGGCTCAAGGTGAGTCCTGTTGTACTGAAGTGTTTCTGTGTGGTCACATCAAAATTGTATCATTTGGGATAGCTGTAGCAGAGACGTCGGAATGAAAAATCCCAACCTGGAAGACCAAGGACTTATCTGGAAAATCCTTCTTAATGTTGGTCCCTTCTCCCTATTATCCCCAACACTGTTCTTCATCATACTCGATTCAAATGTAACATTTCAGACGCTAGTGCTCTGAGAGCCACGTTCCGTATGAGACTACCAGGCACAGAGCTCCTGTCGTAGGCTGGGAGCACATTTCTAAAATTGAGAATGTTTCCTAAATTTTAGAGGTAAAATGAAAAGGACTTGCATCATCCTGTGAAGGTAGACAGCAATGTTTGCTCTGGAGGACATTTCATAAAGACAGTTTCATAGCTGAGATTTTTTCTTGATAGGTTTGTGCACAGACTTAAGGGTAGGAGCCCAGACTTCCAAAGGAATGTAGGTGGATTATGCTTTTCAGTGGGATTTAGACACATGGATATCTCAAGTATCTGGGATTAAAGGGATCTGTCTGTGAGGACTCAAGTTCTAATCAGTGGCCCCAGAGGTGGTAGTAGGCTCACCACCCAAGGGTTTAATACTTGCTTAAGACTTTTAATATCATTAGAACTGTTGTATAACACATTATCTTTTTGTTCTAGCCTCAGTGGAAGGAGCTCCACAGCTAAACATGGTTGGTCTCTTTCAAAGAATTATTGCTACAGAGGGAATCCGAGGACTTTATAGGGGCATAGCCCCTAATTTTATGAAGGTGCTTCCAGCTGTCAGCATCAGCTATGTTGTATATGAAAAAATGAAGCAGAATTTGGGAATAGCATGAAATGAAGGAAAAAGGTGAGATGCTTCTAATGTTGTTGGAAACACCAGAACAAAAGTGATTTCTCAAGTAATCTGCTCTCACAATTGGAGACAGATCTTTGTGGAGAGATGCTGCAACTTCTACTTTTCCCCTGAAGTGGGAAGAAACTTTCTTAAATTCTAGTTCACCATTTCTAAACAGATACCTATATTGCACTTTAAAATGTCACTGAGTTTAAAAAAAAAAAATCAAGAAACTATCTTTAAATCAGCAATATGTTTATATTTTCAGGAAATTGTGCATATTTTACTCATTGGCTTTTTTTTGTATTTGTCTTCTCTAAATGTGTAGGAGGAGGTAGGAGAAGTTTATACTGCCTTGATATACTGAATATACGAAAGTGACTTTTTGTTTTGTCACGCTGCCTATACTGAAGCAATTCACAGGCACCATTTTGCACGCCTAGAAGTAAGCACTTACTATTGTTATTTTTGAAGACTTAATGTTAAGTTCATAAGAAATATGATCTTAGATACAGACAAGGTTAGAGTAACACATTAAGATGTAGCCCATCACCTTTATCTTCAGGCTAACTTTTTTTTTTAAAGAATAAGAGCCTGGGAAACTGCTGTTCCATGGTATCAAAATACCTCAAATGGATTTACACAATATTTTTGTAATACAGTCAGTGATTTTCATAACTTGCTTCATTGGACCTGCTTTTCGTTGCACTTGTAAATGTTATCACCATTAACCATGACAAGCTTTGGGTTATAGCTCATATAGCAAGTTTTATAGGCTCATAATATACAGGAACAGGAAAGGCTTGGTTATTAGATCCATTCCATACAGTGCAAGTTGCTGTTTAAAAATGGGGTGGAGGATCCAGTATTAAGCTGATAGCGATTGCAATACAGCCAATAGCGGAGGTCATCATAGCTGCCTTGGGGAGAGAAATCCTTTTCATTTTGGACTCTCCATTCTTTCCCTTACTCAGAGGGCTACAGTCCACTATGTGCTTTTAGCCAATAGAGGATTGCGTTATTATGTAAAGATTTTATGGGTTTGTCATGTGAGATAGATGCTCATTCCCTCAGTCTTCTGTGCACGCCGGCTGTGTGTGTGAAGTTCAGATAGTAAAACACTGAAGCATTTTGTCCAAGTGACCAAATGAGACTGCTGATCTCGGGTGCCCATCAGATTGATGTTAATGAAGCAAGCAAAGCATGCACACAGAACTTGTTAGTGCTTGAGTAACAGCTCCTCCTCAAAAAAACAAAGCAGCACTTCCTCAATGCAGAAAGTAGGTATTTCCCTGTACAAGTACTTCCAAAGTTACTTCCTTTTGGGGGGACTGGGGTGGGGTGTGTGCCGCGTTTCAGTTGCCTTCAGGCCTGAACACTGAAATAGACTAACAGTTACTGCTGAACTCATTTGTTATGCTTTTTCTGCTTTCTGCAATGTGTGGTGTCTTAATCTTTGTGAATTCGAGATTATCTTTATACTTATTTTGACCTTTGAAGATCAACTGCTCTTAGACCACTTCCTGAAATTGGATTACTGAAGGAAGGAAGAACTTTGTTCCTGTAAGGTCATTAAGGGTCTCTTTTTTTTCTTTTTCTTTTAAACAAACAAATAAGCAAACAAACGTGAATTACTGCCTGAACCTCTCTTGCTCCACATACTGTGGGCCGTATTTTTCAAACAGCAGTCAGATGTAAATCTGTGTTTAGTGCTTCCATGGCTGGTGGTTTTTCTCCATAAACTGATATATAGCAACTCCATAAAATTCGTATTATAAAATGTTGTTTTATCATTTCAAAAAATGGCAGCTTTAGCTGTGACTTTAGGCTTTCCCTTTAGGGAAACCTTGGACTTCGCATTTTTTTAAAAAAACAAAAAGTCATTCTATCCAAATCATCCATATGTACAATGCCTTTCTGATCCGAATGTTTCTTGGTTTTGCCAACATTCTTGTATGTTTGTGGAATTTGTGAGATCAGTTCCCAATCATTTTGTTTGACTGTGACCAATGAGCAAATGTATTGTCTGTGTGTGATGTGGAGATGACTTTAGCAGTGTCTCTCTTCTAGGCTTGCTCCATTTTGTTTATAGTGTGTAAGTGCCATTACGAGTATTGAAAATTATGGTAATAATGTTTTCGAATGTTGAAAAGATGGGGTCTTGCAAATGTAATGTTTCATTATGTGCCTTTATGATGACTGTGTTCAATTGTGTATTCTTTGTCTCTTAAATGTATGTTTACCTTTTTAGCTCTATAAAAGTACCAGTTTCTAATAAATGTTTGTTTCCTTATCTGCCTGGAGTGTGCTGATTTTTTTTTGGTGGGTTTTTTTTTTTTCTTCACAGCCTGATAGACTGATGACACTTCTTTATTGCACTATATGTATAATACTCAATGTCAAAAATGAAGGTTATTTATCTAAAGATAAGTTGAGACTAGCCTATGCTTTGCTATTACATTGATACTTGAAAACCTGGTCTGAGATGAGTTGATTGTCATCCTGTTTAAAACTCTAGCGCTCTCATCGCTTAATGGAAGATCACATAATGTTTAATATTTTTGCTCGTTCATTGAACAGTAGAACACCATGATTTGCTTTTGTGTATGCTGCGTGACAAAACTCTTAAAAATCAGGACAAACCTACTTGCTTGTATTCTTAATGTTTATCTTGCTTTGATGTTAATCTTGTTAGTCAAAGGATCAATATAAAATCTTTTAAAGGTAATTGACTTCATTTACTCTGCCCATGTAGCATGGCTATTCTACTACAAGCATGCTCAGTAGCCAGCTTTGACAGCTCTTTAAGTTTTTCACACTAATCCTTCAAATGTTAAAGATAATTGTAAACAAATTAGGGAGGTTTTTCTTGCCTGTGATTCCTGCAAATACAGTTCTTGTAACATAAGATTTATAAGTTTATTTTTAAATAACAGAAGAGGTAGGTGCTCGGTGTGTGATTCCTAACTAAATGAACAATCTGACGTTCAATTCTACTCGAGGCAAGGATGCTTTTAACTGGAAATTCGCTGCAATTGGAAAGGCTGGGCTATGATCTCTCTTGCAGTGATCAAGTAGTAAGGTGTGCTCTTGAAGATTTCCAGGTTAGATGGTCCCCTCGAAAAAGAAAATCTAAACTGCTACAAAATATTAAATATTTAAAATATTAAATATTGCTTTTAAGTTAGCCTGTTGGGAAACTGAATTCTGCAGCCTTTTTATCAAAGACTGGTCCTGGTAAGATGCTTTTTTGATGTATAGGGGTTACTACACAGGCAGCATGTATGATGTGTGGCTTTTTGAAACAGCTCAGATCTGCAGTGCATGTAGTACCGTTATTTCTAACGGCTTGCAACTACGTGCAGGTTATGTTAAAATAACACTGAGGTAGCAAAAACACATGGACAGGCAGTCTGTTGAGGACGGCATACTTGTCTCCCTTATAAAAATACTTTTACTGTCATTTTAAAGTTTGTTGTGTGTTGGCCAAGGGAAATAGAATGCTAAGCAAGTATCTTAACCATTTCTTCAAGCTTGTTCCTTTAGTTTTTAGTGTATTCCACCAATGTATTTTCATTATCTATTGAAATAGTGTGTTTCCATAATGCGTTCTGAGTTCTTAAATAAGTGGTGATGGATTTGTAGGTTGCTGACTACTCTTGTCCCTTGTCTTTAAAAGTTTAGTCTGAAACTTGATAAATTCTACAGTCCAGAAAAATCTTTTACATTTCCTCTGTATCTTATCTTTTGCTCAGTCTTTAATATTTTTCAAAATGTATGCAAGGATGGTGCCCGTAGATCATACGAAAAATATTGCCATACAACTTGCTACTGCCTCGTTACTTAAAGAAACTGAGGCAAGAAGAGGATGTAAATTGTGTAGCGTCATCGGTAAGTTAGTAAGAGGTGCAGGAATTGTGCATCCACATCCAAACTGATCCCTAACAACTCTTAGCTTTTCTGGGGTGTTCCTTGAGCAAATGATTCTTCCTATGCGTAGGTCGATATATGAGGGCCAGAAAGGAAGGGAAAAGCTTTGTTTGTTTTCCCTTCAAGATATATGTGGGACGTGACTGCTATTCAGTAGCGTTGACGCTCGAAAACACGTCAGAAATGGCTTGGAATTTAAAACAGGGCTGCCAAGGTGTGTCTTCCCTCTTGACGGCGGGGGCTTCTTGGCAGGATGTGCCTGCTGCAGCAGTGGCATTCCTCACAATGGCACCAGCCCAGGCCCAAGCTGTCTTACACTCTTGCTGGTGGAAATGCCACGGTGAACACCGTGTACTGAAACCCACTTGGCAGCTTTTCTTTCTGCAAAAGAACACTGGGTGCTGCTGCACTACCCAGGTGACGCTGGGTGTGGACCTGCCTGATGCCCAAATTAACCTGAGGCCCAGGTTGAGGTGACTTCTGTTCTTTACTGTCTCACTTCAAACCTCTGAGCTAGCTGCACTTGTTGACATGCAGCAGAACGTATTGGCATCTCTTTATTCCCTTCTAATATTTGAAGGTTAGAGAAGGTATAGCAAAAAGTGCATTGCAGTGTGTGGTGTTGCTACACGTAAACTACTAAAATATGAAGGATGTCTTAACTTGCAGGCTATTGCCATGTAAGGAAGTGTGGTTTTTAAATGCTTCTCTTTCTGATGTCTGCGTGGTCTTGGGGATGGCTTTTAAGGCTTACATTAAAACAAGATACTGATCTGAACTGTATGTTGTGGAGAGCATAATTGGTGAGAACTGGATATTCAACACAGAGTGACTTTGGAATATTGGCAGTCTTGCTGTGTGAATTATGTCTAGCTTCTAAGCCCTCCTGGTGTCTGAAAATGTGTAGAAAAACTACTTTTTTTTGTCCGTATTTGTTGCAATTCAGGGTAAAAATTATTTGTGTTCTACTAGACAACTAACTAAATGCTTGAGTATTGTGCACCTAAGCTCCTAGACTTTGAGTCTATTTTGCTAAAGGGTTAACAGGAGTCTAGTGTGTACTTCATAGGTGTATTAAAAAACCCTAGTGTGTACGCACATACGTATCCACATATATACGTATAAAACCTCCCCTTCTCTGCACCAAGTTTGTGCATCTCATTTGTGTAATAGCTGGAGCAGCTTCCAGAATGGCCTTTTAATGGAACACTTGCAGCAGTGAAACTGCTGTCCCTGCAGACCTTTCCTCTGCGAGCTGGAAGTATGAGATCAAGGAGAAGCAGCCAATAGGTTCTTTTAAATAACGTGTCAGTAGTACTCAGACTAAAACGCAGAATGTTTTTGCCCCCTCTAGGCTCACGTAAAGCCGGATATCTAGTATCCATCCCATTGAAGTAGGTGCAGGCAAAAGGCGTCAAGCTGAAAGGCGGGAGTATGGTAGATGAACTTTTGAATGGGTACTCCTGCCATCTTAAACTAAGCCATTTGCTAACGTGTTTGACCTGTAGTTTAGCTCGTACTAAAGCAGTGATATGGAAGCGCTCGCTCTCTCTCAAGCAACTGCCATATGCTTTTTCATTGTTACTAGCTTGTGTCGTGCACGAACCAGCCTCTCCCTGGCGAGCCCCAACAGCCCCTCTGTCTTGGCTGCGTGTGCAGGAAATGTGCAGATTCGGACTGAATTCGAGCAGTGCCATCTACTGTCGGGTTGTAATACTGATTTGTAAGGGGGAATGGCTTTTCTAGGCTGAACATTTGAGTTCATTCCTTGGAGTTACCTTTACAGCAAAGGAAAAAGAGTTTCTGTCAGTGGAGGATAAACGCATCTGAGCCGTATTTTTAGAGGTGACTGTGGCAGTGTGACCTAACACTATGTGTGGGAGTAGTGCACTCGGATGTGAATTACAAAAAGCAAGAATCATCATCTCTGCTTTGGGTAAGGTATTGAAAGAATCTATACTGCGTATCAATTGACATGACTATTTTTACTTTTAAAGAAAACCACTTGAAATAGAAGATAGAGTCTCTATAATGTTATTTTCTTTTTGCTTTCATAAAACTATTTTTGTGTCATCATTCTTTAGTTTCTCAGTAAGATATGCTAGTGTGGAGGATAAAGGTTCTTTAACCATTCTTACCGGCATATTACTAAAAAATGGTTGGTATGAAACTTACCTGAATCTTTTAGAGGAGTAGAAATGATACTCTGTATTTCAGTGTTTCCTAATTATGCTGGTATCAAGATCTGCACTGAGAGCACCATGTTTACATTTCACAACATTAAAACAAAAAAACAACAAAAAAATTTCAAAACATTAAAACAAACGTTAAAACAAAAAACAATAAAAACAAAAAAGCAGGTGGGAAGTTTCTCATGGTTGCTCACTGAATGTTACCCCCACTACCTCAGGGTGCCACTTCTGATTTGTTTGGTGGACGCAGCTGTTGTGCACTTCCAAGCTAAGTCCAGCTAGCTCCAGCACTGCCCCATTCATTTCCACCTTTGGACTCCTAAACAAATGCCCTTCTGTTTACCCTACAACCTAACTGTGTGTTTGATACACCTCCACTTCCCTTTTCCTCCACTCCCAACCCAATCTAACGTTCTAAATCTATTTTATTGTAGGAACTAGTTTTGTGCCTTTCCTGCTGTGGAACGAAATACACCTTTATCAGTTTACTAGAGGATATTGGACAAGTTAGTGATCATCGTGAGTTTCACATCCCCCTGGAACAGGCTGTGTCCTGGAGGCCAATTTCCATGTCAGAGTGAGCCTTGTCAGGTCCCTTGGGAGATCTGGAAGTTCAGTAGGTATTTTGTGTATGCTTATGGTACTCCATGGAAGAAGTGTTTTGCATGTACCATCAATGGCAGCTGGCCAGTTCGCACAGGCCCAGCTTTCTCTGAACACCTCAAATTTTGTATACATTTGTGCTTAGCACCTTGACTTCCGTGTTCAGTCCTTGGATTATTGCTTTTTTCTTTTCAGTATCTCGCTTCAGTTATTTTGGGAAAGTAGAGATATGCTTGAGCAGGGTTTAAATAAGACTTTGCTATGGGAACTATTGAATTGCTGTTACCGCTAGCAAAGGGTCTCTGTGATGGCATGTTCCTGCAGCCTTCCCCATGCTTCAATATCATGTGTGATGCAGGCTGAAAACAGGGCCATTTTGCTTTCCCTATTTAAACAAATTCCTGAACATTAACTGGCTTGCTGCCTAGGTACAACAGCCTCTGCCTCTTCCAGCTGTTCCATTCATTGCATTGATACACAAATCCGCAGTAAAAGTAGTATGTTTGCATGGCCCTGGCCAGGCACTTACTAGGTTAACATAGCACACGGCTTCATGGATTTTAAAGTCAGCACTCTCTGCTTATCTTTTATGACCTCCTCTGATAATTGCAGGCCAAATAATTTCATCAGGTTACTGTGGTGTGTGTCTGTCTCTGTCATGCTTCTTCCAGTGTAAAAATGCTAGGCAAACCTTTCAAACAGTTTGGGCCTGGCAATAATTGACTAAAGGAGGAGAAGCTCAGAGGCCAGGTTACTGTAGGGATGGTTTAATAGGACTTGGTTTGCAAACAGGATTTCTTAGTAATCTTGGTGGTACAGATTACTGTCTCAATCCTGGCAGTATCTCTGAAGCCATCCTTCTGAAAATAGATGTATATAAAAAGCATCACCTTTGTTCTGCAAATACTAAAGCTAGCAATTCACATTTTGGGTGGATCTCAGATGTAAAGGTTTCTACTGTCGGATCAAATGTTGCCTGCAGTATATAGGGAAGAGCTACATTTTAGAATCCCTTTCCCAAATTTGTAGCTTATTTCTCACCAGCTGGACAGATTTTGCAAAGGTTTCACTAGGGAAGAAAGAATGAGATACAATTGCAAATTTTGATGGTGATGAGGAAGGATATAAAATTCTGACTCATCTGTCACCAGAGTTAGCTGCTTCTGTTATGAACAAGATGATGTTGCTCTTCATGGGCTAGAAGGTTGTGCTGTGTGGGTGGGAAAACTCCTGGGTTCCCCAGAGCTCCTTGACTTGCTCACACAAAGCTTTCTGCCTCTGAAATGGCAGCAATAATGGCCCCCCTGATTGTAACCCATCCTCATTAAAGTGTCTGTACTAATGAATGAGTGACAGGGCACACATCTGATCCATCTGACACATAAATGTTTAATTTTGCTTTTACCAGTCAGCCAGAGTTTGGCAGAAGATTGGTTTCTGTGCAGCAGAGAAAAAGATGCTAGCGTGGTGTTGCGTTTCTCCACAGGGGATCGGAGCTGGACTAGGAGCACTTCTGAATCAGTCATGACGATGCCATCCCCTTTAAGTTATTTTGGCTTAGATATCAAATAGTTCTCACTAGTCCCCTAAGGAGTATCTGGTTTTAGTTTGCTTCTCCAGTCTTCTGTGCTTTCTCGATCCTACAGAAAAAGGAGATAAAGGAGAAGATTTATTCAGTATTCTCACTTGTTCCTGCAGACTCGTGCTTAATGTCCATACCTTGCTGTGAGACATTTTCTGGGCTGTAATCTAATGGCACTCATCATTTCCACAGTATGACATTTTGATAGGAAACACTGTGTTATCCTGTAGACAGCAGAGTCTGGCGGATGGAGATTCTCATCTCAGTTTTGCTGCTGATCTTATGTATGTCCTTTCTCAGCATCTCTGGTCCTTGTACTTTCTCGTCTGGTAGGTGTTAAGCTTTCTGGGACTACCATTGTGCTGTGACAGTTCAGTGTGTAGCCTGGGTTGTGCTATGATACGCATAATATTCTGATGAAAAATTAAGACCTCTGCCTACAACAGCACTCGTTAAAGTAACGCAAATTTTATCTGCAGAGATTTTCTGTTAGTTCAGTGCTTAAAGTAATACTACAATGTGAAAAGAAACCTGACGGAAGCAGCAAAGCCATCGTACTCTAAAAAAAGTTGATTGACAAAGTTGCCTGCTGGGATAAATTCATATTTGTCTTAAAGATATAGTCTTTCATCTGTGAAAAGAAATTTGGTTTCCTGCTTGATTATTGTTTCTAGCCATTTCTCCTAGTTTATTTTTAACTGGCAGCAGTGTTTCTCACCCTTCCATAGCAATCTGCAACACTGCAAGTTAAGGGTATGTACATCACACTCTTGGAGAACGCTGAGAACCCACCGAGCTGCAGTAGTAAATTTTGCTTTTAGAGGAAAAGAGAAGCAGAGGACTACAGAGCCTAATTATTTAAAGTATTTTGGTTACTTGAACCTTCTGTCTTCTCTCACGGTAAGTACTCTCTGCCCTTGGAGAACAGACATGGGTCGAGAGGTCTTGTTGCGCTCTGTGAATTACAAATAATTAATAATAATATTCTGTTTTTACAGAGGGCTTTCCATGCAGGAGCCTCCCAGCGCCGAGGCGGGGTGGCAGCGCTGTCAGCAGCCGCTGGCCTTGGCCTTTTTGGCTTGGTTTTTTTTGCTTTTTTTTGTTTTGTTTTTGGTTTGGGTTTGGTTTTTCCCTCCCCCCGCCTTTGCCTGCCTCCTGCTCTCCCCAGGGCTGGGCCGGGCCGGGCCGGGCCGGGCAGCGGAGGGCTGGGCCGGCAGCTCCCGCGCGGCCCAGCAGAGGGCGCCCGAGCCCGCGCCCGAGCCCGCGCCCGCGCC
>JAVKLA010000090.1:24896708-24920479 GCA_034782735.1 Sagittarius serpentarius
CGCCCGAGCCCGAGCCCGAGCCCGAGCCCGAGCCCTGCCCGTGGAGAGGCCGCTGCGGGGCCCGGGAGGGAGGCCGCGCCCCTCGTCCTCCCGTCAGAGCCGGCTCCCCGCTGACAGAGGGGAGCGAGAGGATCGAAAAAGGCCTCGGGGAAAGGTTTAAAGAAAAAATTCTAGGGGGCTGCTAATTGTGAATATGACTTGGAGACAAGCTTTGAGTCGCGAAACGTCTGGCTTTGCCGCAGCCGACGCGGCCGCCTGTAGTCCCTGAGGGCCGCGAGGGTTGTACCGCCAAGGTGGGAAGTGAAGAGGCGGAGGTGGGGAGGTGAGTGAGGGGAAGGTGGGATCGAAGCGAGCGGATGCGATCTGCGGCTGAAGGTCAGAATTTTTTTCCTGACGGTGCAGAAATCTCCCCAAGGGATTTCTATGGCTTGAGACACTCTTTAAAAATAGAATAAATCAAATCTATTGCAACATGGATCACAGAGAGCCCTTTACTGCTCTAGGTCACTCAGGACTGAAATAACCACAAAGACAAAAGTTTTTAAATTGTCTTTTAGCAGTCGGCAGGACAGCGTATTTCGTTGCCAGAATCCTGATTCTGTTTCAGTTTTCTGCTGGAGCTGGAGCACCCGGGATGCCTGAGCAGCACAGGCTAGAGCCTAAATGAAGTACGCAGGCAAATGTAAAGGCTCAGATAAGCATTCAAAGCTGAAATCTGCTCTTCATGGCTGACCACAGTAACTCCTCATGAGACAGTTTCAGTGAATAATTTGATACTTCATTCTGGTTAGCTAAGTGTTAATATTAAAAACCCCCAAAACTATGTACATTATTTTTTAGTAACTCTGTATGTTCATCTCCTTTAATTTCCCATCGTGCTGTAAGAAATAAGTCAAATATCACCTAAGATCCCCAAAGTTCTGGATGATTCCCAGATGCATGAAAGTTGACTTTCATGTGGTTTCCTCCATGTAAAGATACAAGGCTGGCGTTCACCATGAAAGCTGCGTGGTAAGAAGCCAATGCTCTAGGCATCTCTGTTCCCAGAAGCTGTTGCTCTGTGGAACTACGTGAAACTTGTAATTACAGGCTTTTTGTTTAACTTTCAAGTATATCTTATTAATACGTGAAATACAAACACTCAAGGGATTTATAATGAAATTGTTGAGTATGGGCCTTACTTAAAAAGTGACCAAAACTCAACAAAAGCCTTTCAGTGGTTTACCCCAGTGGTTCTGTCTGGAAGCTGCTTTCCAGAAGGGGGAAGGTTACCTTTCATGTCCTTTCTAAGTAAGCTTCAAGTTTGGAATTCTTAGTGTCTTGATGGCTTTCAGCTGCTTGTATGAAATCGATTCACATGCTTCCTTAGGGAGAGGATGTAATGTGAAAAGCATATTCCTCCACGCTCCAAACTATCTGCAGGAGCGCTGTCCAGTGCCTTAGCAGGACACCAGGGTGGGAACAGGGCGAGAGCGCAAGCTGCTTCCTCGCAGTTATCACTATTTTCTCTAGGCTGAAGTTCAAGAACCTGCTTAGAGGGTTCAGGAGGATTTACAGTATGAGTAGCCAGCATGGGAATAAGGGTTATTAACCTGTATTCTCAAAGTAGTTAATCCTCCATTGCAGGCTGCTACATTAGGCAGCTGCCTGCTTTCCCAGTTTCTTGAGCCATGTGTGAAGTTGCTTATACAGGATTGAAGTGTTCTGCTTGTGTTTGGTACTTAACAGCAGGGGTTGGTGCATATTGTACATATACTGTGATCAATCCAGTACAAAATAAGAGAAACAGTTTGTAAGGGGATTTTACTTTTTGTCAGTTACACTTTTAAAGCTATTGATCTGCCAGAGAGGGGCTTGGGTTTCTTTTTTTTTTTTTTTTTAGGGATTGCATATTTTGATGCATCACCATCTGATTTAGAATTAAGACATAAGCATAGTTCAGCTTCAAAGAGTTTTCAAGAGTTTAAATCAGTAATAAATATTTCATTACATTGTCTTAAACTGACAAAGTGAGGAAATTTACAGTGTTCAAGATTAAACTCATAGCTCATCTTGTTGAACCTCAGTTTGCAGTCAGGTATCAGTACCTAAATATAAATAATAAATTTTAAGCTCTTAAAATCCTAGTGGAAAAAACTTAAAACCTGCAATGGAGACGTAAAGAAAAGATGTGAAAATTTGGGGTGTTTTGAATAAGATCTTATTCTTATTTTCTATACGGTTCTATAGGCAATCTCCTTTACAAAGTGCTCATTTTAAGAGATAGAAAATGAACATCTGCAAGCAGATGTCAAAGCTGAGAGACTGAAGCAGCCTTTCTCTTGTATCTGTATACATACAAACATTTCAGTATTTGTCTTCAGACTGCTTATCTCCTGTTAATTTCTAATAGCTTACTTCCTAAGAACACATCAGATGTTTTCCCTTTATAGTGAAAAAGGCAATTTTAATTTACTGTGTTTTAAAACTTGCTAGGGACCTTGGAAAAGATTTCAAGCTCTAAAGTGGTATGTGTTCAGCACCTTCTTTGTTCTCCGATAGGCACTGGCCTTCTGAAGCAACTTAACCTAAGCCAACTAAAACTCCTTTTCCCCAGTGCCTATGGTGTGCTCACTCTGGTGACGAGTCCATGGGCTGAAAAGTCCTTTATTTACAGACTAGCTCTACTCAGATTGAGTCACTTTGGGAGAGTCTGGGTGGCTTCTGCATGCAGATTGTTTTTGTGTATGAAAAATGCGTGAATATTCCCTCAGGTGTTAATTAATGCGATTCTTAGTTATTGAGAACTTCAAGCAAAAAATCAGAAGGTTCTCAGATGGTATTAAAATGTACTCCTTACATCTAATTATTCAGTCACACTCCTTATGAGTGTCTCGCTGAGAACCCTTTCTCCTTCCTTGCTGTATGCCCGTGACTGTACTGTACCCTTGTAATAGGGGGAACATTTTACTTTTAGTTTTGGTTAGCTGGATGTAAAGTAGGGCAATTTTTTTGTCCATTTCGGTCCACAAGAACTGGGTTTCTGGTTTCTAATTTGCAGGGTTTTACTAGCTGTAGTGGTGAGGTAAAGAAGAAGAGCTTGAACAACCCCCATTCGATCACACTTTAAATACTTTCTTTGATAATTAATTTGATCAGTAAACAGCAGGAGTCAATGATGTTTACTGGGAAGTTTCTCAAATTATAAAAAGAGAGAACAAAGAGTTAGAACAAAATGTTTCCCTCAGGACAGTACTAACGAGCCTACAGATTGGGCGGGATAAAGATACACGCAGCAGCTTTTTGTGTTCATGCTGTACATAGAATACGTGATGTTCTGGAATGAGGATCTGAGGAAAACAAGTGTCAACGAATAGGCATTTAATGCATGTGGAGTAAAAAAAAATTAATTGCTTCTGGTTCTGATTTTCAGGTTGACCTCCACAAAAGGAAGGCCACTGTAACATCTCAAATCGTGCCATGAAAACAACTTTTCTCCTTTGCTAGTAACAATAGCTCATAGTACTGCATTGAACTAATTTCTGAAAGCTAATTTTCTCTTCTAGTCTCCATGGTTGTTCTTGGAGCTTCTGGGAGCTCAGACAGTGGAAATCAACAGACTGATCCCATTAACAGCTTCCATAACTTTTCTGCACAGAGCTGACTCTTGACATAGATGTTGCAGGAAAACGGTCAGATGTTGAACAAAACAGTTTTCACTGGAGGGAGTGACTAGCTTGAAAGCAATGCTGTTAGTACCAGTTTGGCTGAGAAAGAACTTAATTTTTACATAGTCTATTTTCAGTCAAAACAACGTGACAGTTCCACTTGCCTTTCCTACTTTAGTATGAAAGGAAAATACAAAGCTGTGTGCACACCTGCTATTACTTAGGAAATACTAAATAACAAAAAAAAGTTGTAACTGTTAGAATTCCATAGAAGCAGACTTCAGTAGCTTGTTCATATTTGGAGATTTACCCTAATTGCATCAATATTTAGTGACAGCAGTATGGATCACAAAACCTATTACCCTTCTGCACACCCAGCTTACTCGTGCTAGCAGTGCACATGGAACTTCCAGGTAATTCTGTGCATAGTGGGTTTGCAGGAGCAAAAGCTTTGCATGGTAGCTCCATGAGCAAAACCAGAATTACTATTTCTGCAACAGATCTGGAATCATTTCAGTAGAAAGTTCTGAATAGTGCAAGGCAGCAGAATGTTTTAGATGGCAATTTCACCTTCCTTCTATCTGAGAAATTAAAATGTGAAAAGAAACCTGTAGTCTAGTGCTCAATAGCTTAATTTAATATGAACTATTTTTGAAACTGGATGGCAAGTCATAGATAAAGGTGATCAATACAGTAATTTTGATGGGGAAAAAAAAAACCCAAAACCCAAAAACCAAAACCCTCTGCAATTCACTGGGATGACATCACTTCTTGCATTGTTATAGCAGCCCTTAAGCTAGGCAGTACCTGAGTTGAGAAAAAGGCATGATGTAAGGAAAAGGAATTCTATCTCTAACTTTTTTTATTAATAACCTCTGTGCTTCAGATGGAGTTTATTTCCATCTCTATGTTCAGGTGAGCCACCTGAAGTTTGTTCTGTTGACTTAAGATGTGAACAGGAGCAAGCTACACTTCAAGGTTGTTTGGTTATTTACTTAAAGTAACATTTTTTTCTTTAATGTCAAGATTGAATAAATTTATTTACTCCTGATTCACATTGCAGCTGCCTTCAACATTACATCAAATACGTGGGGTTTGAAGACAATCAGTGGAAGCCTCCCTGATGCCTCTGTCAATCTGTGGTATTCAAACTTTTCTAAAAACTATTTTTTCTAACCTGCAGAAAATATTTTAAAATGTGGCCAGTGTGCCACCTCCTTGTGTGTCATCTTTCCAGCCAGCTTTCCAGGTGAGCACCATCACAAAGGTCCTGCACATAGGTTGGCTTTCTGTCAAAGTCAACGTTATCACTGGGAATTAGGAGTAAAGGTATGTGTACCAACATAGCTGCTCCTTCATTTGAGCTATGTAACTCATGTCACTTAGCCAGACAGCTATTGTACTGCACAGTGCTGGTGGTATCTTGAGATATGTCTATTAGAGCTAAATGAGCCATACATTGAAAATTTTCAGTAATTGTTTGATGTGGACTATTTATCTGATAGCAGTTAAGCCTGGAGAGGGATTTACAAGAAAGACATATGAATGACATTGGTATCTTTTTTCTTGAAAATTACCTTAACTATGAAGGTGAAGTGGGAGTGAGTTTGAGATGCACTTCCTTTGGCTGTGTTTGCCACATCCCTCCCTCAGGTGATGGAAAATAGGTATATTTAAATATTTATCTCTCTGCGTCTTGACACTGTAGATGGTATTACGAAATAAAGGCACTACACATCTGAAGAAAATTTTGCTTGGTGAGGAGAACAAAAATGCCACTAAATAACACCATGAAAATAATAACTTTTTTAACTCTTACACTGCTTCCCATCTATCCCCAGCCATTAAGTTTTCCAACGGTATTTACATTAAAGGGCAAAATTGGATTATGTTGTTATGCTGTATAGTAGACAGGCATTTTGGTGGATGGAGAAGTTAGGTAACTCTGCCAAAGTCACAAGAGAAGTCGGTGACCACCAGGAATAGAAGCCACACATGCTGACAGCCAAGTCTGTGTGAGCCACAAGACCGTCCTTCCTCCTGCACGTAGAGAAGCATCAGCATGAACGGGAAGTGCTTTCTGTGGTTTTGGAGAGGCTGTTCCGGTGATTCTGACATTATCAGCAGAAGGACACAAGATTTTTACATGGAGAGCTGGCTGCATGGCTCTTGCTGTAATTATTTTGTAATTTCGGCTGCTCTCAAACTGGACTCCTTTTCCAAGGGTTGGCCAAATACTCCCCATGCAGGAGGAAGAAAGAAGGCCAAAGATGAATCTACCATTTTTGAAGAGAGGGTAACTGTTGAAGGGGCTGGTGTGTTTAAAAAACAAAATCCGTGTAATGCTTGTCCATCCTGAGGTGTGAAGCGCTTTGGTCTGTGTCATACCAGGCACTCTTGAGCAGAGTACAGGGGCAAAGAGGGAGCCTGTAAGACTTGTAAGAAGAAATGTTCTTAGTGCCAGCTTTTAAATCTAGCTCTGCCATAAGTCATGGAAAGTATCACTATGTTCAGCTATCTGTTTTATTAGTAGTTCTCAAGTACACACATTTTTGCCACGGTTAACGCCACTTCCCAGATTTCAGCAGTCATCTGTCAAGCCACCTCATCTCCCCCCACTCTCCCTTTGGTCTGCACTGATAGTAATTCCAGCAGCAACCAACAGCATAAGTAATAACACCATGTAAGCAAGACTGGAGAAATAGCAATTAACACTTAACAGCAGTAGTTTGAGAGAGTCAGCTGTCCCCTAGCCTGGGTAATACTGGGTGGATGCAGCTGAACTACTTCGGACAGGGAGACAAAAGGCAGGGAACACAGCCCCTCTTGCCCAAAACAAGGAACAGGTGCTGCCCTGGGGGGCAGTGATTGTGGAGAAACAGCTTTTCCTTCCTCTGATAATTTCTCCAGAACTGAGGGTTAGATTGTAGAAGCATCAGGGTGGCTTCCGCAGAGCCAGGTCACAGCCATATGCTAGGTTTTATCAATATTAAAAATTGCCTAGTCCGTATTTCTGTAAGTAATGGAAAGACAGTAGTAAAATAGGTTTCCCTAGAAGTCATTGTTTATCCACAGAAATGTTTTGGGAGGTGAAGGAGGTTATTGGCCATCTTATAGTAGATTAAATAAACAGTGTGATTCTGCAATTATTCTATATTGTCATCTAGGAATAAGATGGGAAAGATAAAAAGAAGTGACATTTAGTCATCTGTCAATTAACATGAACACACTTGCATATGCAACAGAAGGCAAAAATGTTATAAATTTAAAATCACTATGTAACATTAATATTGCAATAGTGACCAAAGGCCTTAGATAGGTTGGAGGTCCCATGGCTTTATGTGTTATGCAAACAGTAAATAACTATTTTTGCCTTAAGAAGCTTACAAACGCTGACAGTCTTGTCTTAGACAGGACTTCCTGTGAGTGCAGAGAGGGTTCTTGCTCAGCTATGACTTAGAGTAGTCATCTTGAAATTGTGAAGGAAGCACAAAGTAGAGTAAGTGGACATGAAAATGGAAGTTGAAGAAACTGAAAGAGAAAATGCATTTGTGGAATAAAAAGCTGACGAGCAAGAAAGAGTGCTAAGCATAACTTGTTTTGGTGGACATTTAGCTTATGTAGCAGCTGGTAAGAAGCAGAGACATTTGGGTTCCCAAACGTACGTTGCGCTCTGGTTGGCACTGCAACTTCTGATGTGAGGGTCCAAGAAGTCTTCTCTGAAACAACCTGAGCACTTGGGTACATAACTCCCGCCAAGCTCTGCTGTGGCTTTATTGCAATGAGAGAAAAGAGACTCTCCTAAGTACTTAGGCCCAGATTATTTGAGTGTTAGATCCCTGAGTCTTACTGAAATGAATTCTTGAGCTGAATTAATTTCTCCATTCTTTCAGTTCTTCAGCTTTTTAATACTGAGTTTTCAGTGTCTTACTACATAAAAAAAAAAAAAAAAAGAGTGCCTTACTGCAGCATCAAATTGGATTCATATTCACATACATTCCCTTCTGGCAGCTTTTCTTCTGTTAACGTTGCTCTGATTAGCTGTAAAAGATTGAGGAGGTATTCTCAAAATAGGTTGTTCCTAAGGGCCACTCTGCTGTTTATCCTCTTACAGTATGGCACAGCTGGGAGTGGCAATTTACTCTTCTAACAGGTTGACCATGGATCAGCTGCAGTATTAAAAGATTAGTACCCAGTTAATTTCCAGTGAGCTGTTCTGTAATAAACTCAGCATGTTGATGTGGATTTTCAATGTTTGAATGTCTTTCTCATTTACATAACATTTTATTTGAAGTCTAGCTAAAAAAAAAAATTCCTATATTCTATTAATTTATGCTATGCTATTAAGAAACACTTTGTTTTTAAACTTATAATTTATAGAATGATTATTTGGACATCTGGACAGTAGCTCTAACAAAGCAAACAAGCCACTCTTAACTAACGGGTTGCAGTGCTGCCAGCCAGAACAAATGAGATATATGTGGACTCAGTAATAAAAAAATCAACCAGTTAATTTGTTTTCAAAGATTATTACACGATTCAATCATACTTATTAATGACCTCTGTACCTACAAAATGGAATACAGCTGTTACAACAATGTTTATATTTATCTAACGATCCTGCTGTAAACAGCTATCCCTGTAGCACTGCAGATCCACTTCTATCTCATTTTGCAAGTGCTTAGCTGCTACATGATTAAACTCATTTCTAATGAACCCAAGACTGTATTCTGTGCCAGTAGAGAGTTTCCAGAACTCAGAAAATGTTAAGAAAGCTTCCTGTAGTCTAAGTGCGATCTCTCAGGGAATCTGAGAGAAAATGAACTTGGGTGAGGATTTCCTGACTAAACGTTCAGTACTGTCTCTGTAGCAGTTTTTAATCATGCATTCTTCACAATATCACATGTACTTAATGCAGCACAGTAATTAGGTTCAAGGCAGGCCACTGTTTATGGGCCGACAACAGTAGCATTACAATTCTTAGCCTTTAATTCATTAGATGTATCAGCACCCCCCTTCCTCGCTGCCCTCTCCATTCTTCAGAGTTAGCGAGACAAGGTCTTGCACGGGGTTTACGCACCATACAACAAACTTTCTGTACAGGAACTGGTTGGCAGGAGATTCGGCAGTCTGCGGTGGAAATTCTTTGTCCAGTGTCTTGAATTCTGCCGGATCTTTTTCCGCTGCCCTGGATACAACAGTGCTTTGACGTTACTTTGGATTGCAGCCATCGTGGATGCTACAATTCTGTTTTTCTCCTGAGAAAAGATGGTGTTTTCTCATCAGTTCTAGTCAGGTGTTTAATGTTAATAAATCAATTATGCAAGAAAATTGAAAAATGCCTTTGCCCTCAGAGTGAGACTATCTTTCTTTAGACTATGAGCAACACGAATAGGAATTGTGGTGTTTGTCTTTTGGCCTTGGGAGCTGTTATAATGTCAGCAAGAGTTATGAGATGCTTGCGTCGACTTTGTACTGTGTCCACAGCATCTCTGTGCCCAGTACACTGTGGAGTGAACAATTACAGACCTTCTATGGATGCTGTGGCAGCTTCTTTTGAACTGCAAAAAGTTGTGCCAGATCTGCTCAAAATAATTTAAAGTGTGCTGGAGTTGCTTACTTGTGCTGTGTGTGAACAACAGCTTGAGCTGAGCATGTGCCTTTTGTGCAAAATCTAGAAGACGCGTTGGTAATTTAGCAGGTTTTGAAGCACTGCATATTGCATACAATTGTACAAGAGCCTATGCTTTTTAATCCTTTAAACAACAGCATCTCTGGTTCATGTATGATAAGAAGCGATACTGTTTGTAACCATGTGCGTTTGCTTGCTTTTCTATGAGCTGTTTAAAAAAAAAATCTGCTTCTGAAAGGTTGTTTTCCTTGTTTGCATGGCTGGCTTGCAAAGGTTTTAGTCACTTGGTTCAGGTTTGCTGATGGCCCACTTTACATCTAAAACGTCTTGGCAAAGAGCATGAAGTGTTTTTCCTCTTCCCCGGAGGCTCCGCAGAAGCTTCTGCACTGGCTAAGCCTGCCCTTCACCATAGGTTTAAAAAATAAAAAGCAATTACCCCTCTTGTCAGGCAGCTGGTGAGTAATGTGCCTCCTTGCCTTGGAGAAGGTTCCCAGCCCCCACAATGCTCCTTGTTTATGGAAGCTGGGCTCATAATATTGCCAGATAAAATCCAGGATGGTGCCATCAGCCTGTGATTGGTTTTGAAGCTTGAAAAAGGAGGACATTTAATGGACTAAGCTCTAAAGTCAATAAAAGACTGTGTTTTGCCCTTGCTGGTCTTGGCTTGAGATAAAAGTAACCGTGGATGGTGTATTCGATTGGTAGGAATCACACACAGTGGAAAGTACATTAGCATTTCAGATTTATAGTATTTCTAGTCCACCACTGTGTGTCAAACGATAGCTGGTAATGTCGGCAGCAAAAGTAAAACCCGTGTGAAAAATGATTAAGCAACAATATGTCCAGGGGGCAAGATATTTTGAGTAAGTAGTTGGCCTTTGTCCTTGCTTAAATGTTTTTAACCTTTCCAGTGTTGTAAGTGGATTGTAGATATAATGTGCATTGGTATTTGCAGTCAAACAGAAATCTTGAGCTAATGTTAGAGCTCGTTAAATAAGATGCAAGAAGATATATCACAATGGATATATTTTTAACATGAAAAATAGATTTTGTTCATTGTATTTTAGAAGAAAAAATTACACGTGAAATAAATAGATCAGTCTAAAGTCGGTGTTTAGTTACATAAAACTTAACTTCAAACCATTACTGTTTAGTCACGTTACAAGTATCTGAAAACAGAGCTTGATCATCAGAAGACTGTTAAAACATCAAGCTTCCTTAACAGTAGCCACTACTCTGAGCCTTACACTGAAGGGTGAAATTGAACCTCTCATGTTTCCTGTGTTGAGATGCAGTTGTTGAAGGTATTTATTTAAATTTTACAACAATAACTTCATCTACCTAATTGTTAATTACATTTTGCCACCCTGCTGCAACAGTACAAGGCCATGTAACAGAACATCAGGCTTAAGGAGCTTTCACTGGGCTCAGCAGGAACTCTTCTCCCAACATATTTTAATTGCAGCAGCTGCCTCTCTCCTGAGAAAAGCGTTGTTGAGGATATGGCTTCACAAAGGAGTTTCTCCCACCCTCCTCAAGCGGAGAGTACGTGGGAGACTCTGAGCACAGGGTAGGGATCCCCAAAGGGCTTAGCGCGTTGTAATGCAGAGAGAAATGAGACTTCTTGTGCTGGTGACAAACCTGTACCTCTGAGAATCACGTTGTGCCTCTGAGCTTTGTAATCTGGAAGTGAGAGTAGAGGAATTGCCTCCTTCCTCACAGCTGGGTCAAACGAGTGCAGCAGAGGCTGGGTGCATTTCTTCCTTAATCATCCATCTGCCTGAGAGCCTGCACCTTCAGTCGGAAGGAGTCTGTGGGGTATCTTAGGTCATCTTTGCCTCACAGCAAGTCCTATGTCTGCCAACAGACATACACAGCATCAGGGCTAAAGGTACTTATATATCACTCAAAAGAAAAAAAGAGTTTTGCAAATTTTTGGAGGTAACTGGAATCCTTCTCTCTCTCCTCAGCTTTTTCCGCTTCTATGTTTCTCTGTCCCATAAGGCTTACTTCAGTGTTCATTTTGCACAACCATTGTGCAAATTGTGAGATGATAGAAGTTAAAAATTTTGGCCAGGACCAGCACATTTTTATGAAGAGTTACTAAAATAGAGGCCTATAGATGGTTACCTTCTTTCCCTCCTAAAATCGTGTGTTTACCCACCTCTGCCGCCACTAAAGTAATTAAAGAAAGAACCAAAACTAAGTTTGCCAGCTCACTCAAAGAAGTGAAAAAAGAGTTGAGAAAAGGTTGCCTTGTGTACCTGGAGCTACAGTAGAGAACCATCCAGGTACAAAGACAGAGATGCATATTGTTATATACATGAATTGCAAATTATTTGCAAGTATTAACAAAAGACTTGATTGCAATTGAAACTGGGGAATTCCTGGTCCTTTTGTGTAAGCAACAAGTGATTTAGGTCCACAGGTGTAAGTTGCTGATGGCATTTAGGGGCTGCACCTGGCTTCCTCAGCAGAGCTATGTGGACAGCTGCTCTGAGGAAGCATCTTCCAAAGTTATTTTGGTTGCTGTCTCAACTTTCCAGGCTGTGTCTTTGTCACCTTATCTTTGCTAGAATTATAACAGTAGCATAAGGCAGAGGTGCGTGCTGTTCCTGTGCAGCTGGCCCTCACAAACCTCAGGCTGGCCACCTGTATTGTACTTTCCTTTGCCTCAGGAGAGCTACTGGAATGCAAAACCAGCCTTTTCATAAAGATGTACCATAACTGTCCAGAATTTCTCACAGAAGTTTCATAGAAGTTAAAGAATGCCAAGCAAGTGCACTGCAAAAAGGCAGTACGTAACGTATGCATGCTGCGCTTGATTCTTGCTTGCCTTAGACTGCATGCCACCATTCTCACAGGTGCAGAGCAAGTTGTAGGAGTGGAAATTGCTACTAACTCAAAACTGTAATGCTTTGCACATTGGTGGAAATGACTAATCAAGGTGCAAAGCAACAGCTTTCAGAATGTGGTTTTGAGCTATTAATAGAGCTCTGGTTTTACTAGGTCAGGAATGGCACAGCTGTTTATTTTTTGTGGTGTTCCAGGGGACCAGTGGAAATAAACTTACTTTATTCTTTTAATCTGTCTCATAACCTTGTTAATTTTTCACTAGCTAGTCTGCATCTCGGGGCTGAATCCTGGGCTGTGCTTTGATATACAGCTAATGAAAATTGCCACTCCCATCTGCATCATTAGCCTAATGTTAGTTAATAATACTTAGTATTTTGCACAGTCACTTGTGTCTTCAAAGCACTTAACAGTTATTAAGTAATTAATCCTCAAAACATGCCTGTGAGTTGGAAGGTAAATAAATATTAACATTCCCCTTTTAGCAAAGGGGGAACCAAATAGGAAGATTAAGTGATTTGCAGGGACTTAGTGGCAGAGCTGGCAAGAGAACTCCTGTGCTTTAGTGCTTGTTTTATCCTTCCAGCCGCACTGGCTCAGTGCGAATTAAAGCCTTTGCAATTATCCTGCGAAGCCTTTCCAATTACTTTAGTACCTTTTAAGATACAAAGTTTATGTCACATCAGTGTTCGTAACTATCATACTGAAGGATGGCCGCTGCCCAGTGGTGCAGATCTTCCCATGTCCCATTGCACAAAACGTGGGCGATACCAGCAGGGAGGCTACAACTTCCCACAGTAGGTCTGTGCCAGGCCTATATTTAGAATGGGACTGTTCAGAAGAAAAATCCTGAGCCTTCTCACCAGGCCTCACTGAAATACATTTAATACCTGTCCATTGCTTTTACAGAACAGTGTCAATTATTTACACTGCTATTTCACTTAATGCAGAATCAAAGCTGGAGCACCTGAAAATTAACAGCAAAAAATATTTGCAAGTCTTGCAGTGGAGACAATTCTGTCACTCACACTCGCAGTCTTCAAGGAACACTTGTGAATCTATGGGAATTCTGTCTGATATGCTTAAATGTAGTGAATACTTCAAAATGCTGTAACTTATTTTAAGCAGCGTAAATGTTTTTTCCTTTAACCAAGGCCCTATACTTTCTGCAAAGCTTCTGCATTCTGTGAGGAGAACACATCCTAAATGATTCCAGAAAGCTCTGGATAAGTTTTTACATTGACAAAGCCTACAAACAAAAATGTGGTCTAAATACTAAAAAATATTTATGTTAGTGAATGTAAAGGATGCCATTTTTAATGGATATGTAGTTCAAAGCTCAGCTTCTGCCTTGTCAGCCTCATCTCCTGGAAGAACCATTTCCATCCTTTTCCCAGAAGGGTGATCACAGTAAGGATGAGATGGAGTCCCACCAGTGCCTTGGCGATAGCTTTGGCCACACAGTGTCAGGTGGAGCATGAGGATGTGCTCCAGGATCTGCTCCAGCAGCTGCAAAGAGCTTGCATGGCTCAGTCATAGCCCTTCCTACCCTGAGATGGGCTCCTCTGTGTTCACTGCACTGTATGCTTTGGAGGTGAAGGCTCAGTGGTGGCAGCTCTCTGATGGGGGTAATACTGGAGAGTGATCCCCTTTGCTGGCAGTCAATCTAAAATGGGTACAGTGAATGAGGAAATGCAGCCCTGTCGACCTTCTTTCCTGTCACTGTGACAGTGTTTGATCTCGGCTTTCTATCTACTCTGAGACACATCTTGGGGGCTCCTTGACAGCTGAGGGAATTGATACCTTAATTCTTCTGCACTTCTAAACCCGAAGGCAGAGATATTTGTGTCTTTTATTCCCCGTGGCCTCGCTGTTCATACTGGTCTGTCGTGTACGTGCTGAAATGTTAATAGCTGCCATGATGTAGGAAGACACCAAGCTGTGGGACGAGGAGGTGCCAGGTAGAGGATTCGCATGTCCTCTTGTCAGCTTATCCTGGGCACACAGCCTGCCTTTACCTGAATTGCCTCTGCTTGTCTCTTTGACATCCGAGAGGGGAATGGGCCAGAACTGAGCTCAACATTTTGTTGAGATATGGTCCCCGTTTCACACTTGTTAATTGCCCATTAGACCTGGGTGATCTGCCAGAAAAGAGGTTACAGGGACTGGAAGCATGAGTGACTTGAATTTAGCAAAAGCTTTCAGCCAGAGACACAAGGCGGAGTTAGGGCACTTGGAAAATATTTTAGTGTTTTCTAAACAGAACATTCAGTTTTAAAAACACTGAAAATTCAGCCCCCAAAATGTTACTGAGCAAAATCATGGTTTTGTTTTGAAAGTGACTACTTTCCTGTAGGAAAAAAAACATATAAGGTGGTTTTTACAAAATCCGAATCTTCATATTTGTTGACCAACATATTTGTTTTAACTCAAAATGGCATTTCGGATATTTTTTCCTGTGTTTCTGACGGTAAGAATACTTTGCATTGAATGAGAATGCTTTGGATCTATGCATTGGTCCCAACTAGTAGTTTAGGTAGTTCAGCCACTATCTCCAAAACTGTGGTTTGTACATCTTGGCTCTTAGTCTAGTTCTATGTTCGTTTATCGTGTGTCCCCCATCCTTTTTCTCTAATGGTTGCCTTGCTGATGAGCTTTTTTGCTCAGAGCAGTAAAATACCCATCTATTGCTTGTGCCAAATTGTTTCTATATGGTGGCTGGCAAGTGAGCTTTAGGCTCCTTCACCTGCTCGTGTTGTAGGAGCTTGGAGATACCTGCCAAGGGCTGTGTGGTTCCCTCCTGCCATCCACAGGGGGACGGGGACATACAGTGCATTTAACTTCCTCTGTAGGATGATGTACCCACCATCTTCTCTGTGGGGATTCACTCACACTCAGAGCTGGCTATAGTCTGATATTGCTCACAAAAACACTCGGAAAGCTAACAAAGCCTAGAAGGGTCACATGGAAATGGACCTGTATTCCTCTGCACAACCCAGAGGGGTTTAAGAGGATATTCACCTCTCATTGTTTGGACCGTAGTGGGCATTTTAAAATGGTGCTTCAGATCACCGTTCCCATGACTCCCACTGGCATCCTGATAGCAAGTGAAATGGTCTGTGCTGCCAGAGGCAGAAGGGCAGAGTGTAGAGAAAACGCAATGGCTTTTTAAAAAATGCTCTCCTAGTTTCTCACCCACCTAACATCAGGAAATGCTTTTCTGATTCAGGTACATATTTAATATTCTATACTTTAAAATTCTCCCTGCTCTGTTAAGCCAGCATCAGATTGCAATGGAAGCAGGCTTTATGCTGCTTTTTAAGACTGCACACAGCTGCACTTATAAACGACATCATTTTTCATGAGAGTCGGTGCTGTCAGCAGGATCCTCAGAAATTCTGGGCTGAACAGATAGCTTTATTTTCACCTTAATAAAACACTTGTTGTAATTAATAAATTGATTTTTGTGGATTTTCAGAGGAGCAAAGTTATCTTTCTCAGCAAGCTGTTCCTTTGCCTTAGTGAAGTAGGACAAATATTTGGCAGGGGCAGCTATAGAGCTACCTGTGGGCTCCAGATCAGAGCTGGAGCTGAAGACGTGTGGACTGTTGTAGCAGTGTATGAGATAGGACGAAAAATCTGATTAAAAGTAGTTTTCAAACACAGGCTTTTGTCCTGCAGATTTCTAGGTATGAGAAGGAGAGTGGGAGGGAAGTGAGACTTATCACAGGTGACATGGCTGCAGCATTTAGGTACCCCCTTGCTTTCTGGGACAAAGACTGTCTTTTTCTTTTATGTTTTTCAGTCTCGTGTGAAAGTAAAGTCCTCCTTTGGCTGCCTCCGCACCATTCATGGGTAATATACGCTAATAGCAATTCTAGCAAGTATGCAGTCTGTAGTCAGCATGACACAGTGAGTCTTCCATCCTATTTGCCATTGGCAGGTGTTGCAACACTGTATTGAAAATGGCAACTAGGAAGTGCAGAATTTCCAAAACATTTTTTCAGTTTTTCTGCTTTGATCCCTGACTACCTCCAGAAAAGGGAATGTGTAAAGATGCCCTCAACATGCCTTGTCTCTGTTTCCCAGCTGTAGCACCTGAAAGTGTGAGCATGGCAAGTGCTGCCTTACTGTTTTCCTCGAATGAGCAATGGCAGGGGCCATGGTGATCTTTGGACAGCGTGAAAGAAACCCAACTGCTCTCCTTTTGCAGGCACACACGCTATTCAGCCGATTATCTGCCGCCAGTTCTCCAGCTTTCCCCAGTTACTGGTATGTTTTGAACAAACACAGATGAGGGGAAGTATGAGACACCACGTTAAAACGCTTCCTGCCCAGTCCCTCAAAGAAAGGTCCTTGTGCAAATGCTTGACATACAGATCATATTCAACCTTTGATCATCTGTCATTTTGTTGTAAGAAAGCATGCCATCATTTGCCACCGTTTAAAATAGACCCAAAGGAAGTCAGGGCTTAATCTTAACCTCAAACACATTGAGCCCTGTATTTCCTATCCAGCCATACACCGTGCTATCTGGTTTCCTACACCTCAGGCCTGCTAAGTTTAGTTCCTCCCAGCCAGCTGCTGAGAAGGAAGGGAAACTGTGTTCGCTGTGGATAAAGCATTTGCTGTCCACAGCTCTCCCAGCTCCTCGCCAGCCGTTACATAGGGGTCTTCTAAATAGTAGACAAAAATACTGTTTTGACGTTTCTCAGTTTTTAAAATATAGATGTTTTGAATTCTTTTCCCTCTTTCTCTTCATTTGTCCTATGCGTTCGTACATTTAAAACTTTGATGCCATGCTTTCTTGGGCTTCTCTAGGAAGAACATTCTTACTTGCATGCCCAGGCATACTCATTTAGCAGTTATGAATATCATGTGGTTAGACCATTGCTAAATTCAACACTGGAATGTTATGCATTAATTAATATTATATCAAATTGAGTGCAATCACTCAGGTCTTTCATCTTAGAAAGTAAATGAATGAGTAGGAATATATAATATACCATACAGGAATTGAGATTGCTTCACCAGAAATCTTTATTTATCATAGAAAGGAGCTGCATAAAATAGCAGTGATAATTGACCTATTTTCCTTTTGTATCAGTGTGATTCCTTGTCCATTTACTTCAGGCAAACTCATTTTTATCATAGAGGAACTGGCTGATGTCTTTTCTGGAGGCAGTCTCTCGGGCCCTGCTATGAAAGCCACAGACCTCTTTCAATAGAGTGTCTTCTGGGGACCTTAAATATTTATTAACTCAGTTGCTTTTTCCCCTGAATTTTTAGTAGAATTATGATAATTTTGACATAACTGTACCCGCTGGGTTATTGGGCCATGTCTGGCAGCCGCACACCACAGCACAGGGGTGGTTCAGCATCCACGAGCTGTAGCTGGCTGTTTGGAGAGGATTTGGCCAGTCTGTACCCCTGCCGTACAGAGATCTATTTTCCCAGCAATAGCAGGGCTCCTCCTGGCAGAATTTTGGTTTTGGATGATTTACAAAGCAAAAATCTTAGCAACATTAATATCTCTGTGAAACCTACAGGACTGGGAAAATTCACTCTTTGTCTCATCTGATTCTACTAAACATTGGTTAAATTCCCCCTTTCCATTGTGTTCACATATCTCCAGCAGGGGCTGAAGACCTTTTTTTGGTGTTTGTAGAGAGGTGCCGTTTTCCTTTCCTGGAGTTGCATACAGTTTTATCAGAGTTGTTCTGATGTTCCCACAACATTATGTCCTTCCATCCCTGCTTGGTCCTTGCTTTTGAATGGCAGCACTTGTAAATTCAGTTTTGAATTTGGTATCAGGACCCAATTCTCTTCTGTTATCAGCAGGGTAAATAAAAACATGTTTACATGAAATAATCCAGTTGAACCTAAAATACAATAGACTTCTGTAGAATATTGATGTATGACAAGAAAGGTTAACTTCATCAAACTTAAAACAGGGTAGGAAACACTATCCTGCATTTTTATTGTAATACATGGATGTATCCCTCCCATAATTACCTAATTCTCCTCTCATTTTACCCATTTTAAAATGGGATGATTCATAAGCTTCGACATTCCCATTTTCCATTAGAGACAAATTGGGCCTGCTGTCTGCATACATTTTTAAAATGAAGCAATTACATGTGTGACGGAAAAAGCGAAGAAACACCAAGTTAGCACAGAGCATTATCCTACAGATATGGACAGAAGTGCACAGGATGGGGATGTAAAGCAAACGCTTAAGAAAAAATTGTCTGTAGTGTGTAATTGAATTCATATAATCCAGTCATGGAGACAGAAGAGCCTGACGGTACTGCTGTATTAGTCTGCTCAGAGGTGGCTGAAAATGTAAGATGAAAACACCTGGACGCTAATGGCTCCAGAAAACTACTGTAACACATCTTTGGCCAGTCAGGACTGGTTAATACAAAATTTAAAGCTGAAGGTCCTTCTGAGCCAAAGGACACTTCTGTGATGAGGAAGCTCCTAATACAGTGAATAACCCTGGCAAATAGTCACCAAACTTACTGTGATACTAAATGAGAGTGGGGATATATTTGCCTGATGATTCTTACAAGTGTTGGGATTCATAATCTGCCATCTTTCCTTCACCTGATGTGTACATAGCTCATCTCATTGGGTTTAATGCAAAATGCAGTAATACTCAGCCTAGTTAAGGATTCCTAAGTAGCCTAAATTAAGGAACTTTAATGAAGGTTTGCTCCAGGCCCAGCTGTGTTGGTAGGAGCATCTCAGTGATGCTTCCCAATTACTGTAGACTGGGAGAACCGTTTATTATCTTTGTGTAATTCCAAAGGTAACGTACTGTAGGTTTGCAATAATAGCTTGAGTTTTTATTGGTAATCTTAACACTTCATCCGTATTTCAATTAATAGATTCAGGAACAGACGCCTCCATTCTCCGGAAAAAAACAATCAGCAGGAACGCCCAAATCCATCCATTTGTCTGTCATGTGTTGAGCAAATGGTGCTGACACCAGGAAACGTGCAGCACTTGACGCGTGCGTTTTGTAAGTGCCTGGATGCAGCTAGCAGGCATCGCGCGCAGTCAGCACTTTGGAGTGCTGACAGCATCCTGACAGATAGTTGTAGTGGACTGAAAAGAGGATAAATTACTATAAAAAGCATATAATTACATTTTTGTGTGCATAAATATGTACATTAGTGAAGACTTCAAAAAATTACCATCTATCACAGGCTAATGTATTATTTAAGCAACTTTTTGAGGTGTAAATAAATTTTAAACTATTTTAAGAATACAGTGTTTTTTAGGATGATAGTTCAGACTTTGGAGGCACCCGTGGTGGGGCAGAGGAGCTGTGCAGGCTGCCTGGCAAGTTACTGCTCTTGCAACTGTGATCCCCTTTGTAACAGGAGACCGGCATGGTGTCCTCTGCCCACAAACGGAGGGACAGTTTGGCAAACTGGAGCAGAAAGAGACATGGCCAGGAATGAATCCCTGGGGAGGAGGGGTGGGGTGGGGTGAGGTGAGAGAGGGAAAGAGGGAAGGGGCTGGTGATTCACAGCTGTCTAAGGAGACAGACTGATGGCAGATGAAGTCCTGGAGAGAGACGCTAGGAATAGCCGTGCATGGCTTACCATAACGTGGCAAGCTCAGCCTTATCCAGCTCAAGTGTGGATGCGTAGACAGGATGTGCAAATCCTTTGCTGTCAGAACCAGGCTGCGTTTGCACAAATGCCTTGCTGCTTAGGTACTCCTGTAGTGAAAATACAGGTGGAGGCTGTGGGTCCCCAGCGCAGTGTGTCCTGCAGCCACCCACGAGGCAGAGCAACCTGGTCAGCCAGTGACCTGGGTGGTGGCAAAGCACCCGGTCTGGTTCAAAGGGGAGGCGAGCACACAGCCAGCCCGTATAAATACAGCTCTGGCTGAGAGGACAGATTTCCAAAACAGAGTTTGAGAAAAATCTCTGTGTATGAATCAGTTCCTTCAGGAGCTTTAGGAGAACGCTGAACATTGGGTTTACGGAGACATCAGCTCCTGCCTCTGCTTTTCTGCTCATGGCTCAACTCTCACTCTCCTTCCCAGGTGCTTCAGCCAGTCTCCACATTGCTCCACTATATGAGAAGAAAATCCCACATGAAGATGCTTTAACCATCATCCCACCATCTACACCCTCCTTGGAAACTTGCCCTGGTTGTCTAATGCAGCCGCAGACTGGCTGGAGTGAGCTGGGGCCTCTGCCCCGCTGAGCTCTCTTCCAGTTTTGGCTATTCCTGCGACATTTGTGTTTTGGTTGGTGTTTGCACCCTGCCTGCGGGCAGGAGCCAGCCCAGGCAGCAGCCAGCTCACTGCCATGGGTGGCATGAGGATTTGCCTCCAGGACTCTGGTACTCAAAGGGATCCTCACAGAGATCGTGAAGAGTGACCCTCAAAGCTGAAAGGAGCATGGTAAAAGGCTTTTGGGACCTCCGCAGGGAGTGATGTTGAGTGATGCGGTACCTTTACGTGTGTACAGCATCTAGCTATCCATTAGGAAAAAACATGAACTTTGATGGCAGGGCGGTATTCCCGACATTACACTGATGAGTTACTGTGCACACTGCATGACATCCGTGCAGAGCCTTGAGCAACAGATGACTAAGTATCATCTGATTCTCTGTTATTAAAAAGTAGGTGAATGTGTGTGTTTCACTAAGGAAGGAAATGATGAAATTGGGGCGACATACTTGGAAAGAACTCAATTTCAAAACCCCTTTTTCCTTTTCAAGGCAAAGGAGTCACTGCTAACAACTTCAGGCAGGGTTGGAAAAAGCCAGACTGATAAGAAAGTAGTCTTGCTTTTAAGTCTTTTGGAGTTATGATAATGAGATAGTGATAGGAATTTTACTGTGCATGTTTCCAGTGTAAAGCTATCGAGTGGGCAGAAGATTTCCTGCTGCCTTTAATAAGAATTGGGTAACTCTTTGAACTCAGACGCGTGCCCAGTTGTGCTCTGAATTTAGAAATCAAACATTGCTCCCAGCAATGACTTTTAAAAAAATTGATTTTCTTAATGTAAATCATCTTCTAAGGTGACCTCTGGTGAGGCAAATCGATACAGGACTGCTGAAAGCAGCACTTGCTCTCAGCAGAAATACTGATGCCAGAGTCGGGCAGCCCTGCCCACACGCAACCCCGGCCGCTCATCCTGGCCCCGGGGAGCGGCCGGCCCCTGGCACCCTCACGTGCAGGCAGGTAACATGGAGGGTGATTTGAACCCATGAAGGTCCTTTGGTTGTACCAAAGCAGCAGGCTTTCAGGGAGATGCTGCAGATCTTCAGCTCGCCAGGCTGTTTTGTGGCTCACAAGTTCAGTGGGACCCCCTGAGCAGGAATAATGGTTTTCGATTAGTTTGTAGCATCACCAGGATCCAGGGGATTGCAGGCTGAGCAGCCTGTCTTGGGCAGTGTGTGGCGCGTGATGCATGGCCGTTGCTCGCTAAAAGTTATTGCTCTCTGCTACTTTAAATATGTGCAGGGACACGAGAAGCTTTTGCTACTTTAACGCTATCATGATCATATATGCAGGCTTAACTTCTTTATGACTTTAAATATTCCTGTGAAAAGCACAGGAAATAACAGAAATGCAAAATAAACTCACGAAACTCGATAGCCCGTGCATCACTGTAATTTCCATTATTTCCTGGGTTTGACTAGCTCAGAAATACTGCAGGAAGTGCTTTTTCTTGTGGTATTTTTGCTTCCTCCCCCAGCAGAGTGGAAGCATTACACAACGGCATGTGAAAATGAGAGAGGGACCTGCACCACTGGTGGGACGGGTCATGGGAGCGCTAGATTTCTGCTTTCCATGGCCGTTCCCAGCGTGGCAGCAGAGGGGCGAGGGCCGAGGGCCGGTGTGGCAGCGTTTGCCAGCTCTCAGCAGCCAGGAATGCCTGGTCCCCTTTGGGGAGGGTGGCAGGGGAGCGGGAGGGTGGGCTGAGGGCAGGCACGGGGCTGGCAGGAGGGCACTGGCATCAATTCTCTCTCCTCGTTACTCAGCACCTGCAGAGAAGCTCATCAACCTGAGGTGTTGCTTTGCAGCTTTAGGCCAATTTTTATGGTATCTGAATGAATCTGCCCAACACCCACATACAGCTTAATAAACACCCAGGAGGTTTAGCCAATTCCTCGTGCGTACTTTATCATTTTGAGACATTTGAGATCTCATTTAGAGACATGAAATACCTGCGACCTTCCTCCATCTAGGCTGCCCACTGACCAGTCAACATTCAGCCTGGTGAGCCACAGCATATGCATTAAATCCTGCATTAAAGCTCTGCTGATAACATTATGCTCATTAAATAATACAAACATTTTTCCTGTTTGCCAAACAGTGGGGATCCCTAGTGCACACTGGGGAGGCATGAACTATAAAAGCCTCTATTCTTTTTTAATTAGGCCATATCTAATTAAAATGATTGCCTGCCATTACTAGCGTTTATAAAGTATTTTCCAACTCAGCATGACTCATGGGGCTGTATGGAGAGAGACTGCACTGCAATCTATTTGGGATGTGTTTGCCTGTGCTGTGCAATTGTCCTTTATCGTCATAGGCAGGCAGTGTTTGTCTGAACTACTATTTAGCGTGTACTGCCAGCCGTCCAGGCCTCTATGGTTCCTCTTATAGATTAACTCATTAGCCTGTTTTGCATACATATGAAATCTGGGTTTGAGATCCAGTTTGGGGTTCTGAATGGACAAATTAATTTGAAGGTAGAAGCAGGACTGTCCCTAGAAATCGCTGATGGGGAATTTAACAGCTTGAGATGCCAGGCTAGGTTGGTAGTCGGCTATTGCAATCAGTGTGGGAACACTTGCAGTCTTTCTATTGATGTGGGTGGGAATGGGAACCATTGCACGTGCTTCAAGCAGCCCACTCACAGTCGGCCCGTAAGGAGTGACTGTTTTGGAGGGAAGCAAAGACCCTGGCCATTAAGTGGCGCGGGATGCCATAGGCAACCCCACTGAAGCCAAGGGTAGCCAGCAAAACCCGCTGGAGAGAAGCCAGGCATTCCCTCTGAGGAGAGAGTGACCAAAAGCCAGCCTGGAGCCATGGGAAGAGGTAATGGGCTGGGGCGGCATAGGTTTTGCCGACATTTGCCTGAAGAATAAAAGTGTGCCTGAAGAGAGTGTGGGGTGTGGCAGAGCGTGCCTGGGGGGAACCAGCCCCGGGAGGGGAACCGGGCCCCAAGTTGGGAGGGGAACCGGCCCGGCTGGTTTGTGCAGGCCAGGGCGGCCTGCAGGCGGCGGCTCCCCGCCGGAATCAGCGGGCAGGGGACGGGGGCTGTGCTGGAGCATGGGGGACGCTCAGCGCTCGGGCGAGCGTGCAGAGCTGCCCGTGGAGCTGAGGGTGGTTGCTGCAGGCCGAGCAGGAGGGCCTGGAGAGATCGTTCTGGTTTGGTGGGATCTTGGCTTGAAACATGCACAGCAAGGCGCGAGCGTGTAGAAACCCCAGGTGTTCAGGCTGACAGCTGAGCTCCCTCAGGAGCGGAGGACTGAGGTTTGGTAGGCTGTAGGGTTTACAGCGGCAGTTCAAAGAGGTCAGCCATCCTCCTCTTGGGAGGTACGTCCACACTGGCAGGACGGTGTGGAGTGGAGCAGAGTAAGCCCCCACGAGAGCCC
>JAVKLA010000090.1:24920579-24939307 GCA_034782735.1 Sagittarius serpentarius
AGCAGAGTAAGCCCCCAAGAGAGCCCGTGTGGCTGAGGGGAGGCAGGCAGCAAAGCAGTGCTTCTGCTGAGGGATATGCAGGGTTGCTCCCCTCCCCTAGACCCTTGCTTCATTCACCCCCACGTAACCCTCCGGCTTTTGGCTCCCTCGGTGGTGTTACAGCATGCTGGGTACGAAGGGTGGTGGAGATGTGGGGGGTGAGAAGTGAGCGAGGACAGGACGGCAGGATGCGGAGTGAGCAGGTACAATGGCAGTGGCGGTCGCTGATGGAGCAACTTAACGTAAAAGGCTCAGCTCTGCAAATTTACAGCTTGTACAGGTGAGCTGAAGCTGTTGCTGATTTCCAGTCATATTTCAGCTCTTGTTCTCTTTTGCTTTCACAGCTAGTATTTTTGGTAAGTTTTTCTTCCGAGAGTTATTACAGTGTGTGAAGCATAGGTATGATGCTATTATTGTCTTTCCTTTAAGTCAGTACATCCCAAGTAAGACAAGACAGACATGGAATTAGGTTAAAATTAAAATCTTTCCATATAAATTGAATTTTTTAATACAGGTTCTCCCATCTGAGATTATAGCATCTTTACTCTGAATGCTGTACCTAATACAAAGTAAGATGTCATACCTGCTCTGTGAGCTGATAATCTAAAAGGCAGTGCCTTTAAAAAAAAAGGTAGTATTTTCAGCTTTATTTTATAGGTGAGGAACTGGGACACAGAGAATCAAATTACTCCCATGTCATGCAGACTAGGAATTAACATGCATCTTGAATTTCCAGTTTCGTCTTAACCACAAAAATAAATTTTCGCTCTGAGTAGGGACGGTTTGTTCTGGATTCTAAAACATTTCTTAAATGGAGTGCTGAAATAATTTAAAACTCCTGCTGTGTTATGGTTGCTCCCTAGATGCTCGGACAACTAGCTTTATGGCTGCAGCCTTTTCTTCTTCCACTGTCGATCAAAATATAAATTTTCTTACCTCATGCAAGACAGTCTTTGCTACAAGTACTTTTCTCCATTGTACCTTGAAGAACAGTTGCATGCATTATCCAAAAATGAGCTTTGCACTGGTTTTGGTGGTAAAACAACAATAATAAAACTGCCTGGCTTTTTGTCCTGCAGCCAAACAGCATAGTAATTGATGTGAATGCAATTATTTGTCAGCTGCCACCCCCGTTGGCTTTTATGGGTCATTCTTGTGCTCTTTTTATTTCTCTTTAATTACATGGTAGGGAAAGAAGAAGCTGAGGTTGTGCATGGGACAGGGCTGGCGGCTGCCAGGTAACAGGGATGAGCTTTGGAGTCATCTTTTCCTGTTGTAGAACACAAAACAAGTCATGATCTAACACCCAGGTTAGGTCCTGCTGCCATGACTGGCAGGTCAGTTTTCTCCTCCGAGTTGCTGCTGGAGCAGAGGTTTTTCTGAGATGCTGCTGTGCTGAAGCTGCTGCTGAGCCATCTGGAATGCCATGTTCTTGTCCTGCTGGAAGCCTGATTTGCCTTCAAATTTAGGAATGCACTAATCACCCCTCGAGAGCTGAAGGCGACATCTCGGGCAGATTTTGGTACGGGCAGCTATTTTTACCAGCAGAAGACATCGGGTTAGATTGCCTGGATCCCAGGGCCTTTTCAGCAATTTGTTTCTGATTTCTTAATGCAGCAGTATCTGGTTACCTGAACTTCTCACAGGAAAAGCATTGGGAGGAGGGTGTTAAAATGAAATTAGGGGATAACAAGTTTATACTCGTTTCTTCTGCTCTTTCCCCCGCGTGGCTGTAAGAGACAGGAAATTGAGCGAGACAGACCTTTGGGCTGGGCTAAAAAGGTCACTTGCCTCTTTGCATCTCACAGAACCAAATTCCCTTGCACCCAGAGAAGGGTAGCACCACTTACCCTGCATCGCTTGCCTGCGCGGTGTCTGGGTTTGCTTTCCTTCCTGTGGAGGACATGCGAGTTCAACAAGAGCTCACACACCAAAGCACAGCAGAGAATGGTAAACCTGCCTGTTCGGTTTCATCTGGTTTCACTGGTTTGCAGCTGGGCTGAAAAGAGTTTTGAGCCTGAAACACGACTTTATAGCAGAGGAGTTCCTTTTCAGTGCTCTTGTACACAAAATGGTTGCACCTCTTCCAAAGAAAGAAACCCAGCTCACCTCTCCCCCAGCTCTGGTCCTTCCTGGCAGCACTGGGAAGATGGACCTGCCTTAGATCGCCTGGCCTTTGGCCAAAACGATCTGCATCTGAAAGGGAAATACTGCCAGAGCAGTTAAATTTAGCCTTATTAATTATTCCTGGCAGCTCACGCAGTGTCAATTAAACAAGGATTTACATTCCCCAGTGATTTTAGCATAATTTTCACTTTCTATCTGTTTTAAGTCCTAAATATGCAATCTGCCTATTAGAAGATGATCGCTTCCCCAAATAATTTAAATTCATGTTATTTCATGAATGAAAAGAAAGGGTTTCTTTACTGTAAGAAATCGTTAGTATATGTGCTTTAGCTTGTCTTTTTTATTAGCTTTACACGTTACCTTTTGTTTGGTTGCTTTTGATTACCCACTGTCAAACTCTAGAGTCCCTTTAACCCTAGCTCTCTATTTGTCAGAGTTAACATAGGAAAAAATGTGGGGGTTTTGTGGTGGTTTTTTTGCTTTCCGAAGTGAGGAGTACAGCTGGGCCACAGGCAGGTATTGCTGTGTAACCACCCATTAGAATTGCACCAGGAGCAGGACAGCAATTCGAATGCCTGTAAGGTAAGAGGAACTGATGCAGAGGTGCAGTCCTGCCCTTGCTTGCTGTTAACCCTGCTGGGAGATAGGCGCTGTGTGCATGAGAAATGGCGTAGCCACGCAAAACCATTCAGCAGCAGAGCTGTGTTTTCACCTTGTCCTACGGCGTGCTGCACGGACCAGCACTGTGTGCCAGCCTGACACCCTGGGCGAGGGCGGGAGCTTCACCAGCCTTACGCTCAAGCAGTGGCTTTTTCCGTGTGTGCAAGATGCATGAGCGGCATTTCTACGGTGGACATTTCTGTTATATTTAATACCAGGACTGACGGAATTTCTGTACTGGCATCCGTAGTGGAACTAAGCGTTGGGAATCAAAGAAGGTATTGAAAGCAGGACTGTTGCTATGTTATAGCGTCATGACATTATATAATTGCTGTGGAAAGTAACGTGATGTTCAGTGAAAATAATTCAGGTAGCTAATTCTCCTTCCTTCCATGCACTGTCTTGTATTGAGCTGATATTAATAATATTAAGCTGCCATTCTTGTCAGTGATGAAAGCAGATCTCTGTAAGCTGGTTCAGCCATAAAAAGGGTAAAGATCTATGTGCACTAACTGAGCAGATGAGTAAAAGGAGCCCTCAGATCTCAAAGTCTAATAATAACGTTTAAGAGAGTTTTGCTAAAGTCACTGTATGGAGCAGGATTACTGCTGCCCTTGAAGTTAAGCGCTCACATATGCTCTTTGTGTTTGCCAGCACATTAGTACAGGGACAGTACCAACTTGTGAAAAGCACCACATCCTTTATAGCATTTTATAAATAATTAGAATTTCCAGACATAGAAGGACTAACAATTTTTTAATAACTGTAGAATTTCTTTGAGGTACAAAGAAAATCGCTATCCAGGGATCTGCTGGCTGAGACAGCAATGCTCGCAAACACACTCTGGAGACATCAGACATACGAGGTTTTACAGACACCAAATACCTTGGTGCTTAAGTAAACTGCTCCATCCCTGCACTACAATTTATATCATAATTGCATTAATAGTTGTAATAGCTCGGTGGGTGTAACTATGAAGTAAATATAAATTTGTGTCTCCTGTGCATAGGTAAAGCATGTACTGAAAGAGAGAAGCAGATGTTTCACATTGCTTAATAAACACGTTCCCAAGTTGTCAATTCATCCTCTACATCCACCCCAAGAGATTCCAAGTATATTGTCTGTTTGTAAACATGATCAGGTGTGAGTCAGTAAAAGGAAAACAGTGCCTTGTGAAATGGTAAATTGCACATTTATATCCTCATCTATCTTAATATATGGTGTCTGGGAAGAATTTTAGCTAGAAAAATCATCACAATATGTTACAAAGGAGCATCATGACTCTCTTCTCTGTTCCCTGCAGGCTCCTAGGTTATGTCTGTGGAAAATATACAAATGTAACACTCATTTCCTTTGTAGTCATACCTGCCACCCCTTATTCTTACAGTTCCTGATGATAACTAACATAAATTAAGAGCTGGTATCTCCCAAGAAGCACTTCCTTTATCTTCATCAATAGATTAATTTAAATATCCAAAAATGGTCGTGATGACAGTAAAAATAATGATCTCCCTAAATTCAAATCAAGAACCTTTTATTCCTAAAGTTTTGAGCACTCCTTCATCAAAGAAGCTGATTCTCTACCGATGTGTGTTTTGCGTAGCTGTCTCTGCTCGTGCGGAGGCTGCGTATACCTGTTCTGCTTCGGCAGCCCGTGAGGTGTCCAGTGGTACCCAGAGGGATGAGCTTTTAGGGTCAGAAGGGGCAGGAATTAAATTACCTTGAGAATTTGTAGCCCTTGCTTTGAAACATTAACTAACTTTGGCAAATAAAAGTGGACCCCCCCCCCCCCCCACTTGTCTGTTTGAACAGCACTTTAAAATTATGTGCGGCCAACATGCAGGAAGGGCAGCTTTTAGCTGTGGTCTCCTTGAGCAATCCCTAGCTCTGGAGCTGAAAATTTCATGTGAAGGTTGTTGTTGTTTGCAGCATTTGGTTGCTCATTATTACCTGAGGCAGTGGTTGTTGTTCCTACTGAATCAATGGGCTTTTAAAGCTGAAAATAGCATCAAGAAAAGGGAAAGTGATAACTGTTTCTTACCCAACCTTATACTTGGCAGGGCTGAACAATGCCGGCAAGACACCGAATACGCATGACGAGCAAGGGCTGGAAATAGGTTGTCACTGATGCTTTGTGCAGATCATGTGTCAAAGATGCAATCGGCTCGCGTGCAAATGGACAAAAGCATCCCTGGCTCCCCTGCAAATTCAGCTGAGGAAGAATGCTGTCACGCTCCAGCAGAAACTGGCTGTGCCCCAACAGATAATCGACAAACCCTTACCTCTGAGCTCATTGCCTGGCCTTGCATTTAAATATTTTCAATGTTCATTTATTTACTTTTTGTTAGAATAATTATTTTAGTTTTTGACTATCCTAATGGTATTTTACTTGAATGGAGTACACTTGCGTGGCACTTTAAAGGCTTCCTCCTCCACAGCCATTTCCAGAGGTTTCTGTGCCTTTTGATTTTTGAGAAGTCCTGGGTTGGTCTTTGCTCTTTCATTTTTAAATAAGTACCTGGTCTTACTTCTGTAAACTTGTGGCAACATTACATCAGATGCTTTTCCTTCTTAGAAAGTTGAAGGCAGTCAACCTACAAGAAATGTATACCCTGGTGTTTCCCTGAGGCGGATACAGCTACCTGTTTTGCGCCGGCATTGTTCAGAGTCACCTCTATCAGATGTCTTTTGTTCCCCTGGCTGTGCCTTGCAAGGGAATGTGGATTGTCAGCTTGGGATTTCTCTGGAAAGAATTCGCTGTGATTGTAGAGCATCAGGAAGCCTTTTTTTTTCTGTAGAAAGATGAGGGAATTTGGCAAACACTGAATAGCATGATCAAATCATTTACAAGTGTGACTTTGAGTTGGTTTCCTTTCCCTGAGCTATTTATGCAGCACACGTTTGAAGGCAAGCTGTGAGTATTATGCAAAGAAATCTGCTAGCATGCAATCTGCAAGAGAAGATTTAAGATTTAATTTCAGGCAGGATCTGGCTCGCAGCAGCAAATAGGAAAAACTGTTACACGACTCTGACAGCCATACTAAAAATTTAGTGTGTTTAATGCTTATATTTCCATGTCACATTCCTGCCGTGGTGAAAGGCATTTGCATGCATGGACTGAGTGAAATGCCCACTGATGTGAAATCATTTTTTGTCATTAGTTGCAGAAGCTAAGGTGACTGTAAGAGGGAACGTGGAAGCTTCATCTGACCCAACAGCGTTTACTGCCATAAACCAGTGATCTGTGCGCTTCTGCTGGTGAGCTCCAGCGAAGTGGCGGTGCTCCTGTGGCTGTGGTGCCCCAAGGCTTCAGGGTCTCACCCCGGAGCTGAGAGGCGGCAGAGAGAGGAGAGAGAGGGCTGGTTTCCACCTGCCCACCCTCCATGAACACAAATGAATTTAACTTCCATTTCTCTGGTTACAAACCTGTAATGTAGCGAGAGCAGGAGCTTAATGTATATCCTGGGCTACACTGCTAACTAAGTTCACGTAGTCCAGCAAAGTCACAAGAAGTGAATGATAACGGCTGTCGCCTTCTTTTCCATTTTTGCATTGATCTGGCACTGTAAATGATGCATTCCCTCTGGCTACCACAGCCAACCCTCACTGGTGATGAAAAGCCATAAGACCCTGTTTTAAAAAAGCAATAACTTTGCATTAAAAACCCCTTAGTTGTGTCCTCAGCTGTGGTAAAGAAATGCGAGCAGTCCTCACCACTCAGTCCTCACCCATTGTCAATATTTTCTTTTCCCAGAAAACAGCTAGTTTCCGTGACATCCCGAGGGCTGTAGCTGATGGGGATGCAAATGCTGGCAGCGATGGAGACCGAGAGGCACAGGCTAAAGGTATCAGAGAGGCTCTGCCCAGCTGGCAGGTCCCCGGTGTGCCTGCAGAGTGCGGCTCTGCGGGTTTGCCTTCCCTGCCTGTGGAGATGGAGGTGACTTTTGAGTCTTAAATCTCCGAGCACGTGGAGAATTTGACAACTGCTCTGAGTTTCTATTGGCACTGGCGTTGGACAAAACTCAATACTTTGTGACAAATACCCTAGCTAAGTGCATTCATTAAGAGAAAGCATGAAGTAGCAGCTTTCCCCTCAGAGGTAACGCAGCGATCCTTTCCGATTGCCCTCTGGTACTCTGCTCGTGCTCTGCTCCCTGCCTGCACTGCAGCCGGGCATTGACCTGCTGGTTTCAAATGTCCTTTCGTGACCTGCCCCATCACTTTGTCCACATCAGCTTTGTCTTTCAGCTTGTGGTAAGTTAGGGCGTAATCTTTTGTGCCTGCCTCTGACCACCTCCCTTTTCCTTGTCATTTTTTGGAAAGCCTTTTTTTATCTCACTTTCTTCTTTTTTTTCTGGCTGCTTAGGCTCCCAGATCCTCCTCCTGTTATGAAATACATGCAAGAACATGATGGCAGTAGTTCACAACAGTTGATATGATAAGAAAATCTGAATGTTAGAATAATATCCCTGAAATTAGAGCTGGATGCATGATTTATTTTTTTATTTTGGGTGTATTTGAACATTTCTAATTAATGTATTCCAATACCTAAAAATAAAATTCTTTCTGAGAAAACTCCCATTTGTCTTGGTGTAAACCAGCAGAAGGATACAATCCAATTAAAAGGGAGAACTCGGGATATGGCATGTCTGCATGGCTGAAGTCAATGTCAAGGCTCCAACCGACTTTGGTGGGGTCAGGATTTCTCGAATACAGGCTGCACTGCTAAACTGCCTTGATTGCTTTCACTGGCAGCTCTGCTTCATTAGGCACAACAGAATTTTTGGTGTGGAAAGCAATCAGGAGAGGGAGAGAGCACAACAGAAATCAGCCCTGGAAAAAAAAAATCTAAGAGGTGACTTGTGCTCACACGAGGCCTTATTAAAGGGAGACTATTCAGTCACACAGTTACAGTGGCTATAATGGGGAAGGAGCTTTTCATTAATTATTCAACAGCAGGGAGATCTATATTTTGCCTCAGACTGACACTTTTTACCATCTGCTTAAAATCTTACTGTCTCATAACAACTATTATCAACATGTTGAGTTTTTTTCCCCTTTTGAGTAATCATTATGCTGAGCTTCCAGATTGTTTAAGGTATCTGAGGTCCAAGTATGAGCATGCTGTTACAAATAGCTAATACTTATAATTGCTATTCATTTTCATATGTTTGACTGGCAGCTGGTTAGTACATTTGTTTTTCTCAGTTGTAATTGTGATCCAGCAGTGGCCTTGATCTTGCTAACTGTTATATCTAAGCTTAACTGCATTCCTGTAACTAATCCCAACAGGCTCATTTTAAAAGGACATAGTGACTCAAATTGATGCCTAGTATAACTATTGAAATTAGCACTTTTCACCAGGGATGAATTTATCTCAGTGTCTAGAAGTGCCCTTAACGCATACAGAGGGATCACTAGCAATGGGCCCTAAACATAACACAATTACATGGCTGAGCAGCCAGCCACCCAACTGCCTGGCTTTGAAGCTGTCACTTAAATGATTTTTTCTGGGTGTTCCCCCCCAGGAAAAAAAAAAACCCAAACCAAATCCCTACAAAAACCACACATGCTGGGTGGGGTTGTTGAGGGGGAACTAAACCCCATGAGCAGCTTATCCTGAAAATGGGAAGAAAATTCAGACACTTTCTTTCATGGGCACTGAAATTCCAACACAAATTTAAACCGACACCTCTTACATGCCCAGAAATATTTAAAAAGTCTAGTTAACTGTAAATTAAACAGAAATTTGGGCCTCTTGTGTGGTGACTGTTGCAGCAGAGGACTACCAGCCCTCTCCAGTCCTGCATTTTTTGAGTGTTGGCTGTTGAGAAATGTGACATCCAAAAGGCCAATATGGCTCTGCAGTTGACTTATCCTTCATCACTTCGAATACCACCCCACAGCGTGCAGCCAAGAGAAGGACGAGACCATCTTCAGAACATAATCCTGCACAACTGGAGGCTGACATCTGCTAAACTCTCTCCCTAAAGGCTTGTGCTGTCTGGCTGGCGTCCTGGAGCGGGCAGAGAGCAGGCAGCGAGGCGCCATGCCCCTGTGCGGCCGTGGCTCCAGCCGGCTGCGGGCTGTGCCGCTGAGCTTCCACAGTGGTAAAGGAGACGATTTAAAGAAGGGGCGAAAGGCCGTGCCAAACATTTCCAACGTTGTTCCTATGCAGAAAAGGAGTTTGTTCACTTGTATCTATACAACTCAATGTTCTCCACACTCTTAATTTTGGAGAAAATGGTGGCAGACTGGTCATACTATTGAAAATATTTATTTATTTTTTAAGTGCGGAGGAAAACGATGCTGTAAGCGTATCACTGTGCACCCCCATTTATTTTGTATCCTTTCCTCTCAGATTAGTGAATTTGTAAGTTCTCCCTCTCACTCTTGCACACGTGGCTGGGTTTCTGAGCAACAGGTTGGGATCTCGTAATCAGAAATTGCCATGCAAGGCAGCGTTTCGCAAGTTTAACAGCAGCTGAATAGCACCTTATCAGCTGTGCTAAAACACAGCACATTTCACTACCCGGGTGGCTGAAACCTGCTTCTGTCTTTTCAGATTCATGGCAGACTCTTTGCATATGCACCACCAGCAAACAAGAGCTCCTGAGTGATTGCCGTCCTTACTTCTGCTGCCTCCTGCTGCAGGGAATGTCACAGCTGGTAAAGTTAAAGGCATCGATTATCAGTGTAGTACCCATAATTCTGCATAATTCTGGATCAGTACAAATCCTTGTAAATTGCGTTTATAACACAAAAAGTATTTGAAGAAAAAAACAAAAAAACCTTTATTTGCTTGTGACGATGATGTTGACAAACTAGCAGGGCAGACAAATTTGTAGAAGACTTGCCAATCACCTTGACTGCTGCAACTAATAACTTTGTGTGAGATCAGTGAAGCCTTCATCTCTCTCTGTGTATACATACAAGGCTTGCTTTTGTTTACAGTATTTTAATGTTTTATGTGGCCTGAAACACTCCAAGAACAGCCTTCAGACAAGTTTAACCTAACTTGTATTCGCTCAGACACCCACCAGGGGCCTCTGGAGGCCCCCATGAGTCCTGTTTGAGGAGGTTTGGTTTAGTCTTAACTGGCTGTTAGGGCTTCCGGAGCAGTTAAGCTCTGCCTGGGCCACCTGGGCCCCATTAGTTTCCCAGGAGAGGAAAGGCTGGGTTTTGGGGCTGGCTGATGGTTTGCCTTGCACCACTGAGGGACGTGCGCTGCACGCCTCTGGGGGCTTCTTGGTGGTCAGCGGGGTGCTTGGTACTCCTGCCTGCTCAGACTTGGTTCCTGCTCCAGGGCCTGGATCCCAGCACAGCTTCTCTGCTGCCAGACCTTTGCCTGGCCCCTGCCCACGCTTCGTCTGCCCTTTGGTACCTGCCTGGGAAAAAGGGAAGTAAAAGCCAACAAATCAAACCCTGTAATTCAGCCTGTGTTCATTTGTACGTCCTACTTGTGAATCCAATGAAGGAGGCAATGTAACTGTTGGTATGTGAGAAAGGGTTTAGTAGGAACACCTCTCCCTTGGAGCGAGGGAAAATACCTTGTTTGCGATTGCAGTGTCGGATTCTGCTGCAGGTCATGCTAGCAGGCTGGCTTTGCTGGGGTGAATTTGTGCTGGTCATACTTGTGTTTTTCTGTTACTTACTGGGATGTTTGCACTCTTAAAAAAATACGTTGCATCAGTTTATCTAATTTGGATATGAAAACTTTTGATATCATATAAGCCTGTATTGCCATTAAAATTTTACCCAGGGTATTTGCATTTTCAGGCTGTTCTGTAAAGTGGTTTCCTACACAGGATGAGGGAAGTGCTATGGTATGGTACACAGGTGTTTTAAGTTCAGCTTTGTTTTCTTTGGTTGAACCTTGTGTACAAGTTGCAGTGATATAAAGAGGGTCTGATTGCAGGAAACATGGAAGAACAAAAATGGGAGGGAGGTTAAGCAATACTTGCACAGTGCATTTTCTCTCATTTTTGTCTGCTAAATCAGCTCTTTAGTAGACAGATCTGTTCTGATTCTGTCTTTGGGTGGTCATATCTTTGGCTTACAGGAATCTTACTGGACTGAAGTTCCTATTATCTTGGCAATGTCTTTAACGCAAGCTGTGTTTATGTTATCCCTGTGCCTTCAACTGCATCCTGTTGGAGAGTATTGCTTCTTTATTGTTGTATGCCAGAAGACAGTTTTGATTTCTTCAGTGAGCTGTTCTCTGGCAATCCCTCACTCTCCTGAAGGCGAGGTGATGGCCCATAGAGCACAATACAAGTTTATAGACAAGCCAGAGGTAGCTGTTGGACTTTATGCAGCCAGTGATGGACCTTCACTTCTATTTTAGTCCTAGTGTAGTGTTGAAGAAAAAAGGTGGGAGGATTTTACAACTTGGGTTTGCCACGTGGACCACTCTGACCTTAGCCAAACCTAAAGCTAAGCTGTAAATGCACCTTGCTGCTAAAGCAACTTCTGTCATCTCCATAACTGTTATCTTAGCAGTCTTAGTGTCTGTTAAGGTGTAACATACCTTTAAAGGAACCACTGAGAAACTTCTTTGTGTGGCTGTTTGTTCAGATATTATGCAGTCAGCTTTCTACTGCTGCACGCAGAGGGACAGCTAACGAAGGTCGTACGCTTATGTGTGGCACTTCCTACTTTGCTAAGATGGGTAAATCTCAAATGCCTTAAATTGGCAGATGCCTACCACTATTTCTAATACAGTGAGAGCAGCATATTTCGTTTCTGACAGTAATCTATATGGTAGATCTGAACCTAAATATTTTCATTCTGAATCATCATTTCATTTGGATAGTTTTATCTCGAGAGTAGTATTTCTCGACCAGGATTGGGGAAGTTTTCATGTCAGCATAGTGGGTGGGACTTGATGGCTCGAGATAGAAGATAATTTCTGTCTGTCATTGACTTGCCAGTCAATGAGCTGTGGTATGACTTAAGACACTACTAGTCATTATTTTAACAGGGTCTCTAATATGGATACACAGCTTTATAACCCAGGTTACTGGCAGCCACAGATACCACTGACTTCAACTGAAGTGGGGATCCTAGGCATTCAAATTAAAGGTTTGGGGTGAGATCTCATTTCTCTCAGAATAAAAGAAATGTTCTTGGCACCCGGGGGAGCGGGATGTCATGCCATGCCTAAAACTGAGCCTGCAGAAATGGAGGTGCACAACATTCAGAGGGCAGTTCTGATAATTAGCGTCCTGAGCTTGTGATGGCTTGTTTTTCTGAAGACGGGGGTTCGTGGCCTCTGTTCCTTTGAGGCCCTAATCTAGTGTTGTCCCTGCTGCTGCAAATTCAGTCCCAATAGACTGAGTAAAGAGCCCCCTAACTCATCAGCCTCTGCTGATCTGCTGTCTAGCATTGGCCCACTCTCATTAGACAAGCAATACCCAAGTACACTTGCTTATGAAAGGTTAAAAAAAAGTAGGTAGCAGAATGTTCTGAAATATTTATGTTCTTTATTCTTGAGGTGAGACAAATATGGGTAACGTTACAGATGAAGCTGCACTCCCTGCTGAAGTGTTTAGAAATACTTTGCCTGCTGAGTTCTCTAAAAATAAATTTGAATGTTTTGTTGTTAAAAATCATTAATATTTTTTACTTGTAAGCATAAAAGGAAACCTTTATTTATCAAACTTAGATTAGTATGTAAATACAGATCTAACATTGTAAGTGGAAAACTGGAACAGTGTCTCAGAGATTGTATGTGACTGCTCTATTTATTATAACAGTTAACACAGCATGAGACTAGAGACTGATAGAAAATTTTGCATTTAGGATATGAAAAACTTAATTGTCTAATACTATTAATTTTGAAGTAAGTAGTCTATTAGTAATACAGTTATAAACATAACTCCAGATATTCTTTCACTGTTCGAGTATATATTTCGTGCAGGGCACTTCTCAGTTATTCCAAACTTCAGGTGGAGTGGAGATTTTTTTATTTTAATATGAAGTTTTTTCCCCTGGATTTCCATATATTCAGATCTCATCCAGTACACAGTTTCTTGCAAGTGTCACACTTCAGCAATTGATCTCTTCTTCCAACAATGCAGGAAAATCTTTCACAATTCTTGGTTCTGGGTCCCAGGTAGACTATGAAAACATAAAAACAGCTTTTCCTTGCATTAGGGCTTACTTGTGCCAATGTCTAGCTTTTCCTGTCTCAGTTACATGCACTTGAACATCCTGACTTTTCATAAAAACACCACTTTCTCACCAGCTGGGACCACAAAAACGATTTTTGTCAGTATCTCCTTTCCTTCTGTCTTGAGTGAAGAGGGGAAGTTTCGCTGTCCTGTAACTGTGTCATCTGATCTGTTTTTGCATTAAAAATCATCATCAGGCTGTTGAGAATAACCTATGGAAGATAAGAAATGGAGATTAACTGGGGGAAAGGGGTAAGAAACAGGTAAATCACTTAGAGGTCTCAAAAAAGTTGAAGAAAATTGAACAGGACCTACTAAGGCACGAGAGGTTATAATTTTATTTACTGTTTCAAGTTGCTTGGATTCTTAAGAAACCAGCCTTTTTGATATTTTGGTTAAAATACATAAAGTAGCACACAACAATTTTCTTTTTCCTGACCTTAAATGTTTTGCTTATCATAAATGCCATGGCTGCCCACTGGCCAGAGGCGAGAGGCTGGCTGGCTGAGTCTTGCTTCCCTTTTTGTTCAGCACAAACAGGTGGCACATCATTAGCTTACTCCTTTTGTATGAATGATTTTTGGAAAGCTGAAACTTGGGCTTCTATAAAGCAAATATCCTGTTTTAGGAATTCAACGTAAGATTCTGGACCCAGTAAAATGGGACAAGTTTCTGTCGACGTGAGTGAAATGGAGATTTCTGGCAGGGGAGGTAAGAGTTGAAAACATTGGCTTAAGATGATCACTTGGTAGGTGGTTGGTAGAGCTAGGCAGCCTGTGTGACTGCTTTAATGGCTTATTTTGACATTGACTGGTATAGATGGATCTTCCCTTGCAGCATCGCTGAATAGGCTTCTCAAACGTTCAAAGGCATTTTATGTATGCAGGCAGTTTTATGCTAAAGACAGTATCTTGGTGTTCTTCTGGTGTGTTAGCATTTAGAATTGCTCTCAGTTTAAAGTTACCTATGCGCTTATATATCATGTTGTCTGTCTGCATCTTTCAGGTCTCTGTTGAAAAGTAAATTCAATACAAAGTCCTGTTCCACTCAGTTCCATACATCCTCCCAGCTTATTATTATACTTTTTATCATTTTTCTTTTGTTTTTGGTGCTTCATCTAGATTGCAGGTCACTTGTCTATGATTCTTTCCATGAAAACTTGAAATAGTTTTTAAAAGTAAAATATAATGCTTTGCTGAAATTCAGATAGGATTGTTTGTTATTTTAGAATGTTTATTTTTTTAAAGTCTATCTGATTTGTAGTATAAAACTTTTCACAATAACACTAACAAATAGTTATTAAGCAATCGATTAAAAGTAGCACTGCTTTTTCACTTTTTGCCGCAAAGTTCGCAAAGTAATTCTGAAACTGGAGCCTATAGCTATAGGATACAGCCAGATGCATCTGGGAGATCTCGATCCATGTTGATACTCATTTTCAGTGGCAGACAAATTACTGAAGAATTCTGGTCAGCGATCTTACCCTCATTTACTTTACTGTGCGATAAGCAGGCCACTTAAGAAATGCTGGACTCCGGCCACCTCCCTATTATTCCCATCCAGCTGAAAAGAGAGCAGCTCGAGGGATACTTCTGGCCAGGAGCCACGGTAGCCCAGTGCATTTCCAAATGGGAGGAAGATACAAATAGCCGAGACACAAGACAGCATGTGACTGCTTGCTTGCAGAGCATGTGTAACTGAATTTTCTTACTGGTATAATTAAGTGGGTCTAATTGAGACATGCTGAGCATGAGCTCAGGGCTGGCTCAGCCAACACGCGGGCCTTTAGTACCCACAAATGAGGGCAGTTCTTCACTTGGGCTTGCACTGCTTTCTCCCTGTAGCATTAAAAAATGCACTCAAGTGCGCTCATCAGAAGGCAAGAAAACTTTAAGCACCAGAACCGATGAACCCATCGGGGAACAAGGGAGTAAGTAGGAAAAGGAAGGGAGGAGCAATGCTCTTTGGGAAGAGATCTACCATTTTGTCATCCTTGTTTGGCACCTTGCACCACGGAGGTCTCTGCCTAGAGCTTGTGGGCACTATTGTATCTGCAAGAGTAACTGAAAAAGAGGGAATGTGTGTATATTTGTGTGGTGGTTATTTTTAAATTTTATTTATTTATTTTCCCGCACCTGAGCAACGTAAGTAATTTAAACACAGCAAGTGTGGTGACAATGGGAAATAATTATTTCAGAAAGCTTGCAAATGTGCCCTTATAAAACAAATTGAGTTTCTTTTTTGAAATAAAGCAACAAGAGGTGGAAAGTTGCCACCTTCATAGGATGCAGCACAGGGTGAGAGCAGAGAAAACAAATTTATGATGATGTCTCCAGTAAGGAGACAGTTGTCTCCTGGAAGGAGAGGAAAGCACGCAAAAGCTATTTTTGGGTGCCTTTTGGTGAACAATTCTCCTTCAGACTGCTGTTCTTTTAATAGAGATTTCTCCTTCTGTATTTATGTTGCTGCTTTGCAATATTTTGAAAGTGGGAATGTATGACCAAAATTTCACTGGTTTCTTTATAAAAAATCTGAAGATAAAACCGCTTCAGCGAATGGCTTAATGATGTATTAAGAAAAAAAAAGTATGTGATGTGCATTGAATCTTTTGAGGAATCTAAACTGCGATCTAGCTGCCAGGTTCATGAATGTCAGTCTGTGCTAGTGAAACTGGAGGAGATGGACTAAGGTGACTTTTAAACCAGCCCCTCTTTCAATGCAGAGGATCTTCCAACCAGACAGATCTATAAGCAATTTTTGGAGTATGAGGAGAACAACAGGAAGGAAATAGCTCAAACTTTCAGTACGTCTTCAGCAGCTGGTTCATTTAAAATACTGGGTATTTTAGCTATAGGGTTTTCTGGGTTTTATATCTATTAACAGCCAAAAAAAAAGTCCAAGTAGCTCTTGAACACAAACAAATTTAGGATTAAGCGAAAAATTGAACCCCTCCCAAGAAATGACTGTGGACAATGTAGGAAGCTGAAGAAGGTCATGAACAGTACTGCAAGAGGGGAAGAAAATGAATGTGCAGATATTCCTGAAGCTCAGCAGCAGTCAGCCTTCTGCTGTAGCAAGGCTGTGCTGACCATGAATTTCAGCTATGAATCCATTTGCCCCTTCCCTTCTCTCGACCATGTAACAATTTGTAGAGAGCTAATTTCTGGAATTTATGTGGATACATGGATTCTCCTCCATTTGGAGGAATGTCACTCAGTTGATTACATCAGATACATGGGTTTGTTCCTCTACCATATTTTGAATGAAATTTAGTCCTTATATTGCAGTGTAACAGCCTATGACTTACAAACAATTTAAAACTGCAGTGTAGGTTTTTCAGATATTTAGAATTCCAACCATCATCTCTAAAGCGTACATAATCTGTGGATGTAAAGTTTGGATTAAGGAGTGTTGGATTGCTTCTATCCATTTGAGCCACTAGCCTGAAGTGTTTTTTTTGCTGCTTATGAATCTGAATAGTGCTTGTTTTTCTGTATCTCTGCAAAGGCATCCCAACAGTTTATGTTGCTTTCAGGGTGCTGTACCACTGATCCTGGCTGGAGGCAGCTGAAGTGAGGATGTCAATAACATAGTGCAGGTGTCTTTCTGTTTCTTTTATCTATTTCTTTTTTTCCTGCCTTCTGCATTTACTTCAGTGTTATGGTTGCTCTCAGTCTGAGAGCAGATGGCTTGTGGGCACGACCAAATTCTTACTTGTCACTTCATGTTTAACTTCTCATAGATAAAAAATATGTTACTATAAGACAGTGTTTTATTGTATTCTTGATCAAACTACTCTGATGTTCATTTTGATGGATGATGATATCCAAATGATCACAGTGCAGGCTGTTAATTTCAGTCCCTTTTGATTTAAATTAGGAATTAAATTATCTCTAATTCTGCCTGCTCGTAGGCAGTCTGATACTTTGATAGAGCATTTACGTTGCAAACTTCCCTCTCCTCCAGCTGCTCAGGCATAAAACAATCGAAGCATTGCCCTGAGGAGGCAGAGGTACCCGTTACCAGTGACCAAGTATTCGGGCTGAGGTGGTTAAATAGAAAATTCACATCTCTTGTGATAAACGGGAGCCACATGGGTTGCGGCTGCCTGGCGGTAGGCACGGGGCAGGAGAGACCTGCTGAGAGCAGGGAAGGAAGCATTGCTGAGGCAACTCAACCTAAAGTCATGCTCTCCTGTATAAAAGTTCTTTTGAAGCTCAGCTGCACCACCACCAATCCTTTCAATCTTTGTATTCATGCAAGATCACTTGCTGCTAGTTGGGGTTTATATTCTGTTAAAATGGTGTTCCTGCTCCGACAGGCCGGGCCCGTACAGAGCACCTTCGTGAGCTCCCTCTGCGCTTGGTCAAAGCTGGAAGCCTCTTTAATGTGCGACCCCAGCTAACGCAAGCAGAGGTCTGAAAAGCAAGCTGGCTGCTTGTGACTTTGTGCATCTTTAGAAGTGAAACCAAATGCTGTTCCCAGATGTCCGTGAGCAACATTTGTGCCTCTAATTAGGTAGTAGAGTCACACCTATCTCATTCCATCACCTGCTGGGTGATGGCACAGGTGTTATGTATGGTGGAGCTGGATCCTTCTTATTGTCCGAGGGCCAGGTTTTTCTTTTTCTTTTTGGCTGATTGCAATGTGAAGTGGTGAGCTGTCCTGTGGTGTGTTCTGCAGCCTGGCACTCGTGATCCAGAGTTAATACCGCTGTCTGCTCAGGAAAATGCCTGGAATAGCAGACATATCACCTGTTTAATAAAATAAAAAAGTGAAGCAGCATTTTAAGGTTCCTGAAACATGCAAATCACTTGCTAGGCTTCAGTTTCTGAAATAAATTCCCAGAACTTCGGTATTTATTCTTTCAGAAATTATTAAAAGCATTTGTGGGATTATTCTGAGCTCAGAAAGCAGCGTGTGTCAGGCTTTTAACGGAGGAGATGTGAAAACCGGGGATAGCTGTGGGCCATCTTCAACAGTCATGTTAGTTTTTTGCTGTTAGAAGGCTTTCTCATCCTGGACTGTGGGTTTTTTCCCCCATAAATTATCCATTAATAGCACTTTAAAAATGTTTCTCTTTCATTTTTTTAAATGAACGCTTTAATAGAGAAGAAAAACAGTTTTTGTATCCTTTAAAGTGACTTTTTTTTTTTTTGAGAAAGTAAGTTTCCAGCACTGCTTCAGAAATCCAAAGGAAATAATAGCTTTTGAAATGCAGACGCAGAGGATATGGTGAACTCTAGTGTTTGTATTGTCTATTTTTGGAGTCTGTCACCTTTCGTAACTTAAAATCACTTGGATACTTTTTTATTTGAAGTTGCCTGAATGCTTGTTGGAAGCGATTACGTCCCCCCCCCCCCAACTTAACTGAAGTGCAAATAAAATTCAAGTCAGTTAGTGCAAAATCTTTTTAGGGGAGAAGGGAGGGAAAACAATGCCCTGCCATGATATATATTCTCTGTCCTTTCTGGAGAGGGTCGAGAGAGGCATCTTTCACAATGCCTGACAGCTTGCTGCTCTGACCCCTTCTGAGCATTCAGCGGTTTTCTTAGGGAATGGGTAAAAGACTGAAAATAAACCAGAACATGGCAGGATGCCATTTTATACGCCGGCCTGTTACAGCTGCGCCTGGTACGCCGCAGGTGCTCCGTTTACGCCATCTCAGGTGCGCTGCGAGAGCCGACGAGGAGAGCACCCTGACGGACCGGCCTTCCAGAGCCGCCC
>JAVKLA010000090.1:24940081-24952110 GCA_034782735.1 Sagittarius serpentarius
GCCGGGCGGTGGGAGGCGGCGGGACCGAAGCCCCGGGCTGGCGGCTGCCGAAACCCGCGTGGGGGCCGGTTGCCTGCCGCGGGAGGCGGTGCGGGCGGGAGCCCGCCCGAGCCCCCCGCCGGCAGCCACAGGGGCCCGCCGCGCTGGGGCGGCTGTGCTGAGGAGAAGTTCGCCGCGGCAGCCCCAGAGGCAGCGGTTCGACGTTGCTGTGCACGTTGGTAGTTAATATGAGCACTTTGCAGTACAAAGTGACCTCTTGCTTCTCGTTCTTCGGGATGCAGGGACGGTGCTGCTGGAGCTGGCAGGGCGGGATGGCGCGGCCGGGGGTGGCAGGGGCTGGGGAGGCGCCCGCGGCGGCGGTGGCGGCGGGGAGGCCTGCGGGGAGCGGGCCAGAGAGGCGGTGGTAGCGCTTGTCAGCTGGCCTTCGCATCTTCCTGCGGCCGATGAAGTTGGATGGTACAGAGCGATTGGTAGTGGGAAGCGCTGGTCTTGGTAGCTCGTTGTCTGTGTCTTAGTGTCTTTTTTTTTTTTTTTCCTTCAGACCCTTTTGTATTTGGCTTTTAAAATTGGTATTTCAGTTAAATAATAATGAAGTGCAATTCCAAATTCATCCCCCTTTAAATGCATTTTTTAGTTGGGACTGATGTTTTGTTACTGTGCCTCATAAAGCTGGCTTCAGATGTCAAGATAAGATTATATTAATAATTCAATGAGAAGAGGTTCTATATATACACGACTTCCTGTCACAGCTTCACGTACACCTATGCCTCTGCAGAGCCCGTGACAGCCAAGTAGATGTTGTCTGAAAGGAAACTAAACTTCTGAGCCTTTCATGTGTTTTAAAACGTTGAGAAACAGGTACATTGTAACGTTTCAGTGTTATGATTCTGGTTTAGATTTACAGGAATAAAAATTGCCGTTCGTGTTTAGGACACTGGCAAAAAGCAGTAGCAGTGAATTACACTTTTGGGAGGAACTTTCTTTGTCTGTGTTTACTCACAAAGCCAGTTGTTTTCTTTCTTTTTAATTCCTTTTTTTTTAGCAGCTATGTTTTACTACCAAGGGGACGTTTTCTGTAAGCCCACAGTGCAAAAAGGGAAAGGAGTATGAGGTATATTTCAGCTAGCCAGAATAAAAACTCGCAGACCCTTGTGCTAGATGGGAATGGTATAAAGGCTATCCCCGTGTACTTGAGAGCTGAAGTGCCTGCTTGACTTGTGTATGCAGAGGCAATGCTCCATCTGAGTGATGGAGAGAGGCAGAGAGGGTGGGCTCCTCCAAATGGAAGAAACCCAGGTGAGTTCTCTCTCTGCACCGTTCAAACTCTGTGAGAGTTGCAGGACTTGCTAAACTGTACTGGAGCCCTAGTTTATATTTTGATTATAGTTAGCTTCATTGCTTCCAAGCTGACCTTTTTTCGGTTTAGCTTGCAGAGCTATAAATATTGTGTATATGAACTGTTGGAAATGGTTTCTTGCTCTGCTTAGAAAGGATAAAAAGTATGGAAACAGATTTTCTTTTTTTTTTTTAATGAACTAGAAAGGTCCTTGTGATATTACACAGTATTTTCTGGATAGCTAACTCATTGAATCAATTTCAGTTAGAGATTAATGTTGCTTGTCTGGACCAATATTACATAATTTTATTTTTGATGAATTAAAACCATGGTGGTCTCCTTCTGTCTACTAAAAATAAGTATCAAAATGCTCTTCTGTCTTCTTTCTTAAAGCAGGTTTGGGAATCAAGATTAATATTTATTTCTCTGAGTGTGCTTGAGCCATGATTATAATTGTAGATCTTGGATTATTTAAAATGCATATTTTGAACTTGAGCTTTATATATGTGTAACATAGCTACTGGAATTGTTTCAGAGCTAGGACAATTGCCTCATCTGTGTGTCTGCTGTATGCCTGAGGAACCGGCGCTCCATGGTGCTGCAGACCACTCTGTCTGGTGGTGTGTTTCTGCCCTATGCTGATTTCACCCTTGAAATAGGGGGGAACTGTTGCTGGATCAAAACCTGTAATGAATAACTCTACACAGCATTAAATTTACTGGGAATGTTACCTTTGCCTTCTGCCAGCTCAAGATTTGGCCATCTTATTGAGGTTCTGTGGGGTTTAATGAAAAGTCTCTTGGAGGAGATACTTTCTGCTGGGAAGTATCACTCAGTGAAAATTTGAGAAATTGTTATTAAAAATGTAGTAGGTTGAAATTCTGCTAGTTGCTTGTAGCTTGTTGCTAAGACTGTGAAGAGCACTTAGAGATAACTTATGCTGAAGTCTCGGAGGTTTGAAGGTAATTAATTTGGTGAGATCTACTTGGAGTTGAGCCCGAAACTGTGAGTTTTGTCAGAATAATACTTGTCAGTAAATTAATACGTTTGCTGCATTGTGGGATCTCGGGGTCCTGTAGAAATGCTAGCTAACTCTCCTGCTCCCTGTGGGGCAGTGATTTATAGACATCGGAGGCATGGAGTGCCAGAGCAGGGTTGGCATTAGGGCGGAAATCATCTTGGCCGCTGACTGCAATCTGCCTGAACATGCTGCTGTGTCTGTACCGCTGAGCTAAACCATTTGAACCTCATGTGGCCCTTATCTGTCATCTCCTAGAATCAAGCTGCAACTCCCGTACTCCCTGATCGGATGTTGTTTTCTGGCGCAAGATCTTAGAATGGCTCAGGGGATTCTTACCGCACAGTTTTTGAGTAATAAGAGAATGAGAAGGGTAGATGAAGGCTTCACGAATGGGCCTCATGGAAGGCAGACTGCATGATTTTAGCCTTGTCTCTTACTGCTGTTGACATCTGTCAGACCTTTCTCTACGTACCAAGTTTTCATGTCTTGGGGGCTAGTTATAAATGCAGCAGCGCCAAAGAACAGGAAAGTGAGAGGTGGTGCCTCAGGCAGACCTGGGAGTAGATGTCGGGCCTCTGACGTAAAAGTTAATTCTCTTCCATTTCGTTATGTACTTATTTTTTCAGAAGGAATGTGGCAGATCAGACATCAGTGATGCTCTTCAGCTTTGCTCAGTAGACCTTGGTAACCCCTTAAAAGCTACATCAAAGGCGTAGAGGGATTGTGACTGATGCTGCTGCTTCACATGCTGCTTTTTGGTGGAGCCTTGTTCAGTCGAACAAGTACGCGACTGCTGCTGGCTCTTGGGGCAGGAATAGAAACCGAGACTGGCAATGCTCAGCATTGCAACACAAACATGTGCTTGACCAAATGGCAGTGGGTATGTTCTCTTTTATGGGCTGGCTAGCACGGGGAACCACGTGCCTTTGTCCCACCACCAGCCACGCACCTTGTGCCACAGCTGTTCTTGTGGGTGGGCTGTTTTATGCATTTCAGCATGCGGATTCAGCCCCCCTACCTTTTTGGAGATAACAGTACCTGTGTAAGAGAAATGTCTCGGTGGTTTTAGATTGCAAAGCATTGGGTTTAGAAACTATTTGAATGCTGGAACTTTTTGTCTGCGTTTTTGTATGTTTATGAGAATATTTGTGTTTGATTAGTGGAAGTTGTCCTTTGAAGAACAGAAGCTGATTCAGTCAGTTACACTTTCCAGAAAGTAAACATCAGATATGAAAGTATAAACTTCATATATATATATATATACACATACACGTACACAAAGGATGAACATTGTTGTGGCTTTGCCAATGAATATTCCACCTCCACGTTGCCAGATGAATGCTGCCTAGCTCCTGTCTTGTCTCCGTGCTAGGTCCCCTGTGAAAAATTACACATGGGCTTTGTATGAGATTGGGAGCTCTCGGGTTCAGGGACATTTATGGACAATTTTGTTGGTGTGGTTTATTTTTTTTTTTTTTACTGGGACTGAACAGAACAGAAGAGTGTTGGCTCCTTTAAGAGCTCTTGTGTCAAGGCCCAAAACCACGTTGCCGTTCGAACTCCCATGAGTTGGCAGCACGAGTTGTTATTTTCAACCAGCGCGTGTGCCATCAGAAAAGGAAATTTGGAAGATGGATCAAATACTGTCTTTTGGACTTTAACTGTAGGGGAGTCTGCCTGATTCAGACTTGAGAGTTGGTGTTGTGAAAGAGGTCTTATTGCAGGCACCACGTGAAGAAGCACTATACCTTGCAGCTACTGGGAATGGAGGTGGAAGAGGGAATGTGCTAAATGGACTGCAGAGATGTGACTGCTGTGCTAGTGCATTGTGGGGTTTTCCCTGAAGTGTAGCATCGATGCCTGGTGACAGTGAGGTGGAGGATGGAGCACTGCAGCTCAGCGTTTGCGTCTTCCACGGCAGCTGTTTGCTGTAGCAATTCACTTTCCTCAGGTGCCGCCTCTTGGCTGATGTAGGCTGGTGAAAATAATAAAAATAGAAGTGATCCATAACAGAGAGTACCAATCCTAATGTTTAATCATAAGATTTACAAGACCTTAAATAATTTATCACCAGAAATATAAAACCTCAACCAAGAGATTACGATGGATTTGCAGAAGATGTCATCTGTTTAATGCTTATCTTTTATCTTTAATACTTTGCAAACTAGCTTTGAAATGGTTTTTGCAAGGCATTTAGTTAACTTGTGGGAGATTGCTAAACAGGAAAACTGCACTTAATGCAATACTGGCATGGGAGTTTACTAAAGGGGATGTTGACATAGATTAAATATTAAAAATAACTATTTCCTATTATTCTAATCAAAATAAACAAAATATCCCTCACTTTGTATCTAAAGTTCAAATGTTTTCTAATTTTAGGGAGTTACTTTTTTTGGTGTGACCATGTAGTCCAAAGGAAGTTCATCATCATTGCCATCCACGCTGTATTTTGGTGTGGCAACTGAGCTTTTGAGCAGCAGTTTATTTGTCTTGGTAACATTGGTATCAGGTAGCCTCAGGATGTGGGTGTGCTGAGCGACGTACCTCTCCCTTTCCTCTGATCCTGTCCCTGTCTTGGAGCTTCCCCATCCTCCACACGTGATAACCATGATCTGCTGCCCCGAACTCGGTGACCGTGCGTCCTAACTCTGCAAGCTTCCCGCAGGCGGGTATGCTCCCCTGTGCTTTCCCCTACACGTGCTTCGCTGCAGCCATGCTGCTTGATTTTTTTTTTTTTTTTTTTTTTCCCCCCTTCCAACTTTTAGCCTACAAGAGCATGCCAGATGTCAGGGGATCAGCGTTTGTGTGCCACCTGGCTCTGCAAAGGAGGAAACGGGAATTGTCTCTTGATTCTGCATGATATCTGGAAGAGTGGGATGTGAGTGGATGTGCTCACCTCTGTGCATGAGGATGTGAATTAGGTCTGGGATCTTAGGAGGGACCAGATGAGCTAAATGAGAAAATAAAAGGCATTAGGAGTGGTGCTTGTGGCCCTTCCCAGGAGTCATGGGATATCAGTAATCTCTTTTCCTTGGACAGAGAGATCTTTGGGAGAACTGGTGTGCAAAATAACTCCTGTTGTGTGTTTGTGTCTCTTACTGTGTGTTATGTTAGGTGCTAGGTTATTGAGTTAAGGAAGTACCACAAAGATGCATTGAGATTAATACAGTTTTTTTGAAACTGCAAAACTTTTTGGGCTTGAATAAGACTTTGGGAACTGGTTCAGTTTTTATAAGTGTGTAGAAAGAAGAGATGCGTTCAAAAAATAGCCCATCTTTTTGAATTATTTAAACTGACTGTGTATATTCAATGTAGTTCTTCTAAAAATAGTTTTTGAACTTTTCAGATTTTTTTCAGTCTCTTTGCTTACTTACTGGTACTCTGGTCCTCTAAACGTCTTCACTGCATTTAACTTTATTTCCATGATTGATCTGAATGAAAACTATATTGGCCATAAGATGTATTACCCGTAAAAGATATATTTATCCATATGTATGTTATATATACATACGCATATCTTATACATGTTGGACTTGGAAAATATTTTGAACAAGTATTTGTTCAAAGCAAAACATTACTATGACCTTTATGCTTTGAGCTAAGAAAAGCAACTGACAAAGAAGTAGTGACCCAGTTTTTCTAGGTAATTCTTCTTACATTAACAAGATGGAGAAAATAGTATTTGAAAACTGATGTAATGATTTTTTTTTTTTTCCCCAGTTGATTCACATTGATTCTTTTTGGTTGGGAGGGAAGGGAAAACTGCAGTTGTACTGTATTGTAAAGCTTATTTTACAGGCTTTATTTATCATACATTTATTAAATGCAGCGTATGCACCTTGCCAAGAATTGTCTCAAATGTCCCCTCCTGCACAAAATTTTAGTGTGCTGGAAGCTGTCTAGTGCATTAACAGGAAACATATTTGTACTGGTTTCTCACAGAGGCTATAGTGTGTGCCAGCAGTGGATAATTTAAATTAATGTCTGTGTACGGCATGCTGCTGTGTTGTGTGGGAGAAGCCAAGTTATTTTCTGAGCCTTGTCTGACAAAGGTGGGAGACCTGTGGTAGCGGCAAGTTGAAGGAGCGCTTATGGAAAGAAACTAATAAATCAAAAGGGCTTAAGGGGAGATAGAAGGATATATAAGGGGAATATATAAGAAGTAGGAGGAAACAATCAAAAGAAATAAATATGAACTAGAGAGAATGGTCAGGAAAAGTTGGGAAGCTGCTCTGAAGGGGATGTCAGCAAGCAAGACACTTTGAGGTTTTGAGAGAGGACAGGAAAAATCATTTCAGATTTATCCCAAGATAAGTAGAGAAAACCAGTCTTAGATATGCAGTGTTAATCTAATGGTAATGGCATTACCATTTAATGGTGGCGTGCCGGTCTCTGTTAATAGCGTACTGCCTTAGGACGGTGAGGTCCAGCAGGTTATTCACCAGGCTGCAGCACTGCACATCGGGATGGGTTAGTACAACACGCTGGTACAATTTGTGCACTGGTGAGGTAGAGAATCTTTGATTTCTCGCCCACATCCCTTTCCCCCTGTCCTTTGACGGTCAAAAGAGTTGATTAAATTGTAGCTGTAACAATTAAATCAGGTGTGAAGAAGGAAATACAGAGGATAAGGAGGGAAAGGGCTGCGAGGTGAGAGGCAAGGCAGCTGCTGGTGGGCAAGGGGTGAGGGGGGGAGGACCCCACAGGGAGCGTGGCGGTGCGTCCGTCGTGGCTGTGCCAGCGGGCGCCTGGCAGGTCCTGGCCCTGGCATAGCGGAGCCTGGGCTTGACTGGTGCGGGCATTGGGGAGGAGGGTTAACTGGGAGCAGGCTGGTGAGAGGCATGGGCAGGAAGGACTTTCAGAACACAGATTGATATTGGTAAAATAGAGGCAGGGAGGGAAAGAGACTGTTTTCTGCTGAAGTGGTGATCGCTCCCTGACCAGCACCTGACCCAGACGGGAATAGGACAAGGGCCTGTGGCTGCAAAGGAGACCTGCAGGAGTGTGCTTCCCTCTGTACACCTGCCGTGTGCTGGGGGAGAGGGGAACTCGCGTCCAGACGTGAGTACGTCGCTGCCTGTCGCAGGCAGGGAAGTCCTGGCTTGTGCTCTGCATTGCATGGGTATCTCTGAGTGCAGAAGAAAATGTATTGTTTTATTAGGTCACTGACAGTTTTATCTTCTTCAAGTTTGCCTTGATATTGAGGTGTCGGTTTTTGAACTGATTCCCCCCAATATTAAAATTGTATCTCTAGTTCTTTAAAAACCAAACCAAACCAAAACCCCCATCAAAACCCATTGATTTTTATTCTCGTTTCTGTTGCTCCAAAACAGCGTTGCAGTACTTCCGTGTTATTCCACAATACTCCATAGCAATGTTTCGTACTACCTTACACCGCGTTATTTCAGTATTTCAAAAATTCTGTTTCACAGAGAAGTACGAATTGATGTGTACTTTGTCAAATGGGCTACTATTTTTTTTTTCTGTGCACTTTCTAGTTCACTCGGCATCATCTGGAGCTACCTTTTCTTTCCTCTTATTTTGCTTTGACAAGCCAAGTTTAAGACTTAAGCATTGTGAAATACCAGCTGTTTGCTAAGACTTGTGATACGTAAAATGCAATCTGAATTGACATCTTTATAGTAAGGTTTTGAATCTTTATATTTAGGAGAAAGCTGTTCCCTTAAAGCTCAGTGACTGCTGTTGGCTCCAGTTCAACACATTGTCAAGTGAGAACATATCTTTCAGAAAAATATCAGTCAATGACCCTTTCTTTCATCCTGTATTAAATAACGATAGAGAATGTCTTGGTAACATGAAACACGGAAGGACTATTAATAGGATATTTGATTCTTTGTATATTCAGAACATGGAACCTTATTCACAAATTGTGTAATACAGTGATATCATAGCAATTTGTATAAAAGCCACTCATGTACTATTTAAAACAGTCATGCAGACCTACATGTATGAACTAATGTAACCGGGAAAATTAAGTTCAGCTGTCTTGTATTACAATCCAAAATATTCTGGGCCTATAAATTGCCTTTACAGAATTTTATTTTGTAATTGGTTAGTAGGGATTCAGTTAATCTATCACTACCTATTTTTCACTAGTTTTATCCCTCTAAAAATCACTTGAATGTTATTTTAAATGATACAGAGAATATGGTATGATTTGCCTTGCAGAAGGAAACAAAATGCGTATTTGATGATGTTGCTATAATCAAATGTTTTCTGAAAAAAACAAATAAACCCTTTTTTTAGAGCATACTTTTAACTGGTAAAGCTTAGTAGGACAAGATGAGTTGTATTTCCAAAATCCTTACATATGCCCTTTAATCCTGACCCCATCAAATTTACCTATTTGTTTCTGAGTTATGTAATGGTATGTACTGTATAATCTATACTTAGGATACTTGTACCATTGCTTGTTCCTGCATTTACCTTGTTTCTACATGGAAAGAAGCCTTACAGTCAACTAAAGCAGAATGATTAGAGAGCTTGGCCCTTGAAAATGGTGACTGCCAAAGCAGCCTCACTTCACTGTTGTATAGCAATTTGATGCTAAAAAAAGTAATGCATTATTTTGTCTCCCCAAACCCTAAATTAATAGTGTAATAATGACGGCACCATCATGGCCTGCGTAATTCCTTCTGTTTTGCTTACATGTTGGCGGTCAACGTTTAAATTATACTTACGTGCTCCAGTGATTGACTTCAAATTCCCACTAACTACTACCCCATGTAGGACTGATGCCTTTATGTCAGCTGATAAAAGGCCACGAGGGCAATGTTCTTTTTCCCTCTGAATTCCTCAGGATCTATGAGTAAATACGTCTGATTCCCGTGCAGAGATGGTTAAAGGTAGATGGAGGACCACACCTTCAATGCAGTAATGTGCCTCTCGGACTTTAGGTGTCTCTGGATGGAGGTATGGTGATGATATAGTCCTACCACGTGAACTGCAACTCAGGGTAAACACTCATTAATCCTACTTATCTGTGTAGGATTTAGATCAAGCTTTGAATTTCTTTTTCCTGGAGAATAAGTAGAAAGTAGGAAACACCAGAGAGAATGTTCAAACTATTGCTGTTGCCTGTAGCTGCTTTTACTCTCAGAATAGGAAGACCGAGACTCCCTGAAGTGCCCTTGCAGGCTGCTGCCTTTGGGCTCATGGTCAGTTGATGTCTGGCTGGTTGAAAAGGGATTTCTGCCAAGCTTTGAAAACCTAGCTTTTATTTAGGCAGATATTTTGAAAATCTTTTCATGCTACTTAGCAGCTCAAGTTTTGCATTTCAGAGCAGTACCAGTTTTGCAAAATCGCACCAAGTTGCGTGAGGAAACATTTCAAGTTTCGCTCTCTCCTAGTGGATTACTCTCCACGCGTGTGCACAAAGTGACGCAGGATTTCAGGCTGTATCAAATACTTCTCTGAATTGGCAATTGCTTATTTTAAAATACTGTTGAAAATTCCCGCTGAGCTTTCATTTTGCGCCTTCCTTTTCTCTTTTCTTTTTTTTTGCGGATCTTGCTTGAGTTTTGGGAATCTTGTTATGAAGTAATAGTGTTTGGGCCTTACCCAGAGGGCTCATTTGGGATGTGAGTGTGTCCTCTTAGGGCTGTTTGGCTCTAGGGAATTCCTAGAGCATTTTTAAAAGTGGAGAATATGTTAAAACCTTGAGTGGTCTTTAACAGGTGTGTAAACGTACTGAGGTTTTACGGGAATCCTAAATGGGGTTCACTCCAGCTGTTTTGTTTTGAGTTCTGCCTGTCCCTGTTATGTCCTGATCTTTTTGTTCATCGCAGAGGGCAGTGTGAATTTACCCTCCGCTGTGCCTTGATGTGAATCACTACAAGCAGTCATGAGAAAAGTTATTCAGGGTCTGTGTTCATTCAGTTAGCAGTTGTGGCTGGCAGCACTGAATATGGGGACGCATCTTCTCTGTGGATTGTGCTGAGGCCACTGATTTCACTGTAAAGTATGCTGAACAGATGGCAATCTTTGTAAAAACTGAAGTTTAACTCCACGTTTGTTTTTCTCAGTGATGTGTTTAAGCAGCATTGTTGGTTAGAAGGACTGTACCTCGGAAATAGCTATCATCTCTCTGCTGTTGCAGGTTTTATGAAGCATTATGGAAATGACTCCAGTAATCCTACTGGAGTGCCTCTATAGTTGTATGAGAGTCCTATAGATTTCCCTTCCTACAGAAGACCCTGGTAAATTGATTAGCTGAGATGAAAGCCTTTGCTGACTGGGACCGGTGCATTTGCATGCGAATGCAGACATGGTGATGGGAGAGGGTGTGGATGTAGGAAAGGCTGAGCCATGCTGGGAACAGAGGGGCTGCTCCTCATGAGACACTCCTGAGCAGCAGGTGAGCATATTTCCAATTTGTGTGTCTTTCCAGCTATAATTGCTCAGATTCATGGACCCCTGGGGAATCTGCTTAATTTAAACTATCTGCATTCTCTTTTCTGAGAATTTAGGTTTTTGTAGCTTGTGTGCCCCATAGCGCATCACATTATTTCAAGAGCACAAAGCTCTAGCAATAATAAATGTCATATGAATTTTTCTCTAGTGTTAAAAATACCCATTATGAAATAAAAAAAACCCCAACCCTTGCAGTTGTGTGTGGAATTCCCAGTTACAATGACAAGTATTCCTGGAGTGGGTTTTTTTGTCGTTTTTTTTGTTGTTTCTGTTTAAGAAATTGTAAGTTGTTTGCCATGGCCAGTGGGAGAAACATAGGAAAACAACTGCTTATTAAAAAACCTCCTGAAACAAGAGGGAGCGTATTTTGTAGCATCGTCTCTTAGCACACCTTGCTAGGAATAGGCCTGAGGAGTAGATCCTTCTTCCGTCAGTAGCGTAACAGTGGCCGTGAATTCATGTGCCTCTGATTAGCACTGAAGAAAGGCTGAGATGTTCTCCTTTCGGGCAGAACTGGTGTTTTCGTGGGATTTCCCTGCATAGGTCTCCTGACGGTGGTTGTCATATTAATTAAGGACTTGGTCTTTCTGGCTTAGAACTCATTGCCATTTCCATGCTATGGGAAGGCAGGCGTGGGGAATGGCTCTCTAAGTCTTCGAAACAGTTTTCAAAATTTGTGGTGCAACATGCAGAACCACAAATATATTTTGCTAAACCATTTATATTTTGAAATAAGACTCCTAAGGGGTGTATCTTTTTCATCCCAGTGAGGAACAGTGATTTCATCTAATGCTGTTTTTAAAATTAGTGGCGGAGCAGGAAAAGTAGTCCTTAAAAGGTTTTGCAGGAATGCCATTCTTGGGAGACGTTGTTTACTACTGCATTTCTTTTCCAAATAGTTTATTTAGCTTTTTGTGTTTTGTGCTGAGTATCGCTAGAGTTTGACCTCAAAATCCAGTGTTTCAATAAAGTAATGTTAAAATTTAATGAACTTAAAATGCCTTTAATCTTGATTTGAAAAAGCAGCAGATTTTGAAACGTTAAGATGTCTGTAGGATACTTCATTTTCCTGTCAGCTCTGCTACTGACAACCTCTTTTCAATTTTCCCTGTTTCTCACATTTTTCTACCTTGACTCAGGTGGCTTGATCTTATCTATCAGAAAGCCAGACTGCTCTGTGATTAGTAAGAAGTATTGCTCTGACAGGTCTGGGCTGGGGGGGGGGGGGGGGGGGGGGGG
>JAVKLA010000090.1:24952210-24976519 GCA_034782735.1 Sagittarius serpentarius
CCCCCCCTTCTTTCTTTCTTGTCTCTACTTCTCCCTCCTTTTGACTCATCTCAGTTCTGCAGCTTGTTCTCTGCTTTCTGCTCTCTCAATCTGGACTGTATTACTTTCTCCTTCTCCAGTTGCCTTCGCCCTCCCCTGGTATTTTCTTCTCCCTCCAGTGCATCTGTTTCCTCTTTCACTTCTTTCCCGATGCTCTTTCTTCCTTTCAGCTGTTTTTCCTGCCCTGTTGTCTTCACTGTTCCTGTTGGCCTCATCCCTCTGCAGATCCTCTGTAATCTGTTTCCTACATGGTTGAGAGCGTGTCTCCTCTGGAAGCTGCTTCCTGAGTAGGTGAGAGGGCTTGGCAGGAAGGCTCGAGTGGAAGTTACGCTTTTAGGACCAGTGAACATAGGGGTTTCAAGGGACCAGACAGTGCTTGAACAGCAGTCGCACGTTGGGCTGTGTTAAGCTGCTTTTCAGTGACTAATTTTCATAAATGGTGATTGCTTTGCTTTTACCCATTATTTTAAAAATTTCTGCCTCCTTCCTGTTGCAGTCAGAGGTTTCCAACCTAAGTGAACGTGTCCCCAAAATTGTTTTGCTGCTTGCTATGGGTAACAGGGCAGACCACTAGCGGGGAGTGACAAGGATGAGAGCTGGTGCTGGTGAGCCTGCCAGGTAAATCAGCCACTGATGCTGGAAACTTCTTCTTTTCAAAGGCAGCATCCCTTGATTCCTGCCCTTCCCACCAACCTCTGCCACTGTGGCAGTGCTTGAGCAATAATTTTTCTGAGGCTGTGTCCTGAGGGAGCAGGTAGGGATGAGAATGGTAGTTATTTTTAAACAATTTTCAGATTGATTGATTATCTATGTTGCTTGCAAGGCAGAAGTAGCCAGCCCTGCTAGCCAGCATGCTCATCCTGCAGCTCCCTTGTCTTGGGCATCAGTCTCCATGGTTTCTTTCTGTCTTTTTTCCAGTGAGCTTCACTCACTCTTCAGGGGCTGATAGACATGGAAATTTTATTTCTGCTTCCCAGGCTGGAGGTGAGAGGACTATTGATACTGAAGGTGAAACAATCCCATAACTAAGTATCTGTATTGTGAGATAAAAGCATTTGCAACATGATGGTGTTCCTGAGGGATTACCTTGATAGCTAATGCCAACTATAAATCAGGTTAGATGGAAATTTAAGAACAAATTTATCAGACTACTTAGAAACTCTTTTTTATTTTATTTAGACTACAGTTTGTTTCTTGAGGTTTCTGGAGTTTTGCTTGCTTGCTTTCTGTGGATGGACACAGTCTTTATAGGCCTGGTATAATTCACACGTGTTGCAGGCAGAGAAGGAGGCGATGCCCAGCTGATTGCTCCACTGAAGTCTGTGGATGTGCTGTCATTGAAAGCTCAGTAGGGTCAAGGCATAAATGGTCAGAAAGTGTCCTGTAAACAAGCACCTCCTCTTGATTTGTTCACATAATTTCTCCCATTGTGAAGGTGAAGCAGTTCACTATTACCATTTGAGAGTTGGTTTTTTTTTTTTTTTTTTTTTTTTTTTTTTTAAGTCTCTCATGGGACTAAATTAAAATTTTGTCATGCAGTTCCTGGTTTAATGGAGAACACGTATTTGAAGAATAATTATTGTGACATTCATTCCGCTATGCTGGCTGATTTTATGGTTTTATATCATTTGAAGTACTAGAGCAGCTTTAAACTATTTGTTTCATGATGAGATGCTGATGAAAATTTAATCCAGGTCAGTGATTTCTTTTACTTCAGTATTGGATCCTTCATAACTTCAGAATCATGTTCCTCACATGCCCCTTCAGAACTGAAATATGCTTCAGGGAAGGAGATGGCTTTTGCTTATTTTTCTAGTTGCATCAATGCTTTCCATCATTAAACTTTTCCATTGTAAAGTCTGGCCCACTCTTTTATGCTTCCTTCAACTTTATTCACCTTTTGTAGTCATGAGAGTGATTTTTAACTAGATAAATACCTTTAAAAATTTGTTGTACTCTTTAATTTAGTCATATTCTTTTCCAACCATTATCATGTCTCTGTATTCACTTATCGATGTGCTGAGTCTTATAAGTCTGTCTGTGCAGGGCAGGAGTGACGGTGCAGTTTTCCTTCTGTTATGGGGATGCTGCCCCTCCTGTATCCACCTGCACCTTTGGCCTGTTTCACTGAATTCCTGATGCTTGTTTGTGTGGCGTTTTCTCATTTTCAGTAGGATTCCCTTTTCCTGTAAACAAACACGTTAGGTGTGGGCTATGACGCTGTGAAGGTATCTCTGCGTTTTTGGGAAGTAATGCTGTACCGTAGTTTTTCTTAAATATTATCGATAGAAAGTTTGTTAATGTACCAAGGGGAAAGTAAGCTAGAGATCTTGAGTGGCTACAGATTCACTGGAAGGATGCATGATGACCAAATACTTTGTGGGTTTTTCTGTCAACATTAGAAAAAATATTTCAGTTATGTCTGCTCCCTTAGTATTAATGATAACACACTGTTTGTTGCCTTAGGATGATTAAAACCCTCTTTGGAGGTAGAAGTCTTCTAAGAATTAGAAGGAAGAAATAAATGAATGGCACATGTTTCCTTTTTTTTTTTTCCCTAGCTGCTTTGAAATAGGTATGATTTTTTTTTTTTTCCTCATCATCAAAATTCAAGTTTTCAAAACAGTAGCTGCTGACAAAAACTGTGATTTCCATGTTGTGTTGGGAGGTCCTTGGATTTCCTATGCTGGTTCTTCAATGTTCTCTGTTGCATTCGAGAAATTACCGTATTTGGCAGACAGGCTGGGCAGTAACTTGACTTCTTGACTTGCTTGGACAGAAGTGGAGGTAGGACAACTTTTTACTAGTTCTCTGCAGCTGTCAAAAAAAAAAAAAAAATCAGAAATACCCTCCAGTGGCAGGGCATACTGGTGTTAGAAAGGGAATTTCATTTGAACCAGAGGATCTGAGACTTATTTTCTACTCTGGCTCTCTGATAACATTACAGGGTTGACCTCAAATCTGTTATTTTCAGTTTACTTCTTAGTAGCAATCATGCTAATTGATCTCCCCCAAAATGTGTTTTGAGCATATCTCAAAGGTTTTAAAAGTTTAAAATCTGTTGAAGTTGAAACTATTTCCTGCTGGTTAGATCTAGTGATTTACAAAAATGAAGTAAAATCATCTATTGTTACGTTTATCATTTATTGCTTACATAGACTGTTAAATCTTACGCCTGATATTCAGCTGATATTTTTGCTTCTTTTTTTACTTAAAAAAAATAAATTCCACGTAGAGAAGTTGCATATCTTAACTGTGGTGTTGCTGTCATAAGTGGATAGGGTGGACATAGTAAAAAATAGTATAGAAGGTGGACAGTTTCTTCATCCCCCTGCCATCCTTACAGAGTAATTTGCTCTGTGGCTTACAGAGAACAGATTTCTACGAACTTTAGTTTGCATTGCTTATTGCTGGCAGTGTTATACGTTTAACAGGCTTTAGCAGATGTTTGGATAACTTGTGTCTCTGCAAGTTAGACTGCTCCCCCTTTCTGCCCTGAGGAGACTTTTGAAGCAGGTGGGAATGCCTGAGCAGAGCAGCCATGGGAGAATTTGCCAAGAATACGTACGGAGATGCTAGCCTCCCAATGGGGTGGCCTCTGGCTGGTAGCGGATCTCGACACAGATTTTGGTAGACCTGTGAGTCACGTTCAGAGGATGTTAGTTGTGTGTGGCACAGCCGTTCTCAGCTGGGGAACAATGAGTCACAAACTTGTGAGTTTCCAGTCCTTGGTATAGAAAATACCCACATAGCTGCTCTTGTGGTTTCATTTAGATATAAATGAGCAGTGCAAAAGTTAAATAATTAGGCTGTATACTTCAGATCCATATCGGTCTTTTTTTTTTTTTTTTTTTTTTTTTTTTTAAAACACATTGAGAAGTAGCATATTATTGTCACAAATGGAGAAATGCTAGCTTCTGAAAAAAGCAAACAAGATCTTAATACAAGTATTTCCTGAATAATATAAACTAGTTGCAAGGGTCTATTCTAATTGTTTTGGGTATTTACTCTCCTGCCCTTGTTTCACATAACTTCACTTGTTCTGATCCATTCAGAAGGATGTTGCTGAATAATTTTTCTGTCTAGTTGTTCGCACGAGATTATCTTCTTTCAACAAATTGAACAAGTCTGTCTTTTGCTACAGGGACTCTGTGTTGCTGTTCTGCTTATCTAACTTAAAGGCAAGAATCAGCCTTGCGGTATTATCGTGTCCACTTGTGTGAAAATCACTCTTATTATTTGTCCTATGCAGAGATCCATCTCCATAGAGAGGCAGAGGAAGAGCTGTCCTTGTTATAAATTCCCAGTTACAAATTGCTTATATACTGACTTTGTCATTCTTTCTAATCTCTTACCTTATTTGTTGTCTCACCAAGCTATTATGCCTTTTAGAAGACAGTGATTGGTCCACAATCATACTGTATTTTACTTAGATTTCATTCTATTTAACTGAATAGTCTGTAGAACAAAATAGTACTAAACAAAATCAGGCATAAAACTAGGCTTCCTAGACAAAATCTAGGCTTTCTAGACATTCTTACGGCTTAGCTCCAACGTTTGCATTCAATATGTTATTTAAAAGAACACTTAAGGAATCATCTGTGTTGAAGTGATATTCTGTTAGGCAATTTAGTAAGCTGCTGCCTGTTCAGAGGTCTGAAAGTATGTTATAGCAGCTGTTTGTATTGCTTTTGTATGTGTTCTTTTGTATAATAGGTTTAAAAAAATATTTGCCTACAGCTTGTAGGCAGATGCTTTCACTGCCGCTACATTATGTTGCTATGTTTTCCTTTATGTACGCATCAGTGCCAAGACCAGTAATAGGTTACTGCTCATACAGAAATTTTTTTAGCCATGACAAGCATGATTTTTATGTAGGTTTGTGCAAATAGCCAGTATCTTGCTACGATTTTGGCGTGCCTTTTTTAAGTTAATTTTGTTGATATTAAATTTAAGATGATAGGGACATATTTATAAACTCAAGTTAAATTCTGTGTCCTGCTAGCATACACTGCTGCTAAAATAGTAACTACTTAATTTGTTCTGTGTGTATGAGCACCTTATGATTTTAATAGGATTAATCTTATGAATAGAATAGACTGGATCCATCCCTCTTCACTAAGTTCAGAAGACCAGCAGAGCACTGCATGAGGACCTTCTACATTAGCGGTTCTCAGGGCCCCTCTATGGTAGAACATTTCCGGCACTGATGGGTGTATTATTTGTTAATCTGAGAGATGAAAATATGAGCATGAAACTAATGGTAACCATTCATGCAGCCCTTCTTTCAGGGATGGGGAATACCTTTTACAGGTGTTTTTAACAATGGTTCAGGAAATTTGCTTCTCATGAGGTCGCCAGTATATGTGCAGCATTGTTCTGAAGCCATTCAGCTGGAAGTCAGTAGCTTAAAGACTGGGATGAGTTCTTTAAACTACTTTCAAATGATCCTTAATACAGTTCATCATCTACGGGCACTTGGAATAATGTGGCAGAACTCAAAAGCACATTGTACTTTTATAACCGGAATTATTATTTTGGTAGGATATTCTGTAGTTCTTTTCCCAAGGTGATTGCATAGCAAGAGGGTGAAAATACCTGGTGGCAAGATGTTGTATGTGACAAGGTATTGGTGGTAGAGTCCCCTGGGTGGTTATTTAAGTGGAGTGCTCTCGTGTGTGACATCTTGTTCTGCCCCTGCTCTGAACAGTTGCTCCTGGGCTTCATCAGCACCCCTCGATTTTGTAATCTCTATTGCAGGAACTGCCAATACACAGTAACAGTAAAGCTTTTTGCCGGTATGCTCGTTGCCTTTTGCACTGCTGAAGGATTTAATTATTATGGGATCTGAGATGGCGCACTGGAGGCTGTGTGGCGATGTAAAGCTCGCTCCGCATCTTCGGCTCTATGTGGCTCTCTTGTTGAAGAGGCCGTTCTCCTGTGTGGTCTTATATAATCTCCCATGGACTCTACCTGCTAAAGACTGAGGACCAGATCTTCTGACAGTTACGCTGGGTTCTTTACTGAACCTGCCTTCATGTTGCTTCCAATGAGCTGTTTGAAACAGCCACCTACATTACGGTAACTTAAAAATAATCTTCTTAATTGAATTCAAGAAAAAAGTGATATTAGTATCTTAAGACTCAGCACATGGTATGGTTCAGTAATGCAAACTTCTCACTGGCACCCACGTACTCCATTTAAAACCCTGATTGTACTGTAGCAAATTGCTCGGTAGACTGAGAGTCCAGATAATTCTAAATTACCCTCTGCCACGGAGCTTCCATAGTATTCAGTTTATTCGCCATTTGATTGTTTTAGGCTATCTAATGAATACTGACTTGTGCTCTAGGATTTTAATTTAAAAATTTGTTTTTCTTCTTTTCATAAATATCCTTCCCTCCCACGAGACCATGCTCATATTTATGTTTTACTTTGTAAGATGCCAAATTGACATCTTTTGAAATAAAGTTTTGGACCGTTCATTGGTGTACTTCGAAGGTTACTGTGAGGCAAGGCATCAATATGATTCAGCCGTGACATAAAAAGGGCCCCATATAGAGGTGACAGTTGAATTTCCATGAGCATTCACTCATGTGCTTCTGCTGAGATGATCACAGATGTTAATTCATACTAGTGGAAGTAGGTGTTTATGTGATTTTTTTGACACATCTCCCACACAAATTTGGGCTGCCTTCAGTGATGCCTTTCATTTTGGCAGACAGCTGGGGGTGAGTGAATGCAGCCTTTTAGACAGCAAGGACCTATGATGATGTACAGCTGAAATGTTTTATGTCAGGTTTACCGTTCATTTTTTGTCAGCTTTCTTAAGGAAAGAAACCTACTGCAGCTTCATAAGGAGTCATCTGATTTTAAGTTGATGTTGTAAATTAATGTTGCTGATGGTAGAATTTGTTCTAAAAGTTACCGACTCTTGTATTATATCAATATTTCACTTTGAATTCCTTAATTAGGAAGGTTACATGTCACTGAAGTGGAGTGCAGTTTGCCTAACACTGGCTGGATTTCAGAGTGACTCTGTGTGGAAAACAGTTGTGGGTACGAAGACATTAGTCTCTACATTTTTAGAGTTGTATTTTAACTGACTTTTCCCTCAGAGAATTTTTGGAAGTTGAGAACTATTTACGTTTTTGTGTCCTGTTTATCACAGGAATTGCAGTCGTGGATCAAACCACTGTTTCATCTACTTCAATATCTCATCATCATCCAGACTAGATTCTTCAGAACAGTAATCTGTTCCGGTGGACATCAGTGCAGGGTGTAGTACTCAAGGGTTTTTGCAAAGTGCATTTGCAGAGGCTTGTTTTGTGCCCAAAACATTAATTATGCTATTATACATTATGCTTATTATGCCATTGCAGTCTACTGCATAAGCCACAGTGCTCCTGTGTATTATGTAGTTGTGGTCTCCTGTTTTAAAAAGGATATAATAAAATGAGAAAGGTGCCGAAAAGGGCAGTAGAGGTTTTCAGAGGTATGAAACAGTAAGGAACAACTCAATAGAAAAAGATTTTTAAGCTTTGAAAAGAGGCAGCATAGGGGAAGAATAGGAGAGGCCTGAGGAAAGAGAAAATTATTTGCTGTCCTTTCCAGTGTGGAAACAGAGGGGTATCTAATGGAAGTGGTAGGTAGCATGTTCGCAGCAAGCATGAGGGGATAGTTCTTCACCAAACTGACTTAGAAAGTGTGTTCTAGATTAAAAAACAAAAAAAAATCCAGAACTTCAAATTGTTTGTGGTCTACGTAGTAGCTCTTAAGTATGTCCAGAAAGCTGTGTCGTTAACACTGGAAGTGTGTTTAACTGTCATTTGAGGTAATGTAGTAGTACAAATGATTGAACCAAATAAAAATCAGTCTTGGAAATCTTCCAAATACATCTTTCCTCTGGAAGACTTGCTGTAGTGTATAAGATAAAGCATCAGCGTTTTAGAACATTGTAATTATTTATGGAATAAATGGTATTAAACATTTTTCCTCACTGTAGGTTGAAATACATACACTTATTTTACTTGAAATACCTATGTTTGTATACTTGGTGTGGTTCCTGCGGGTCCTGGGGTGACACCATCTGTTTGAGAACATGTTCTCGGAGGCGAGGCGTGTGCTGGTTAAAAACATGGTCTGTGCGGAGTTGTGTATTTAAATCTCATTGACAAAATGAATTGTAGTATAGCACCCATCTACTTTTAATACTGCTTTACCTGGTCTGTGTTATCTGGAAACACTAAACGTTTGTGGAGTTGTATCACCTTAGGCTTCATATTCTCCTGGTGTGATCAACAAAGCCTCCTAAGATGTAGGTGACCCTGGCAGCAAGGTCTCCTGAACTTGTGTGAGTGTCTGGGCTGAGGCCTCTCGTGATGAGGGGGAAACGAACGGCCCTGTGGTTGCCCTCACTGAGCCAGGTATTTTGGAAGGTTATGGTTTGTGGCTGTTTGGGATGGCCTGTCTTGTCCTGGCTGACTTTATCAGCTGCTTAGAAGTTGTTTCATAAACCTCTGAAGTATGAGGCCTGCTGGGGCACTGGGGGATTTTGCACCTGGTATGGTCTTTTATCTTTATTCTGGCTAGTGTTCAGCCTGTCTGTGTTGTATGGGTCCTGACAGGCTCGCCAGGAAGTAGTTGGAGAGGTTTGGCAGGGTGGGTGGCTGTGGGAAGGGTGGCGTGTGGCCGAAGGCCTCCAGCGGCAGGTGGAGGTGGGCAGCCATGTTGGAGGCCTGCCTGCCTCCCCCCTCCCGGTGGGCACCGGCTGTCCTGGGGCTGTCCCCAGCAGCCGCCTCCCAGGCCCTCCATTGCCCAGCAGTGCCGCTGGGAAGCTGCTGGGAAAGTCGGCAACGCCGCGCAGGCCATGGTGGTCAGCGTGCTGATGGTGTCCTGCCTCTCACCGCGTCACTGCAGTGGCCTCATGACTGAAAAAGATGGAGGCCCTGTTCCCACCCCGCCCAGGTTTTTGATATGTTAGGAAGAGGAGTGTTTTTTCTGCTGGTTTATAAATAAATTGATATTACTGTATACGTAATGTAATCAGATTACTTATACAGTAATAACAATTTATTTATAATGTAGTGCAATCATTATTCCCTGTTTTTAATCATATTTACAATTCCTCTTACTTTAATCTTTACATATATGCTGACAGCTTATAGTTTAAGACATTTTAGAGGTGAAATCACCTGAATACATATATTAAAAAAACCAGTCAGATAACAAATGATTTTTCCATTAACAATGGAATGGCATGTGAGGGTAGCTGCTGCTTTTTCTATCCAGTTACTATAGTTTATGTAGCTACAAATATTTGTATTACAAACTTGTATGACTTCTTTTCCTCACTGTCAGGATGGAGAGCAATACAGATTTTAGGGCCATCCTTTTCTTCATTTACTTTAATACAAGGCAGTGGGGCAGAAAGCCCCTCCAACGGAGTGGAACAAAAAAAATCTTGTTAAATAGTTAAAAGGCTTGAGCTGTTTTGCTTTCTGCCTTGGTTTGATTATTTGGCTGTTAGAAGAGCTCAGTGCTTGGTCTGAGCCTTGGCTTCACTGAGGACAGAAATGCAGGGGGAACACCTGGTGCTCACTTGTCAATGAAGGTGAGCTTTCTGCCACACCCTAGCCTGGGTCATTTTTTTTTGCCACTGAGCAGAAAAAGATGATGTATCTGGTACCCATTGCTCTACTTAAAATTGTGTATGAATCTGAGACCAGTAAAGCAAACTCTGGATTTCCTTTTAATAGATTATTCATTGTTACTGGGAAGTGCTCAAATGCAATACATGTGGTAATAAAGATTGCAGAAGCATCTAACTTCCTCAGCCAGGTAAGTAAGATGGAGCTCCATGCCAAGTATATGATAAATTTGAGCAGTTAAGGGTTTGACTTCCTTCCTCAACTTTTAAGATCTGAACTGTATGGCACTCAGTGCTTGAAAGGTAACATTTGGTGCCATGTCAATATGTTGAAGCTCCAGAGAGTATCACAAGGTTTACAAATGCAGTCAGTACTCTCTGTGACCACTGAGTTTTCACTTCCAATCCTGCAAGTGTATTGTTGGCATTTGTTTTTCATTTGTGGCTATTCCCACTGGTTGGTGGTTTGGGCTTCTGGACTTAGCTGTTCTACTTGATTTGCAATCTTTGAGAAGTGTTCTCTGAATAAAACAGAAACCTGTGTCCTTGCTACAGAGAGCATGGTCTAATAAGCTGCAAACCTGAAGTGGCACACCAGCAAAAATGGAACAGTGGGTTTTTAAAATAGGTAACTAGAGGACAGCTGTATTCGTATTTGGCAGTTTGTAGAGAGCTGTACTTGCATCCTTAAGCTCTTGCTAGGAATTTATTCCGTGATTATACGAGCTTGGAAAAGACTACTCATATGCAAGTCAAGAAAACATTTAAAGTATTTAATGAATCATGTATGTTAACAGTAATGAATGTTGATATGAATATTCCTGTTGGAAATCATAGACCTAGTACATGATCTATGTGATCTGCTGGTAAGAAATAGAAGAGCATAGGAGTTATTTGGGTTAGGTTCACCTTTAAGAAATACTAACTCTGTGAAGATTTCCCCTACCCTGTTGTGTTGAATTTCCATGTAGGATTCAGTGTTGACAGCTTTTGAGACTTTAAAGTGCTTAGCAGAAAACAAGTCAGTACATGCTAACTTAAAAAATGATCTTAAAAAATCCACACTGCAGGTCTTCGTAAAGGAATTACATAGTTGAGATTCAGGTCTGGCCTTGTGTCCAGGAGACTAGGGCCACAATTCTTCTCATGTTACTACACTAACATTGGAGATTCGTCAAAACCAAGCACAGTCATGAATAGAAGATACTAAGATACAATGGAAGCAGCATCTTAGTGTGCCACGCTAACTATGAAACAAATGTGTTGGGTGTTCTCTTTAGCACTGATGTGAAGATCTGTACTTCATACTGTAGCTGTAAGGTTTTTCATGGTTTGAGTGTGGATATGACTTATTTTTTCTCTGATCATGAAAACATTGAGTGCTAATTTGTTTGAGGTTTTCCCTTCATTTTGCTGCTCAAACGTATCAGCGAGGCTGTAGCCTTTGGGTTCCCCCCGCCAAGTTTAAACACATTAGGTAGGTGTAGGTTTTGAGGTTTCTGTGTCTATGAAACAGTTTCATACAACTGCTAGTATTTCATCAACTAAGTTGAAATGTGAGTGATTAGAAACCCTATGTTAGGACCAATGACAGTAAATCTGAGTAGAAAATCAATGTCCTTTACAGTTCTGGCTCTTATAGAAGCAATTTTCCATGTCATAATTGTAAATACAATTTACAGCACAGTGACTACTGTCTTAATTTAAATGGCAGTTTCATAAATAGGTTTGCCTGAAGCATTTTAACACCAAAACTTTAACGCATCATTTTCTTGTGTTTGGCTTTTATGTCATGTTTTCCTACAATTTAATCGTTAGCAAGTCAAGTCCCTTTTTACTTCAGTGGTCTTTCCCACTGGATCTTTTTCTCTGTTGGTCTATTTTGATATTCTTTTTAAACTTTGTTTCACTGTGTGTCTGTCCCTTTCCTGTTCCTTTTCCTGTGGTCCTCTTTTCATTTCCTTGCTGCTGTCTTCCTCCTATTCTTGTTCTCTTCAGGAGTGTTTTCCATGTTCCCTTTGTCTACCTTCTTTTTGCATTTGTTTGTAAGACATGGAGATCCTTAGTGGAAGACGTTTTAAGGATGCAACTTTGGGAGGTAAGACATTTGAAAAGGTAACTAAGCACAGGAAATCCCTAGCTAATCTCTGTGCACTTTGCGTACTCAATACTGCATTCCAATTGCTGTTCTTTTTGACAAGATACTGCAGAATAGACTTGTTAAGTCTTGCTAGTGGGGAACAAAGGGCTACTCAAAAAACTGCCCCTTGTAACAGGATGCAGTCCTGAGCTCCCACCCATACCTGTTGCCAATTACACTTGGGGAATTCTTATAGTTGGGGCTCTATGGTCTGAAAATTCCCACCTGTTTAGTGACTGTGTGCTTTCTCGAAGCTCTCTTTTTTTTTTTTTCATCTTGCAGTAGGTAAATGAGAAGAAGTTTCTTGCTTCTTCAGGCAGCCTAGTGACTCCTGATGCACATGGTAGGATGTGGAAGGTGTTTGCTCAATGTGTTTCAGTGACCATTGACTGGAAGTTGCCAGTTCCATGGCTTGTAGGAGTACTTGACTTAAGGGGTACAGAGAATTTACATGCTGCTTTGTCTTCAGTTGCTTAACTAATGCTATAGTGCCAGCATAGCCAAGGAGAGAGTCAGGAATGCGTAACAAGTCCAGAGCTTTCCCCGTGCCCCCCACCCTCTCTGTTCACTCTGTATCAGTACTGATGAAAGCTGAGCATCCTTTGTGCTTCCTCAGCTTTTTTCAATTGCATTTCCATTTTCTTTCTTTGAAGCACAGAGAAAAGCAAAAACTACATAAACAAAACTTCATACTCATGCCAAAATGCAATAGACAGTTGTAGAGTAGTCAGTTAAGAATTTTAAGAGGAGCTTTTCTATGAATATTTAATTACTACATTAACCAAGCAAATAAAGAACATGCTATTAATATCATACTGTGTTAGCAGTGGTTCAAAGGAATTTAGTAGGTTTTAGAGTGCATACAGCATCCTATGCATTGTGTAGGCCTTCAAAGAATGCCCGCATCTTGTAAGCTAATAACAATACAGATTTCCCTAGCTATTCCTTAATTTTCTGAATTAAGAAATGTCTGTTGTTATTCTTTGCACAGGACATTTCTTTAGCAAAATTCTTCACAGTTATGTAATGGTACCAGTCTTGCATGTTTTGTTACCCAAAAATGGTTCTTTAGTAGCTATACAAAGAGCTAAGGTACAGGCTTTAAGCTGCTGGGATACTGATAATGAGCCTACCTCAGTGTGCTGTCTCCTCCATCTTTATTAGTGCCCTGGTTTCTGCTGGGATAGAGTTAAATGTCTTCCTAGTAGCTGGTACAGCGCTGTGTTTTGGGTTAGTAGGAGAAGGATGTTGATAACACCCTGATGTTTTCAGTTGTTTAGACTCAGTCAAGGACTTTTCAGCTTCTAGTGCCCAGCCAGCAAGAAGGCTGGAGGGGCACAAGAAAGGTGGCAGGGGAGACGGCCGGGACAGCAGACCCAAACTGGCCAAAGGGGGATTCCATACCATGGGGCGTCATGCCCGGTTGGGGGTGGGGGGAGGAGCGTGGCTTTGGGCGTAGGTTGGTGAGTGGTGAGCAATTGCACTGTGCATCACTTGTCTTGTGTATTCCAATCCTTTTATTATTATTGTCACTTTCTTGTTATTATTAGTGTCATTGTTAGTTTCTTCCCTTCTGTTCTATTAAACTATTCTTATCTCAATCCACGAGCTTTACTTTATTTTCCAGTTCTCTCCCCCATCCCACTGGGTGGGGGGGAAGTGAGTGAGCAGCTGCGTGGTGCTGAGTTGCTGGCCAGGGTTAAACCACGACAATTAATGTATCTGCTTTGTAACCTTTTGGAGAGCAAAGTTAGGAGGTATTTAATATTTGGCTTGTTTGCTCTTGCTTAGAGCATTAAAGACATTGATCATCTGCGTGATGGAGATGGTTTGCAGAGCAAGAGGCCAAATGTAGAACCTAAAACTGAATTCCTTTGCTGTGAGTGACGTGTTCTTCCTGTGTGTGTTAATTTTTTTTAAATGTTATCTGCGAGTTAATGTGTTTTATCTAAAGAAGAAGAAAAAGAATAATGCTTGCTTGTGGTGTTGTGACACTTAAAACCAAAAAAATCTCTAGACACAGCCTTGTAGCTTTCATTTGCTTACTGAAAATAGAAGCACTCATCTTCATGGATTGACTTGGTCTTTAAATTCCTTACAGCCCTTTTGCATTTTCTGCTCTCAGTAAGACTCCAGATTTAAAGATCTTCACAAGAAAAGGGCATGCATAGGAACAATAGAAATGTTAAAACTTCCATTCTTCACTTTGATACTGCTCTTTTCCCTCTTGCTGGCTTAGGAAGAGACATTAATAGATGTTGAATTAAGACTTCATCAGTGGGTCCGTACTTCATTCACTCAGAAATCTTTACAGCTATTTTTTATTGCATATAGTGATAATTACTTCTGTTGGCAGAGCAGAACTAATGTAATCTGCTTTGGCTGCTGAAATCTGTGAAGGAGCCAGGAATGATTTCTGTGTTGAATTGTTAACCCTGAACGTACAATTTTGTCAGTACCACAGTGAGCCCCTGCTTTTGAGTACCTAGTAATCTGGTGTTAATGAACATACAGGTATTTAAAAAAAAAAAAAAGTGTCATCTAATAGAGTTATAATGTGCTCGTGTTTTGGTAACCCTACTTTTGGGATTGGTCTGTCAAGGATGGCATGTGTTGGGGAACCGTCCAGCCTGGTTTATGGAAAGGAGCCCTTGATACATGAGCAGCTGTGTGTGTAAGTACCTCATTTCCTTCCTTTATTGGATGTGGCTGAAAGAATTGAAAGGACACTAGACAGTTCCTGCGCCCGCTCATTCTGTAGGAGCTGATGAAACCCTTGGGTCTGTATCTCTAGTTACAGTTGCTTTTTTATCTATATAGGTTCAAGGTACAACTTTGGTCTTGCTGCTGCATAGCTTCTTTATGGTCGCAGTATCTTCACTTTGTGGCTGGAAAAGGTGATGGTGCTGTTTGGTCACAGTAGGGAGTTCCTGTATCTCTCTCTTAGAGTTAGACTTAGTGGGGTTCAAACAGTGTTAGTATGGAATTTGTATTACTCCTATCAACACAGTTGTTGCAACAAATACTGAAACAGGTGAGAAGAGAAAAATCTGCAGCCCTCAGGGCATTAACCAACTTCTTAGAAGGCAACTTTGAAGAGACAAGTTCTTCTGTTTCAGTGCTTTCTTTCACTGGAACAACTTGCACATACCAATCTCGGTGATAGAATGTAGAAAAGCAATTCTTCCAGTTAAATTCATTATGGCAATTTTCAGATTTCTCATGCTCAAGAGGTATAACTGCATTATTTCCCTTTTTGCATATATTCTCAGGAACAGAATGGAAATCAAAATGAGATATTCCCAACTGGTCTGTTTTCATCAGCTTCCAAAAATGGACAGGAAAGGTCAGGAGCCTAGGTTTTGCAGTAAGTGCTGAGGTGTAGGAAGAGCATGTAAGTGTTATGGCAATGATCTGTTCCTCTTCTATTCTTCTGCCTTCTATTCTTGCGTGATTCTGCTTTTCTAAGACCATAAATGACTAAAATAAAAACCTCTCATCTTCATGAACTTGTATGTGCCTCCTTGCATGTAACATCACTATTTCACAAATTAAAAAAAGAAAGTGATTGTGCCTTCTGAGATGTGTGAATTGAAGCCAAATTTGCTTATCTGATTACTTCCCTTTTATATACTTGTTTTGACTGTCTGGCCTTTCCTCAACTATTTTTTTGTCATAAAGTGCTTGCTGTTACATAAAATCCCACCATTTTCTGTTTACGCCTATCTGGCTGTTTAAAGACTAGGCAGGGGTGAATAGCTGCAGCTGTGTAGTTTATAAAGTGGTGCCATTTTGAGGAGGAATAGGAGGGGAAGATTTCTGGACTTTCCCTGATTGACATGCCTCTTTCTCCCACAGGAGGCAAAGTGGATTTAGTGGACAACTGGCTAAGCAGAATCCTTTTTCTATGTTTTTACTCTTTCGTCATAGCTTGTATATGATGGTGGCTAGGAGTGACTGGCCTTGGTTCTTGTGCAGTTACTGGGATCCTCCTGAAGTCTGCACGGGGCTGTGAATGCAACATGCAAAAAAGCCTGGGAAGTGTGGTGACTAAGGGATGGGTATACAATGTCAGCAGAAGTGAATCACACTGGAAAAAGACCCCAACACCTTCCCTGACATAGTGACAGTGATCCATTTTGGTTTTAATGGCCCTTTGTAGCCTAGCATCTATTTAGACTGTCTCAGATGCTCAGGCTTCAGTATGTCCTCTAGCTTGTCGTAAATGCAGTACAAATGTCTGTTGATCCAGATAGAAGTATAAGGAAACTGCCAGCTACCCAAGCTTGCTTTCTTGCTTGTGACTAAATCATAGTAAAAAGGAGGTGGAAGTTGAAATAAAGAAATAGCTGGTTTTTCCACTGTTGGTAATTAAAAAAAAAAAAAAGTAAGTTGAAAGTAGATTAGAACTCTCGTCTTTCCTAAATACTTGCCGTTTCTTGGCCTCTCAGTTTTTACTCGCCTGACTGGTGTTGCTATGTTGGAATTTCATATAAATGTCTTGTGGCAGAATTTGATCTTCAGAGCTCTTTGTCTTGGTCTCCGAACACCATTAGAAGTGCTTTTAGTACAAAAGGTACATCTAGATACTGAATATTATGGTCTGTACCAAACAGACCTTTATTGCATTGAAGTACTTCAGTGCTAAAATAATTTGCTGAGAAATATCTTTAAGATGATATGAATAGAGGATATATGAAATTGATTTTTTTTTTTTTTTTTTTTTTTTGCATTTCATCTTTTACTTAATTAGTGGCCTGGTTAGAAAAATATCTCTTCCCTGTGGGCAGCTATAGTCCTGCCTGTGCTTTTTGTATCCAATTAGTCATTTCTATTCAGTACCCTTTGTAAAATATTTCTATACATTTTTGTCAGCACACATAACCATGTACCATGTTGAAAAAGCCTCAAATAAATGTTTCTTTTTGTGTGAAGTGGCAAATGTTATGGTAGAAACCAGCATGCTTTTTCTGTGGAACTTAGTATAATTTGGTTTACCCGTTCTCTTCTGCTTTAAATTCAGACAAATACAGTAACAATTATATAAACCATACCTGCTTTTTTAGATGGTAGACTTTTTTTTGCAAACTTGCTTTTCATTGTAATAAATGTTGTGTTAATGCCTCTTACATAATTAAATTCAGTGCAGAATGGACCAGAGGCCACTAAAACTCTAATCTATTCCATAAAAAGTGCCTTATCACAAGAGGAGTACCATGTCAGCAGCCCTGACAATTACAACATTATCAGTTTGTAGTAGTGTAACTACTAATGCTGTGAAACATTAGGGTGCTTTAGAAATGTCTTGATAATCTACAGTTGTTAATACTGAAAATTGTTCTCAGGATCCTGAACCCCAATGGGTTGTGGTTTTGTAGATCTGTCTCTGGGTGCTGGGTGTGCTCTCCTCATGGTATACCTGAAGATGAGCCAGATACAAGCTGTATTTTTCACTAGTGTAAATTTTTTTGGACTCACGGCTTATACTACCCTACTGCAGTATTTTTACTGATCTGTGCATTAAGAATTCTGGACTACCATCTCCAAATATAGCCATGTAATTAAAAAAAGAAAAAAATAAAGAAAAAAGGCAACATTAACTTTTTCAAGAGAATGTTTTTAAGTTATGTTATCTTTTAATAAAGAGAAACCAGTTCTTGTACTGAAAGACAACTTTTCCTGTGGAGGAGATCAGACCAAGTGAGAGATGTCTAGCTCTCCTTGCATCGCTAAGAGAACTGGGTACCCAACTGCTCTTTATGCCTTTAATGATCTCCCTTGTGGTGTGCTGAAGTATAATGTTTTTCTTTGAAAAAGAAACACAATCATGCAGTAGGCTTCCAGATACCCTGAGGACTGTACTTACTAATGAGAGACTGCAGACTGATAGTGCCTTTTTCTTATTGCCAGCGAGGAGGGTTGTCTTTTATAGAACTCCCTAGATTTTAGGTGTATGCTCTTTTTTTAATTTGGGTTTTTTTTTTACTAATTTGTACTTCTTCATACCATAACCACAGTGATAAAAATCTTTTTCATTGAGGAAAATTATTTCTTTAGATGACTGCAATATAAAGTTTTGGAAATATTCCTGAAAGTTTTCTGGGTAATATAATCAAATAACTTTTCCAAAACATGAGTAGCATATAATGAATTCTTTTTAAAGATTCTTTTTTTTTTTTCTTATTTTGTTGCAAAATGAGTGCATATAAATATGAACACATTTTGGTTTTAGTACTCTGAGTTGTATCTTTGTAGCTACTGTGGTTAGCTTAATAGTTCAGTAATAAGCTTTTCATTTTACAAGAGAAAATTGATGGATACTGAACCATTAGCTGCCCAACTAAACTCATTAAGCAGTCTTTGAACTAGCAGGGAGGTTTGACTGTTTTGTCAGGAGGCCTTTTCTGCTAAAGGCACCATTTGGCGCATACTTATTGATGATGTGGTCCCATCTCAAGTGCAGGTAGGTTTGACAGATGCTTAGTCTGTGCTTTCTAGAGCCTGCAAGAAATGTAATAGAACTGCTGTGTTGTCATATGGTTATTGAATATTAGATTATAATTATGTTGAGTCTGTTTAACATATGATACATGTTAAGTGTGCTTTACCACTTAATGAATTAGTGAGTATTTAAAAAAAGGGGGTAGGGGATTAGATTCTTCTTTGGTCTCTCTGTTAGAATATTCCAAAAAAATTAATTTATTACTTACAGTGGAGGTACTTTAACATTCCCTTGAAAACATGTGGGATAAGGGAAACTTCATTTCTTTTAATATGCTTTCCCATCTATTTGCATTTAATTCATAGTAATGGTAATTTAAACACAAAAGTCTGATGTCACAAAATTCCATCCAAATTTGAATTAACCAATAAATCTTGTTGAAAAAACGCTGCCATCTTTATCTTTTATTGTAGGAGACCTCTGTGAAGAATAATTGGAGAAATTTTACAGAATGGGAAGGGCGTTTTGTTTGTGCGTAACTATTGATGCATTAAATGATTCTTTTAGCTATATTAAGAAACTAAATGTAACTCTCTAGAATGCTCTCTAGCAAATCTAGGCCAGATTTTAGGCCCATGACATCTCCCGTCTCTCCCTTAACTTCTTGCTCTCTTTAGAGGTAAACAATTTAATGCAGCTGTAAGCTTTCTTTGCACTGGTAGATGTCAACACTAACTAATCTAAACTCAAAACTTAGGTTTTAAAAAGGCAGCTGAGTTTTTCAGTGAGGAAAAGATTTCTCAGTGGTTGTGAGAATTTCAGTGTAGGGAAGTAAACCAGTATTCAAGTTGAATCAGTACTCTGCATTGGACAAACCTAGTGGCCCTTGATGGCTTTTAAGAAAAATAATAAAAAACCTGGGGGAAAAAATTATGTCAGAAAACAATAATCACTTTGTGTGTGCCATCTTGTTTTTAAAGCTGTGGGTGCCTAAGCCAGATCGTCTGATTCTTTTTGCAAGTGTCATGGTGGAAGAAGCACATACATTTTGCATCTTTTAGCCTTCTAACCTTGTAATTTTGACTTGAAAATTGTAACCTTTGCAAAACCAGAAAAGCTTGTGATACCAACTAAGGAAGCTAGCCTCATTTTTCAAATTTTGTTAGGCATAAGAGCAGCCCAGCATAAATGCAGTGTTGTCCTTGAGCAGCCCAGTGCGTAGCCCAGCACCGGCTGCCCCATGTGAGCTGAGAGCCTGTGCAGATGGGGCTATTTGGAGTGGAGGGGAAGGGTGGAGCCTGCAGCTCCACCTGGTAATCTGTGGCCCCTTACAGTTGATGTGGTAGTTGTCAGTCACAGATGCCTTCCTGGGAGCTTTGGCTTGTGCAGGGATTGCTTTTGTGATGCTTTGCAATGAGTTTGTTGGCTGTTGTCTTGGTGTTCGTAACCATCTACTAGAGCTGTCTGCTCTTGAAGCTTCTCTTGTTGAATTGGTGCTTTCACATGGGTAACCTTGCTGTAAATCTGATGTATCAGGTGCTCTGCTTTTTCTGTGTCTGGCTGGTTAGTTCTGTCTAAGACATGAAGTAGGGCTCCCTGTTGAATTGGTATTTTGTTGTCTCATGCTGAAGGTAAAGCAGTGACGTATTTTGTCTGAGTGAGCAGTTTGGCTATTTATTACTTTGCACTCAGGAAAGGTATGGCTGTGACAGCCAGTATTAATACCAAAAATAGTGCTTTTATAAGCAGCATTAAGTTGGAACATACAGCAATTCTATAATCTGTCCTAATGTAAACGATCCTCATTCTTATGAATCCACTATAACACGGAGAACTCTAGGATCTCAGTTTTAGTATTGAGCTGCTGTATCAGTACTTCTTAAATGCATGTTCTAAGCACAGTGCCGGGCCGTTTGAAATACTGTTGCTTATAAATGCCATATTTGCTTTTGAATTGTACTGCATAGTGGATTGTAAGACTACAACAGCATCTTTATGGAGCTATTGTCCTCATAAGGTACTAGTACCTTAAGGTGCTAACCACTGTCAAGACTGGATACTGCACTTTTTAGCTATCCTTCTTTAGTTACTGCAATCTTATTGTTAGTTATTGTCTTTTGTACTGGTAAGGTCTTTCAAAAAATAGTTTACAGGAAAATGCATTAAAAGCCTTGTAAGGAGAGCATTATGGCAGAAGCTTTAGTCTTTTCCAGACTCAGATGATCATTGCATGTGGATAACTTAAAGGGAAATAGCCTTTAAATCAGTACAGAAATCAAGGTGGTTTTGAGGATCTTAAATCTCCAGGAGCTAAATAGCAAATGACTTCTCAATTGCAAATTTCATCCGCTCCTGTGTTCCAGATGGAGAATATGTATTCATAATGTCTTTAGTATGTTAAAACAGTGCACGTGTGTTCATTAAACATTAAACTAGACTTTTATCTTAATAGCTGAAGACATGTGATGTATACATGAAGAATAACTTTCTCATGAATATAATTTTATTAAGGTAGCTTTGTGTTGTTCTATGCTGTCTGTAGAGAAATGAAAAGTAAGTTCGTGTTTAGACTAATTTGTATTTACCATATTGTCATTTCTCTTTGTTCACGAAAAAAAGAGAAAATAGTTTCTGTTCACAAAGTGTCTACTTATAATTTGGTTAACGCTTTTGAGTCTGAAGGGAAGTTTTATGGCTGAATTGGAACCAATGGGAGATCACAGCATAGTGGAAGTGCTGACTTAGAAATAATTGCATTGGTGAATTTTCTAATGTATTTGTGAGCAAAGTGAGCACACAAGTTGACATATTTGATGCTTAGTATTTTTGTTTTCTTTCCCCTAGTTTCTTTGCTTGAAGAATATAAGGACTTTTCTTTCGGCATGTTGTGAAATATTTGGGATGAAGAAAAGTGAACTTTTTGAAGCATTTGATTTGTTTGATGTGAGAGATTTTGGAAAGGTAAGGATCCTTTTAATTATATCCTGAGTAACACCTGTGTTCTGCTACTTGAGTAAAGACTTTCATGGTAGATGTGGTGTAGAAGTTGTGACTAATGGATGAGCATTCATTAGCAAAAAAACAGTGGGGAAGAATCAAGAAAGCAGAATTAGATTTACATTGGAGGGGCTAATAAGAGGCAGAGAAAAATCCTCAGTTGGAAACTTCTGAAGATGTGAAAAGCATAGATAAATTAAAAAAATGGATTGAAAGATGCTGAGTCAAAGGTAAATTAAATGTGTGTAGATGGCAAACTGTGGATGAGTGCTGTCTGGTGAAATCGCTTTTGACATAAATAGGGTGGAATGAGAAAGCCTGGACTTACACGTTGTAAGTCCACATGGGACAGAGCAGGTTTCATTAGTCTCAAATGCTCAAAATTCACCCATGTATCTGCCCTTTGAAATTGTTTTTTTTGACAATTAGTTTTTTAAATCTGTTTCTTTTTCTAACTTGAAAAGCTGTAAAGCTCAGGCACGGCTATGGTGGGTTAACGTGACTGTTCTAATTTACACAGCTGAAGTATATTCTGTATGCCTCTGATTAGTTATTCTATATATAAAAGCTTTTGCCAGTCTATTGTTCACAACCTCCTACGTATCTGTTTGATCTGTCATTGCCAGCATATGTTCAGTTCGCTTCGCTTTCTGCTTTTGAGTCATAGGGTATCATTACCCCAATTTCACAGGAAAAGGTCTAAAAGTTAACTGAAGTAGCACCAAAAATATTTATTCAAATTTAGTATATTTCAAACATTATTTCTTTTTTTAAGCGATCATAATTTTACTACCGAATTTTTATGCACTGCTCTTTCTATAAGTAGATATAGAGGTAAAGACGATATAAGAGTGCGAGCGTGAATCAGGGCTGCAATATGACTCAGTGTTTGAAATGGTTCAATGATTACTGTTAACCAAAATATCTAATTATTTTTCTGAATCTTTTGTCTGGTTTTAAGTCCTTTGAGTATAAAATTAGATAAACCTGGTAATTTCTGTTGTTCTTTTAGTTATGCTGAACATCTTTTGTCCTCATAAATCATACTTAAGACAAAGCTTTTGTTAAAATGTGGTCTTTCTTACAAATTTAGTGTATTGCTTATTAAAAATGAGATTTGCAGCAGTGGAATTAATTGTTGGTTTTGGTATTTTTTTTCTTGTGTGTGCGCTCTAGCAATGTCTTATTTAAGGTATTTCATAAATCAGCTATCTTAATGCTTGCTTCAAATCTTTGATACCTATGCCTAATGCACACAAATTTTTTAATATTGTACGTTCTAATTAATTGCTGAGAGTTTCACATTTTGTGCCACATAAACATAACCAGCCTGTTTTTTTAATACAGTCTAGTTTTGAAGAAGTATTTTGCAGTGCAAATTATTATTGCTGCATCATTGAGTACCCAGTAAACAAGTTCTGAATTAAGTCTGAATTTAATCCAACACGTGTTTCTGGCACTCTTTAATTGTCATTTTAACAGGATTTATTTTATAATACTATTTTATGTTAGAAGAATAATTGGTTAAAAAAAATACTATCTTCCATCTATGATATTTAGTATTCTATTTCTCTTCACAAAGCAAAATTGGATGCAGAGACATGGATTTTCCGTGTTTGTTGCCACAGTATAGCACAGTGGACTAATTATTTCTGTTATTTCAGTTTTAGTGATGGCAACAGTGCTTACAAGCAGTGGTTTCTCTAGTCTTGGCCTCTTTAGGGGCCTTTGGCACCTTTCTTGGAAAGCCACCAGGTAAAAATGGAGTGACAAATTTGAAAGACGCTGGTGTGTGGGATTCTTTAACGAAGCTAACTATGTGTGTGGTAACAGCTGCTTGCACAGAGGTGGGGATGCTGAACTGAACAAGCCTGTGCAATCCTTGCAGTAGCCGTGTTGGGCACGCTTTTAGGTGCATAATGGCTCTGCTGCTCAGCTGTTTCCATTGCGTGCTTGTGTGGAAGCTTACCACACACAAGTGAGGTTGCAATATGCTGTATTTAAGCTGATCTGTGTATTTTACTGGCCTCTGCAAATGAGCATGTAGTCAGCTTCCTAAAGCAGTTGGTGAACTTGAGGCCATTAGGAAAGTGGAGGGGAAAATTACATCTGTATTAAAATGTATAGCTAGCCTTATGCTGAGTTATTTCTGTGGTTTTAAGTCTATTGTTTGTACAGTTAGCTGAGAATATCTGTAAAGTGGCATGGGATTTCAATTGCATATCTGATATGCAGTTACTTATTACTTTGGAAGTTCTGGTTGCTAGTAGCCGTGGTGAGAATAAGAAAGCTTATCTTTTTTAAGTTGTTCTCTGCTTCTTAACCTTCCCCTTCAATATTTTTTTTCCTATGAATAACAACTCCAATATAGTTCTAATTCTCCAGCCTTCTTGAATTTAAGCTGTATATATGGAAAAGACCAAAAAAACAGTGCTGCAGATTTTTCCTGCTACTGCAACCAAGTCATTCTGCCATTTCTGAAAGAATTCTTTGAACTGCTTTCCCTAAATGTGTACAAAATACGAATGATCTTAAAATGACTACAGGCACAAACAAAAAGAATAATATGGTTTAGAAACACTGTTTTCCGAACTTGAATGTGTGCAATACCTACAGCCTCTGACACCTTTGAATGTACTGGAAGCTGTCTTGAGATGTCAAAAGTTGCAAGTACTTGTTAGTGGTGAAATGTAAATAAACTGTAGCTGAGGTGACTCCATAAGCCTTATATATCTGGTACTTTTAAATGCTTCAATTTATAAAGAAATGATTATTGAATTTGTCATCATGATGGAATATTCTGCTTAATATGACAGATTTGAAGGGAGACCTTCTCGCTCTCTACAATTACCTGAAAGGAGGTTGTAGAGAGGTGGGGGTCGGTCTCCCAAGTAACGAGCGATAGGACAAGAGGAAACGGCCTTAAGTTGATCCAGGGGAGATTTAGATTGGATATTAGGAAGGATTTCTTTACTGAAAGGGTCACTAGGCATTGGAACGGGTTGCCCAGGGCAGTGGTGGAGGCCCCATCCCTGGATGTTT
>JAVKLA010000090.1:24976619-24990899 GCA_034782735.1 Sagittarius serpentarius
TGCCCAGGGCAGTGGTGGAGGCCCCATCCCTGGATGTTTTTAGAAGTCGTGTAGGTGTAGTCCTTAGGGACATGGTTTAGTGGGGGACTTGTCAGTGCTAGGTTAAACGATTGGACTAGGTGATCCTATAGGTCTTTTCCAGTCTAAGCAGTTCTATGATTCTATGATTTCAATGACTATTTAAGCATGCTAGTGGAGGGAACAGGAGGAATGTGTCAACTATGAATGAACAGTCTGCCTTCAAGGAAATAAGATTGAAGGGAAAAATCAGATGAGAGACCTGGTGATGGACGCTGTCATTTTTTTTGAAATATTCTGATGTTTTTCAACTCTTTAAAGAAAATGGCAGCAAAACCCTGTGTATGGTAGAAGTAGCAGCTGTACACTGCCTGTGTAGTCATAAGACTTTTAACAGCCTTGTGAAATACCGGTTACAAAATGTTTGATGTAAGGGTGAAACTTGCATTTAATAGCTAGGAAAAATGAGCTGTTTTCAGATGCTTTGACATAACCTGTGAAAATCTGACTTGAACTTTGTGCTCCACTTTGTAGACACTCTTTGATCTCTCAGTGATTAGAGAAAAAGAAGGGTGTATGTGGTGTGGATGGGAATCAGAGGTGATGCTGAAGTAGCAACATCTAAATAGAGAATAGGTAAAGAAACAGGGAAGCAGGTAACCCCATGAGTATGTTTTTAATGCATACATTCTGTATGAATATTGATACCAGTTGTTAATAAGATGAGGGTTTTCTTCTGTTTCAAGTATAATAGCACAGATTTTCTTATTTTTAGACTGACTGTGCTTGCAAAAAGAGGGGCTACATTACACAGAAATAGGAAGGTTCTTACGTCATGCTTTCTGAAACTACATAAAACTTGTTTTTCCTTGAGTTCTACAGTATTTGCCCATTCCCACTCACTCACCTTTCTATCAGTAAATTTCATTGTTGCTGCATTAAGTTCCTGATGGAGCATGAAATGCCCTCCCACGCACACGGGGTGCCAGACAGTGTTTTCATTACGAATTCCATGCTGGAGAGTCATTTCTCACTACTGCAGGGTTGTCAGGTTCTTCCTTTCTACCTGTGTGCCAGAATCAACAAATAACGTTGATACTTGTTCTTTCAGCTCTGTGAGTCCTGCGCACTCCTCGAACAGAAGTCTGCTGTTTGGTATGCCACAACAAATTGTTGCTATCCCTATTCTCTGAAGTAAGTTTGCAACTAATGTGTTGCAGACATGGGAATCTGAGGATTAGTTCCAGTGTGCATTGATGTCAATAGATGCTCCCTGGCCTCAGAGCTGTGTTTGAGGTCCTATGGGGGGAGATATTGTCAGAAAAAGAACTTCGTGTGCTCTGCTTTTAAATATTCTAAGCAGTGTATAACTGAGCGCAGAGTGTTTTTTATGTTGAGCGCAGAGTGTTTTAACTGATCTAATATGAACATAGCCATAGACACTCCCCCAGTAGGGATCCTGCAGTAGATGTCTAGAAATAACATACAATATCCAATAATGATTTTTAAAAAAATAAACAAAGGGATCAAATATCGACTGCTACCAATCAAACAAGTACCTAATTGTTTAAAAGCATATAACATAATGTCTAGTGTAGCTAACTCTCTAGTGACACTTAAAAGGCTGGTTTATGTAAAAGCAAGCAACTGCTGTGAAAATACTGAGTGCATATACTAAGGTCATGTAGTTTGTGATCATTTTAGTCAATCTCTTAGTGCAAAGGAAATCGGGGCTATGATGCAGCAGAAAGTCACGCTGAAGTTGAGGATCCTGGTGTGTTAGTATTCCCTCAGGTTTAACAGATTCCAGGAAGATCAGGCAGATGTGCATGACATACACCAAAATCAATACAACAAAGAGAAACAGTTATTATAAAAAGTTATATACCTTTCCAGGAAGAGAGAGGAGGAAAAATATTTAGGAAATCTTCAATAAAACTGAAGCAGTTGAGATTAACCTCAGTTGTTTCACATTTTATTTGGTGAATTTAATGAGTGAGGTAATAAGAGCAAAATATGAGCATTTTCACTAATAAAGTCATATTAAAACTGCAGAACATTGGGGGACATGCCAAGACATTATGGCATATTTTTGTAAAGATATTAAAATTGAGAAAGAGAAATGAACTGGTAAAACCAAGACTATCGTTAAAAAGAGCTGTGTGTCTTCATTCTCTGAGCTCTTTTAGTGGTAGAATTAAAAAAAAACAAAAAACTTAGTGGTTTGCTCAAGAAACTAGCTGTACAGTTGCTTTTAGGAGTAGCATTTTAATGTTTTCAAGTGTTTCCTCCCTGAAAGCCTCTGTTGAATCATAACAAAAAATGACTTCCAGCCCCAAAGAACATAAATCATAGTTTTGGGCAAAGGGATGAGGTGGGTGAATTAGTGGGACGAATAATGGTATAGCTTATCAACCACCTTTTTGAAAAGTCCTTGAAAATATATAGAAATAAATTGCCATGGTGGGCCAGTGGAAACCATTACAAACACTAGATAAATGTTGTGTACTTTCTGTAAAAATTTGCTACAGTGATCAGCACTAAAGAGTCTGTACAAGTTGCTAGGCATATAACTTCAAAAAATTCTTAAAACCATTACTGTGAGCTTGTAGCTTCTACGTGAGTTTATATATATATATAGGCCTGAGTATTTCAGGTTTATGGTCTTCAATGTCTTGTGACAGAATACTAGTGGGCTATCACCTCACTGGTCTTTCCAAATGAATCTTCATGAATTTTTTAAAGGTTTGTCATAACTTTTGAAGTTACAATGTTTGCTTTCAGTTGGTGAAAATGGTAATGATAATATTTGGTTTTGACCACATCACAGTGTTGAACATACCACAAATATTTGATCATTAATGAAAAATTCTTGTCCAGGGAGTGCTTGATGTTTTAGAAGTATCAGAAAACTTTGAGTCCTTATATAATCTAGGCTTCTGTTCAGTTTTTCAGCAAATGTGACCAGGTTCGGAAAGTCAAGGTTAATGAAAAACTGCTAGTATGAGAGAATAAAACTGAGTTTCTGAACGTGTTCCTCTGCTGTTACGAGGACCTTGGCAAAATGTTAGGTGTATCTGATTCACATATCCCAGAGACACTGAACTCGTAGCATTTAATTCTGGTAGTATGCATTTCTCCTTGAGGTGGAAGAAGTTTTGGAGGAAGAGCACAGTTGGAGCTTGAGTAGGCTTAACAGGGTTTAAGACTTATGTTTCTCACAGATTTGTTTATACAAATGTTTTTAAACCGTATTTTTAGACAGGGGATTAATTCCCTGAAGTACTTGCAATACAAGCATTTCAGTAACCAGAATTTGATGGTGAAACTAACAACTAAACCCCAAAATTCCTGAATTTGTAAATATTGGTGAAAGTAACACAAATATAAACTATAAATAAAACCAGAAAGCAATAAATGAGTGACTCGCAGATGAAGTCCACATGAACTTTGAAGAGTTTTGTGTGTATCTTTTTTCTGTGATAGTGAAATTGTTCACCCTCTAAGAAGGGTAGGAAATGTGGGTTTTGTGTTTTTTTTTCTTCCTCTTTTGCAAAGCCTGGAGGCTTCCAAAGAGGAAAAGCATGACAGTTTTCTGTTAGTACAGTGGATAGATGGAAGGGCATGGGGGAAGAGGAGAAGTTGTACAATTTGTGTAAGCTGTTTCATGCTCTCTCATGCTTGCAATATAGTTAATTTCTAAGAGAATCTCTCTCCCACTTTGACCTAGATTCTCTTGCTTGCTGCCTGGGTTCTCTGCTTGTTCTTCTCTCTGTCTGCTCAGGGATTTTGAGATTAAAATGACACAGGCATAAAATTACAAGGTCTCTAGAAACAAATAGTATATGGCTATTGCAGCTGCCTGGGCCTGTTGGTCATTCTGATATTTCCAGTTACCACCTGAAATGGGCTTGACATCAGCCTAAAAAGCCTGTTGCAAATTGTGTTTGAATTTCACATCTCGTTAAAATGCGGGATTGGTTTTTCCACTGAACTTACAAAGGCTTGGTCCTTGATTTTTGGAGCAATGCACTTCTATTTTTGTCATCAATGGTGCAAATTAAATACTCAAGTCGGAGGCTGAAGTAGGGAGCAGTTGTAGGTCTAAAGGATTTAAAATTTTTACTCAATGATTCTCTGCCTCTCTTGAGTTGGGGGACACTTACTTTCCTTTGATACTCCTCATATCTGCTTGTAGGTATTCAATTCTGAGTGAAAAATACCAGCATTGTGTAATGGAGATTTCCTGTGTCGGCATGCGCCCCCCCAAGTTTTGTTCCTGTTAATTCCATTTTATATTTTGGGAACGATGAAGGAAAGAAAGAGAACTTGGTGTCACTGCATGGTCTGAGCTCTGGGGAAGACCATCCATTGCATGTCAGCCTTTTATTTCCCTACCCAGGAGTTAGATAAAACCAGTGTAGTTGTTCTAGTTTCCCACAGCCTAGGTAGGGGAGACTTGATCCGATGCATATGAGCTTTAAGGCTTATAGCAAAATTGCATTAACATCTGTGGCAACAACTAATGTTTTACCATTAACATTTATTGCTACCCAGACTACCTGGATGTTTTCCTATTTTAATTAATTTTACTTCATGCAATCTCAGACTGGACTTTGCATTGAGTTCAGGGCTTGTTTTATGAGAGCGTATGTTTTTAAGGTGCTCTCCATTTCAGATCTAAATATGTGTTCTTCATTTATATACTAGTTTTCCATAACAGTGCATTCTGACATGGTTGACTGTACATCCTTTTTTAGACCATTAGAAAAGACTTGTGCAAGTCATGTTCAGGCTTTGCTTTGTCTCATCTTTGTTTAGAATTTATATTAATATTTCTAGGGAGATAATTTAATGAGTGGTTTGGACTACACTTTCTGTCTGCTTGTAACAGTCATATTCAAATGTAATGTTTCATTAAGCCATGTGGACTCAAGTATAGTCTTTTTACAGGGTTGGGTGGGTTGTTTTGAACACTTGCCTACTCCTGTATCTGAAGAAGCCACTATTACTATTAAATGATGGTAAGAGACAGAAGTGACAGAGCAGCTTTGGTTATTGTATTTAAATAAAAGCCGGTCAAGGGCAGCCTGTGTGCTTCTCTGCTGTATTGACATAGTAGAGTATTCCAGGTTTTTAGGTAATAGGGGATAGCAGGCTGTACAAGGTGCTTTAGTGTTGATGCACTTCAGAATCATAGGATTAGAATAGTTTGGGTTGGAAGGGACCATCAAAGGTCATCTAGTCCAACCCCTGTGCAATAAGCAGGGACATCTTCCACTAGACCAGGTTGCTCAGAGCCCCATCCAACCCGACTTTGAATGTTTCCAGGTGTGGGGCATCTACCAGCTCTCTGGGCAACCTGTTCCTGTGTTTCACCACCCTCACTGTAAAATTTTTTTTTCCATTTTATCTAGTCTAAATCTACCCTCTTTTAGTTTAAAACCATTACCCTTTGTCTTATTGCAACAGGCCCTGCTAAAAAGTTTGTCCCCATCTTTCTTACAAGCCCCCTGTAAGTACTGAAAGGCTTCTCCAGGCTGCACAATCCCAACTCTCTCAGCCTGTCTTCATAGGAGATGTGTTCCATCCCTCTGATCATTTTTGTGGCCCTCCTCTGGACCTGCTCCAGCAGCTGCATGCCTTTCCTGTACTTGAGGACTCCAGAGCTGGATGTGGTCTCAGGAGAGCGGAGTAGAGGGGCAGAATCACCTCCCTTGATCTGCTGGCCACGCTGCTTTTGATGCAGCCCAGGATATGGTGGGCCTTCTGGGCTGTGATCCCACATTGTGGGCTCATGTCCAGCTTTTCATCCACCAGTAACCCTGAGGCTTTCTGGCAAGGCTGTTCCTCAATCCCTTCATCCCACAGCCTGTATTGATACCAGGGATTGCCCGGACCCAGGTGCAGGACCTTGCACTTGGCCTTGTTGAACCTCATGAGGTCCACATGGGCCTGCTTCACAAGCTTGTCCACTTTCCTCTGGGTGGCACCCCCCACCTCAGGTGTCTCAAATTAATTAGCATGCAAAAAGTGGTCTCCTGTTCTTGTTGAAAACTGTATATGCTACCAGCTTCCTTTGGATTTAAGGAATGTATCTTCATGATTTATTTGTTGTTGCTGTGTTTACTGTAGAAGTATTCATTCATCTCTAGTATGTGGCTTACCACTTCCTTTGTTTGTTGGGCCTTTATGCTCCTTCCTGGTTATACTCGTCTCTACCTCTTTTTCTTCTGCTACGTATTTTCTAGTTTTGGATCTATCTGAATCAACCGATTTGACATATTTCAGTTCTACTTGTCTAATTAAGATTTTTTTTTTTAATAAAGGCTATAGAAGAGAATATGAGAAGATCTTTGTTAAAAAAAAAGTCTGTCTTGAAATAAGCTGTATGAGGTAATGTTCAAGATACAGTCGGTTGCTTATTCAAAAGTAATACTAAACTGGGCACTCTGTTTAAAAGGGGAAATGATTTTGTGTAGTATCTATGTGAGAAAGCATTCAGTTTCTTAGTGGTCTATCCTTGAAGAGTTTTGATTACAACAAACTTAGCTTAATTACTGTGATACTGGTAAACTGTTCTTTCTAATGTTCAGTGTTGTTCCTCTGTGCGTGGTCTTTTGTCTGAGCAAGAGACTGACACAAGCAACGGTATGAATTACGTAGAACGCATTTTTTGCCCTGTTATCTGCTTTTCTTATTGTTTCCTGCAGCTCACTTTGAATCTTAGCTGACTGCATCTTGATAAAAATCAAAGATTAGGAGGCAAAGAAGCAGAAACAAACAAAAAGGATATTAAGAGGTGAGCAACTTGAAGTAGTTACCAGTCCCTGTGTTGCTTGCCAAATGTCTTTTTGTTACATGCATTAATGATGACGACCAGTTCAGTTAACTTAAGATGTCTCCTAGAGTGTGTGCATGGGCGTGTGTGCACGCGCGCGCCACTTTACCCACAAATTGTGAGCTAGGGAGATGGTGGCTTAAACCATTTCTTACGCAGCGTTGGGATTTCCTGTGAAGAGTTAGTCAAGGATATGTAAGCATTCTCTAAGACTAGCTGCTAATGACATTGTGAGGCCAAACCCGGGAGATGTTAGCATGCTGGTGGAAAGCTGGACTGTGATTTTTTTCTGCTCAGTCTGTAGAGTCCCCCGCTTTGTACAGACAAGGGGGAGACCACCTGCGAGGTGTGTTGGTAGTTCTCCTATGTAAAGCAGAAGTGTACTCGGAGAGAAAAGTCCCAAGTAATAATGTCTTTTCAAAGACAGTAGTTGCTGCTTGTTTCTTCTAAGTATTAAAAAATCAGGGCTTGTTTAGCTTGACGAATGCTCTGGTAGTTAGATTGGTTGTGATTTCATTCACTTCTTTTTCTGTCCATTTCAAAAGAAAGTGAAACCTGCAGTGAATGGTTTGCAGCAGGAAACAATGTTTGAGTATTTCGTAAGATGGAAATAGGTACGAGTTAACGAGAAATGTTTACAAAATGTGTTAGAGGACTTTTACTTAACACATTGGTGACAGGGCTAGAGAGGTGTTTGCTAATAAAGAATTTTATTTTTCATTCTGACACAGCAGTTGTGTTATGAATAAATGTCAGGTACACAGCTGCTGCATACCTTTGATAAGAATGTATACATGAAATAGTTTGATAATGGAAAAAGAAGTCAGAAGAGTGTATTCCAACATAGTTATCTATAAATCTGAAAGCTTACGTTGTTTGTAGGTGATTGAAATCACAAAGACTATCTTGCTTAGAAAAATAATGCATCTTTGTGTGCAAACACTAGGTGTATTTAGGGAGATGGCTTTTTCTTTTGGTCAAAACGTTACAGCAGAAATGCTGGATCTTAGGTTTTCTATCTTAAATGTTTTTGACTGTGAAGCATGAGATGAGGTTTATTTGAAAAGTTCTATTAAACAGGTAGTTTGCATTTTCATGCTTTTCTTCATGAGAATTCAAAGGTGAAACATTGGTGGTTGAAAACTGAGGATTTAATTTCCAAAATATCCATTCAATAATTATATCATTCAGTGTAAAATGTTAAAATGAATGTATTAGCTGATAAACTTGGGAACCTGTTTAAAAACGATTGTAAATAATGACAGTTGTTAAGTAGAAAGTAATATTACAGAGGAAGTTAATTTCACAAAAGTGAAATTAAATGATACACTTCAGCTACCGGTAACTGCTACAAGTAAATCAGTTCTTAGATTTCACCCAGTTACAGTTTAAAACTGTAATATGCCAGTGTAGGGCTCAAGACCTGCCTGCGATACGAAGTAGCAACATAGGTACACTGCACAATGCAGTGTGATGCTGAGGAAGCTGACGAAAGTGTATAATTTGAATTTTTGGAAGGTGCTATTGCAAGCATATTTTATATGCAAATTTTAACCTTTATAAAATAATTCCCAAATTAGAGTTGTGTATAGGTCTGAATATATCTTTAACTGACAACCATTTTGTTATGTGAACATGTAAGGGACACTTGGCAGAATTACTTAAGAAAACCATTTGAGGCCTAGTTCTCATAAATAAATTTCATTCCCCAAAAATCAACTTTAAGATGATCAAAAGTTTAAAACATTTTTGAAGTAGCACCGATCTGAGCAAAAATACGTCAGTGACATCGTGCAAGCACATGATGTGTGTTTCCTGCAGTGGCTAGGTAATACTGGCTGAGTAATTCAGTGCACTATATAATCCAGTTTTTACCAAAATATGTAAATGACTTGAGGGGTGTTTTGCTGCCTGTGGCATTGCAGGAGAGTAGTGCAAAAAATTGACTGTAGGTCACTGGTGGGGTAGGGAGTTATCCGTAATTTCCCATTCAGCCTTCACTGGGTAAGCTGTTGTCCAAAACTCACAGTGCAGTTTAAAGTGTCAAGCTGAGATGCTGTTGATTTCACAGTGACCCAGCAGTATATTATGTAGCTTTTTCCTCCCCCAGTGCCAGGCAAAAAGAGAATATTCTTCCTGAGTGGTATGAGGCATAGCAGTAGTTGTATCCCCTCAGACTGATGGACCTGAACATACCTTGGGAGTTGCTTCTGGGCTTGGGGAGATGACTAGGAGGTCACGTCACCCAGCACCTCACAAGAAGATTTGTAAAGTAAAACATGGCATTAGGAAAGGAAACAATGCCAAGCTTGTGGCAGCCACTGTCCAAACAGTTGGCTCTACTTGTTGTCTTAAATATTATCACTGTCAAAGTCCTGATAAGAGGTTGTAGTCTGCATGTGGTGTAATGGTCCCAATACAATATATTCTTGCCTTTGAAAGTGGTGTCTTCAAAAGCAGTGGAACAAGGAGTGAGACCAAATTTCTTAATATTTTTTTTTTTTTTTACCTGCAAGTTTTCTTTTAAATGCTTTCCCCACTTGGATAGCTAATGAATAGGAAATTTCATAGCTGTTTGCAACAGATGGCCAGCCAGAAATAGCTGTGCACGTTTCTCTTGAGATCACCGTCTTTTGCATTTAAGGTATTTACTTGGCTGTTGTAATTTCTTACAATTTGATCTTATCTCTTGGTCACCACTGGTTTATTTGAAAAGTACAATATATATACATCTTTCGAGATTTAAATACTTGTCTATATGGCAGCTTCTCTTACAACTTATTCTGGTATACTAAACATTGTTGAGTGACATAGTACTGCGTTTATTTTGAGACTTGAGTTTTAAGGTGTTTTGGTTTGCGAAGGGGGAGGTCCTCCCTTAGAGTAACCTTAGAAAGGTTAGACAACCTGACTAGCCTACGTAGTAGTGGATGGACACAGTCTGTGTGATCTGTGGGAAACAATCTGGGTGCTGGAAACAAGCTTTGTTATGAGTCTTAAAATATTAGCTCAGTGAAGTTAATGCAAGTTCTTAACCACCTGATTAGAAATGTCATCATACCATTTTCAAAGTGGTGAGGACTATGTTTTTGTATATGCTAATCTGGAAGTGGCACGTAGACTGGATACAAGATGTTTTTTCTCAGTTGTGTATTTTGTGGCAAACAATGTTTATTTAAACATGATTGTATCTTAATTAGAAAACAGACAGGTTTTTCCTGGCCAAATTAGTACAAGGTTGCTTTAAATTAGGATAAATATTTTTATATACATTAATATTATTAACACACTTTAGCATGTGGTTTGTGATTTGAAAAAGTGGATTCTAGACCAGGCATCTGATTTCAAATAAATGAAAATCCCAATATTGTCTCACTTTCTACAGTCTTTTTCCTTACAAAATTAAACAGACTGGAATATGAATTCATTTTTTTCAGAACATAGGAAAGAAAGTGATTTTCCTGTATCTAGCAAGCATTGGATAATATAATCCAAAACTTAGCGAAAGAGCTCAGATACTAGCAACTTAAGCGTAACACGCACTTTGATTTTGAACTTTTACAGAGTAATTCACATTTACATTTTGGTTTTTTGATGGACATTTGCCACCCACAGGTGGGTGGCATAAATTTAGAATCTGTAGAAGCCATAACTAGGCTGATTTTAAATCTTGCCTTTGTATGTGTTGTTAATTAGATTAACCATTGGTTCAGCAGTGCTAAGCATGCTGTTGCTGGATGCAGAGTTAAATGGCAGCACATAAGAATGTTTCTATTCAAACTGTAGTTTTTAGATATTTCCTTATGTCTGTTTCCCTTGTGCGAGCGAGTAGTCCACCTGTGCCTTGAATAGTCTCCTAAACACTAGGAGAAAGTGCTACGTACAAACTTCACGTTAACAAAGCAATAATCATACCAAGAAGCAGCGCGTGTCTCCTCTATGGTACAGGTTCAGAAGTATGGGAAACGTATGGGGTAAAATGTTTTCATGCTTTCCTGTTTATAGTTTTGCTGGGATTTCTTAAAACTAGTTGGTTTTGAAGTAATATAGACAACGTTTTGTTGGTCCATATTAAAGTAAAAAGGAAGAGAGATGAGGGATGAGATAGAGGAAGATTGTGAAGTGGGAAGAGCGGAGACAGCAGACTGTTTCCTTCCTCCATGCTTGGCTTTTGGTGCTGGCCTGTGTTCTCACTTGCTCTAGGCTTACACCTAAAGGACATACCATTTCTACTTAATTATGCTCTCATCACATAATGTTTAAACTAGTTTTCCCTGGATAGTTGCTGTTTGCTGTTCATCACTGCCTTGTCTCCTTTGCTGCCTTCATCCTTTGCATCTCTCATTGCTTTGCTTTGCAGTCCAGTGTACGTCCTCCTACCTGCAGTGCTTCTTGGGCCTTTTCCATTTCTGCATTTGAGACTGGTTTCTGCAGTTTTGTTTTGTATCTTGGGTTTTACCAGGAGACCAGTCCTGTTACTCTTGTGCTTATTTAAATACATCTTCAAATTTTTCCGCCTACCAGATGAGTACTCACTACTTGCAACAGGAGAACTACAGGTTTATTGGAAATCCTGCAATTTAGCTTCTTTTCCTCTTGTACGTTTCTTAGAACTTGAATATGAGGGTGTCTTCCTTCATTTTGGTCATGTAATGAAGAAATTTTCAAGTGTGGTTTTGTTTGCTTCCTCTTGCTTCTGATTCAGAGCGTATTTCTACATGTTGAATAGCACAGTGAGACCAGTCTTCGGTGTTGTCTGGCACCAGCAAACCTCTGGGAAGGAAAAAGAATTCTTAGCACTGATGTTGCGATAAAGATTTATTTCCTCTGTCTGAACTGAAAAAAACCCCAAAACTCTTGAAATGAAGCTGCGAAGAAGGAACTTACGATTCTGACACAAACATTGTTCAATAAAATGATTTTAAAATTTTAAAAATTGCAAGCCATAAAATACATTTTCATTTATTTGAAATGACTCAAAAGGATGCTCTGAGCTGTAGATTTTTCTTAGAACCATGTTTCCCTCTCAATTTAAAAAAAAAAGTTGACATTAAAAAATAGTTAATTTGGTGTGCAGTAGAGGATTGTTGACGAGAGATCATTCATGTACTGATGTCTACAACAAATATTGATCAATGTATGCATATATAAACTGCTGTGATGTCTCAAGAAGTAAGAAATTTGGACTTACACCAGATTTACTTTTCCTGAGTTTCTCAGAGTTCATTTATCAAATTCCAAGATGCAGTAACTGGTTTGTCATTTAAAGCTGAATTAGAGAACAATGAATCTAACATTAGCTTTCTATTTCTAATCAAATCAGTACTCACAAATGTGACTGTGAAAAGTACTACTGGTGTTTGAATACAGTAAACAAGGCTTGTGTCATAGAAAATAAGGCAATAAAAAGTACCTGAGTGATGGCACTTTTTAGAAGCCTGGATTTTCAACTCCAGAGGATGATTGAGATCTTTCAGAGAAAATGCTACGTAGAAATAGCAGAAGAGTCTTCTGCCAATGCACAGCTCTGGGCTGAATAGAGTGTGCGGTGTGAGGCAGGGAAGTGTAGTGTGTTCTACAGTATGTTCATATGTTCATGCTTTTGTGGTGCATTTCTGCTTCTGTGTGTGTTTACAGAAGCAGAGACTCCATGTAGTGCCAGCAGTCTGAGTTTTCTGAGGCATATAAAGGAAAAAAGGCATGTAAAGGTGGGTGGTGGTGGTGGCGGGGTGGGGATCTGAGACATTGTTAATGATGTGCCAGCTTTTGTGAGTATAAAACTTTGGTGTCAAGTCAGGCTGCGAGGCCATTGCAGTGACTCTACTTACATTCTCCCTTTGCATGGAGAAGGCCATAGCTTGGCTGTTGAGGGTCTCAAGTTATGATGGAAAGAAGACCCTAGCTTTTTCCACTCGCACTGCTGGTGTCAGTGTGTTCTGCTGCGGCAACTCCTGCCAGCAAGGGCTGGGGTTCTCTGTGCTGCTCTGTGTCACTGCTGTTTTGTCCACTAGCAAGTGTCTGGGCAGTGCTGGGAGGCAGGAGGTATACAGGAGGATCTTACCAAGTTTATATGTTTTACTGTTCAGGGCTAGTATGATTTCAAATCTCTGCCTAGTTCAGGGGAGATAAATAGAGTGCTTAAGATGATGATATTTGCTTGTTTGTGTAGAAGCTAATTTGGATGCTGATGTGTTGGTTTGTTTAATTTGGGCACCTGTGCCTGAGAACTTAGACACAGTTTGATGCTAAAAGACAGGTCGTCTGCTCCTACTGTTGAAGTAGATGGCGTATGTGGAAGTAAGCCAACTGGGAGTGTAGTCTGGATGTTCCTGGTTATGGCTAAAAGAAAAGATGTGTCTTATTTAGGAGAGTGATTAAGAGTTAGTGAGCATAAGCTTTTTTCTCCTTAGATGTATTTTTCTGGGAGGCATGAAAGATGCTTTATTGCATTACTTTGTTGAGAAAGAAAATCCAAAATGTTGTTATTTTCCAGGTGGTTTCCCAGAAATGGGAGGTGAAGATGAATCCAGGTGCTGGTTTAGAGGTGGCTGTTTTTACAAACATTTGAGAGAAAGTATTGCTTTTGCCAAGTAAAAATAACATAAGCTCACGTAGAAGTTGACCTGCACTCTGTGCTGTCGTGCGATTATTTTAGAAACTTTTTCAGTCCCCTAATATAATGAAAAATATACTAATTTATAGATAGTAGCTAGTAGATGAAGCTACTCAACTAAACTTACTAATACTAGATCTTGTTCTGCTATTTGTGTGCATGTTGAAAACAATTTGCTCAGACACAGTGAAACTCCTCATTCATGGAGGTATGGTATCAAAAGTAACTTATGTTTCCTTGAGTGTTCCCAAGTGTAGAGCTCTGGGTATGCAGGGGAATTCAGCTGTAAGTTTGTTTCGTAATGTTAGGTAAAAGGTTATAAGCAAGGTCAGCACTCTTAAAAAAAAGTGTTGTGACTTCGTACCATTGTATCAAAGCTGCTCAGCTGGTAGAAATGAATCCATCTGACAGACCGCCTCAGACTTTATGATGGCTTTACTTTGATCCATGCTAGTTCACTTGGCAGGCTAAATTCTTAAGGGAAAAATCCCCTTGCTGTGAAGCTTCTCACAGCCAGAGCAGCCTTGAGCTAGCAAGGCAGTGAATCCTGTCAGAAGGCCTTTTACCTTGCCTGCTCTGTTGGATGTTAATAAGTTGTAGTACACTTCTGAAGATGGAGGCCATGTGGTGCATGTTCCATGTGTCACAAACAGGGGGAAATGCAAGTACATCAGTAATCAAAAATCCACTGAAAAATTAAACTTGTACTGTAGTAGCCTGGCTTGTTTGTTACATATGTAACACTAAATTTTGACTGAGAACTAGACCTTCGCCTTAATATAAAAAAAAAAAAGTTATAATTTGTTGG
>JAVKLA010000090.1:25007043-25028177 GCA_034782735.1 Sagittarius serpentarius
GGAACAAAAAAAACCCCAACAAACCCCCCCCCAAACATAAAAAACCCCTAACAAACAAAAAACTCATATTTAATAAGCAGTAAAAAAGTCACTTGGTTTCTGTATTTAGTCCTGACTATAGACATAGTGATTTCGTCTGGCATTTCCAAGTAGTCAATGTGGCAGCTGTGTTGGTAGCAATTCTCATTCCCTTCGATTTCTTTGAAATCATTAGTCTCTGCCAGTAGAGCTTCTGATGTCCTTTTCTTGAGTACTGACGATCCACTTACGGAACTGGTTGCCTTTCCTAGTTCTAGTGGACCAATCCTCAATTTGTTTTTTACTCTGAAGGATTTAATTGTTGTCTTCCAACAGTAAAAATTTCAAAATTAGCAGCACATCTGATGAAGTTTCTGTATTATTATGACTGGACTACTTTCAGTATCTTTTAGAGTTCTTTTGTAGATATACCCTAAGAAATGTGGGTGAAGGAGATATTAGGGGCTTGATATGGTCCTAATGCGAAGCAGGCAAAACTCCAGCAGGCTGACTCTAGTGAAGCTGAATTAGCTGAGGGTAGAGTTGAGCATTGACTTTATGCTGAAGTATTTCTGTAGCCTGGGTAATCAGAGGACGCTTCTTTGTATACTCTTTTGTTGAACTGTCTGATTTTCAGTTTGAAAGGTTGCTTTTTTCATTTTGGGGTAGCTGAGGGTCACCATGAGGTGATCAAGATACTGGCTTACGGTGTGGATGTACAGACTCTCAGCTGCTGGCTCTGGGGTCTTTAGTGTATTTTTACCCCAGATAATCCTTTCTTTAGGCAGGAAGGAGACCTGTACCAGTGTCTTGCATCCCAGTGCAGTGGGATGCCAGGTGGTAAGGAGAGGCAGCTCCTCTTCACTGGATGTGGTGGGAAAAGGGACGAAGAGAAGAGAGCAGCTGGACAGTACCTCGTGACAAAACGGTCCTGACAAGCTGCTTTCGGTGCCTGATTTAGTTCCTGTGTGGTTCTAAATTCATGCAGTCTTGACTGTTGTGTTGATTTTGTACAATTGTATTTTAAATGCATAGAGGAAAGTAAATTAATGGACTTAATCTCCCTTAATGAGTTCTTTTCATTAGATAGTTCTATTAATTAATCTGTTTACTGTAGAAATCTTTTCCTATGAGGAGTGGCCCTTGCAGAGCTGATGGTAATTTGCCAGTGCTGCACAGCTTCTTTCTTTTCATTGTCTTTTCCTTTCAGTGAAACCGGTGTTGATGAAGATGAGGAGTTGTATGACTGTGTCTATGGAGAAGATGAAGGTGGGGAGGTTTATGAAGACCTGATGAAAGATGAAGCAGCACAGCAACCTGTATGTTTTACAATTCCTAGCTATTTTCAAACAATAACAGTTATATTTTTGGAAGTTAATATTTGTGAAATTATCTTTTTATAGCTAGTTTAACTGGAACTTCACTCATGCTCAGTTGCATCCAGAGCTGTCATGTGCATGATCTCCTATGTAAGACTTTGCAGTCTGTTTTAGCAAAGGTTTGAACGTTAACTATGGTAATTTTTTGTAAGAAATGTAAATTTAAAATGAAATACAGTAATTACTTATTTTAAGTTTGCCAGTTATGAATAGTGAGATTTACCAGCTATTTTAAGAGCATTAAATTAACTGCTTGCTTCAAAGTGTCCTACTTTCAAAATTAAGTTATAATGTGAAACGTTGTCGTTTCAGCCATAATTTGGACAGCTAATCTAACAAGGACAACTGATAATTGTTTCATACCAATGAAATTCCTGCTTACTCAGCCATGTAGTTTTTGTTGATCATTAGGTTGGTCTTACTGAGAATGGCCTAAGTAGCTTATTTACTTTATCATATAAAGGTAGCATGGTCAGTTTTCAAAACTGTCTTAAAAAAAAAAATCTAAACTTAGGCAATAAAACTTACCTGCTGATTGGGAGAAACCATAATGTACTTGTCTGCCCTTCCTCAGAGTTGTGCTTTCTGATCTGGAAAATGTTAGTCTGTGGCCATGACAGGATATGTTTTTTTAGGACAGTTGTTTTCTTTCTCTATAGTAACATGAAGGTATGCTGTGGTTCCTGTTGTCTGAAGTTGGAAACTTGCCTCTGCTTTTCCATATTGCTTTTTAGTAAAATAGTTGCATGAAGAAGTGAGAAATTGAGATAGCTAATGTGATGTGTGTTCTCTGCTTTTATGGTGATTCCCCAAAGTTACCACTATCTTGTCTTTGGGAAGATTACTGCCTTGTCTTAATCTCTATTGTTTTGAGTATAACAATATTATTTTCAAGCCTGTTTTTCTGTTAATACAAAATCCTGCAGGTGATGCATTTAAATCAAGGATGAGATAAGCAGAAAGTTATGTTAGTTTTTCATGTTTTGCGTAATTTTGTTTACCTCCCAAAGTTTAGGTTATTCAATGAAAACCAAATAAAAAAATGGAGTTCAAAAAGCACTGTTTTATATCTAATGAAGTCGCATTCACTTGCAGGCAGGATGTTTTAGAGAAGTGTTTGAATTGTAGGAAATCTTTACTGTGATCTTGTTTTGAATTTTTATTTTAAACTGAAACTCAGAATGTGTTGTTTTGGGTTTCAAATAATGAGTGTGGGTGCCTTTTTTTTTTTTTTTTTTTTTTTTTAAAACCGTAACAGTTGGTAATCTCTGGCATTTGGTAGTGTGTAAACTTTCTCTGATTCTGGTTTTCCTATTGCAAATGTCACTTTTGCATATCTGTGTTTCTAGCAAATGATTAATACAGCAATTAGAACTCTTATGTTCTAATTTTAGTTGCATCTTAGTCTGGATAATTCAGATTGAACAGACTTGCATTTGTTTCTTATGGAAAGTAAATGAAAACTGGAAACATAGTACAGCAAAATATTTTTTTCCACAGCATGTAATGAATGGAGACATTACAATTGTTTTGCTGTGACAGCTTTCTTGAATGTGGTAATTTCTGGTTTGTGATTATTTCCTCTCAGGTTTATAAATACACTGCATGCTAACGTGATGGTTTTGTGCAGTTCTTTCATATGAATCCTATATGTGAGAATTCCTTGCATATGAAAACACTAGCATAGGACAATCTTCAAGTAGATTTTTAGAAGAACCAATACTTTTCAGAGTCTCCAATAGCAGCCAAAATGCTTTGCATCTCCCTCATCCTTGATTTATCATCATTATCTTGCAAAGCAAACTGTTCCACTAAATTTTCTCTAGCAGTAGCTGACCTTCAAATGCAGTTTTTCTCACTTGTACTGGTATTCACACATTATTTCTTATTTCCTCTCTCCTTTTGTTTATTGCACTCAAATCCTAGAAGTCTGTGGTACAGATAGAAAACTGTTACGTTAGTTTCTGCCAAAAGTGCCTATGTAAATGATCTGTTTGGGTTAGGTGAGCACGAAACTGAAATGAATGGTTTTAAGCGGAATCCCAGGATTTTGTTTGCATTGCTTATATGAGAGTTGGTAAACAACAAACCCCCACATTTTGCAAATGGATATAAACTCCTATTAGGTACAACAACTTCTGTATTGGTGCAAGTACTGCAAGCAATTTGAACAGTATTGACCTCACAAAGTTAAAGGTGAAAAATAACTAAAAGCCTGAATAATGTCAAATTCTAATACTTTATTGAGATTAACTCTGGTTAACCGTGACAGTACCCACTTCCCCCTGCCAAAGAATTTCAGAATAAATGATGGATTTTGAGATGAGGCTGGTCATCAGGTGATGCTCACAAAGTACATTTCTACTGGTAATGACAGACTACTTTTGCAAAATGGTTACTTCTGTCTGCAGCTGATAAGGATGAGACTTCAATGTTTGTTGTGGGAAATTAATAACTGCACCGATTGGGTTTTAAAGAGTAATTTCTGAGATAACGCAGCACCTGGTAGATGTGAGAAGCCGTGTCCCAGTTGCAGGAGCTGCTTGTAGAGTCACATGGAGACAGAAGGGTAAAGGAGGTATGTCAAAACAGCAAACAAGTGCAAACACCGACGAAGCTTTATGTGCCTGTATGATTTGCAACTTGGCATCTAGTTTAGGTGGTAGGAATAAGTTTCCCACTCTTCATAGGTAACTAAGCAATATCATAGGAGCTGTATGTGGCTTATGGACAGTGTAAGTGTGGCTTGCTACTTGCTGTGGTATGCCTAGCAGGTGTGTCAAGTAGACTGATAGAAGGGAGAGGGATGGAAAGGAGTCTAGCTCTTGGACATACTAAGAGCTTATTTCAAATTTCAGTCTAGAAGTTTTGCTCTTCCTGGAGGAGAAGAGTCTTTTGTTCAAAAGCTGAAAGTCTTTTTCTGAATGGAAGGAACTGTAGTACTAAATTTCTAGTCCTGACTCCCCCTGTATTTGAGTAACATCTAGTCATCAGGTCTAGTACGTGCAGTATGTGGATTCCCTACACTGGGTGAAAAAAGTTAAGACACAGTCAGGGATATGCTGGAGGATGCCTTGCAAGGATGTTACAAACTGAGAAACAGGCTTCAGAAGGATATGATAGTACTATTGCTTATTAAGCTACCGCTTATTATTGTTCAGTTATTGCTTTTAATTCTAAGAGCCTGTCCAGTTACTGTGTCAGGTCTCTAAACTGACCTATATGTCTCCAGACGTTTTAAGTCTTGCTTGACACAAACGCTTCCATACCTTCTTCCAGGTATTTACTCTCCTATTTGAAATCAGATTTGCAAGTTATTGAAGCTGTACGCTGTAAATCTGATCTTCAGTAAGAGTGCTCGTAAACTATTTTTATAGAGTCCTGTGCTGATAATTACTTCATTTTCCTATGAGTCTGGTGGTTTATATGGAAAAACTCCAGGGTCTTACTGAAGACACATGAATACATATGGAAGAACTGAACTTAAAGGTCACTGCACTTCCTGATTCGAGGACATACTCGTATTGTGTCTGAAGAGATAGCTCCCCTTGAGAACTAAAAGTGGAAAACTGTAAATAAGTGCAGGGATTAGACTGAATCCAATATTTATGGCAATGCACAGTTACTTACATGATTTTGCCCCATTAAGTTTAATGGAATTATTAACTGCTGAGTATTTAACCAAGATTTCTCAGTCTGGATGTAAATTAAATGTGACCTTGTATTTTGGCTTCCGAAGTACATGCTGAGAGTTCAGTGTTTTATGTCTAAACATCAACTTTTCATAATGTTCCATTGATGCTGAATTTTAGTAAAACTCTTTAAGTCATCAGCTAATAGAACATTAAAATATTCTTGGTTATTGCTGCCATCTATGGAGGCTGCAGTACTCAGAAAATTTCAGGAAGCAGTTATCCTAATTGCTTAATTCTAAACAAATAAATACATCTGTTATCCATTAGGTACCTGTTTGACTTAAACTTGACTCCACTGTAATTGCAGAAATACACTGAAAATGACATAAGAAGCTGTTGTCTTGCTGAAATAAAGCAAACTGAAGAGAAATACACTGAAACTCTGGAATCGATAGAGAAAGTAAGATACTACTTACAGAATTGTAACTTACGTATTTTTATAACAGTCTAGAAAATATGACGACATAGTCAATGTGTGTATATACCTTCTTTTTTTCTTGCAGTTTTTCATGGTGCCATTGAAAAGGTTTCTGTCAGCATCAGAGTTTGATACTGTTTTCATCAACATTCCTGTAAGTAATTGCATATTTAATGAACAGATGTAAGGTTCATAGCTGGTTATGATATATTTGTTGTATGTTACTCCACAATGATTATTTGAAATATGGTGCACAGTGCATTTATGTAGGTATTAGGGTAGGTGATAAAAAAGGATGTGTACACTATTTTTTTTTCTCTGCTTGAAGGAATAGGGTAAGAGAAATAGTATTATAATGTCAGATAGTGAATGGTTATAAACTGGAGTATCTTTGACCCTTAGAAGCTAATAATTTATAGAAGATAGGAGGGCCACAAAGATGATCAAGGGGCTAGAGCACCTCCCCTATGAGGACAGGCTGAGAGAGTTGAGGTTGTTTAGTCTGGAGAAGAGAAGGCTCTGGGGAGACATTATAGCTGCCTTCCAGTACTTAAAGTGGGCTTACAGGAGAGACAGGCAGGGACTCTTTTAGAAAGGAGCGTAGGGGTAACGGTTTTAGACTGGTAGAGGGTAGATTTAGATTAGATATTAGGAAAAAATTCTTTACTGTGAGGGTGTGAGACACTGGAACAGGTTGCCCAGAGAGGCTGTGGCTGCCCCATCCCTGGAAGTGTTCGAGGCCAGGTTGGATGGGGCTTTGAGCAACCTGGTCTAGTGGAAGATGTCCCTGCCCATGCCAGGGGGGTTGGAAGCAGATGATCTTTGAGGTCCCTTCCAACCCAAACCATTCTATGATTCCAAGATGGATTATCTTCTAATACATGCTGGTATTTTGGTGATGGTAGAAAGTTGTGACTGTTAGGTTGCCTACAACTGTATGCTGAATGGGGCTTTCATGAAGATTTCTATAGCTACTCTGCAAACCCTTGTAATTACCCTGGCTCTATCACTATTGAAGACATTTTAAAGTTAAGATAACTCACAGTTTTGGATTCAGAATATGGCACTAGAAAGGATAAGGAGATCCTCTGTGAGGTATTTAGGAGACCTCTTTATTTGACTGAAATCTTTCTGTGATTTTCTGTGATTATTACTTTGTTCCATTTATTTTTGGCCTAATCATAATAATAAGACAATTTACATATATTTTTAGTTGATGAAAGTATTCAGCAGATGTCTTTATTCTATCTGACTTCAAAGGAAGACATCAGACATGGTCTGAAGCATCTCTCAACACAGACAAATGAATGTTCTTTTATGACGCATACTGTAAAGAAAGGGTCCCCAGAGTGTGGCCCACGGGCCACATCAAACCTTTATTGCCTGTAAAAGATCACCTCTGTTTTGGCCATCTCTGGTATGTCCTGCAGGCTCTCAAGGCTGTAGGAGGAGGTGCTGGGGATTTTTTTTTATTCTGTGGGCACCTGTTTTAGTTTGCTGTTCCAGCACCATCCTGACAGAAGCAAAATTACAACTGTTATTACACTGATGATGATGCCTGACACCTTGCCATGTTTGTCCCACTATTAAAGTTTTCAGCCTGAATCTTAATTGCTGTAATTTCCTTCTCTTTGAATATTAGTCCAAAATACTGCCACAGATACCAGTAACCTACTTGTTGTCTTGAAGTATGTTGGCTGCCTGTAGAGATCCCTTGGCTTTTGAAAACGTTTCTCTTCTATCCTACATTAATGTTTCTTATTCATTACGAAGAAGGCCCTGATGTGCCCTACCTAAGTTACTGTAAACCTCTTTCCTAAGGTTCCGTGTGCCCAGGCACGTTGACTTATGTGCATTGAAGGACCTAAAGCCAGCAGTGAAACAGTGCACAGGGGTATAAAAAGGGCTTACACTCTGGAAAAGCTTACACGCTATAACCGCAGAGAGGTCAGCCTACTCACTGCTTGTTAAAGAAATGCAAGGGGGTCAGATAAGAGGAGTAAAAAGAACAAAACCTGTTTATTTAAAACTAGGAAGACGTGTAGTAAACTGTTACATTTAGGTTGTTTTATTTTACTTTTTATTATCAGCATTCAGTATTCTGCTGTTACAAGATGGTGCTTATTTCTGACGCCAGTGAAGAAATACAGGGCTTCCCTAAGCCAAAAATACGTGCAAATGCTTTGTCTGCTCAGACCGTGTCTCTGGCAGTTCCTCAGCAGGAAGGCTGGAGGGCAGTGGAAGCTTGTTTTAAACTAAAAATAGCTGTTATGCAGAGCTCTACAGCAAACTGCGATGTGGAGAGCAAGTGCGGTTTTCTCAGAACAGGATGGGTTTTGCCTCTGTTAAAGGGTTGTGGTGAAGGATCAGTGCTTTAGGGTGATGCTATATTCCTTATATAGACTCTGAAAGATGCTTGCTGGACAAAATAATTTGCTGATATCAAAATATATTTCATTTTTAAGAAAACAACCCCAAAACAAGCACCCGAAACTACTCACTGGTCTAAACAGAGTGCCTTTCATTAGGGCTCAGATTTCAAAGTTCTGTCCTATAAAATGTATGTGTGGCTCTATATTTGTGTGTGTATCTGTGTACATACATGTTTTAGTTTTCTAGTTTTCATCAGTGTGAAGTGAAATGTTTTCACTTAGTTTACAACTCTATTGTGTATTATTTTTGTAGTATATCATTTACTGCATTAAACCATCTTCAATGGCTTTTTCTTTAAACAGTACCCTGTTTTTCATTGCAGTGGTCTGTATACCGCTTACAGTCAGTTATCCTAATTTCAAAACTTTTTAACCTATTCTGACTTAATTTTTTGTGAATTCTCTGGCAGTATCCATACAGTATTAAGGCTTGATGTAATCTCCTATAGTTGCTTACAGGTTTTTGTATAGTAGTGAACAAGTAAGGTGAGTTGCTACTATACGCAGGGAGCAAATCTTTCTGCAATATTCTTGCCTTTCTCTCAGCCATTAGTTGCCTGCTGCATTGGGAAACTCATTATGAGTGCAGTTAACTTAGCACTAGAACATCACTAATTGACCAATGTACAAAACTAATTTTTCGCAGCTCAGGGACATGAATCATTACTTTATCTTGTCACTAAAGCATTTACTTGACTTGCTTAATTTTCAAATTATCATTATAAAATGAAGCTGAATTAACAGTGCACATTCCAAGCTAGAATAAATTAGTCTCTAATAGGTAGTTCTTGGAGTTTTTGTTTTTCTTGTTGCACTATATGGAAGATCTGGCAAACCTTGAAATTAGGTTCCACTCTCAAATGATCTGTTTTCCAGTTTATTGAAATTAATGGATCTAACATGAAATAATTTGGTTTTTTATTCAAAGCTTTAGGTAGTTCTGTTTTTAAAAACCTTTCCCCCCTCCCCATTACTGTTTTTAAGGATTTGGTGAAAATTCACAGGAATCTAACACAGGACATCAATGATTCCATTGCTAACAAAAATGATCAGAACCTCTATCAAATTTTTATTAACTACAAGGAAAGGTAAGATTCATGCACTCTTACTAATTGTGATAATCTATGCTCAGTTTGGTAAAGTATTTTACCATGTTTTTGTTTGATGACTATTTCTGAAACAGGATTGAATTTGATGTCAGTATACTTACTAAGCTAGCGTTTGGTGTTTTGAGCCTGGAAGTCAAAATGTAACCTACTGCTATGTGAGCCCTCCCTCTTCTTACCCCCAGTTTTGGCAATATTGTTACATAGACAGACATCTATATTTTCAACAAAACTTAAACAGCTTATTTTGCACAGCATTTTTTTTCATGCAGATAGTCCCAGGTATTTTGTAGCATGTACCTGTATTGTTTAACAGATAAAATACTATAAAAAAGGGAAGAAGGGGCAAAATAAGGCAAGAATGTATATTAAGGCTATTCCAGGTTCAAGAAAAGAAAAGAGGTCATAACTTGAAAGAAGAGAAAGCAGGTGCAAAAGAGAAGGGAGAAGAAACTAGGGTCTTGCCCTACCCTGCAGTCAAAGGTGTGACAGTAAAGCAAGCACGCCCTGCTTTCAAACTGTGAAAAACAGCCAAGCTGGTACCAGAACAGCTGTGGCAGCATGCTGGGCCCTGTGGGCTAATTGCCAATTTTTTTTACCCACCTCTTCAGATTGTTTTTTCTGCCAGCACTGAACAGCTGTTGGACTGTATAGATGAACTTATATGCCTGTGGTACTTAGCTGAAAAACACTTGTACTGAGGGCTACAGTACTGACCTACCTTGAAGTAACCCTGGGTTGTGGTTAAAAATTAGTTCCTTTTGGGACCCAAGTGGGAAAGACCTATGGGAACTGATTGGATTTGCTTTAGGGTGAGGGGGAAGGAGGACTGTTGCAGTAATAACAGGCTTGTGAGAAACTGGGCAGCAGCATCTGGAAAATGTTAGGAGAGTTGTTTTCTGAGGGAGGAGGGTGTTCCCGGCTGCCCATAAACAGTCCTGCCTTCAGAGACCCTCTGTCTCAGCTTTTATGTTGGAGCAGGACATAGTTATTTCCCAGGCTGTTAGACTTTCTGCTGCTGTAGGAGGGAATTAGGGGACAAGAAGTTGTTCTGGAAAATGCTTATCTTTCAAAAGTAGTTCTGAAATGTGTGCTAAAAGGGGAACAAAGGACACTGAGAAGAAACCTCAAGTTTATATTATACAAAAAGGAAACGGAGGTAGACTCAGTGTCTTAACCATGTAGTAATTAAAAGTAATCAGAAGTGTTAAGTGTTAAATCACTTATCATCACTTCAGTTGTGGAGGGGGAAAAAAAAAAAAAGAATGGTAAAGATTAGGTGAGAGGAAAAGAAATTTAGGAGACCCCAAGGGAAAGCTCATGGGGACCCCCAAAAAAGGGATTTGAAGCATCCAGAAGGAACACCTCAAGAAATTTATGAAGAGTTGAAAGAAAACAGCACTCTTTGCAATGGGACTAGCTGAAAGGAGCACTCCAAACAGGGGCAAAGAAACTCCTGTCATAAAACCAGGCTCCTTCAAGAAGCATTGCTACCCTTGACAACTACTGAAAATTTCTTCAGTTTTCATCCACTAATATTTTGATCTGAGGGCTCACAGGATATAACCTGGTAGAAACTCTTGGAGATGGATCAGTCTGGGTAACTTACAAGGTTTTTTTAAAGGATAGCTGTAATTAATCCTGTTAAGCCTGTGTTACAGAATTTATTCATTACAGCCTTGGAAATCTGCAGTGTTTTAAATACTGCAGACTGTTGTTCTGTCAAACAGCAGTTACGCTGCTTTTTAATGAGTTCTGTATTTATCAGAACATGTAAATGTGAATATTAAAGGAAATTGCAGTGACTTTATAGCATTTTGAAGGTAGATCAAAATTATATTCTATCTTGCATTCATGCTGCCCATTGAAGTCTGTGGCTAAATCCTATCCTTGTTTATTTAGGCACTGCTCCTTTTGAAAGGAGGATTGTTAACACTATATTTCTGAAAAATGATCAAAGATTGTTCTTAAATGAGCAAATGTTCCTTCTATTCTTTATCTCTTGCTTTGATTTAGATTGGTTATTTATGGACAGTACTGCAGTCAAGTGGAGATAGCGATATCATGCCTAGACAACATCTCTAAGACAAAAGAAGATGTTAAATTGAAGTTAGAGGTATCAGTATTTTTTAACACATATGTATACATATATATACACATATACATATATCTATAACCCCTCCATGTTTCTATGTATATGCCCTGTTTTCATCCACGTCAAAAGCTTTATGATGAAGAACTAGCTGGACTGATAAATGAATGTGTTTCTCTTCCTTTTCATTTTTTTGGAGCCTCTGATCAAATGAATACATGAGCTGTTATGAACAGAGTTTTGCCACTGACATGAGTAGGGTTAGGGGTGTTTTTGGGAAGCGATCATCAGCGATATCCTTCTCTTTATCGTGACATCTCAGCCAAGAACACAGAATTGCAGGATCACTCAGGCTGGGAGGGACCTCTAGGCCAAACAAGCCCTGGTCCCACGGCCTCACAGGGCTTGCTGTCTGCCATGACAGCTGTGTCCTTTCCAGCAGAGCTGCTCCCTTAGCTGGTCAGCCCTCATGGTTAGTGTGTCCCTGGTTAGTGCATACCAGGTGAAGGACTTTGCCTTCGCTTGTTGCCTTCATGTGAGGTTCCTGTTGGACATGCCCTGAAGAGCGTTACCTGCACCCTCCAGTCTGGTGTTGTCTGCAGACTTGCTGTGGGTGTCCTCTGTCTTTTCCTGCAGATCATTGCTAAAGATATTAAATGGGAGGGGTCCCTGGACAGACCCCTGAGGAGCTGTACTTGCAGCTGTCCCTCAGGTAGTGTAGAAAACATTAGTCACTGCTCTTTTTGAGCTTCGTGATCTAGCCAGTTCTTCATACACCTAGTAGTTAGTTCATCTGGAACATAACATCCCAGTCTGGATATCAGGATGCTGTGGGAGATGTTGAAAGCCTTGGAAAAGTCAAGGTAGACTCTCCCCACCCATTCACAGATCCAGCCATTTCATTGTGGAAAGCAGTCAAGTAAGTCAAACATTGATTTACCTGAGGTAAATCCATGCTGGATATTCCCTGTCACCTTCTTCAGGTGCACAGAAATTGCTTCCAAGAAGACTTGCTCCGTAAGTTTTTGCAGGGGCTGAAGTGAGACTGACTGGCCTGTAGTTTCCAAGATTATCTTTTGCTTTTTTTGAAGGCAGGTGTAATATTTGCTGCCTTTGCTGTGCTTATAGGCAATGTCGTCTGTTTTTTTTTTTTTTTTTAGTTCAATGGAATGCCTAATTTCTGTTGTTTTTGTGATGTTTATTCTACTCTTTCTCATGCTGTTGAAATATCTAAGAACAAGTGTATAGACCCAGTCTTTTTTTGCTTAGCTGTTATTGCTATATCAGCTGTTTTCCTTCATTTTGTTGATACTCTTTATCTCAGGCTTAATATATCTCAAGCTTGGCCCATATATCAGTGAGTTTTCATATATATCACTTGAATATTTTTATTTTCTAACTCTCTTGTCATGTTCTTTTTTCTGCTTTGAACTAGGAGTGTTCCAAGAGGGCCAATAATGGGAAATTTACATTGCGGGATCTTTTAGTGGTTCCAATGCAGAGAGTGCTAAAATATCACCTACTGCTCCAGGTATTTTATTTTTGAAATTTAAGGGAGCTGGGAGCAAAACTGTGATGTAAGAATGAGAGCTAAAGGTCTTTATCAAAAGGAGGTGATTGACATTTCCATAGATTTGAGGCTGATACGTTATGAAATAAAATCCAGTCAAGTGCAAGTTTTCTTACAGAGATTATTCCGCAGAGCTGAAGCACATCTGGGGAAAAAAGAATAAACCACAATTGTTTCCTCAGTATCTGAACCTTTCATTCTTGTTATATTTAAAATGGTTAGTTGTACCAAACTATAATCATGGTACTTTGAAATGTAAACCATTACCCTCCAAAAGAGGAAGCTGGACCATACTTACAGCGTGCTTTTAAGATGCTTCTTTGCTGTCATAAATTACAATAAAGCCATATTTATTTTGAAATGCTTCTTGTTATAACCCACAAAGCATTAGCTTTTGCCGTTAGCCCTGTAATAAGGGTGGAGAGTCTTATAAATTTAATTTGATAGCTGTGCCAGGAGACTCATTAGTTCAGCTGCAAAAAAATGTATTACTATACTAGACTGTCAACCCTGCTGATGCTTGTAAAATGTCATTTTAAAAACATCTACTGCTTGTATGTGAAGCATAATTTTGACTCTGCAGAGCAAAATACATTCTGTAATGTTAAATTTTTGAAGTATTTCTGTAAATGAGTCACCAATATTTTGATCAATGGAAAATTAGAAAAAACCAAAATGAATGGTACAACTACTTTTTCAAAAAACTTAGGAGATCTGAGTCATGTGACACTATAGTATACATCATACAAGAAAGAAATATTTTATAGACCTTGAAAGAAAAAATCCAGTAAATTATTAGAATTGTAATGTGAAGTATATATACTTATTCCTTCATTTCCTACCATTTTAGCAAGTTACTGTGTTAGCTGAAATGTATAATTCTCTTCTCAAATTATAAAGAAGAAATAACCTGTTTCCCCAAGAGGTTACTTTTTTCACTTCATAAAAACCAAAAAAGCCCTTTTATTTGCCATGTGGGAAGTGGCTAAAAAAATTCTTTAAACATTTACATTTGATTTAAATATGTCTTCTGAGTCAGATTTATCTTAGGCTTAATGAGATAGTGACTTTTTTAAGCAGTGCACAGTTAGCTGAGATTTTATTGCCAGCATACATCCCTGTCTGCAGACAAGTGCATGCTTTGGAATGGGATGATATACCGTGTAGTAATGTGCAAATGAACTCTAGTGTTTACCTGTGCTTTCAGCACGCACATACAGTAATGATCTGATTTGGTGAGTTTTAAGTGCTAGACAAACCAAATTAATGATGGTTCATTATCAGGTGGAGTCAGCGTGTAGGCTATGCAGCAATCATTCTTAAATGCTTGCCAATTATCTGCTTGCAGTAGTCCCCACTCAGTTATAGGCTACTCCCTATGGGGATGAAAATGTGACTTCTTGGGTTGTAGTTTTTGGTTTTGGCTTTTTTTGGGGGTTGGGGTGGGGTGAGGGTGAGCAATGACAACTTCAGTTTATAAATTAACAGACAGCGGGTGAAAAGTTCTAGCTGCTCTGTCCACAGGAGCTGGTAAAGCACACTACTGATCCCATGGAGAAGGCAAATCTAAAACTGGCACTTGATGCAATGAAGGTAAGTATTCATGGCAATGAAGTATTTTTGTCTTTCTTGGCAGTTAAAATAGTAGCTTGGAACTATATTTCCTAGAGGAGACAATGTTCTTCACAGCAGATCAAAGATGTTTTCACAGGCCACTGTGAGCTTTGCGAGTATGTGAGGGCAAGTATATAGTTGAGGGCTTTGCTCAAGTCTGGGAAGCAAGTTCCGTAGCTTTCTGAAGTGGAGGGTTTATGAAATGGAACTTCCTTATTTCAGTTTACTTCTATATCATTTTGCTGTCATATAATGAGATGAAAAACAGGTGTTTCAACAATTTTGGTCTTGCTTCCAAAATTTAGGAATATTTCTACCACTGTAGGTCAATTCTAATCAAGGTCAGTAGTTTCCCAGTGAGATAAGACAGTTATCTATCTTTACAAGACCTTTTTTTTTTTTTTTTTTTTTTAATGTCATCTTAATACGATCTCTGTGGCTTTACTTTTGAAAGCAGTAGTGTCATTCTGGAGGTAGAGTATCTGTCACTGTACATTCGCCTGCAAGTGGTACAAACAAATGCTTTATATGCGCAATAGGTGTACTGTCTTATGTATAAGGTAATATATTATGTGTTCCTCTGCACCGCTTCAGAAATGAAGCACAGTCTGCTTCAGCTGGCTTCACAGCATGAATTGTGACATTCATGTGCTGGAATTGTGAAACTTTTTCTATGCTTTGTGGGGAAAGGGGGAAAGAAGCCAACACAACATAGGTCGTATTTCCTTCTGTTGTAATCTGTACGGTCCACAGAAGTTAGTTTTGGGTGATACAGCTGTCTCATATTATGTGACTGTCTGCCTTGAATGCCTGGAATACAGACCAGCTCACAAGTGAGATTGTCATCCCTTTTTTGTCATCCGTTTTGTGCGGAGAATGCAGAGAGCCACCATCATAATCTCCTACAGAGAGATGCCTGAAATAGGATGACACAGTGTTGCTTCCACCTAGTGGCAAGCCATGCATCCTGGCTGCCGGTAACTGGCTAGGAAAATAACCCTGGTTTTTATTCCCTCCCACCCCCCTCTTTCTTTCCCGTTTGCTGGCTGCCTTCATTGGTTTTGGTAGCTGTTGGACTGAAAATAAAAGACCGATTAAGAAATCTCTTGCCACAGTGGCTGTGGCAGTTATGCTGGCTGGCAGGACATAAATCAGCCAATTGAAAAAAAACAAAAAAACCACCTCCCACCCCCGCCAACCCACAAAAAAACCCCAGGTATGAGCATATCTCCTTAAGGTTGCAGCATTGTTTCCCTCCCGATGTACTGTATCCTCTTACAATAGTCCCTGCGAGTGCAGTAGAAGTAACTGTGCAGCATTAGTATGTTGCTTCTAAAAACCCTGGTGTGTCTGAAAATAAAATGTCTTCGGAAAAACTGGCAGCAAAGTGGTGTTGCCCCCCAAGAAAAACTCTAAGAAGGATTATGCTGCCAGTTTTCTTTTAGTAGCAAGAAAAGAGGTTATTTAATTTTTACACTAACTCCTTTAAGACTGATGTGAGTGTATCCTGCGCAGATTCATTTAGAAAGCTAGCATTAATGACTGTAGCTATTCTTAGATTCTGATTAAAACTGCCTTAGAAAGAACATGTATCTTTCTCCCACCCTTCAAATTTGTGACCATATTGAAGGGATACTGTAAAAGCAAGTTGTGAAGATCAGAATGCCTTTTCCAGCTGCTGCTCTCATCGTCCCTGACCTTACCAATTACCACTCCTGCTCGCTCCTCATCGCTAGCCATAAACAGAGAAGGCCCAGCAAATTGTCACTATTACTCAGGCATGTTCAGAGCATTTTAAAGGCTTTAGTGAAATGTGTACGGTACGTGTTCTGGTAAAGGGGACAATAATGATCTCAACCCATGACTTCAGGTAGTATATCCCATTAAAAGCCTCTTTTAAAAGATCTGCTGTGTAATGCCTTCTCTCTGCTGTGCAACAGTAAGAGCAAGATCCTACTACTGGGGCAGTAGCTGCTTGTCTCCTAGTAAGCACCCAGGCTTATGACACGTTTACACCTTACATGCTGCTATTGAGCTGCCTTACATATGTTTTCTACTATATGCTCTGTTTACCTTCTGTCTTAATCTTGGATATTGGATGTTCTTGACTGCTTTTTTTGGCAGTGTGCTGCATAAATTCCTTTTCCATCTTTAATCTTGAAAATAAGCCATTAACGAAATTCAGAAAAAAATCAGCCCTTTTTTACAATTTATTATGTGTTTCCCTCTTTCTTGCTCCTGCATTTGTGTTTCAGTAGATATGATGAAGTCAGTTGTAAATATAACTGAAGGTATGCAAAGGCTTTTTTCCTTCTTTATTTAGACATGCATATTGGTAACTTTGGAACATTAAAGATAACTTTAAAAAAAGATTACTAAATATGCAGATAAGTCAAAGACAAAATTAGAAATAAATTTGCTAAAATAAGGTACTGAAGTAGTCTGTTATGGAAAAGGTTTTTTTCTTCCCTTTTTCTATTGATGCTCTAGGACTTGGCTCAATATGTAAATGAAGTGAAGAGAGATAATGAAACGCTCCGTGAAATTAGACAGTTCCAGCTATCAATAGAGAATTTGGTACGTGATCTTTATACAGTTTTTAAATCACTTTTGATCAAATATGTTGATAGTTATATTTTTTCCACATCTCATGAGATTATAGTACTTTAGGTAATATTTAAGTATAAGTATGCTTTGCTTGGTTTAGAATGACATAGATATTTAAGTACAGAAATCTCTGCTATTTTGGGGGACTGTCTGCAGTTAAATGTATTTGCATAGTTAAAGGTTTGTAATTTGTACAGTGACTCAGGTGGTTTTGTAATAGGAAAAATTTTCCCATTTGAGGACAACAATGGAATGGACCAATTCTTTGTTTAGTTTAGATGACAGTGAGGAAAACGTTTGCAGGCCTGAAAAGTCCTTTTTTGGGGCAAAATGAGCGAGTGGTCTAACATTTGAATGTGTTGTCATCTTGATGCTTTTGCTATATTGAATCATACATATTACTTCTGTTTCAGAATCATTCCCTCTTGCAGTATGGAAGACCCCAAGGTGATGGGGAAATAAGGATAACTACATTAGACAAACGTGCGAGGCAAGACAGGTGATGGCATGACTTCTGGTGTTTGCTATTAAAAAGCCTGTAAAGTAACTCTCTTCTTAGATTTGAGGTCAGTTCAGTGATTCTTGAGAGTACTTTCCTCTGCATTCACAGAGCCTATCCACTGTTTACCGAGTGAATTTGCAAAGTGCTTCATGGGAAGTTAGCTATTACATTATCATCCAAGATCACCTAAGTCCTTTGCAAGTAGTAAGTTTCTAGCAAAAGTTTTCAGTGGTTTTTTGTTCCATTATTCAGTAGTTTAGTTGTTCACCTTCAAGATTTTAAGTGCCACAGGCAAAGGTGTGTAAAATAAGACTCGGGGTGTTGGCTTTCTGGAGTGTTTTTAACCGTCTTTATATTGTATTTTCATAGGCATATCTTCTTGTTTGATCTAGCTGTAATTGTTTGCAAACGGAGAGGTGATAATTATGAAATGAAGGAAATAATAGATCTTCAGAAATACAAAATTACAAATAACCCCACTACTGATAAAGAAAATAAGAAGGTAAATATTTGTTGCTAATTCATGTAAAATGTGTATTTTTAGCCGATATTGGAAACATTTTGCAGGAATTCAGAATGTATATACAATTTATTTACAAACTTTAATGTTTTAAATGTAAGCTGGAGTGAGTATTTAGGGATGTCAGCTTTGTTTATTTTGATGTAATTAAAATGTTTGAGTAAGTCATTCCTAAGTGAACACAATAATGTGGTCTTGCTGTTCCCAAAATCAGGGAATTAAGGAACGTACAAATGCTTTTTTTTTTTTTTTTTGTTTTTCCTTTTTCTTTCTTCATAACTGACCTTCGTATTTCCAATCTCTTTATGCAGTGGTCTTATGGCTTCTACCTCATTCATATCCAAGGTCAAAATGGTTTAGAAGTTTATTGCAAAACTAAAGACTTGAAGAAAAAATGGCTTGAACAATTTCAGATGGCTCTGTAAGTATATTTTTATTAAGGTAGAATCACGTTCATCACCAGTGTGAGGATATCACTTCAATTATGCTGAACTGCTTTCATGTTTAGATTTTTTTAATACAGTCGATTTACCTATTTTATTTGACTTTCTGAGAAACAACGACCATTTTCATGAACAGAATATTTCCCTGCAACTCCTCTTGCAAAAGAAAGAGGGCACTCTAGGCTACGTATTACTTTCTAACTTGGCTGCTAAGACTGTTTTAGTAATACTGTCCTAAGCAACCAGGGGGAATATTAATTATTTTAGCAGTAAATATCTAGCATAACAGTGACAATTTTCCTCTCCCATTTTTATTTTGATTAATTGAAATACATTTTTTGAAAGGTGATGCTGATGATTTGAGAGGGGATCTTGGCATCTTTCCTAGTGGCTTTTAACTAATTTATTGTTTAGTATTTGGATCGAGTTGCTTGGCTTATTAAATTTAGTTTTAAAAGGCTGATTTCCTTCACATTTTTTCAACTAAAAGAGGAGTTTGCTTTGGACTTCTTGAAAAGTAAATTGTTCAGATACACCACTGCAGATTACATTATTGTTATATAGCATGAGCTTTATTTCCATTTCTGATTCTTGTCAGAACGACAAACGTGATTATTGACATCTTGAGTATTATGATTAAATTTAAAATATGTGAACGAGGGAATCGGATGACAAGGCGATCCTTGCTTTATGGTAAAAAAAAAAAAAAGTGTGAGGCAGAGTGAGATACTCCCAGTGAAAATAGAGAGCATTAATAAAGATTGTTTTGGATGTGACTGTAAAGGTATGTGGATTTGGAAAAAAGGTGATTGTGAGCTGATATGAGTGAAACTTGCTCATAAACGATACATATATTTTTAAAACCTTAGCATAGTGTGTGCTAATGACTTAAATGAAAAGATAAGGGAGGAGAGCCTGGGCTGGATAGATATTAGAAGGCCTGCTTACTAGGGTTCCCATCTTGCTGATTTTTATTGAAGACAAAAATGGCATGTGTTTTTGGCAAAAATTTCTGGGTAGCATAGTGGGGGATGGGAAGAGGTGTTTGTATGTGTGCAGAAAGCTGAGTACTTTGCCTCTTTCCGTCTCTCTGCTCTCCCTGCTGCACTTGCTGTAATGTCATGATTGATATTTACTTTAACACAGATAAAATGTGTATGAAAAGCATGAGGAACTCAGATTTATCAGCTTTAGCATTGCAACTCTTGATCACTGTTCAGGTGTCGTTGCCCAGTGTACAAAAAAAACCAACCAAACAAAACAGAAGTCAGCCAGGGAGCTAAGGAGAGCAGTGAGTGCGATGTTTTTTTTAACCCAGGCGCATATCCTCAGTTCTTCCCAAACATTTTTATCGTTCTGTGCAGGACCCACCCCCACCGCCGTGTGTGTGGTGAGTTGAGTGCAGCTGCATGTCCTTACACAGTGTTAGGCACCAGCCAGTGCCCATGAGCTGTTCATGAGCGTGCCTTTACGAACAGTGGTTTACTGCTGCCGGTTGCCCTATGTGAGCAGAACACACGGGACTTGAAGGGTTGACAAGTTAATGTGCTACTCTTTTCTCCTGGGCAGATGGAGTCGGTCATTGAAAATGAGTGGTGGCGTCAGCCTTGTCTTCCATGGATGTTTGTCTTTCTCATAAACCCATACCTCTAGTTTAACCTCTTCCCGTGTGATTAAAGGCTGTAACGCAGAGGCATGGGAACTGGAGCAGAAGGGTTGCTGCAGGTCAGGGCTGAGGTGCAACGTGATATAGTGGTATTATTTGCACTGGACAATGCTTTTGCTCCCTTATATTTATAACCACTGGGATTGAAAACAATGAGGAACTTTTATGCTTTCTGAAGTTTTTATAACTTTCTTCCAACTCCATTACATGGGTTTAACTTCATAGCATATTTCCCTCAGCAGCTCTCCCAAAACTTACCTTGGAGTATGTAGCAATAAATATATTCTAATGCATGCTGAGGCACAAGAGTTTGTATTTGGGAATAAACTAAGCCAAGTGTTTTGAACAATTGGTTGGTTGGTTTGATTTGTTGTTTTCAGGGGTCTCATTGCCTACTGTGTAGGTTATCTGTTCTAGTGTGATTCTGCTCTGAAAAGTAGCCATGATTGAAATTACACTATTATTCATCATACTTAATTATAATTGCTGCTTCTATGGGCAAAATACTTCTCATTACTTAAATATTTTACTGAGACTGCAAAACCATCACAGTTGCAGGGGTGAATTACATTCTTTTTTGATTATCAGAAATGATGTTGTTTACTGAGTTCCAGACAGAAATTTCAATGCAGTTTTGTTGCCTTCGGGATAGCATTCTGTATGAAGTCAGGTCTGTGGAAGTGTTAACCTAAGAACATAACAAGAGAACAAATTAGGATCTCTCCTATTATTTTTAAATTAAGAATTAATCTTGTTACCACTAGAACAGTTTTATTGGCCTAACTATGTTAGCTAGGCTGTAATTTTTTATTTTTATTTTTTAGGAGCTTAGATGTTTATACCAGTGTATGAACAACAGTGATGATAGTTATATTGCTGAAAAGGTGCCTATTGTTGAGATGCTGGTGTCATTGAGGTGAGAATTATTCTCCAGATATGTGGCAGGTTGACCCTGGCTGGACGCCAGGTACCCACCAAAGCCGCTCTATCACTCTCCCCTCCTTGATTGAACAGGAGAGGGAGAATATAACGAAAGACTTGTGGGTCGAGATAAGGACAGGGAGAGATCACT
>JAVKLA010000090.1:25028277-25044115 GCA_034782735.1 Sagittarius serpentarius
CCGGCTGGCATTGGCTGTATCGAACACAGGGGAAGCTTCTAGCAACTTTTAAAGAAGCCGCCCCTGTGGCCCCCCCCCGCTACCAAAACCTTGCTACGTAAACACGTTACAGAAGCTTATGTTATTAAGTATGAAATAGGAGAACACTGCTTTTCTGGCTGGCCTTGGTTTAGGTTTGGAGGGCAGGAATACGTTAGGCACACTTGAGATGGAAAAACTTTAAAGGAAGGAAGGATCAAATTCCAGTGCGATTTCCAGAGTGTTACTTTTCAGATTAGTAAGTTTCTCTTAGAAAAACTAGTTTCACAAACCTGTGAAAATATTCTACCTCTTAGCCAGCTCTGTTACTGTGGTACATGGCGAGTTGTTTTGTCAGGAGGGAGGTTGGGAACGATGGGTTACTGGTCATAAGAAACAGAGTAAATTGTTTTTATTCATATGGCAGTTCTGCTGCTAGAGTATGCATTTGCTGTTTTCCTGAAACTATTGCTTTATTTAGAAAATAAATAATACCAGAACACCTCAATTTTTATTTTTCGTAGGAATTTCACAAGGGTTATTGATGAAACCTGGTCATACACTACATACGCTACATCCTCAGCAGCAATGGTACTGTGGCATGGCTGAACTGAATTTGATGCTATTGACCTATTCACAGTAATCTCCACAGTTGAGGCTGGGTCACCTTGTCCTTCTGCTCCCCCCCAATTTTTTTTTTAAAAATGTATTGTGTACAACCTTCAAAACGGCTGGTTATTTGGGAGCACTGGATTTTCTAGATGACAATATGAAGTAGGACACTGTGGCAGCACAGTTAACATTGTAGTCAAGCTCTTGAAGCAGAAACTTTTGATTGGACTTACAAATCTGATGAATTTTAGAGGTTTTTGTAAAGCTACCGGGCAGAGGCCCGTGGAGGATGTTTTAAAAGGAGCCATCGTATCACAAATGGCTGAGTTCTCTCTTGGTGTGCCTGTCCCTCACTGATGTGAGTGCAAGTTTTGCATGCCCAGGGGGAGCATAACTGCTTATTGCCTTGGGAGAGATGCGGTGCTTAACAGCGATAGGTTAATTTGAGCAGTTGCTATTTTGTTCTTGGAACTCTGTTCATAGTAGTGGATGAGCCTACAGCTGTATAAGTAAATAGGCACCTTTTAAAACATAGTACTACGAAGACTTTACTGTACTAGACGTGGAATGTTTAAATTTATCTAGCATGTCAAATAGCATTGGTTTAAATGCAAAGTCATTCAATATCCAAGATAATATTAATAGAAGCGTACAGCCAAATTACTGTACCAAATTACTCAGCCAAATTAGAGACAACATATATTAAGTGAAAGTTTGTCAGCAATGTGATAACGTGCATGGTTTATTTGCTGTAACTTAGCCATTAAAAACCTCAGAAACTGATTGCAAGTGAGACACACAATTTTCTGACATTTTCTAGTAGCATATCCTATCTAATCTCTTTTCTCCGGTATTAAAAACAACCAGAAGAATCAGAACAAATATGTAATGTCTTATAATATACTAACCAATTACATAAAATATTTGATGCTTTTATGTTACTCAGCTTATGCTAAAAGTTTGGAGCAGATTTTTTTTTTCGCCCCCCCCCCCCCCCGAAAGCTCACCTACAGATGCTTGTCTTATTTTAAATATGCTTATATTTATAAGTAGTTGACTAATACATCTGTCAATGAATTTATGCTAACCATTCTTTATTAAAAGAAAAAAAACTCCTTGAAAGTTGAAGTTGTCCTCTTCTATTGTATGCGTATATATACCTCAGTTACATTACTTTGGAACTACTTAGCTAACTAAATATCAGGCTTAATTTCTTACTATGTGGTGACCGCTTTTCTCATCATTGCTGTGATGGATTTAATTCTCCTTTTATTTTATCATGAGATGATATAATAAGTACTGAAAGAAAATATGTTGGCTATTACTACAACTGCCTCATGTTGACACTAGACATTTGCTGCTATCCAGTAAATGTTCCTTTGTATGTAGTTTGTTTCTTGATCACAGTAGAGCATGGAACAGGAGCGTGTTGTCTTCCTCACAATGGCAGAGACCTTTTCCATGAAAAGCCACATACTATGTTTTCCCACTGACTTAATATCTAAATCCATTAGTGTAATACGGCATGCAATATCTTATGCTGGTTTGTGCTGAATTTATTTTGTCGTCATGATGTCCAGTTTGCTAATTTAATTAAGTCTTTCTCTGGTTTCTCAATTGTGGTTTGTAGTCGCTCCAAAAACAGCCATCAGAAAACTCGGCTTCAGTATACATTCCTAGATAGGAACGTATTACACAGAAATGCAGTTTAAAATGTAATCACAGAAGAATTCAGGTTGGAAGAGGTGTGTGGAGATTGTCTCCTGCAGGGCTTCTGTTGCTGAGGGCCTTGTCAGCTTGATTTTAATACTGCTGGATTTCAAGATGCACAGAACCAATATTGCAAAGTGTCATGCAGCAGTGTTGTAATATGCCTTTTAATTAGGCTTTACTCAACATCCCTCTTTCACAAACTCAGAAAGAGGGATGTTGAGTAAAACCTAATTAAAGCCAAATAAAGCACTAAGGAAGTGCATGAAAACATCTTGCAGGCAGAGGAACAGGCCTTCTTTTTTTAATGTACTTAGCTAAAATTTCACCTTCAGAAGTACTACGATTGTAGTTTCTGCTTTGACATTGTTACTGAAATTGCAATATTAATGTCATGTCTAATTAGTAATGCCTGAAAAATCAGTGGGAAACACATGATCATTATAGTGATTAGGGTATGCATTAATTGCATGGGGTTAATCTGATTTTTTTTTTTTTTTTAAATATCCAAATAAAAGAGATTTCAGACATGAAAGCTGTACAGCCCTCAATAAATTAGTGGTTTTAGTTTTAATTACACTGTATTTAAATTTTAGGTCACTATAGAATTTGTACAGCAGCCCAGGTAGGGTCTAATATGTTTTTGAAAAATTGCTGTTTCAGTTAGACATAAATTCACACCCTGTAACTCAGGGGATGCAGAACACATCATCTGATTGTAAGGAAATAATCCCAAGATTCATTGATTCTCAAACCTGATAGGTATGTACGCAACATTATATATTAGGCAAGCTACATAAATTGTAGATAGAGCTCATTGGTTTTCTAAATTTTAAAGAAAACTAGTACAAGAAACAAGGTAGGCGAAAAGTGTTCTCTTACCTATTACCATACCTATTTCCAGATTTGGTTTGCACTGTGTAACTAATGACATTGGTCAGATTCAGCTCAAATAGATCTGTTCCTTCAGATAGATAGTGCATTAATAATGCATATGCATTAAGACTTCTTCTGAGAGAATATTTGAGCTTTGACATACTGAACACTGACATACTAAATTAAAGCTTTCTTATCTCAGAGCACTTTAAAAGCCTTAGATATCTGCTGGATTTTTCAAATAGCCTGCAAAGGTGTTTCGCTTAAACCAACCTCACATAGGTTACGAAAGCAATAAACAAACACGTCTGCCTGGGGTTCTCCATCAGTATAAATATTTAAGTACTGCAAAAATGAATGCCAAGTTCATGTCTACCAAAGAAGAATGGTTGCCTGTTCTTTGCTGTGACTCCAGTTGTTTTTGATCAAATGTCTTTCAGGGTTATAAGCAACCATTCACAATATATTTATAGTTACGCAATTTCTTTAGATTATTCCAGACACAGCAAGAACTGTGTGAATATTCTGTATATGATTAAGAGCACAGTGTGAGGACAGCATAGAATGTGAAAACAAAACAGAATTTATGAAAAAAAATCTGTAAACACTTGGAAATGACATATTTTGATATTATGTCCTCTGGTTCACAAAAATCAAAGATTTCCTAGTTCTTATGTTTTTACAACTTACCTTACAAAATGTGAGGTATATTACTGTGAAAACTAATAAGTGTTTCTTAAAATTCAGTGAAAGAAATTTGTAGTGACACTACATCATAAAAATAAAGTACCACGGCCTAAATATTGGGGTTTTGCAAGGTGTTAGTTTTTTAAAGTCTTTAAACATGGAATACTGCATTACGTGTTTGTCCTGATACTTTGGCTATATGAACAGATGTCCTGGTTTAACCCTGCAAACCAATGCTGCCTTTTTTCTTAGCAGATTTAGGTGTTTGTGTGGTAATTTACAAGTTTATGGCTGTATACATCCTATATTTTTACATTTTTTTTTTTATTCCAAAACATAGACATTTGTCTTCAGTTAAGTGTAAATATATGATAAAATATTTAAAGCTTATCAAGGCAAGTAACTTTGTAAATTTGGATTTGTAAGACTTAGAACTGTCACAAATAAGACTCAGCCAGTGAATATTAAAGTGTATAAAGTATTGATGCTTTTGATTTACAAATACTGATGTGTGACAGAGCTTTGTTCCTATCAGGTGGTGTTTAAAAATGTTATACAGGAAAATATTAGCACAAAGCAGTCCATCTCGCATGCTTTTCAGGGAAGAGGGCTGATAAGGAAAAAGGGAAGCCGTTATCTTGCTTGAAACAATGCAGCATGTTTCCAAAAAGTTAACAAGATAATTTCCTTGATCTCAAAAAAGCCACTCATCATATGATCAAATAAGCAAATTTCCTAGCAAAGTCTTAGAAGTTGTGCGTTCTTGATCAAAAGCATAATTTACTTTGTGATATGGTTAATTTAATTATGTAACATGTCTTCTTGATGGAGACTCTTTGATGTGACAAACCAGAATGTTTGAGTATTAGCATATGGAGAATTGATTGATTGATTAATTCGGTAAATAGCCTCTTCAAAGATGATTCTGAAATACAACAGCCTAGCTGGAACAGAGAAAATGAATGAGCTGTAAGTAATCAGCATTGCTCCTGAGAAGAGCAGGTAGAAAAGAAGCTGAAAATCATCCTTTGTGAAATGGCATTGCCTACCTCTAGTGACAATACCCCTTAAGAATGCCATTTTCTCTCTTCACCTTTTTACAGTAAATAATAAAATCCTTGTAAAGATTGAAAAAGCATTATTTTTTGTGGTTTTGTCTCTGCACTCTTATTTTGTTACTTTATTACACACCTGTTTGTGTGTTAGATCAAAGTATGTTGTTGTATGATCAGTTGAAATGGTGATAGTTGCACAGAGCCGAAATGTTTCACGTGGAAAGAAAGGATAGTGCAAACGTAAGGCTGGTTCTGCTGTTTGTGGGGAACAGGATTCTAAGGGAAGTCTGCTGCATATCAGAGCAGGGAGTGAGGTTGAATATCCGTTGGGACCAACTTTGCATGAAATTCCTCATGTAAGGTTTGGCTGAAAGCTTTTTGTCTTGTTTGACAGTAACATATATGGTTTTCTGTTTCTTAACTTCTGCTGTCCGTCTTATTACTTAAAATATTTGAATATGTGACAAATGTTAGCTATATTTTATTGCGTAGTTAAATTCTTGAAAATTTTCTGAGATGCTTAGTACCAATTGTCATGGCTAACTTCTAAGGTGCTTAAAATTTTGAAAGGATGTCACTTTGGCACAAAACAGGAATTTTAACCTAGGATGTCTTCATAAAAAAATTCTGTTAGCAATTAATAGCTTAGAAATAGTTATGGCAGATAGAGGTTTATTGATGCATTTTCTGCAGTGATGTCAAATATTAGTACAATAGGTAAAACTGGAATGAAAATTTTCAGTGTCCTCAGGTATTAACCTGTGCTATTTTCTTTATAGGCTATATTGCATGAATACAGCATCAGATTTCACGCCACATACACTCTAAAATGTTCTTCAGCAGTTCATGCTCCAGGTATCCATAATTCTGAACAGTTCTGTATGGAGCATTTTAAATTATTTTAAGCATAACATGGAGTGCAGAATAGTAACAGCTCTAAAATGCAAAGGTCCAACTTGGGGTTAACAGTTGAGGGGAGTTCAAGGTATTGAGTTTTATCTGAGCTCCCTGTAGTATTTCTTCTTTTAATACTTAAAACAGTTGCAATTCACTGCAGACTCCTTATCTGATACTTCATGCATCTGCTTATTTGTTATACCTCTGGGCTCACAGGTGGGCATACATACATACATTAACTGTTCCCTAAAGCCAAGTTTTAATCAAGTGAAATGGCTACTTAGTTTCAAATATAATGCACTTTTAAAATTATGGGACATTTTGCAATCATGTACATACAACTGACCCCTATGTAATTTATTGTGACACGATTGCATTTCTTGAAGAGACCGATGTGGGAAAAAGATCTTCAAAACCTGACCTAAATAGCATTTCTGCAAAAATGAGTCAAAACCAAAAATAAGAAGTATCATTAGAATTTCCTAGCATGGTTTCCTGTTTTGGGGGAAAACTGTCAACCCCAAAGAAAGGGCAGCTGTCTCACCGTACTGCTAGGCAGAGCCTGTGACTCTGCTGGACAGCCTGTTCCAACCCCAAGAGCATTCATATCTGGGCACTTGGTGCTGTTCTGGTCACTCGGAAAAATCATGCTTGTCGCATTGCTGCTGGGGAAAGAGAAGGTTCCTCTTCTATCCAAGTTGACAGTCCCACTGAGTTAGGACAATCTGGAGAAACATCTCTGGGCTTAAATGATAGCTGTGAGGTTTATCATCAGTCTCCTGAGAAGAATGGCTCGGTTAAGTCGGTGTTTACAATGCCTTTGCTTTCTCTGTATTTAACAGAGGTAGCGATCTACTCAACAGTGTCTAGGTCAGCACTGCTCTTGTTGATACCCTGTCTTGTTTTGCAGCTAATTCACTTTTGAAAGGAGCTCTTTTGATCCATTTGCAAAGGACTGTTTTTGCATTTCTCTCTCTGTGATGTATTTGTTTTTTATTTTCCTATATGTGCTGCGATTCCTGCAATTAAGCATGTATGTGCTTTTTGTGGTGGAAAAATTATGTGCATATATCCGAGGAATATCAAACTTTTTTTCAGGTTTTTTTCCTGTAATACATTTTTCCTTCCAGTTTAAGAAAAGATAAATTTAGTTTAAAAATATGTGAAGTTTGGGAAGGAGAAGTTGAGTTGTTAATTAAGTACTCCAGAGAAGCAGTTTTTCAGCATTAATTGAAATGTTTGTCATGGGTTTAAGCCACACCTTCTCAGTGGCCTAGACCCAGGGAGAGGGGGAATCTGTACAGGTCTTAATTGCTGAAGTGAAGCTAGTATTGGAAAGCTGCCAAGGAAGCAATTAAAAGAAATGGCCCTCGGAATACAGCAAGAAGGAAGAACTGGTCGCTAGTGGAGGACAGCAGTGGACCTTGCAGGCAGGTTGTTTAACTTACAGTTTCTAACTGGTAGCATTAAAGGTAGTAATAGTAAATAGATTTAGAATAAAAGAAAGAGGAGACTTTTTCTTTGTGCTGTGTACTGAAGTCTCCTTCCTTTAACTTCTTGCAGAATATGAAGCCACAAGATGGTGGACTTCCAGTGCTCTCTGCTGCTGGGTACCTGCTTGTTGCTAGTGCAGTGCTATGAGCTTGACATCCATAACCAGGAGCCAAAGACTGCAAATTCTAGTTGCTTCTACTCTTTACATTTTTATGATACCACCTTTTCTCTTTTGTGTTCTTTTTCAGTAGAGGCAGTGTTATTTGCATTCCATTAATTTCCTATTTAAAATTTAAACTTGCTATAAGAATTTAATTAAGCTAATCAACATAATACTTTATTTTATCCCCTTATTATATTTTTTTAGATTTGTTGGCGGGCAGTAGGCTTTCAGTAATACGTCCATGCAAAACAAACTTGAGACAATAGTTCTTAAAAATCTGTAAGGCTAATACCAAAACATCTGAAGGGTAAGACATCCAATGGAAGATGTGCTCAGTATGTTAAAATTCATTAAATCAGGGCTTTTTCATTGCTTCTGTCTTTTGAAATATGGTCTTTCTGGAAATGAAGACTGGGATTTTAATGCACTTATTCTCCACATGGGAGAATAGGAGGAAGGAGCTATAGTAAAGTATCTCTTTGCCTTTTATTTATGCTCTTGGGACACATTATCTGTAGTAATTACATATTTAGTAGAGAGGTAAGAGAGAGTTTTGGGGCTGAAAGTTCAGTGGTTTTTCCTGGTGTGTTTTATTCTGTAAGCCTTAGCTGTGTGGAGGAAGCTTAAACTGACAGTAACAGAAAGCATATTTTGTGCCTAGCCCACTGAAGAAATTACAATTCATTTGTTTAGTCCAACCTCTTGTGAAAGGTACTCTGTATAGTTTTTCTTGTTGGAAGCAAACATGAATATAAGAATGCTGATAAATTAAATTGTTGCTATAAGGTAGCCAAATGCCTGTTGTATGCTCTTGCTATTCAGACACATTCTGACCTTAATGTTTTGTCATCAGATTATAGTTTTGATTAAGTAAGGAAATGACAGTAACAAATCCTGTATAAGCTGCTCGATATTGATGATGTACACTTCTCATAGCAGTATGCATCTTGGAAACACTTTAGACCCAAAATAATCAAAGTTCACTTTTGTGAAATGAGGTATCGAACTTACGCTGTTGGATATGTCAAGATTGCCAAGGTTCATTGATTTATTTTGACTTAAGTATTAGTGTTTTGATTGTGACATGTTGGTGTCTTGAGGGTTAAGAATTCCTTTAAGTTTTTGATCTGTTATCCCAACCGCTATAGGAAAGTGTTAGAAAACTCTAGCTTCAACTGTTTCATTTTATTCATATGCACAGTTATTTTGGTATTTTGAGGTAGGATAGTAGAGAGAATTTATTCCTTGTTCTATAGACATAAGAATAGGTGCCTAGATGTCTTGTCTGCCAAGATAATTTTGGGCTAGCTATAGCATTACTCCGTGGTCGGCTGTGCCATTAACCTAGGCAAAGATTATTATTAGAATGAATTCTGACTGCAAAAGCTTGTGGGGGACTGTTGATAATGTGACACTTTCTGCCACCGTTTATAAAAAGGTGTTGCATTCAGTGGGTGACTGAAGACAGAGTTGGGCTATGTTAAATTTACTCTTCTGAGAAGTAAGAGTTAATAGAGAGGAGTGACACTGCAAATGCGGAGAAGTATTTTTAAAAGGGAAATATTTCATATGTGAAAGGTCAGCAAAAATGGAGTGCTGCAACGTCTGATGATACCAAGGGTAATCGAATAAGATACCCGGATAACTTTTCTCTACACCGAACTCTGCAAACTTTACAGACAAAAGATCTGTTCAGAGATGCAGGATTGACTGAAGAAGATGGTCATTCTGCTCCTTGAACGGTGGCTCCGATGGCTGATGCAGAGACAAGAATTGTGTGTCCAAATGACAGAGGAGACTAGCAAGACAAGCATCTGTGGGTCTCTGGGTTGGTGGTGGAGCAGCGAATTGGTCCCAGTGGGACTAATATTCTGCAAGTAACTTGGAAAGAGAAAGCTTTGCTGAAAGGCTTAGGGGCAGCCCAAGGACGTTGCTGTAGTGACTGGAGTAAGTCTGATCATGGGGATCCAGCACTATGCAGGAGAGGGCACTCGTGGTTGTCTCTGCTGATGAATTGAGGAAAGAGTTGGAAAAATTTCCTAATTACAGATTCAGTCTGTTTCTGTATCCTGACATTTTGTCTCTGCTAGAGTGTAGGAGTTAAAACAGCCTGGGGAAAAAGTAGGAGAGGAAGGGAAACTACTTTTGACTCCCCACGTTGCTTGTAAAAATAAGAGAGTTTTACCATAAAATGAGGAACGCCTTCTCTGTCATTATTTACCTCAGATTAAGTGTTCCTGGTATATGGGTGACTTCCTGCTTTGGCTGCTCATCAAGACTGCTGGACAGCAGAAATGGATAAAACGTTTCATTTGCAGTGAGCCTGGGGCATCCCATAGTAGAAGTTGTTGTGGACAGAAGACAGACGAGCCTGTGAGAGGGCTTGACTGGTGACTGTTTCACTGTGATGGGGAATGAACCTAGTTTAAGTTCTAATTAAGATTTTCCTAATGCTAGTTACAGAAATTGCTTTAATATATTTGGATTTTTATAACAATCATGTGTGCAATCGTGTGTGGGTTCCATTTTTTGGGTTTTTTTTTTTTGGTGGTTTTTTTTTTTTTTTTTTTTTTTTTTCCTCCTTCCCTGGCAAGAAATCATCATTATTAAGAAGAAAAAATTATTATTATTAAGCTTAAAATCAATATTGACCTAATACTTAGGTTTTTTCCTATGCCTAGGACCATGCCCACAGGTTGGAAAGTAGTAGGGAAAATTTGAGAAGGATGAAATATTCTCTTTATTGTGTTGTGGAAGCTCCGGTCTGTGCTCTCAGGGTATCACTGTGAGGCTTGAATGCTTTAACTAGAAGAGCTTCTTTATGGTTGGACACAACTATAAAAAGCTGTATGCTATGCTTTGCTGTTTTTCTGTTGAAGTTATCAACTTTATTTACTGTATTTAAAAACTAAAAAAATAGTATATGCTATTCAGTGTGAAAGCTTTTGTGGGAAAAAAATTTTCCTGTGGTCCTTGTGGTATTTGGGCTTGGACAGTCATAGATGAGTTGTCCTTAATATCTAGTTGGAAACTTACATGTGGTATCGCGTTAGGTTATTTTTGCGTTATTTCTGATTTGTTGAAAAGCAATATATTGAAAACTAAAATATCAAATGCCTAGATTCATTAAGCTTCAGGCTTTACATTAGAAGACTTGCTACTTGATATATACTGCTACAGTGCATCATCTCCAATTATCTCAGACTTGTCTGACGTGATGTGTAGTGTGACTACAGAACTGGATTTGCCATAATGCAGCATGACTGATCAGGTACTAGAATGTGCAAGAGTTTTCCTGTCCACAGTTAGCACTGCAGTATGTATTTTTCTACAAAGCCTTCCTTATCCCACCTCTACTTTTATAGTAGATAATACACGTTATCTTTTTATTTTTGCTGTAGTTTTTTCAGGTTTTTGTTGTATCAATTATCTTTCTGTATTGTGCTTTACTTTACAGGACTCTGGCTTCAGAGTAAGCATATTATTTCTTATGTTGCACTGTTGTTTTCTACTGTCTTTATCAGAGTATCGATGACTGGAAACTTTGCTTTTGCATAAATGTGAATGCTTTTGGGTTTTTTTGAGCAGCAATGAAATGCCTTCTTGTCTAACATGAATCAACTGACAACAATATCTAAATTTTAATATTTTTAATAGACTATCTCTTTATGAAAAGAATCATGAGATAAAATCCTGGTTTTTTTAAATGCAACAGACTTTCAAATTTGAGAATATGTTTTGCTGATGTGTAAACTGAAATGAAATGCATGACACTTTTCCATTCCTGTTTGACCTCAAATCTGAGACAATTAGGATGAATGATTAGAAATAGAAAGGAAGAGGCAAAAGAGAACTTGAACGTTGCTCTTCTCAGTGAATGCAATGGCATTGTTCATTTTGAGACAGCTGCTTGGAACTTATCTTCTAAGTCTGTGCAAAAAGAAAGACTGAGCAGCAGGTTCAGTTTCTTTGCTTGTTGATTCCTGCTGTTTCTGCACAGGATCCTCTGTAATATGCTGACGCTCTAGTCCCCTCCAGCTTAATTTAATCTATGGGTGATGTACTTCAGTGGTGTCTCTTTCGATTCACTAAACACTTGTTGTTAGGGATTTTTAAGCTTTTCCATTGGGGAAAAAGGGGAGAAAAATGATACCTTTTGAGTGGTGGAAGGAAGGGCTAACAAAATTTAAAAGGTCCATTTGGTTTATGAATAGTTGCTGTGTGCCTCTAAAAGAGCTACTCAGGCTCATGTCTTTTAAAAAAAGGCTATCTTAGAAGATCTTTGTGCTAGCTTGGCCTTAGCCAACAAGGTAATACGTCAAGTTAGATGGTAGTGAATTGACAGGGAGTATGAAAGATGTGTAGGTGGTGAAGAAAGAACAGATTTTTAGAGAATTTATGGAGGTAATGGTTAGAATCTTACAATCAGTAAACTGAAACCTGGTGGGGTTTAAAGAAACAGAAGGATTCATTCTTTATGATACATTTTTGTCATCCTTAAGAACTGAGTAGTACTTGGAACCACACTAGGTCCTCCTGTAGGTAATAGTGGACAACATAAACTGAAGTTTGCATGATATTTCAGAGTTTGTATTGTATTATGTTTCCAGTTTTATATTCCTCTTACTTAAGCAAGTAGGACAAATGTATCCAAACTTTAGCATACAATAGAAAGCTGAAGTTGTAAGTCTGTTTATCTGGATAAATTGTCTGTCTTGTTTAGGACATTATTATCCGGTAGTTTAGCCCATAGGTGCAATAAAACAACTTATGTTGGAAGAAGGTGGAGGGTCTTGTGACAGCTCTTCTGTGAGGCAACAGCTTCATTCTTTGCCATTTTAGCACTATGCTTTTTTTCCTCTCAGGAATAACTTTATTAAGGACTGTAAAATGAAACTGGCTTTATAAAATAGAAAGAAACTAAAATATTACTTTTAATATGAAGAAGAATGAACACAGTGTATCATCTTTGTTCTGTTAATAGGTATATTTTCAGTAGTTCATGTAATTCAATCTTTGTGGAAGATAGCCTGAGAGAAGAATGGAAGAGAATTTTTACATACGAAAGGAAGTTGTATAATCATATGGTTGTGTTAAACAACTGTCTGTATGAGGTTGTAATTTTTTTTCTTTTCATCCACTATGCTTATTATTTTTGAAGACTGACCCTGTTCTAGTTAAAGTAATGGTTTTATTTTCTTTGGTTTGTTCTTGAAAAATGGTCAGGTTATTAGGACGAATTTGATACGCTTTCAAATCTGATGAGTCGCTGCATGTTAGGCTGATACTTTTGACATGGTTTTGCAAGCTATCCTGGTCTGAACCAAATGGTGAACAAAAAGCAGATTTCATTGGGAGTGTAATTAACTTGTTCTAGGGAGTTTTCAGGCTTGTCCATAGTTAACTGTGCAGCCTAAGAAGTTTTAGCAGCCCCTTGGCAAACATATTGTGAAATACAGGCCTTGCTCTGCAGAGTTAACAGCCCCAAAATAATACATTGTTCTCCTGGTTTAAAAAGTTCTTTACTTCTTTGAGATTAATTTTATCCTAATACCTGTACCTTCCTGCTGTGAATGGGTCTCCATGCTTGTTTTAGTTAGCAGGAGTTGTACTGACATCTTGCCTATCATAGCAGAAAGAGAGACGCTAGTGAGCTAGTTAAGACACTACTAAGGTTATTCTCAGGCATAAAAGTGAAATCCCATTTGCTTTTTGAGTACAGTTTCATTTTCAGCACGTTCATTTTCAGCAGGCGGATTAGAAGACTGACCTTTCTGACGCTAGGTACTTAAGCAGATTCTTTGAATGTTTTTTTCATAAGCCTTTTCATTCAGTCCTGGAGAGATTGATGCTTGCATGGTTACCTGTATTTTTGTTTTATTGCAATTTGTGGCTGGTCTGTGTTTTAGTCTAGAAGTTATTTATAATACATAAAAATGAAACTTATCTAATAAGTATCTCCGACTTTAATGTGTGAATTCGTAATTTTGTGTGTCAGAACAGCTTCTGGTCTTTCTTTTGAGTGTTGTAGATTCTTGCATTCTTGCCCTCAGGATTTTTTTTTCCTATTTTAATTCCTATGCGTCTTGCATTGCTATGTTTTTGCTAGAACAATACCAGAAATTTATGGGATCCTAAGCGTTCCAATATAAATAATATTTAAAAATGCATTAATCCTTACTATATATATTTTTCATGTCTGAATGAGTCTAGCTTAATATTAAATTATGTACCTAGCATTTCTTTGTTACTGGTGTTGACAGTGTTAAGCTAGTTTGGGGATGTTATTGAATAAAAAAGAAGATAACGAATCAATTGAACATTCCTGTTCTCACCCACCCCCACCCCTGCCATCTTGGAAACGGAGATGACAGGAAAAAAAAAATAGATTACTTAATAACATTTAAATAAACCTGCAAACAGTCACCAGTGCAACAAAATGATGCGTGGGTCATTTTTAAATTATACTCCTGTTTCTAAAAGGGATCACTAGGGAGGATAAACATAACATACGTACAGTAATGGACCAGTGCTTTGTACATAAATTTGATCTTTGGAAATAAGTATGCCAATAGTGTGTTGGTATCTTAGCAGTGTGAATAGTGATCTTCTATTTTATTTTGTTAAATTAAGTGTGTGAAGCAACAGCCGTAGGCATTGGGCAACACATTTAAGAAAGACTAGCCAAACCCCAGTAAATATTTTCTACCTGCTTTTGAAATCACTCATGTTACCCAGTGTATTGCTGCATAATTGTGACCTAACTGTCCCAAATTTGCTGCTCGTGTTTTCAGTATGGTGATTCTCAGTATCAGCTGCCTTCCTGTACATCCGCATAACAAAATATTTGAGAATGAAAATGTGAATGTTCTTTAGGTCCATAAAATGATCCTAGTTACTTGAACAGGAATAAAAAACCAGATGATGTTTGTTTTGATGAATAGTTTTCTAGTTATTGTGACAGCTAAGGTAGTTACAGGGTGTATTTTAAGGACAAGTTCTGCATAATATCATAATTCAGATTTTGTTTCAAGGTGTGTGGTAAAGTCCGTATTTCTGGTTTACCTCAGTGAAAAACATCAGAGTGTAAGTAAAACTAGTTGTTTGTGGATTCAGATTTCCTGCTGTGAATGCTGCATTATGTTCTGGATTTCATCAGTTTAAAGCGGATTTTCAAATTCTTTTTAGCTCAAACATACGGCCAGACTATGCGGATACAAGCTTTCATGAGTTCAAAATGCATACCTTCAGTCGCGTGACGTCTTGCAAAGTCTGTCAGATGCTTTTGAGGTAAGATTTTTTAAGTTTTATTTTATTCCCAGGTGAAATACCTGAGTCAAAGGAGTATGTGGAAACACATGGCTGGCTGGTTACTTGTGCAAGACAGACAAGCTGTGAAGTCGTATGTAGTATTTCTTGTTGTATTGACAAGTTTTTATAATCAAATTTCCAAATATTAGCAGGAGTGGTGTTAAAAGCTCAAAACCTCAAGATGCTCCTCATTTATCAGAAGGCTGCTTTATAATGATTCTTAGATGAGAATTGCTTTATTTAATACAGGATTTCTTATATAAATGACAACCGTTTTGTACAGTTTTGACTACCATGGCTGTTCCATGGGTCCCGTTGCTGTAGACCACCAGTCACAAGAACAGATGGAATATTTTTTCAGAAAATCAGATGATGATGCTGCTCATAAATTTTTGATATGGGGAGATTGCTTTGTGAGACAGAAAATAACTGTGAGGCATTAACAGGCATTTCTGAACCAGAGATAGGTAGACAAATTGAAGACGTCACAAAGCTAGATAAGAAACGCCAGCAGGCAACTAATGCTTTTATGAACAAGGATTTGTAAGGCTAACTTAAGCTAAGCAATTCCATGTTTTCTGCCTCTTTCCTCTGAAATACACGCATGCTTGCACATCTGTAGTTTCTCATTTGTTATTTGAGCTATCTTTTAGGAGCTACCTTGTTTTTTTGTAAATATGGAATGTCCAATGGTAGAGAGGCATGTATTGAACCTAAAATTCATACTCTTACGTTGGAGATGCAAAAGCTTTGTAAACTTTGGCCAGTTCAGGTGCTCACGTTGCATATTGTTGATGTTCTGAAAAATGTAGCCACAGCACTTTTAGAAAGGGCATTTGAAGTATGGGTAGTTCTTTTGTTACCACAGGCATAGAATAAAATAACCTCAGGTATGTTCTTCCTTGTCATGTGTGTCGTTTTTCTTTAGCAACCTTCTTCCTGAGCAGTTAGACTGACCTGGATTTTCAGAGATTTTTTTTTAGATGATTCCCCCCCCCCCCAATGCAATAAGGTC
>JAVKLA010000090.1:25044215-25078168 GCA_034782735.1 Sagittarius serpentarius
ATCTACAGAAAATCAGCTGAAGCCTGATGTCTCGCTACCAGGTCACAGACGACAGCTAAGTGCAAAAGACAACTTCTGTAATTGAAGCAGTAGAGTTAAGTCCTTGTGTCTCTGTTACTGCAGTAACTGCTGTGGCTGAGAAATGGCTGTCTTGCTTTCAGGACATAGCCCACGTGATGCTGTGCTGTTCTGCATAAGCATGCCAATTTGCTCAAAAAGAGCTTGGGTACCCCCAGGTGCTACCTTGTGGTGTATAGACATGTCCCTGGATATCTAAGTTGTATTGAAAGCCTACTGGACTTAGCCTCATAAAGTGCCTAAATCATGTTTTAAAATGGATCGTCATTTTAAGCTTCAAACATAAGCTAATGTGTAAATACTTGGAAAAAACCCCCTGAACCTTAGTGCCTAATCTTTAAGTGGGGATAAAATCCTAGTCTTAGAAGCACCTGTAGTGAAGGATAATGTTATGTCCTATACTTTTATCTAAAGAATCTTGCATTTCTGTGTAGCAATAAGGAAAAAAATAAAAATGGAAGACTGCATTAAAATATTTTTATACTTTCTACTTACTTGTCTTTAAGTTTGTGTATTCCAATACTTAAAAATATTGAGCTTCTGAATTTAATTGAAAATATATTTCATCACTAACAGCCTAGAAATTGCTGTGGTAAATAGCAGTTGCTGTACATTTCGTTCAGGTTTAGCTTGTTCAATCCTGTGTTCCATATGAGACACCTGATTTTCCTTTGAAGCTGAAGGTGTCATGTTAGACTAGGATGCATAACCACTCCAAACTGGTCAGGATAATCTTGGAGACAGATAAGTCTAGTGCAAAGAGTAAGCAAATACATCAGTAGATGGAACTCATATAATTGCTCAGAGGTACATGTGAAAAAACAGTTCCCCTTTTAGCCATTTAGTGAATCGTATCTAAGAGAAAAGCCATGCACAAATCTGAAAATAAAGCAGTTTCCTCACACTCAAACTCAGATTCCAATTCGTTAAGGGGAACAGGAGAACATTTAGAGTAAGGACAGTGAATCTTTATTTAGCAGCTCTGAATATTTACTAAAGTGTACCCGAATCTCTCTCTCTCTCTCTTTTTTTTTTTTTAATGAACAAATATAAAGTCAAGAGTGTTTGCAATACAACCTATAAACTCCTTAATGCTTAAACATATATTCAAACGTACAACTTTCTTGAAATGGATCTTATTCTTCATGGTGTCTAGGCAAATTCCCATTGAGATGAAATGAAGTGTAGATCTATAGTAGGATAGACACATAATGGTTCAAGTGTACTGTGCCAAAGTTGCTTTGGGCTAAATTTTAATGGAGATTGTTATTCTACTAGTAGTCCAGAAGAACTATGTGGTTGTGATTTTTAAATGGCTAGTAGTGACAAAAAGCAGATGAGCTGCTTGTCAGTTGTCACTTTTTCTCGAGCCTTTAAGGACTATCATTACACAGAAGAGCAAATGACTTCTAATACCTTCTGCCATGTCTCTTTATTTCCTTTATGCGTGGAGTTTATCACCTCTAATGTATCACTACCTAATTTTATTTTACAGGGGAACATTTTATCAAGGCTATTTATGTTCTAAGTGTGGAGCTGGAGCACACAAAGAATGTTTAGGAAGACTAGACAATTGTGGCAGAGCTAATTCAGGTGGTAAGTCATTTTTATTGTTAGAATACCATTTTTAATTAGGACATAAAACTTCCTAGATATAATTAAGGTTTAATTTACCTCTAATTTGTGTTTATTGTAACATACATACTTGTGAAACTACCATTTATAAGCACAATTAGAATTGCATTTAGAATTCATAGGGATTTTTATTGCTACTAAATTGAAATGTTTGAAAGCACGACAGAATTGTTATAGGTCAAACCCAATTTCTTCGTCAATGTCGTATACAACAAGGAATTGCTCTCTTTTTAATCGTAGACTGCTCATATGTAACACCTACTCTATGGTATATCATCTATCATCCTCGTGGTTCTCCCTTTATGTCTATGTCAATTTTCATATTATCCTCTCAGATCCTAAAGCTGGCTGTTTGTGTTGCCTCAGCTTCCTCTTTCATCTCTTTGGTTTCCATGGTTTCTGTCCACTCAGAATATTCACAAAAAGGTGATTGATGGTGCTCTGCTTCGCACATCTAAGGACCTTTTTTTTTTTCTTCCCCCTTTTCTTTTAATCAGTTGCTGTATTCTCTGAATTTCTTTCCTGGCCATTGTTACATTGCACTTCCCCTGTTCTTCTGCTCTTTGGGACGTTAAGGATTCTTCAGCTACCATTTGGTCTCCCTCAGATGACTCCAAATTTGACCTCTTCCCTTTCTGCTCAGTATTGTGTCTGAATTATCTCTCTGACATCTTCTGGATCTCCCACTGCTAATCCCAAATGTTAGCTCTCATTATTTGCCCCCCCGTCCCTTCCCTGTACGTATTCAATTGGTGGCAGAGAGTTTGTTACACTCCAGCCAGGTAGTTGCATAACTGTAGTGCCATTTTTGACTCTTCCCTCTGTCCAGGTTCTTAACTATTTTTTCTTCTTTCCAGAGATGATTTGGTGCTGATGGGGGAGACAACTAACACACACCCCCACCCCCAAATTTCCCTCACCATTAATATGTTTGAATTCCTGTTGTTTGAATGTGTTTGAAAGAGAAAAGCCGTTGGAACACACGACAATTTCTGGAAAGTGTAGTTGTATATGTTGGGGCAGTTTCTAATTAATCTTCTCACTTCTCTAAAACCTGTACATTCCTTTCCAGAATTATTTCGTAATGGTTTGTGAAGTTTCTCATGTCTTATATCTCACATAAGCTACTACAGCCTCCTCCATTGGGTTATTTTCTTTTTGACATTACTAGCTACAATCCTTGCAAAATGCTATTGTAGAGAGAATCTCTCTCCCATTGCTTGAATTACATCATGACTTCATCCACTGCTCTTCACTAAGCTGCTGCCTCGAGATTTTGGTTCTAGCTTTTTGTTCTTTTCAAAATTGCATAGGCTTGTTTCTGTCTTTGACCCTGTTCACATTGTTTCCTGAGTTCTACTTTGCTTTTGGCTCACTGTGCTATTTGCCTGCTCCATTCTTTCCTGAAATCATCAGGGTGGCAGGTACTGACTTCTGCAGTCATTGAACTTTTTCTCAGTTGCTTTGCTGTATTGGAGATCTTCCATGCTATCCTCCCAAGTCTGGACTTTTAAAAAATAATCTTCTGTAGGTCTGGAAACCATACAAGCAATCACAGTATTTTTCATTGAAATCCTTTTTGGAACGCAGGGTTTTCATAGAACCTCCTACAGATATTCTCAAGAAAACAAATATTTAAAAATATGTAAAAAATTGGAATATTTTAAAACAATTACATTTAAATTGATAGAGTGGAAAACCAAGCACATACTGCTTTTCACAAGACAGCTATCTTCTGTTGTATAAACCACGCCTACTTGTACTTTTTTCTTTCTTTTGCACCTTCTGTCTTAATTGCTTTTGTAGTTTTTATTTTAATTGGATAGCTGGCACCCCAGGAGGCAGGAGCTTGTCTTTCTATTCCTCTGTAAAGATCTGTGGGCACAAATGGTGCAATGTTTATCAGTAAGAATGACTGTAAATGCCTAGATAACACAAAGTCTGATTTCTTGCAGTTTTCCTGCATATATACTTTAGTAACCCTGTGCACTTGCTAGATGGAACAAAATAAAGAAAAAAACCCCCACATTTCTGTTTCTTTGTAAGTGGAATAAATTACCATTTTACAACTTCAAAGCAGCAGAATGTTATTTTGGATTTTCCTTTAAATCATTGCCCTGAATTTCGTAAGATGATACTGTACTGAGTCTTTCTTTAGTGAAATTGGAAGCAACTGGATTAAGATACTGTTTTGTGTTACGTGTTTAGCTTAGATCCAGGTGTTCTGCTCGCTCTTCAAATTTCTTTTCAGTCTATTTTTCTTCTATGCAAAGGCTTCCAGATTTCTGTAGCTCTAGTACAAGCTAGAAGAGTTGTATATCTTCCACCTGCTCATGAGGCAGAATGACGAGGTGCTAGGCTGTGGCTTCCTTACAGCCTGCTCTGAGAGTAGATCGTAGCTGCAAAAACAAACTCTGAATTACAGTTCTTGCCTTGCTCCCCCTTGCTCTATGAATGAGTGAGTATGGAAATGAGAAATGGTTTTGCCTACTTTGCTGAAAATGTGCCCTCTCTACCTGATGAGCGACTTCGGCCAACGAGTAGGAATGGAAATCTTGAGATTTTTTTTTTTCTCTACTGTTTTCCATTTTTTCTCTATTTGCCTTTTTAAAGAAGGAAGTGTTGATTGAGCAGTGCTGCCCATTTATAATGAGCACAGAGTAAGGAAAGGTTTAAGGAGAAGCTTTACCAGTTCCTACTTCCCTATATGGTCTAGAAGGGTATGGGACAATTCAGATTAAATACTGGTTTGTGCAACGAGTATGAATGATTTAACGGAGCTATGTTTTCACTTTTCCAGAGCTATGCTGAGAAATGAGGTTTCCCATAAGTTATCTGCCATGCCAGCTAAGTTATGACATGTTAAAGGAATGCAGACAGAAAGATATCATGTAAAATCCAACATTTTCACTGCCTTTTATGGAAAAAATATGCTCTACATGCACAAAATTCTAACATAGTTTTAATTTTGAAGCTTTTCCTTTTGAAATCTTTAGAGAAATTGTTTTATGATAAATTTAATTTTTCTAAGGGTGCCATTTGCTGCTCCTGTGGGAAATTAGCAAAGGTGGCCTGAGAGTGCTATTAGCTAAGAAACTGTGGAGCATAGCTGGAATGCTTCAATAGTAGAAAAATGCCTGGAACATTTATTGTATCGCTATGTATTTCTTTTGTTTCTAGGGGACCATTACAGCTTTTTTCACAGGGTATAATGGACATGAAAAACAATCATCCATTTAGGAAACTGGACATTATTATTCCCTGGTCATGTGGTATTAGTTACGGCCACAGACATGGAATGAATGTATACCTATCCCATGGTATATGTGTGGTCTGTCTAATCTGGTGTTCTGTCATTCTGCCAATGGTTGATTCCAGATGCTTCACCAGGAAGTGCAGTCCTCTGTGTGGTTGACAATGCCCAGGAATGATACTACTTTCTTAATCCTCTTAAATTTTCTTTTGATCTTTTTGGTGTTCTAAGAGTTTTTAGATCTTGTTAATGCTTTTGCATAGCTTCCCTATTTTTGTCGATAGAAATATCTAACTGTGTTTCAGAAGTTTTGGAACAGTGAATTCTGTAAAATTTTTGTTTGGCTTTTGTTTTTTGTTGTTTTTTTTTTTGTTGGGTTTTGTTGGTAGGTTGCATATCTTATCCTGGTTACGTTTGACCTTTTTTACCTTTTTAATTTAACATGTGACTTTGTGGAAGTCTTCACTGCCTGCTTTGGTATGATACACTATTTTGTAACTCCTCATGACCTCTTATTAGTATACTTTCTGAACTGAATAGTCTTAAATGTTTTTTTTTACTGTCTCTTCATAGGTGGAACTTTTTCCAGGCCTCAAATAATTTTCATTTCCATTCTGTAGACCTCTTCTATTCTAGAGGTCTGTTTGAAAAGAGGTGATCAGAATTCAAAACACTGCAATGAGAATATGCCATTAGGTTTCTTAAAGGCATTTGAGTTTTCCTCAGCATTTTCTGGTTTTGTACAGTCTAAGTTTTTGTTTTCTTTTTAGACCACTGAGCAGATGTTTTTGCTAGCCTTTCTGAAATGATGCTTACAACTTCCATGAGTGGATTAAATCTTTTTGTATTTCATTCCAAGTCACAGTTTGTGAAAATTCAAAAGACAGACATCCAAAGACAGATGAAACCTTTAGAATGACAAATTTAATAAGTGTCAGATTTAGATGATACACTTGTGAGAGAAACATTGACAAAATCTGAAGATAAATTGTTGTCTTTTCATGCTATGCCTTATACACAAACATATGCCAGCTCTGCAGATGTTTTGCTTCAAAGAAGGCCAGTTCAACAGACTGTAGAAGTTGCAGTGATAAAAGATGCAGAGTTAATCAGTTGAATTAATAAATAGAACAAAATATCTACATTTAGCCTTTGGGTTTTTTGTTATTGTTCCTGCCCTTGTTGCTGTAAATTGGCAGTGCTGGTTGAAGTCTTCTGTGCTCATTTTTGTCATTACTGATTTAAATTTTTTTTTCCCCTGAAATGCTGCCCTGTACATGCTCAAGTAGTCCTCTGCATTTTCATGTATTTTCCTTTTTTTATGCCTATCACTTAATTTTTCTATGACTTGAAATCCTCCATGCCCCCTCTTTTTTGCTAATGTTCTGATGAACTCCTTCAAGTCTGATTGTACAGCCTTAAACACAAGGCCTTACAAAATCATTAAACTCAAGGATTATGAAATGGATGCACATATTTCTCTGACAGGGCCATTTATAAGGACGTATGTGTTCTTTTATTGAGCAGCTGATGTGGAGGTCTCGTCGTCTTCTCAGCTGTGTTCCTCTGCCTTATTTCAAGACACAGGACAATTTTACTTATCTGGTGATGCTCTCCCACTAGTTGGAGGGGTTTATATTTGGGTATGGTTAAGACTGGGACCTTTGGTAAGCAAGCATGAGTAAGACATGCCTTTAGCAAAGGGGAGAAGCTGGTCTCCCTCATTATTCCCACTTTCACTGTACAGGTTGTTCTGTGGCCCTTGCAATTTCTGCAGAGGTCTTCAGGATTGATAAAACAGTATCACTCTGCCCAGAACATACTGTAGAACTTCAGTCTGTTTCCTAGTCTAAACCAGCAGAATTAACAATCCACTTCTACTGCCAGACTGGCATTTTTCCAAGTCCATCCAATTATATTGAATTAAGTATTCTCAGGCAAATGTTTGCTGGTTCCACAGACTATTGAATATTTCAATTAGATGAACCTCCAATAACGGCTCTAGAATCTGAAAATGTTTTGAATATTTTAAATACGGTGCCAAACCCACAAAATTTTGTTCTTTGTATCGCTGTTCTCAGGGAATGTTAGAAGCATTTCTCATCAGGGCATAAATGGATTAGAAAAACATTAACTGGGCATTTTAATAGTAATTTTTAGTTAAGGTATGCGTGATTCCTTTCTCCTTCAGATAATTCAATTTGAAAAAGTACTACATTTCCTTAAAAAAGAAGTTTCTTTAGCTGTGTGATGAACCTGAAAGAAAATGTTACCATATGAATGGGTTAAGTTTAGAGTTGCTTTCATATGTTAATGTATATGCCCAATAATATAGTCTATGCTGATTATGTAATAATTGCTTGCTACAGCACATTAGAGATTATTCATAAAAAGCATGTGGTTTTGACATCTAAAAAGAAACCAGCAGCTTTCACTGTTTACCTTTTTGCTGGCTTGATCAACAGTTGCAAAATTGCTGGCTCTCCTCCAAACCTACCATGTCAACAGAACTGACAAGTGAATGCTCAAGTCCCAGAATGTTCATTGGAGTTATGCCTCTTTTTATTTAACTGCAGCAAAGGTTGAGCTGTGTTGTTTAACTAACCATCCTTGTTCAACCTGAACAAAAGTCACTTAGGGGGCTTGATATTTTGTGCAGAGTCCTACACTATGGTACTTCTAGGTCATGATTTGCTTTTCTTCTGATTATGCAATGACTGGCTAAATGACCGGAAAGGAGCAGGTGGTCCCACAGCTCCTTCGGAGTGGCTTACTTTATAGTTCCTGCATTTTAAATATTTTGAATTTTCTTTTCAAATAGGAAGGTGAGTAGTTTAATGCATATCCTTCTTATTTACTCTCCATTTAGTTAGCATGTAAATCCAGCTGCTTTGTTGCATCCCTGAGGAGCAGCTTACTCCCATTTTCCGATCTGTGCTCCCTCACTTATCGAGGCCAGCTGCTGCTCCTGTTGCTTTTGTAGTAAAAGATAATTATCAAAATGGGACCCAATGGTATCATGGCCTCAGTGAATAAACAAAAAAAAAACCTAAAAATTGTGCTGAACTATGGCAGTAAAAGTAGTTTGCTGTCAGAACTGAGAACTTGCTCACTTGATAATTTCATTGGCACACTGGTGATGAGCAGGAACTTAAATTAAAATTGTCCTGTGTAAAATATCTGCTCGTGGATATACCCAGCCACTCGTTTTTTCTATTTATTTCTGTTTTTAGAAAATAAGCCTTTTTTGCTCTTGTACTTGTTTAACATTTGGAAAAAAGATCTCTCGTGAGGAAGCAATTCATATAATTCAATACAAGATATTCTGAATACAGGAATATTTGAAGTGTAATGAAATGACAAGCACGTGTCTTATTTTTTGAATAGGCTTTTATGTGGAAATACAGATACTGAATATTTTTCTGTTCCTGAAGTGCTAATAGTGAAGTCACAAATGGCATTTCCGTCCGTCAGAGTTGGCAAAGTTTTGGGCTTTCTTTTTAATCCAGTTCCCCCTACCTTCCTTTTCATGAAATTTATTTTATGTACATTGAGGAGTATTTATTACCTTCCTGTGTAGTGATTTCTTGAATCCAATTATTGAAAGTTAATCAATGAGTTTCTTAATTATTTATTATGAAAAGTGTTGGGATGCTGTAATCGCCAAATGGAACTCGTTCATCTAGTGAAGTTTGGGATATTTCCTAAAGGTAAAAATAATATTCAACAGCAACCATTAAAAATCAGATTCATTCATTCCCATTGGAGGATAGAATGACATTTCCATTTCATTTTTTTGATAAGAGATCTGCAGAACTAAATATAGGCCATTTAAAAAAAAAATTAAAAGGAAAGAAAAACCCTATTCTGGATTTGAAGTTTTGGCCCCTCTGTGAGTACTTAACTAAATGACTTCCCTTGAAGTCATTTATAATGCTGAGATGAAACATTCAAAATAGGTGATTTCATTTAGATTTTGGCAAAAATTCTGAAAGGCATATCAAATTGCAAAAGTAAATACCAAAATTATATTGAATTTCAGCAGCACTTAGGCAACTAATTCCCTCAGGCTCCTTAGAAAAACCTCAGTAGTCTACCTGCATCTCCTCCTTTGGGGCTGGCTTATTTTCTTCTCTTTGCTCACTATACAAATGCAAATTAATACTTTTGGAAAGGTAATAATCATAAAAGTGCTTTCTGCAGATGATGAGATGATGCGTCTTTGGCGCACTGTATGAGAGAAGGAACAGTGACTGAAAGCGTACGTGAGAAGAGAGCTCTGCCAGTGGTAAACAGGCTGTGCCTCCCCAGCCTGGCCCGGAGTCCTCAGCTGCCGTGCTTCGTCTCGGCATGCCTTATCGTCTTTGCATAAACCGCTAGAAAGCCAAATCATTGTTTTTCCCACACTTTACTATGTAATGTAATTTTTTTTTAGCAGAACAAAATCTGCTTGCAGTTAAAGCTTTTTAGTTGATTTCCTCTGAGTATGGCTTACTGTTTACAAGATACTACAGGAAAAGTTTTCAAATGTGATGAGGTACAGACCAGGCCTGTGCAGTTTGTGCTTTGCCTCAGTAGTGTGCGCAGTGCTAGAGAATGCATACAGGTAAATACAGCTGTGTGTGCTCTGATAAGGCACCGAACGAAAATCTAGAGTACACCCAAATACCTGTTATCAGATTAGGCATTCAAGGAAAAATGTAAAAAAATACTCCTTTTTGTGTCTTCTGTGACGTGTGGTGGTGTGTGCGTGCAAAAGTATTACTGTCTTGATGCCGTCCTTCTGATCACCCACATGACTTCATTTTTTTTTCTCCTCATTTTTAAATAGTACAAGGAATTTCACAGCAAAAGAGGCAAATAAAACACCAATGGCTTCGGAGTCTGTGGTATACTAATGCAATGCTGAATCGAACTTAAACCTTAAAGACACGAAATGTAGAACATTCTGAAGCTAAAGGCGTACATCTTAACCTTGATATACGTTGGCGTGCTATGAAAAGACAGAGACAAGAAAAGGTGTAAACTTGACTTGCAGGGAAGAACTGGCTCTTTTGAATTCCCACCAAGTCAGTATTTATCAAGTACATTTGAAACGTTCTAGAAGTTTATACAGTTCGGTGGCCTAGACTGCCATGCCAGCGCTGGGGCGCGCAGCATAACGTGCAGCGCGCGGAGCCCTTCCTCGGCGGCTGGGCGCAGCCCGGCGGGACCAATGAGCGGGGAGGAGAGCGCGGCAGGGTTTGCACAACAGGACCTGGCGCAGCCCCCGGCTGCCGGGGCGGCTGCAGGTATCAGGTAGCGAAAGAAGGCAGCGGTGTTGTCTGTAATGCAACACGGTACAGACTGAGATTGCTGTATAAAAAGCGTACGATTTATAATCGCTAATAATGCCAATTTTTACTTATGTTTCAGAACACGGGAACCTGAAACATGAGGTAAGGATTTGTTTTCCTTCGCATGTGATGTTTGTTTTGTTGGTGACATAAGAGCTCCTTATTTACTTTGTGCAAATGCTGTCGGAGCAGGTATGTTTCTCTTCTGCATTTAACGACAGATTTCTTTAGAGTGGTGGAAAACCAGAAGTTGTCTAAGAAACAAGGTGTTCATAACTAAATATAAATGTATTCTGTTCAAAGTGTGAGTCAGTTTTCAGTTATGGCTTAATGCTGAGAGCACTGGAAAGGGTGGAGATGTGTTTTTTAAGTTACAGGTAAAAAACATACACTGCTTCACAACTGATGATCCTTATTGTTCCTTGACTAAATCTGGCAGTAGAGTTAAAAGTAATATATATATTTATTATTATTATTTTTTTTTTTTTTTAACGCTAGTGAGTCCTGCTGGAGTAACGTTCTAGTTTAGCAGTCTCTGCCACACCAGACTGCGGGGCGACGGAGGATCGGCAGGGCAGTGTTTGTCACTTCATGTAGAAAGAGTTTAGTTGCAGAGCTATCTAGTGGTTATGGAATTTATATAATCCGGAGAGAATGGTAAAGTGGGCCCTGTGCAGAGGACCTGCTGTGGTGCAGGTAGTGTACCTTGCTGTCAGCCCAAGGAGGCTGCAAGCTACCCTGGGTTATTTTCTCGCCAGCTCCTGGTGCCTTACCACTGAAGTACGGAAAGGTGCAGCAGTTAGGTTTTGTCTGCCAGCTCTGACAAAAGAGAGGAAGCACTTTAAATGTAGAGTATAGTAATTTCTAACATCTCTTTTAGATCAGAAGTTTATGGTAGTTTAACTGCTTAAATGACATGCTGGTTATGAACAGCATACAAGCATGTATGTTACTTCTCTCCCTAAGCATGTATGTGTTTGGTGCTGTTGCTAAAACGGGTAATGGAGTCAGGAGGATGTTATTGCTGACGTGACTGGTGCAGGAGGGAGTTGTGCGCAGGGCTGACCGTGTCCGTGCGCTCTGATGTTTGAGCTGTTTCGGTGTCGCTGCGACCCCAGATGGCGGTGGGGGCTGGGTGAGGGGAGCCCGGCACCTTCTGATGAGCCCCTTGGCTGTGGGCCTCAGGCGGGTGCAGGCCGCAGCAGCGGGCACCAGCTTCCCAGGGGCCTGGCAAGGGAAGGGCGAGGCAGCCCAGGAGGAGCTCTGGGCGAGGAGAGGGCTGCGCTACCACAGACCGTGCCTCTGCCGGAGATGCTGCTGCCTGCCCGCTCTCCTCGCTGCTCCCTCAGCCATGCCTCCTGCCGTGTGCTGCCCGGCTTTTCATGTCTCTGCCTAGGAATACTTGCTAAGTAAGGGCACTCTAAAATATGGGATCTACAGCATGGTCCCTTTGCTTAACACTGTCCCAGTACTGTAGCTGACAGGCAGTGTTGGAGAGCTGTAAACAGCCTTCTGGACGAGGTTGGCAGACTCGATAAAGCTAACTGTGGTGAACATACTGTGGCTGGATGAAGAAAATACATGTGCTGGTTGTATCTAATCCCTCTGGCTCCTTGGCTTCTCAACCCCTAGCTTGATTGGTAAATCTCTTTTGTGAGGAAAAAATAGTTTCCTTTCTGGAGCTATTGATTTATTTTTGACTATCGAGTTGATCCAAAACATCAGGATTGCTTTCATTTTTACCAAGACTCTTGTTTAAGTGCCTGCTTTAATTCTCTCTGTTCAGACGGAAACTTGAGCATAGGTGAGGATCTGTCATTTTGGAAAACATGGATTTAGATTTCATACCAGTAAGGTAATAGAATCTACTGGTACTGCAACGTATTTAAGGGTATTGAGCATGTTTTCATACAGCTCAAGAATTATTTCCTTAAAATTGCTTTCCATCTGGTCCTTTGGTGTGTGTGACTTATGTTGTCATAGAATTACTGTGGTTTTTTTTTTCATTTCAGTTAAACATTTCTGTACCTTCCTTCATGCTTGCTTTTCCCACTCCTGCCCCTTTCCCTCTCTTGTACAAAGCCGAGGTTACTCACCAGTCTGCATCAGTCCTGATCAGCAATACAGCCTCAATTTAAAAAAAAAAAAAAGCTAGGATAAAATTGAGCCTTTTGTTCTTATTCAGTAATATTACCTTTATTGTAACAGCAGCTTTAAATTTTACTTCTTTCCACTCCAGATGAAACAAAACTTGCATTCTTTCTTTAGAGTGGTGGCATACAGAGGGAGTATGTCCAAAGACTCAAGAGTCTGAAAGCTGTTTTTAAACCAAGCTTTTCATTTTGCCAGCTTGCTACAGGGCTTAGTAATTTGGTTGTGCCTCAGGTTACTGCTTTCAGGCCTGCCTCAGTGTGTGTCCTGCATCAGCTTATATCAACTGCAAGTAAATCGGAGCAACCTAATTGTTCCCTTTGTTATGCAACATGCTTTTCTCTGCTTCATTTGATTGAAAAATAAATAAATGCATGAACCTTCATGCAAACTACCAGTTAAAACAAGTTTGCAAAAGCAGATCAGTATTTCACAGATAAGCGTTATTTCACATTGAAATTTTCAGGGATCCATATTAGGTGTCTTGGAGTACATTTAAAAAAAAAAAAGCCTCAGTCTTGTCAGAGAGTTTCTGATTTCAGACAGCGCTGGTTCATCCAAATTTGAAAGAAAGAGGGAGGTGAGTTACTAAATACATTTAACTACTTGCCCAGAAAATAAGAAAATTAAGAATTCTGTAGGAAATTCTAGCTACATTAGGTGCAAAGTAGGAATAGTGAAAGTTTCTACCTTATTAAAGCAATGCAAGCAGCTTCTATACTTTTGTGTTTGTGGACACCATCTGGGGCAGATAATGCCAAATGCTGTATTTTTCCTCTACCCTGTTCATAAATGATTAAAAAATAAATTTGTTCCTGGTGTCAAAATATGTTGATGTATGAACAAACCTTCTATGGACTAAGAATCTTTTGAGCCTAGTGTCAGAAAAAATGGGGTATATGGAAAAAAAGTCTACGTTACTAAGAATATTTCTGAAAGTATGATCTTTCTACAAGGTAAAGATAATTGTGTTGGTGGTGGTTGGGGGAAATAACTTAAGAAAACCAGCTTTGCTTAGTAGATTGTGGGAATGAAAGGAGTGCAATGTGCCTACATGAAAACATTTTTATTCATATCCTTGATTTGTATTTTTGCTATGCAGAAACGAACGAATGGAATTAGAAGAAACTCTAGACATGTGGACCCAGGTTTGTGTCTTGACTTCTTAATAGTTAAACATTAAATAAAAAGAGCGAGAAAGCTGTAACTCACTTTATCAAGTTGCATTGTAATGCACACAGTGTTGAGAACTTTCTTTATTGCTAAAGCAGTGAAAGTCTAAAGCGATTGCTCTGTTTGTGATTTCAAAGATAAGGTCAACCGATTGAATTCTAATTTTCTTTCCTTGTTTTTTTAAGCAGTGTTTCAGTTCTGTCTGAACAACTAAATGCCTCTGGGTTTTTGGTTAACATGATCCACCCAACTGTACTCTGCAGTTTTAAAAGAAATAACTAAGTGATGAAAAGCAGACAGTTGCTTATAAAGCTTAGGTTCTGATCTGCAAAGTTGTGGGTATTCTCAACTCTCTTAACTGTAGTGGTGCTCAGTGCTTGGCTGTATTGAATAAGAGATGCCCTTCTAAAAGGCATAAACCAATTGCAGTCTTATGTAAAATTTCAAAGTGATTTTATTCTTCCTGTTTATAGTAGGTAGTTTTGTGGAATCATGGCAGCAGCAGCCCTTACGAAAATTAAATGCTTGCTTATAGACTGTGTACTCAAGTGGGTGAACATTTCCTCTGGAGACCCATTCTGTGCCTGTATAAAATACTCTATGGTTTTCAGTGTAACTGTGTGATATTTTTAGTGTCCTTTTTTTATAGTAATTACATTTCTGTCCTTTAGGTTTCTTGTATAGTTTCATTACTGGAGATTTGTTATGCAGATATTATTTGGAATAAAACTAAGCTGTGGATTATTAAATATTTCTAGATATGGACACCTGAGAACAGTTGGGAGTCAAACATTAAACACGATGGCAACTCTATACACCACATTACAGCCTGGCAGAGCTAAGCACTTTTCAAAAAGTAGGAATGCTGGTTGTGCCACTAGCATTGCAGCTGCCTTGGCTCTGAAAGTCTAAATGTTGTAACTAGCTGAAGCAGACCACACCTTTCTTACTCAGCTCCCTGTGACATGTTTTGGAACACGTATCGTCCCTTTATTCCCTCTAGCAAAAAAAAAATTGCTTCATAATACTCCTAAATTGTTCTGTGTGTTGTTGACTGAAGCCATTAAAGAAAAATGAAAAAGATGAGCACCCTGTAACTGAAAATCAATGCAGTCAGAGGGGGAAACATCAAGAATATCAATTAAATAATGCAGAAGAGGATAAGTATATTTCTTCTAGGTGGAACTGTTTGAATTCTTCCAATTCAGTGGTATGTGTTGCAGTGAAGTGTAATGTGTTGAGTCCTAAAAGGTTAAGTGATTTAGCTTTGAGAACTTTTTGAGTATACTGATGGGTTTACTTGCTGTTGAAGTCTGGTGGAAGTATTTACATGATCTTTATATACAAGGATACTTTAAAATTAGTTTTTATTGAAGACTAAGTACCATTCAAATCACCAGTCACTGAATTAAACAGATGTTTAAAAGCTGTGTGTAACCAATGCCTAAAATACGGTTCTGCTCCCCCCTGCCCCTGTCCATTTACTTACACAAAACAGTTGAGTTGTTGGGGTAGTCTTATTGAGTAAAGTTCTTGGTCCCCGTTACATTTTTGAAAGACAGTAGAAATGCAGAACATCTGCATTATGGTTAGGTCCCTTTATTAGAGATACTGTTGCAGAAGACTATCTTACAGAGATGCTTCTGACAATATAAATTTTTTAAAATAAATAAATAATAAAAAAGATTATATACTGATGTGCTCCGTAGATATACTTTGTCAGCTTTCAAATGAAGTGAGCTTTTTTATTTGCGTTTTGTCAGCATATGCATTCTAAGTCCTGCTGTAATTTGGTGGAGATAACTTTTAAAGACATAAATGTCTTTGGTAAACTCTTGGCATCTCTTTTGCATATTCTAAGTAATATTGCTCATCAGATTGCACATTGCCTTGACAGACAGAAGATGCTACCCAGAGAGCAGCACTTGTAAGAGATCAGTTATTTCAGGCATGCATTACTGCATTGATCCTAAGAGCTTTTTGAGAACACTGGCATATAAATCCTAACACCATGGTGCTCTTTTTGCTGAGAGGGGTAGTCAAAGTCAGAGAAAACATTTAATTGTAATATTCTGTCTTTATTTAAAAAAAAAAAAAAAAAAAGGAAAAAAAGTTCACTGCCCAGACTGGTTTGTCTTTAGGAGGTTTAATATGCTGCCGCTACCTGTGTGTTGCATGTTACGGTGCTGAAGCATGGGTACTAGTTCAGGAAAGCAGGCGTTTGCTGTGAATCAATAACCGGCACCTGCAATGTCTAAATATTGATGGAGTTTGATATCAGCAGTAAATACAATTATTTTGGGCTGTATTTTAGCACAAACTTTTCACCATCATGTTCTGTCTTGTCTCTTTCTGTTGTCTGTCTTCGGCTATTTTAGTAAAGAATAATGAATGCGGGAGGCACAGCATAGTCAAGCTGATGCATTGTGCTTCTCTTTTTATGCTTGTTAGAGCCAAATTCACCTTTTACTGACACACCTTAGCCCTGAATGAAAAAATCATTGTAAGTTTGATGACAAGTGAGTAGAAGGATGGTCTAAACAAAACAATGTGAGGATACTGGATTAAAATACCTCGTCCTCTGCTGGTGAAGCTCATTGATGGAGGAACCTACCTAGATGAAGTACCCTAGAAGCAATAGGTTGTTCATGGTTGTTTTATTTGTTGTTCTTTGAAGTTTGGTCAAAAGTTTTGACAGTGACACTTTCCTCCTTGATATTTGCTTTGTGCTGAATAAGAAGGAAGGGTAGAAGGAAAAGTGATTAATGGATGATGAAGCAGAGAAATTCCTGGGATGTGAAACAGTCATGAGAAAAGAAGTATGTGCAGAAACTGTATAAAAAGAAATGTGTGCAGAAACTGTAGAAGTGAAGAACAAATTGGAAATAAAAGAAAATATGACTTTGTCTTTTCTTTATGCTGTGCTCTATGACTTTAGCCTGTGGTCCAGTTGCAGACAGTATCCTGAATTGGTCCATCTACTAAGTTTTTACACGTGTTTAATTTTAAGCATGATCTGCAGTATTGACTTAAATGGCAAATGGACCATTCATAAACATAAATTAAGGCTTTGTATGTTTTCTTGAGAAGGATGATGCAATCTGACCAATGTTTGGAATAGAAATAATTTTGTATGTATTTCAGTAACAGTAAAAATTATTTTATTTCTCTTTCTCAGCTATTGGTATAATACAGTATTTTTGCTATCTTTTTATTTTTTTAACAGTATAAAGAGTCTAAATGTGATAGATTCACAGCTTAGTGTTTTTAGAACTAGTTTTACCCTAAACACTTCTGCTAATATAAACATTGGAACTTTAATCTCTGAAAGTGTGAAAGTATATTTCATATCAGAAGGATAAACTTGGTAAAAATAGAACACTAGAAGCCTTATATTCAAGATTCATTGCAGATTAAACTCCAAATCTGATCTGTGAAAGAATGTCACTGAGCATGTTCTGACTTTTTAAATAGCTGATTTCTTTATAAGCATGGATTAAAGCTTAGAAAACCTTAGTTCTGAACTGAGGGACAGAACCAACAGGTCCTTTCCCTTCAAAGAAAGTAAAATATTGACTTGGGTTTTTTTGGGGGAACACAGTATTAACAAGTCATGTATGCAGTGCAGTAGCTTGGGCAAAGCTATTTTTCAGCCTGGGAGTTCAAAGTTCAAATAGTAATTTTATAAATAGAGGTATCTGTATTTCTGGTTGGTGGTCTGGTCCATATTTGCTTTGTGAAGCAATCCTGTAGCACCAATTTTACATAGATTATAAAGAAAAGGATCCAAAGAGAATAACTGGGTTTATGACCTGTAGTATATATATTAAAAAAAAAAAAAATCCGTGCAGGGAGAACTACAGCATTGGAGAGATGTTTATTTAATTAGACATAGTGGGAAATGAGCTACTGTGTGCTTCATATTTTGTTGAAATTGGATTATGGAATGTTTTAACTAGGTTATGTCATTGTTATATGTGATTACGAAGCAGTGAACAATATTCACATGTTTGTGTATTGTGGTAATGATTGCGTCTTATCTTCATAGTAAAAATTAGGAGATGCTGTAATATTGGCAGTTTAAATTCCCTTTTCAGTTAAGAATGAGGTATATTAGACTGTGAGATAGTTCAACAAATTCTGACACAGTGTGCTCTGTGATATGAAAGTATAACTCCTGATTTCCATTTCGGTGCCACTCCAACCATATGACCAGCCAAAAGCAGAATCTGGCCCAAATTCAAATGCTGGGATATCCCAACATGCAGATAATTCTTTGTCAAGCATCTAGTTGTTACAGATAAAACTACTCTCTTTAACTGAGAATTTGAAGCATGTCTCTTGTTCTTGTCTTATGAACTATCCAGGCAAGTCCTTGGTAGTCCTGGTTGACTGTTGTCTTTCTCATTCAGCCCTGTATAAAGAATACCCAATTTCATGGGTGAGAAAAGATAACCTTCTGCAACATGAAACCCAGTGCTGAAAAACTGCCATTCAGGAATTTATTTCCCCATTTCAGCAATGGGGGCAGCTACCTGTGATTCTAGCTGCATCTCTGTGGTCTGTTACTAGCTGACTGTCAATATCATTGTTGAGAACAAGAATTTGTCTTGGTTTTAAGCCACAGAAAAAGGTCTACCAAAAATAAAAACCCAGTATTAAACAAGCCCCCAGTATTTAGTTTTCTCATGAGAAGTGAGGAGCTGACTGACATCACTAATAATATCTCCTTACTATGACAATCTTCATCAAGATGGATTAGACCACGGTAGAATCCTTTCCTTTAGTAAAGGAGTTTCTGTGTATAGAATCAAGAATTACATTAATAGATGTTTTTCTGAGGCATTCGGTAGTGTTACTTAATTATTTTTCCTGTCAATAAAATGTAGGAGTGAATAGCAATCCCCTTTAATAGTTCCTGTCTTTCCTTTCAGACTGACTAGAGCAAACCATTACAGGGCATTTGTTTCTGCATCTCTCCCTCAGGACCTTGCTCAGAGTCCCACAGACTTACTTCTTTCTCTGTTAAGTATCTGTGAAAAGCTTCTGGGGGAGCTGACGTGACAGCATGAACTGAAGTACTAGGGTATACATAAGACATTCTTTTCAGCTTTAGATACTGTTTACATTGAGCATAACCATGGGGTTTAGTGGCTGGTCAAAATGAATGTGTACCTGAAGGAGCAGCTGACTGTAAATCGGGGAAAGCCTGAAGGAATACTGGAGGAAAGAGAAACGTTTCACAAAACTTCCTCTAGTGAAGAGTTTGTTTTTTTACAAGTTTGAGGTCTTTCTCACTGCTTACTGGTGTGGGATAACCTAATAAGGTTCATAGTAATAAAATATCCATCGCATCCTGTAACTGACCAGGGGACTTGGAGGCTTGCTGCTTGCAGACTAACCAGAATGACCTGCTCGTTTATGTCCTTTTGATTTAGTTTCTGCAGCTTCCTATTACAGATAAAAAATCGCGTAAAAAATGCAGCCTATATGGTTTACAAAAAAAAAAGAGAGTATTATTTTAGAGACTTGAAGGAACTCAGACGTCTACTTCTCTTGGACGTAAAGCGTGTCTAATAATTAACAATCATAACAAAGTATATATAGTTTTGTGTGTTTTCCCTAGAGATAATTTTGTACTATGGGTGGAGCATTAGATTTGCTAAGTAGCTAGAGACTTCTCTACGCAGTAATGTGTTAAGCTATGGAACCAAAAATGAGCTTTGATTATACATACACGTTACACAAATGCTTAACTTTCGGGTGGGTTTTACTGGGTTATGGATGCTTTCTCCTTCTCTACACAGCATCTAAACACTTTGTTCAAGGTGCATATAAAGTGTACAGTGCACGTCTCTAGGAATCTGTGTGAACCAAGTGAATTGCAGGTACGAACTGGTCTAACAGGGCAGCTAGGAGCCTGCTTGCTGCAGAAGGAAGACTCCTTAGCAGGATAAAGGCAATATTGCTTGCTGACGTGCTGTGTAATTCCGAATGTTATGGAGTCCTTCAAGGCCTTGGATTGCAGCTGTAACCTGACCAGCGCTTAGTATTGATAGGCATGTTTTAACATGTTTTAGATCAGGTGGCTGGGAAGGTGTTGGGGTTTGAGACCAGAGTCAGAGAATTCCTTTGTGGTCACCACGTTCTTAGGAGCAGTTAATAGGACAGCTTCTTCCAGGTGGACCTCAGCAACAGTGAATTCAGAGATACACTGAATTCTGTGACCTAATTTGTGAGGTCACATTAATTTAACTCACATTTATTAAAAATACACATTACATTCAGGATCTTTGCTTTTTTTTTTTTTTTTTTACTACAGTGGTAATGCCATGTGCTTGAGCTATTGTTATTTTCTAAAATAATGAATTCATCTTTGTTGTCATACAAGAAAGAACATGTCTAAAGTTTTGGACGAAGAAATTTTCCACTAATGCGTTTCTGGAAGGCAAAGCAGAGTTTTGTCTTCCAATGAAGCATTTCAAATGCAATTTAATGATTTTTATTTGGGTTGTTATATTTTAAATTAAAATTATTTTTACATTCCTGGTGGGGAGAGGTATTTTGAAAGGTGCCTGTCCCTTTGGCATCTCAGCAGTGAGCTAACATTCAGAGAAGAACATAGCCTTTAGCCTTTTCTTTTAATTAAACATCAGAAGACCCAGATGCCAAAGGGTGAAATATATTTATTTTGTCAAAGTCTTTCATCCTTGTCTGGTTGGATTGCAAGATTAGTTTGTAGTTGAGCAATTCAGACTCTTTTGTCTTACTGGATATATTTTTGGGACTGTCTCTGTATCTCGAGCAACTAACATTTTATTTTTCTCTTGGAGAAATAATGGTGCTCAGCATGTATCAGCATAATTTTTAAGGTGAGGGGGGTTAATAAAAATCCTACAGTATCTTTCTCTTTTTCTGCATAAAAACACTCTCAGCATGGACTGTTCTAAGCAAAACATCACTGTTTACAGATAACTACAAGGGAGTTGGCAGGCAGAAAAAAGAAAGATTACGGTAAAAGTGGACAAAATAGGCATACAAGTATGATGAATAAAACAGAAAATATACTGTTTTGTGTTTTATATACACAAAAAAATAGTACAGCATTATTTAAAAAAAAAAAAAAAAGAAAGAAAAAGGCATGTGCAGAAATCATATGGCCCAAAGTTGCCTTTAGTTACCATGGCAAGTTAGAAGGGAATTGCGTAGTATTTTGCTAAAGTGTGGTGGGACTTAGAAATCTCTTGCTCATCTTCAAGAGGAGTATTGCATTTACCCATCTATTTTCATACCTGATTTTAATCTTCAGGGTACTGTCATTCTCGGAAGGCAAAACAAAGATAATAAGGCAATGAATGTTTAAAAATAGTCAAAAGTTACTGAATTTTAACAACACTCTAAATCATATGGTTTCTTTTTTTGTGGCTCACTCATTTAACTAAATCAGTATTTGATCACTACTTCAAAGTAATTCTCACACAAGGAATTTGGGAAACACTGTAAAACTGAAAGCAGCCATCCCATGGGAGAGAAAAGACTGCTGAAAATTCACAGAAGAGAAGCTCCCAGAACTGCCTCTGCCTTCTGCCTGAGGAAGGTTTTACAGCTTGGTAGAAGGGGCCAGAGGCAAGAGCCTGAGAAACTGATGCTGCTTTTCAGAAGAGTTTTTAATCTGCTCACCTCTTTGAGCTTCCCAGAGAAGAGAACAATGAGGCTGACTTAGGCTGCGGGCCAATCTATCCCAGGATCCCTTCTTCAACTGTAGCCAATTAAATGGATGCTTAAGGATAGGATATGGGGTAAGATGTTGTGGTAACTTCCCCCAGTACCATGTGTTTTTGTTTCTTATCTCTTAATTTTTCTTCCACGTATTTTCATTACCACATTTTGAGCCAATCTAAATTCTTGGTGTTCACAACATCCTTTAACTGTGACTTTCATAATTAGTTGTGTGAACAAAGTACTTCTTTTTGTTTTAAACCTGCTGCCTGTTACTTTGAAACCTCCTGGTTTTTTGAATCAAGAAAGTGAATAATAAATGAAGAAATGATGAATACTTTTTCTCTGGTTATTGTCTCTATGCCACTCACGAGTTGTCGCTGTCATATCCCCTTCAGTCATCTCTGTTCTAGCCTGAAGAGCCACTATCTGCTTAATTCTTGATACAGCAGCTTTTCTGTATGTCTGACCATCCTGCTTGCTGGTCTGCATGCTTCTAGGTCCAAGAGTGGTGGTTCTTTCTAGTTGTCTATATGATGGTAGGTGTTCTAGAGTCCATCATCATGGAAATATTCAACCCATATGTTACTTTGTATTTGTTAAGTTACATCTTACATGAAGTTATGATGAAATGGCCTCCAAAGGTTCTTCCAGCCAAAGTTATTCTGTGATTTGTAATCCTATTGTACAGGCACTTCTGTGCATGAAATCATCCTTCAATTCTTTGCAAGTAGTGTTCTCTTTAAAGAAATAATTTTGCACCTTTTCTACAAGACTTAATCCACTTTTACTCCCATTTCAATACTGCTTATTAATTTTTGAACAACAGATGTCCAAGCACGGATTCCTTTGGGTCACCCTTTTGGGGAAACCACCTTCTATTTGAAAAAGTATTACTGTTTCAGCCTTTTACTGCCTGTTCTTTTGCTGCTTATTTATCTGGGGGGAGCTTTGCCTCTCATACTGTGAAAACTGGAGGAGAGCCTCATAGTGAGTCCTGTTAAAATTATTTTGCTAACCTGTATTAATATATAATCTTGATCCTCATGTTCATTGTCTACTTCAAAAAACTCTAAACAATGTCCCCTGATTTTCCTTTAAAAAGTATTTTTAGTCTTTACATAATATTTATCCCTATATTTGCAAATTCTAATTTTATAATAGGCTTTACCAATCTGCCTCATACAAACATCAGATATCCATGTTGGGAAATCTACTGATTACAGCTGAGTTGCTTTAAAACATTGCTTTCACACTTAACCTCCTATTTCTATCATACTGAGGCTGTTTTAAGAAACAGGTTGCAGATCACAATTAAACAACTCGGCAGTTTCATGTTTTAATTTATTTAGTACTTAGTCTTTCCAAGTAGTGACAGTATAAAAATTGATCTGATTGATATATTTTTTTTTTAGTAGAATCAATTCATTCAACCCAGTTTTAACCCTTTGATGTGGTTTATCTAGGAAAAAAGTTAAGGTATCTTTGTAAGGGATTCAGCGAAAGCACTTGGGTTCAGCCCGCATTGCTGCTCTTGCTGACCTGCAGATAAATAGAAGACATGTTCAGTCTTGCACTTCTCATAATTTGCATTTCTTAAGCTTTAGCATGTAACAGGGAATTAAATAGTAACTTCATTATCTGATACCTTTAAAACGTGCCTCAGTTCCACTAACCTTAGAGGTTATTCTTTAACCAGCCCATTTGAAATAGGAGATGTGGGGAGAGGAGAAAGCATGAGGCAATATATCTTTTTGTTCAGATGATAAAGCAGCGTGTTTACAGTTCTTGGATTTTTTCCTTAATTGGGTTTGACAGCAACAAATTGCATGAAGTATGATACAACAACAAAAGCTGCGTGTAGGGATCACAGATTTCCTTCCAGAATAACGCCTCACCCCTGGCAGTAGCAGTCTTTTTGCAACTAGCAGCGATCATTTTAGTGCAGTGGAATTCACTGAATGCCACTACATCTTCTACAATTTAAATGTGGGTGTTTTGAGTGTTGTTTTTTTTTCCTTTAAGACTCTACAGGTTGCCCTATAGTTTCCTCCCTCCTTTTTTTTGATTGTGGGGAGAAGGGAGGATAAATAAGAAGAAAGACTCAAAAGGAAAAAGAGTATGAGCATTAATGATGGAGACTTAAATCTCTGACTGTTCTTGTGCATTGTGTGCTGGTTTTGTTATTTGTCTGTTTCTGGTGGTATTGATTTAAATCCTGTAATTGTATATTGGTCTGCGCATGGCTCAGGCATCAGAGAAACACTGAATGATCAACTAAGCTTAAAGAGCTGATGCTGGGATTTAAGTGTGTAAGTGGTACTTTTTTGTCAGGGCAGTATTTTTGGGAGGAAGAACCAACTCCCGGTGTTCTGCTGGTGTCGGGTCTCTCTGGTGATTCTTTGATGTAACTACAGGCTGTTGCCACAAGGTGCGGTGCTTTTTCCTACCCAGGTGTTCCCTCACTGCCCTGTCTTTTGAATCTAATGATCATCTGGTCACAGTGCTAAGTTGCTTCAATGAGATAATGGAAAACTGGTCAAGGGAGGCGGCGATGGTGATGGCGGCGATGGGGAAATAAGTGTTTTTCTTTCTGGTTGGGTTCCTGAACCAGCTCAGTCCTGAGGCTGCACAGTTAGTGCGGGTGTGTGACAGAATACACTCATCCTGGGTTAGATGGAACTTCAGCCTGTATCCTTTATTGCTTTCAGGTATGGTTTATGTCCTAACAAATTACCCATTGTTTGCTGGAGTATATAATCCACATTCAGCCTGGAAACAGAAAATAGAAGGGGAACCTCACTATTGGGAAGATGAATATGACGGTTTTCTTGGGGGGAGGGAAAGAAACAAAATATGTTAAGATGGAGCCTGATTATTATGGCAAGACTGACATCTTCACAGGGGACTGGACTTGATTCCCATCTTTATTGTCTATGATAATTTACCAGTAACCTGGATTTTGCAACAAAGATCAAGTGATCATGGATTATTTCATTGTATGTTTTCATTTTTATCTTTAAAACAACACTCTTTTACTGCTCATTATTTATTCACCATGTGATCTGTCTTCAAGTTAAGGACTTTTTAATATGTAAACATAGAGAATTAAGCTATTTAATTTTTTAAACAGTTTTTAAAACTGGTACTAAAAATCGAAAATATTTTTCTTTGATAAAAACGGAGGGAGTTTGCAGAGGCTTTAGTGCATCAGAGTAGTTCATAATTTTTGATATGCCAATCCTGCTAGAAAACGAAGGGTAATGTCTAAATGAAGACAGATCAGATAATATGTAAGATGCATACATTTTTTAATAGTGGATACTTAAAATGTGGTCTGAATGTCTGTGTATAGGTATGTCAACTGAATGAGACTAGGGATGCTACAAATTCGTGGAAAAGCTGGAGGTATCACAAAATACTATGCCTTTTGGATTTCCTGGAAGTTATTTTCATAGATTGCCAATGCTTCAAATGTGCAAAGTATGCAGCATAAAAACAGTCACAAGTGTATATTATTTAGGGGTAAACAATTTTAACTACATTGCAATAACAGTGAAATACGTATTCATCCTTTTTTACAACACAAATATTTTGTAATGAAAGCAAGTTTTGTTTTCTTTTCCTAAAGAAAAAAAGTTATTCGCTCTAACCTATACAAACCAGAAATCAGTGGGCATACTTTTTGACAGCAGGTTTGTCTCAGCCAAAGCAACAGTGTCTTTTCATTGCTTAATATAATGCCATAATTCTTGGCAATATTAATCTACAGATGCTTCCATGCAAAGAAGGTCTATATGGCCTGAAATTTTTTTGCGTGTAGGTTACGTGCTGTCAGTTAAAAAGTAAAAGAAGTATCTGCCATAATCAGGATAGAGGCTACAGAAAAGAAAAATCACTCGAAGAGGAAGATCACAAGTGTTTAACTTGCAAAGATGAAGGATTATGTAGCAATACAAAGAGGGTGTGTGCAGGTAAGATTATTCTGTCATTTGCTGGAACCTGCCTGCTTTGCCAGGTATCAGCCACTTCCTCTTCACGTTATGTAATGATTTAAAACTCCTCTCTTGCCAGAGAATTTATTTCTTTTAAGTAGCAGAAATGGTGAGTAAGGTCTTTTATCTTCAAGGCAGATGCCATTAGTCAATACTGAGCACAAAAGAAATTGCATGAAATATAATTTAATTTTCATTTTTGCAATGCTTGATGAATAAAATCTTGGCACGTTTTCAACAATGCATGTTTTTAAATTTTGAGACCCGTGAAAGATTCTAGGTGGCGTAAGTGTGTGTTTTCATGGGTTACCATCTTGCTGTCCATGATTATTATTTTAGTACATGGTATCTGTACACTGAACTGTACAATGTATTCAGCAGGATGACTGATTCTATTTGTGCTGAATAGACTTGTTGAAAGGTAGGGCTGCCTCCTGTCATGCCATGCTTTTGGGCACACTGCAGGTGAGATTTGACTATCATATTCTTACAGCAGTATGTTTATTTTTTAGAAAGGACGAAGTTTCTGTTTGTTTATGCTTAATGGACCAAGTTCTTTTCAAAATTATTCAGTCTGTAAATACTCAACAACAGAAAAATGCCTAGGTCCTGTACAAGACTCATGACATTTCACAGTATTAAATTCAGTTTCTGAAGTGGGGCTCTTATTCTCAAGCCTTTTTCCTCTTACTGCTTGTGCAGAATCATCCCTGGGCAGGCAGAAGGTAGTATTAAAAATATAACTCAGAGTAATTACTTCTATGGAATAATGGATTTTTATCTTTCAAGATTTGTCCCTGTTTTTCAGAGCCTTTTGCTGCACATAATCTACCACTGTCTGGACACACCTTTGTAGCTCATCTATAGTATCTGCCCAGTGTGAGTTGTTAGCTCCTCAGGGCAGGTACTTGTTTGAACAAATACACATTTTAGAATGCCATGCCTGTCTATGGCACCGCATTAGAAGATGCGATAATTAACACTGGTTAATTTTCATACCTTGTGCTTTTATAAAAAGCAGCACCTCGCGTAACACACTTTTTAATTCACATGCCAAAAGTGTAGTTTGCTCAATATTAAAGAAAATAATGAAGCCTTTTAGTTTTGAGGCAACATTATTTTTAAAATTTATATCCCCAATTCACCTACTACACTGCATTGAAATGATGAAATTTCATTACTTTGTCAAAACAAATGAAAACTGTATTTTTGAAACCTGATTATTCTCATTGTTTATTCACATAATAAGTCATTTAGCACTCAGCCATTTCTAATGTTTGTTTAAAGTGCTGAGATTCTTCTCAATCTAGACAATTCCAAAAATCCCTTGCTCTCACAAAGATCACTGCCTATGTCACTGCAAGTAAGGACTAGTTGCCTGAATAAGCACTTGAAGTTAGAACTGTACAAAACACAAGAGCTTTTCCTTAACACTTGTTTGGAGGAAGACATGCTATGAGAAGGAAACCAAGGTCTGTCAGTGAAAGAAAAATAGTTTTCACTCTAATTTATCACAAAATGTATGTGGCTATGACTATTACAAAGTCAGCGACCTTCCTAGCTCGCTTCTGCTTTCTTTCAGTGCAGTCCTGTAGAGCGCCCTCTTTTTTGAGAGGGCAAACTGCAGACATCAAAGTTTTAAATGCCAAGTACCTGGTTTTGAATATGAATAATAAGACATGATGTTGGAATTGCACATGAAATTTCTATGATTTTAAACATCCTTTCTTGCATTTGCAATCCACAGTTATGCATCTAGGGCATGTCCAGCATTTCTACATTAATGTGCTAAAGTTTCTGTGTCAAGCTTAAAAAAAAATAATTTGTCCTGGTTTCGGCTGGGATAGCGTTAATTGTCTTCCTAGTAGCTGGTACAGTGCTGTGTTTTGGGTTTAGTAGGAGAACAATGTTAGTAACACTGTGATGTTTTCAGTTGTTCCTAAGTCGTGTTTACACTAAGGCGAGGACTTTTCAGCTTCTCATGCCCAGCCAGCAAGAAGCCTGGAGAGGTACAGGAATGTTGGGAGGAGGGGACACAGCCAGGACAGCTGACCCAAACTGGCCAAAGGGGTATTCCATACCATGGGACATCACGCTCAGTATATAAACTAGGGGAGTTGGCCAGGGGAAGAGTGCTGCTCGGGCATCGGTCGGCAAGTGGTGAGCAATTGCACTGTGCATCACTTGTTTTGTGTATTCCAATCCTTTCCTTATTATTATCACTTACTTGTTGTTACTAGTGTCACTGCTAGTTTCTTCCTTTCTGTTCTATTAAACTGTTCTTATCTCGACCCACGAGCTTGACTTTTTCTCCGATTCTCTCCTCCATCCCACTGGGTGGCGGGGAAGTGAGTGAGCGGCTGCGTGGTGCTGAGTTGCTGGCTGGGGTTAAACCACAATGATATTTTTAAAAAAATTGAAAAATGCAGCTGGAGCTAGTGGTACTTGATCTTTCTAGTACCTGACTTTCTGAAAATGGAATCCTCTATTGTCGCAGTTACAAATGGATCTACAAAAACAAATGTATGTATTTTAAGAGAAGACTGAGTGTTTGAATGATGCCTAGGACAGCTTCTGAAAATGTTTGCTGTGCAAACAGAAATGGGTTGGCATTTGTATGTCAGTACATTCTTTCCGTAGTGTACTTAACTAATTTTCAGATTGCTTTTGCTGTGTTGTAACATTTTGTCCCTCAGCTTCCCAAAATCTTCACAGTTTCTTTTCCTTCTGTTTTGAGAAACAAAAAAGAAATTTAAACCTGAGGAGTTGAGTCTGTGAGAGTTGTGAGCAGAACCACCATTAAGGGCATAAGACACAAATGGTCATCGGTCATCTAAATAATGATAGATTCATTCCTTTCCCAAAAGGCAGTGCTTATGGCTTTCTCAATTTTAAAAACACGGCTGTTCAGAAGCATTTCTGCAGTGCTTGTTTTTTCTTGCACAGAGGCAAGCTTCCAGATTCCTTAAAACGAATGTCACGATGTGCCAAATGTCCTTGCTTAGGAGTTAAGTAAGAAAATGCCTTCTGTTGGAGTTATTTTTTTAAATAAAAAATTAAATTCTGAAACTTCAGTTTGGATTCTGAATTTTCTTAGCTAAATTTCTTATTTCTGATGAAAATAAATGCTAGCTGTGTTTATGGGAGCACTAACCTGAGCATTAAGTTTGGCCTTGACTTGGAAGACCTGAAAACTTGGAAGCTGTTATTGAGGGGACTGTCTGCCTCAGTGAGTGTCCATGTTCTCATGCTGCTGATTTTGCTAATGCTGCTCATATTGTCACTAAGCATAGAGAATTATCCTCAGATTTCTTTGCTGAAAAAACATTTGAGCTAAGTCAAATTCTGATGTTCAGAGCAGGGAAAGATGTCTTTGTCTATGCATGGTTCTTTAAGCAAAACAAACTATTGTAATGTAAGCAAAAAAAAGTAGAAATATTTCAGAAGTCACACAATTTCAGAAATGCAATCATGTAAATTCAATAACATAGCTAGACTTGTTTATTTTCCTTGTAATGAACTCCTGCTATGATCTGCAATTTAGTTCCAAGTTTTGTGTGGATCTTAACTGAAAAATGGAGATACAGCTACTGGGCCAGGGGGCTTTTTGCTAATGATCACGTCTACAAAACCTGAAGAAGCAAAAAGACTTCCTGAGTTGTGGTGTTTTTTTGTTTCTGATAACAAGTTGTTGATCAGACTGTTAGCAGACAGATTTTTCCTTCCACATGTCATTTTAGTTGATGGTTGACCATTTTTGCAGAGGTGTCTGCCAAGAATACAGCTTATATATGCAGCATTTAAAAGAAACGGTGGGAAAATTGAATCTTTGAATAATTATGGAAGATTTGACAGGTAGTAAAAGACTGGAGGGAATCCCAAATGCTGCTTCAAGAAAGTTTTTAGGGAGGTACAATGGTAGGAACAGTTGAGGGAGAACAGTCACAGAAAGCAGGGCTAGGGCTGTGAAAAAGAAAATAATTTCTTCAGTAGTTTTATTTGCCCTGTAGGATGACAATCTTTAACTCTGCTGTTTCTGTGGAAGTGAAGAGAAACATGAATGTTTATCAGATGTGATTTGGAGTACATTACAAATTTGTTATCTGAATTATGAGATAGTGAAGATTTTTGCCCCCTGCCCCACCCCGGGTCCTTGCAAGTTCTGTTTATGGAAGAAAGCCCTGCCAGGGCTGCTCTGCTTATGTACCTGTGTAAGCAGAAACTTAAACGGTTGGGAAAGGCCCGTGGTAACTGTTAAATGTTTTAATAATCAGCCTTCTGAAGTTTTTTGACTTAAAATCAAGTCAGGCAGCAAACTCAGGGGTTGTGGTTAGTCATATGAAAAATAGTGAGACTTTATTGAACAGTACTCAAAAGACACAAGTGCTGAAGAGAAGACAATTGAGTGAAATATTCAAAGCTGATTCTTGGGCACTGTCAGCGTTTCAGTCATCTTGCCTGACTGTAAGGCTTATAAGCAATAGCTAAAATTAAAACTTTTAATTATGATGACATACAAAAATAATGACTTAAGACTGGGAGAATTAAAAGCTCAATTAAAATATCTTTTGAGGTATGTCTGCGTACTTATTCATTGTGTTAATTTTGTCCAATAGTAATTATTTAAATCATTGCCACTCTTGAAGAGTACACTTAAAAGACTGTGCTGGCATATTCTGTGTACGTGAGTTCTTTAATTTGTGTTGTAAGCACTAGGCCTAAAAGTAAAAACAAAACAAAAAAACGAACAAACAAAAAAAACCCCCAAACCTCACCTATTTTCTTTCACGTCATTAATAGACAGCCCCAGAAACTGAATCTGCGTGTTTTTTTGTAACTGATTATGTAGTGTTTCTTTTCTCATGTCTCCTCACCAGTTGAGAATTCCTTCTAGACAAGTTTTGCCTTTGGCAGTAACTTTACAAAGCTATTGACTTCCACTGGTTGTGGAGACAGATGACACTGATTAGGAATTAAGAAGCAGCTTTCTTGATAAATGCAAGAGAGGAGAATCCAGTTTACTGTTAAGTCTGCAACAAAATCATTAGGAACAGGAATTTTAAACACTGAAGCTAGCAAAGCTGATTTGAAGAACATACAGAGAATGCCAAAGGACTTTGTTTCCATATAGTCTGTGCTCAGAACAGAGCTTCCCTTTTAACTAGCTTTTAATAATACTAGTATTGGACCAAGTTGTTGCCAAAAAAGGTGGCAAAAGCTGACGTTTTTTGTCATGGATGCCCAGATTATGGGTATAACTGTCCACCTGCTCTTCACACTGCTGTCTTTATCAACCCATCTGTTTTCCCCCTTTTTTTTTTAATAACCCATTGTTACTTTATTATCTGCATTTATGCTCCTTGATCTGAAGCCTTCACAATCTAACTTCACTGTGGTGTGAATACTAATTTTGTATTTCTTCATTTTTATTTAAGTAGAGGGTCTCCTTTACCTGTGTTTCTTCAGTTTGTGCTGTTAAAATGATTCATGACACTGTGGGTCACTGTTCAGACATTTAATCCAATGAGACAATGAGATACTGCTGTGGGTAACTTTGCCCTCATTTCCTGGTTGGAGGGTGAAGATGGCTGGAGATACACCTGCTCTGAGATTTGAGATGGAGTATTTCCTCTGGTCTTTGCTATGGAAATCTTATCAATCACTGAATGTCAGTCTGTTCCTCAGCAGAGCTGCATTCCTATTTTTGCAGCTACAAAAATAAAAACCAAAAAGATTTAAAGCAAATTCAGAGTGTCCAGACAGAAACCCAAACCACTCCTTGGTGAAAGGACAGACAGAATTAGTGAGATTTCATGTAATTCCCTATAGGAAAGGCAAAGGTCATTGCGTTGAGATTCTGGAAACATTAAGATGTGGCCTTGTCAGATAGTCTAAAATTCTGTTTCAGATTCAAAGCCTCATGAACTCAGGAGACTTTCTTCCATTACATTAGTGGGTTTTGGGTCAGGTTATAAATATTTGGTGACTAGGCTACATTTTCCCTAGAGAAAAAGGAAGTCTTCCTTCAGGACTCATATTAACTAGGAATGGATGTTTAATGTAGACAAAGCTGGTTTATGTCTTTGTGCTAATAGTATATAGTATATCCACAAATTCAGCTTTGAACCGTGGTCTTCTATATGTCATTATTCTGTATGTTAAAATGATCCCTTCCCAAAGCGTAAACCATGTTCCACGTTGCTTGGAAGTAACAGATGCTGGAATCAATTTTGACAGATAGAGGTCATCACAGGGCATGCATTATGCATGTTGTTAGCAAAAAATAACGTTTTTGAAGCTCTGCGTGAAACTCTGGGGGTCATTCAGTGCCTTTCGTAAATGCAGAGCTGCTGTAAGGAATACAAGTAGTCTGTTTATACGTTCTCATCATTTCATATATAATGGGTATTCTAACTGTGTTAATTCTAAAATGTAACCTTGTTCCTTGACTTGTAACTATGAGATTAAATACTCAAATGCGTGATATGGTTTATGAAAGGTTTTATTTTTGTATAATGTAGCCAAATTGGTACTTTGTAAACACTGACTCTAGCACGCTTTCTGCTTTTCTCAGGAGCTACCATTTAGATCATCAATTTGTGTTAGGTGTGCGACCCAGAGCTTGGCTATGAAGACTTTTCTAGGAATCTGGGGTTTTTCCTGGTTTCCAAGTGAAGTAAATTTCAGCTATTGATTGGTGGAATAACTGGGTCAGTTTGCTTTTTGATTTCAAGATTGGAAACTGCTGGGCTGGTTTTGCATCTTTAAATTAGGAAGTTTCCTGACAAAAGCTTTCAGTCATGTGGAAATCTGACCTCATAGAAGCCAATGGGATTTTTAACATTAGTTAAAGTAATGCATGGCTGAAATCCTGACCTTGTCCTGTGCGTTCGAATTTTATCTGCTTTTAAACATATTAATGGATAACATTTTTGTACTGGATATGTTTCCAGAAGCTTTCTGCAGTTGTCAGATCCTCTCAGCACTGCAGCTATGTACATCGCAATGGAAGTGTCTCTAATGCTCATCATATTTCACATTTTAGTCATTAATGCATAATGATTCTATACTGTTTCTATCACAAATAATCCATAATTACACTTAAAACATTTCAGGTTTCTGTGACATACTGCTTTTTCTTGTCTGCATTCTTACTTTACAGCAAATACTCAGGATTCTTAATGAGTATATTTGTGATGAATCCATGTGCCAATTAAGAATGAAATTTAAAGATAGGCAAGGAAAATACTCTAGATCTTGCCTGTCTGAACTTCAGTAAAGCAGGTGGTATACTGCCTCAGAGGAATTGGATCTGTTATGAGAAGAGGCTAAAAGAACTTGGCTTGTTTAGCCTCGCAAAATGGAGGTTAAAAGGGGTACGATTGCTCTCTAAAACTACATTACAAAATTAAATGCAAACAAGGAAAAGAACTATTCAGACTGCTGCCTCTAGATGGATATAAGTTGGCCATGAACTAATTTATACTGGAAAGTAGAAGATTCTAAATGCTCAGAGAATAAAGTTCTAAAATGAACAGTGTAGGAACAAACAAATTAGTTTTAGGACAGGCTTGCTAAACAGCTGAAAGATTGTTTGAGCTGCTTCCTGTAATAATGATGGATGGGACTTGAACCATCACACCGCGGTGTATTTTGTATAGGTTAGGAGGTGAAGGACTGACCAGATGCTGTCCAATTAAAAGTACACCATCTCAGTGTTAATCTGCTGAACTGTTTCTGAGCTACTATTATCAAATCTATAATTATATGGTGAAAAGAAAGGAGAGTATTCTGTTTGGATCTCGTTGACTCTTTACCTCAATTTATTAACTTTTCTGTACCCCATTAATTTTTTCCATGCTTAATGGTGATATAAGGGAAGTACTGTGAGAAGAACATTTATCCATGGAAAAATAGTTATTCCAGAGCAGTACATGTTTGTTTCTGATTGATTGATTCAAAGACTTCATTTAGTCTTTTGTTCCTGGAAAAACTGAATTAAAAAAAATGTTTCAAGTCGTGTAACAGGGACAGGTCCTTTTGTTGATATTTTCATACAATGAGTAAAACACATTAGTTGCGCATTCACTGCTTTTGTATCTTTGATCAATACAGGCTGTCTACGCATGTCTGGTATTGGTGATACTGAAATGAATATACTCTCTGTGACTCAGACAATCCTGTTGTTGGAGGGTGAATTTACCTTCAGTTGTTGTACTTCAAGGTACAAAGTACTTTCCGGAATCTGAGTCAAATCTAATGTGTGCTTAAATAATTAACATCAGAAAATATTTTCCCTTGTTTTTACGTGCATCTTTGATCAGTGGCCTTGAAGCTAGCACACAGTATCGTAAGTGGGTGAATGAAAGTAATACAGTAATTGATGAAATCACAATGTTCTTTTGTATTACTGCAACATATGGGAATCCTAGCCATGTATCCCTGTTACTCCAGATGCTGGTTTATGTAGGACTGGTGATAGTGTGTATGCATTATGGGTTGACCCTGGCTGGATGCCAGGTACCCACCAAGGCTGCTCTCACTCCCCCTCCTTGATTGAACAGGAGAGGGAGAATATAACGAAAGACTTGTGGGTCGAGATAAGGACAGGGA
>JAVKLA010000090.1:25078268-25123088 GCA_034782735.1 Sagittarius serpentarius
ACTCCTCTCCGGCTGCGGCTTCTGCGCCCCAGCACTTTTTTTCCTTCTCAAATCTGTTATCCCAGAGGCGCTACCACTGTCGCTGATGGGCTCGGCCTTGGCCAGCGGCGGGTCCGTTCTTAAAGCCGGCTGGCATTGGCTATATCGAACACAGAGGAAGCCTCTAGCAACTTTTAAAGAAGCTGCCCCTGTGGCCCCCCCCGCTACCAAAACCTTGCCACGTAAACCCATTAAAGCTAGGCAGTGTGTATTCATAACAAAGACAACACCAAGCACAAAGAACTTTTAAGTAGACTGAAGACAACAAGTGGATAAAAGCAGGTAGTAAAATTATAGTGCTGTAGTTGTCACAGTTTCTGTAGGCATTGTAGCAAAGAAGTTTTAAGAAGGGATCTGAAGCAAGATAATGAACTCCGTTAAGTCTAAGACCCTAACCCGAAAGCCTGTTTAAATGAATAGGATTATTTCTAGTGATGTCAAGAGATGTTAGATCAAATCTTCCAATATTGTATCTGCCAAGGGAATTTTATAATCAAAATTGCTGTACGTTTTTACAGAATTAAGCATATTGAATTATACACAAGTGTTATAGGCATGACATGTTTTAACATGATTAATTCTGTGTTAACTTTTGAATAATTCTGCTAATTGACACAGCGTGATTTTTTTTCCCCATGTTCTCTTAGCTTGGTTTTCAGAGATGCCAATAATCATAATTACCTGTGAAATAGAAATAAGTAGTTGTTTTACGTGTGTTTATGATGAATAATGTCAGCAGTATAGTATCTTTAAAAAAAAGCAGGATTTGTACTGAAAAGTTCATGAGTGTATTTCTTGATTATCTTCTGATGAGATCAATGCAGTCGTGGTGTTTTAAGTATATTGTATCTGCACACTAAAAATGTGATAAACTAAATCACCTGATACAAGATTTCATAACATGAATAATTTTTTGTGCATTTGTTTCGACTTCCAAGTATGTCTCTAAGATGAGTGCATGCTTACAGCTTATCACATATGCAGAACTATCGTTTATATTGTGATGAGTGAGTTTCCTTGCATTAAGACAAAGTTGTCAGCTTTGAGTAGATACTTGTATGTAGCGTTGCTTCTATTTGCCACGCAATAGATGCAACATTTGTTAATGCTGAATCAGTATTTGAAAGCATGACAGCCTTCAGTTGAGAAATAAAGCAAAATCTAGTATTTACCTAAGTGGAATAATGGCTTACTAATAATTAGGTGCTCATTTTAAGTATGCCGGATAACTTGAAGAAATAGTAAAAGTTACGGTGTCATTTGGGTTGAGTAACGTAAGAGCTACTATTACTTTGCTCAGTGTTTCATCAGCACTTTGGATTAGTATTTATTCTTAAATACAGAGTAGTTATTATTGAAGGTGATCTCTTTCATGTTTCATACAGTTTAGAGGACATCATAGATATTTGTATTTCTTGCCACCTAAATTACAGTAGTGATCTAGCAACAGAAATAGGTCTTTTGTAGGCCTGCTGATCCTTTGTTGTTAGAATTAAGTTAATCATAACTCCAGCAAGAAACTGGTTAAATATGGCAGCCCTGATGCCTTGATTTTGCATGCTTTTCACTCTTATTTGTATTTATTAATATACATTCTTACAGAATCTTACTTTACCAAAAACTTTCTCATTAAATTTATAAATGGATATGCCCACTTAATTGTAGCAATTCTTAACATCCCACGTGCAGTTGAAAACAAGGAAATTATTATATAAAGTTTTATTTAAAGATAGAGGAAGAGTAATTAAAATAAATCTGTTTGATTAAAATGATGCTTTCCTTGGCAGTATAAGGAGTGGAAAAAAATGATTTTCTAAAAGCTTTTAAGTCTTTACTATGTTTGTTATGGAGTGGGTGGTACTTCACTTGAGTTCAAGAATTCTTACAGTATCACAGCATGCTCTTTTAGTGCAATACAGTAGCTGTCCATAATACTCTAAGTGGTATTTAAAAAAAACCCCTAACATTATAAGAACACAGAGTTACAGTACCCACAGTTTTCTCTTCTGGCTGAAATCCCACCCCCTGCCCCCCATTTGATACATGCTTGTGGAGAGCTCTGGAACTGTAGTTACAAACAGTGATTTAGTTTTTTGTACAGGCAGAGAGACTAATCTTTGGGGAAAATATTTTGTGTCTCAAGGAGTGGATTGCTCTGTTAAAAAAAAAAAAAAAAAAAAAAGAGCAATCAGATCTAGATCAGCTGTCTGCATGCAGCCAGGATTGATGTGGAAAGACTAGTGTGCAGCTAGATTTCTTGAAAATGGAGCCTTAAATTGATCCAGGCTTTGCTATGTGTACCAAAACATACTGTCAAAACCTAAAAATGAAAAAACAGCAAACCAACCAAGCAAAACAAAAAAACAAACCAAATGAACGGGCGGGGGGGGGGGGAGAAAAAGTGTCATCCTTGCTGTCTTGGACATGTTCGCATCAGCAGTAGGCTTTTTGGTAATACTGATCTAAAGCCGATGAGATTGTCCATATTGGTGTCTTTAATAATAGTTCATCACAATTTTTGCCTTGAACTACAAAGATAGCCTTAATATTTGAACCTTATGCAGAGCCAGTGGTGCACGTGTAGAGGAAAGAGCCTCCATAGACATGAAATCAGCTTTAGCCCAAGAAGAAGGGAGGACAAGGATGTTTTCTCAAAGTAGTTCTCTTCTGTTAGGCACCATTGCCTTTGTGCCTTAGTCAGGTACCTATTAAAGACATAGTGTCCCTTTGTTGATTGATTGCTTTTGTGGTCTTGAGATTGTATAAATTGTCATTAACTAAAAATATATGCTGACTTATGTTTTGGTTGTGTTGTTTTTTTTTTTTTTTTTTTTTCCCCCCCCAGGTTTACCAAAAATGCAAGTCATTCGAAATTACAATGGAATACCACAGCCAGTGACACAAGATGGTCCACCATTGCATATCCAGATTGGGGACACTATTGAACTAATTAGAGGAGATGCACATAGCTTATTTTGGCAGGTATTGTATCATTTAGCAAATGGCTATATTCCATTAGTCCTAGATATTAAATTCTTATTGCTGCATTGCTCTTGTAACTTTTTTCCTTTTTGAACAACAAAAGAATATCTTTGTGTTTTACCCAGAATAAATTTCTAATATAATTGTTTTTACTTTTAAATTGCCTGTAGTTCCTATATTGTGTAAAGCTTCATTCTTGCAGCCTTAGAGTAAAAGTCCTGGTAAATAAGTCTGCAAGAACATGGCATTGGTAGCAATCCTCCTAGTGAAATTATAAAAGTTAGGGAGAGCATTTGGCACATAAACGGCAAAGTCCTGTGAATTTTCAGTCACTACTTCTCTAATACAGCAGAACTAGAAGCTCTATTGGCAAAACCCAGTTATGAATATTAGATTTGTAGGGGAGAGAAATAGCTCTGCAAAACAGAACCACACCTAAACTTCTTGAAGACCTCTCAAGTCAGTTAAGGATAGTTTTTTATATACATGGGAAAAGTATATTCTATTGATGGCAAAATTTAGTATGTGATTCACGTTACTAATGTTACTGAAATTTCTTTTTAACTAATAACTACAAACAGATTCAAAATGCTGTCTTGTGTTCACTTTAAAGGTAAATGCATTAAAGCACGTCTCATTTTTCTTGATTGTTTTTTTAATTGTTTGTGCTAGAATCCTGCATACTACTGATATTATTGGATAAATGGAAATAGAGCTAAATAGAAGAACTTTCAGGATATTAATAGAACAACAACTGGGAAGCATCTGTCATTGTCTTGAATTGTTGTTCCTGTGTTTGTCTTTGTGGTTTTCTTTTTTCTTTGAGGTTATAATAAGTTAATGAATATAATTATAAAAACTGCTTGGTCTGTTACATTAGTGAGGTCATACTTTTTTTTTTTTTTCCTGGCTTCAGTTAGGCTTGAATCTTCTCCATACTCTTTAGGACTGCATCAGTGAACTCTGTTTCTATGCAACGGCATCATCCTGAACAACACTGAACCAGGGGAAGTTGTAAACAATAGAAATGCTTTATCTATTAAAAAATATCTAAATAGCTATAACACCCCCCACCCCCCCAAAAAAACCAGGAAAACTCCCACAACAAAACCCAACAAACACCCACCCCCACACCCCTCCAACCTGTTGTTTAGCAGACCATAGATATTTCATGTCACAAAAAAATAATCTTTTTCAAACGTTGGTTGGCAGATTTTGGTCTGCATAGTTTTATATGTAGGGCTTGGTTCTGCAAGGTCTTGAGTTCTGATTCAGAGAAGCCTTTTAAGCACGCTCTTGATTTGGGACTGGCTAGAAGGTAATCATCTGACTAATACAATTAATACAAGCCAGAATTACTGGCACCTTGTGGGACTGATTTTATTGCCGTGTTCATATACATCTGTCAACTCAATCTACTGGAATTTGTCTTGTACCTTTCGTGCTAAAGAATTTAACTAGAATCTCACTGTGTTTAACTAGCAGAAACCGGAAAGTGCGTGAGGCTTTTTCCCCAGAAGCCTTAGTAATAGATTTGAATCTTAATGGAAATTGTCATCTCCATTAGCATCATTCAGGAAATTTTTTTTTTCTCACAAGCTGTCTTGTCACAGACTGCTTAATACAGATTTTCATAAGTCTTGCAATGATGTCTGCATTTTAAAATGCATATTAAGAAAAAAAACCCTGCAAAACACAATTTGTATTAAAATCTCTAAGTTTTATTCAAGAGGTGGTTTAGACTAATTTACAGCTGACCTGCAAGACTAAAGTTAGAATGGTTTTTTAAGTCGCCTGTCACTCAGTTTAGAAATTCAAGTGCTTGTAATAGGTAAGTATGTGTGGTTTCAGTGTCATTTTTTCATTCTTTACAGTACATTGAATAAATGCCACAAGTTACTAAGCGATGCTTAAGCTATAGCTGAGGTGCGATCAAATGTGTTTTGATAGATGTTAAAATTATGCTAAGTTAATGTTTGAATGATCATACAGCAATTGTTGTGGTAGTTCAAGACCATATACACATATGAATCTACCTGTTATGCCGTCTGGAAAACATGAGAAGTGTGGTTTTTTTTCTTTATAAAACAGCAAATACTTTTCCTAGAGGCAAACTGAGCAATCACGGAGACAGTAAGATGGCCGAGATAAGAATTTCTGAATTCCATAAACTTGCTTTCTGTGTCTTCAGTGGTATCATCTAAAACCTAAGCTTTCTTCAAAGAGAATGTGTAATATTAGGTGGGGTTGATACTGTCACAAGTTATTTTACTCTCCTCAGTAAACACCTGGCTGCATATAAGGAGAAGGGTGGTCTGCTGCTGATACTCATGCATCCCCTTGTGCATGGCTACTGTTCTTTGCTCAGTCAAGGTGCGAGACTAGAAGACCCATGCTGCTTGCCTCGCTGGTGCTTGGCTAACATCACTTGCAGAATGAAATAAGAAAAGGAAGAGGGGCTGGGGAGGAGAGAGAGGAGACTTGGTCTTTTAAATGGAAATTTCAGACCCCTTAACCAGAGTACTACTAGTTGTTTCAGCTGTAGTAGTGCAGCTTTGAAGTAGTCAGATTTTTATTATAGATGTGAATATTCCTCTCCTCTTCTGAGTTTGGTTTGAGTAAATTGGTACCTGCTAAACCTGAGGGTAGGCTTTCAGGGATGCCGCAATGCCTACCATAAGATACGATGTAATTCTTGTTTCACAGGTTTGCATTGCAATTACCTGACATCCTCAGGCAATCATGCTTCTCAAGTATGCCAAAAGAATACAGATATTTCCTGGACTGATTCTTTCCTTTTTCAAAATCAGCTTTTTTTTTGATGCAGATTAAATCCATATCAAGTAATAGCTATTACAGATGTACTTTCTAAAGCTTCTGGAGCTAGTGGTCCTGCTGTAAACAACCTAAAGGCATTAAGTATATTATAAATATACTTATGGTATAAAATTGAAACATTGGTAAAGCAGCACTGTAAAAGTGCCTTTTTTTTTCCTTTTGGTTTGTAATTTGGTTTGTTATTTTTCATCGGTCTCCTTCCTCTCTTCACCACACTTTGCAGTAAACAAAATGAAAATGGGTGAAGGACACGATAATTTATGAATTTTAGCTGTCCTGGAGTTCTAGTTCTGTGCATGTCCAACGAAGTTAATGGGCATTGCATAGCTAAGTAGCAGGCAGCAGTCTAGAAATTTAGAGCAAATGTGTCAAATGGCTTCAGAAAGTCTGCCTCATTAAAACAGGTACAAGAGTCGGGAATCAGCCTTTAGTCTTGCTGAGACTGTCATTGAAAGAAATGGACTGAAGGGCTTCATCGGCCCTTACCTATATGAATATGTATGCACACATACACACATATACATGTAATATTTATTTTAATATATAATAGAATAATTTAGAAATACAATGTGATAGTATATACATAATACACATTTTAAAACTAGTTCTGTCCAGTCCTTTGCTTCTGCTTTTGTAATGACCATAAGCCATTATAGGGCAGTGTTCAAGGGAAGTGCTTGCTCATCAAACAGTAAACCATTAGCGAGCAGGAAACATAAAGCAGAAAGAAATGATTAGTAGAAGTGAAGTATGGTGGCATAATAATTTTGCAGTTGTTAATGAGTTCATGGGTAGGTCTTAAATGTTGGAATCATCATCTGACAACAGGTCTAGGTTTTGTGTGTGAATGACACCAAGGCTTGGTGAATTTAGCTAGGATTTCTAAAGTAAACAAAATAACCTAGTCTCCTAAGGACATTATCGAATTATTTATATGAGCTCATTATCGATAGAACATGTTAAAGTGAGCCGTTTCCTTCAGCAATGTGTAATAAATCAAACCCTGTTCTGTTTAAGGATTTGCTTTTATTTAACTAACAAAGCCATCTGCAGTTATTTCATGTGAAGCTTGTCTTCAGAAGACAAAGCCTTTCTTGGGTTGTCTCAGTGCTTGTTACATTCATGGTATTGGCCAAAATGCAGACAAAGTTTTGTATTGGTCACAGTACTTGGGGACATTTTGTGTGATGAGAGAGTCTGTCCATGGGACTTCTCTACTGCTGCTTTCATTTTGGTCTTGATGTACTGTCCATAGAGTGCGTACTTCACTTGTAGCCTCTCCTAGCCCAGCGAAGTAACACATCTGTGTCCCACAGCTGCACAGAACAGCGTCTTCCAACAAGTGGTGACATCTAAGGAAATTGTAGGATTGTTGCTTGGGCAGAGAGTATTTCTTAGTGCTGTACCTCTCACATAAGTCTGTCCATTGATGATATAGTTTCTTACCATTTCAATGAATGTTCAGTGTCCTCCAGGTGATTAATTTTTTGCTACAAGTCCCATTGACTTGTTACCTACAGAATACTTAAAGTGAAAATGTGCATAAGTGTTGCAAGACAGCCTATGGATTGCAGTTCAGTTTCCTTATTCTGAATGTGTATATGTTATAAAGTCTGCATTGTGATAATGATTTAACTAGTACGGACCACAGCTAATCTCATGATCTTTGCTGTTCTGCTGGGTTTTTAAGCTGTGATTCATATGACTGTGTACTGCTAGCAGTATCAAAGCCAGGTAATGTGATGCTGGCTCTACATCGTTTTGTCCCATGGTCTGGTGTTTCTGTACATGCTACAGTTTCTTCTTTGGCTGTTAATTTGCTTTTTTTTTTTTTTTTTTTTACTTGAGGTCGTAGAACAGGTCAGTTTGATATAATTCAGTACAGATTAAAGCATTTAAATGTCTGCAAATCAGAGCTAGCTTTCGTTCTAGATTTCGAGGTGTGCAGATACTTTCTGGAAAAACAGTATGTTCTAAGAATCCAGACTGTATTTCTGACTTGCAGGAGGAGCGCTATAAACATTACGAAATGCTATTGAACATTTGGAATTATGTCCCTTTTTGTACTTTCAGGAGGTAACACAGGGATCTGTCCCTGAGATCATCAAATTTTGATCCTCGGCGGCTTTCTAGTTGTGGACATATGTTGCATGATGTGTCATCTTGTTCTGCTTCTTTCACTTTATATAGATATTTCTCATGAATAGCAATGGTGTGTGGGCACATACAAAACTAATGTTCAATTGTGCTCCTTCAAATGCTTTTTCTCATTAATATATTTTGTTCAATGGCTGGTCTTACTGATTCTGATATCACTTGCTATTCAGATAAGATTAGTATTGTAAATAAGTATCGCTTAGATTGGAGACTGTGTCAGAGCCCTGTTTATAAGTTAAGTCTGCTTCAGAGGGATTCATATTTTGGGAGTAAATAGAATACATGGATGCAAAGGGTAACCTGCATTCAAGCAGATAGTGGCAAAGAGGGCAAGGAAGCTTTACTGGACACGGGTTCGGATCTGTAAGATTGTCACTTGTTTACACATAATTCTTTTTTTAATATCGTCGCTATTCAATATATTATAGCTTAAACACTGCTTAACTGCTTTTCTCTCTCCTCTGCCTCCTCTGCACTTCTCTGTATATTTGGTAAAGATTGCAGTTTACTGGGGTTCCTATCTGTGTGTGATAAATTGCGTAATGATCTCCCTAGGGAAATGATGCACTCATTTGTTGTGCTTAGGTATCACAGTCAAAGAATGTTTTCATTTTTTCATAAACCCTCATTAATTCTTGCTTTTACATTCAGCTCCACCCTGTTTGAAATTGCTGAATTCTTTTCTGTGTGGTGGTATTAGGGTACAATTACACATTTAGTGTTACAGAAACGAAATGAACTAAAACCTCAAAGAAATTCCATGTCTGTTTCTGAAGCATTTTTTACCCTTTTTTTATGTTGCAGGTATGCTATCAAAAATAAAAAAGAAATGTAGTTTTCAAGATGATAGTGCTTGTGAAGTACTCATTCTTACTCTCATTGCCAAATGCTGATAGTATATTATGTTTACAGTCAGTATATTAAATTTAATGGAGGTTAGGTGTTTATGTACTTCTAAAAATCTGTTAAATGAAAACATTTGTTTGCCAAAACACACATTTTGATGCCTTTATTTTATGTATCTGTTTAGAAATTTTAGCTCCGTTGCTCTGTTCTGCTCTGAAAAATGTGGTCAGCATGGTTACAGCCGAATTTTTATTAGGACTAGAAAGGTGTTTTTATTTTGCTGTTTTGTCTGGCTGAGGCGGTGTCCTTCAGGAGAGCTTGGTGATGAATTGTGAGCTGCTGAGGCATGGCTCTGTGATGATCAGGTCACTGTTGGCCCTTAGAAGCCCAGAATAGTTTGACGGTCCTTTAACTTTGGGGCAGCAGTTGTGTTGCTTAAAAGGCTCAGCTTAGGCCATGCTGGATGGATTTCTGCAGCTGGTCTCCCAGTTGTGTGGGCATATCTACAACATACTGTGAATGTGTCACAGACAGAGTTAGTCTTTAATTCTGTTAGTATTCTTGTGCCCACCCAATTTGCAATGATTTGCATCACTTACGGAGACCCCTAACTATAGAACTTTGTGCCTGAATTGGCTGATGGATTGAGCCGTAAGTTCCTGTTGGAGTTAGCATGATTTCTCAGATGCTGCAACTGCTGCTGCATGGTGGTGTAGTCATTTTGGGGATCTGTAATGTTGCGGTGTGGCAGCTCTCACTAGAGTGATGGCAAATGAGGATTAAGTAACTTGAAAGGAGATAATTAACATTAATGAAGATAGCAGACACTGGCAGACATTGACAGAACTGGGAATCGCAACCCAGGCTCTGAGCCCCCTTCTTACATCTCATGTCTCAGAGCTCTCAGGTGTATCAGCTATAATTATTACTTACATAAATTAAAAACGAAACCAACAAAAAAACCCCACGCAACTATTGAGTAACGCTTTATTAGAACAGCATTTTATTTTAAAGACTCTTTGATATACTCTTATTGTCCTAAATCCCTGTGCATGTATTGTTATTTACTATTAATCCCCATTATGTCTCAAAAATGGAAAATATTTGGGTTTTTTTTAGGGCAGAAATCTAACAACAGGAGAGCTTGGATTCTTCCCAAGTGATGCAGTAAAGCCTAGCCCATGTGTAAGTACAATTGTTTAGTTCTGTTTGTCATCTTACAGGAAAACTGCCTATTTCATACCATTGCTTTATTAATCTTACCTTATGAAAATCATATTGTTTCTAGTTCCTTTGTGTCTTCATGGTATGTTCAATATTGCGTAAAGTACAGCATTCTAATACTTTTGGTTATCAGATGTAGAGAGGACATGTCAAGGAAACATGTTTGAGAAGCAGATTTAACTTTGGGGAATATTAATAAATCGAACTGTCTAAAGAGTTCCAGAGTATAGAACAAACACGTTTTATGTGAAAGTGCACTTTCTTCTTTCCCCAGCAGTAAGGTGAGAATTCTGTGGTTCTAATCTATTCCCCAGTCACTTTAGGTTAGAGAGAGGGATTACACCATAAGTAGCGAGTTTAAAAATGTATAAGAGTAAAAAGAATATAAAAGCTCGAATTCAGACTGGTCTATAAATTTTCTCCTCTCTGTAGGTTTTTACCTGCCTTTATTTCACACAAGGATGTTCTCAGTCTAGAAAAGTTCAGGATAACAATAAGAAAAATTACTTTATAATATGTACTCAGGAGTTTTGTATACAGATGTGATGATGCATTAATGTACTGTATGCTTGCTCCTTCATTCTCTGCCCTCTATAACACTGTGCATCAGATTACTATATGTCCCTTTGTTGAGATTAGTTGATGCTAACCCATAAAACCAGTGATGAATTGTATCATAAAGCTTTAAGACAGCTTTAACTTCTTTTAACTTAAATCACAACAGTTTGAGTTATTAATAGAATTGCTTTCATTACAGCAATTAAGATATGCCACTCTAAATGGTTTGTAAGTAGGTGGAATCAGATATTAGTGGCTGCATTTTGATATGCTTTTGATATGCCTTTAAGGCTTACATTGTGCCTAGTTTCAAAAACAAATACACATGTGATCCGAAAGAGTATAAATACATTAGTATATCCTGAGACATCTTTAATACCCTGTATTTTCAGGATTTTGTTTGGAGAGGGACGCACAGAGTATTTGTAGGTACAAGTTATGTTAGATTGGGTGAGAGAACAGACCTGGAATAAAGATGAAAATGTTACGTGAACTTGGCTTTCTTCCTCTGACCCCTTGCTTATTGTAAAAGTTGTGGATTTCCCATGCCATTGTGTCACTGTCCCGGACACAGGCAGTACCTGCTATGTATTGGTGTTAGGTTCTTGGAGCCACCCAGTCAGTCATTGTATAGCATCATTGACAGCAACTGTAGCAATATTTTAGGAACCACCACTAAACTTTAAAGCAGAGGAAGCCTGATATCCAAAGTTAGGAAAAATGCTACTGGGGTGTTGAGAAGATTGCTTTCTAGTGATAAAAGTTTTCTGCTAAATTTAAAATATACTATATAGAGCAGTATTGAAAATAATACAGTTTTACAGAATGAATAAATATTATTCATGAAATGTCACCAAATGGTGTCATGATCAGAACAAAAAGATAAATTGACGCTTCACCACTGTTAACTTGGAAGGATGAAATATAAACATCTTATTATGATAAATGATGCAGTTAAAGATACTGAAACATCAATCAGGTTTTAAACATGCTATAACTTTTACTGTTATTAAGTCTAACAGTCTTTACAACCAGCTGATATAAAAATGCCCAGAAACAGCATAAAATACATACATCAGACGACTTTAGGAATGAATATTGAATGAAAAACTGCTGAGCTCCAGAATATCTATATTCCAGACTTTTCACAGATGTACCTATAAACAGTTTTTTCCTCTTTGCAGTAAGTAGTGTGTGTCAGCAGACATTTTCTGCACCATATGAGTAATATCTGGTTCTTCCTAGCTTTCCTCCGGTTTTCTCATTCCTATAGAGGCATTGCATACATAGCACAGTATGAGCCAAGAGCTTCTGGAGTAACATTTGATTTTACTCTGTTTCATGACATCGAACAGCACTTGTTATATATATCTGTGCATTCAGAATTAATAAAAAGGACTACTCATCTGTTGTTTAACTGCTCTGGAGGATGGACTTAAACCATCTTTGAATTTTTATATCCTTTCCAAGTTAGGACTACTTGACAAATTGAGATTATTTTTTTTTTTTTCTTCTAAACAATTCTTTCTTCTCCTGCTGCTGATAGAATGCATGTTATTTAATTAGCCCTACGGGGGTAGTACAAATCATTAAAGGTGCAATTCTTCTGTAGATGAAATGATGAAATGTATTATTGAAATATCTCGCAGCATGTAAAGACTCTGTAAGTGCCTAGTTGGCCTTGAAAAGTCTCATTTGGTCGCTTCACTAAAATATTTCTCATAGGAATTCTTCATCAGCACATTCATAATCTGTTAACTTTTTTCTAAGTCTCACCATTAGAAGCAGAGGTGTCCGAGTAACACCATCAGTAGCTGCAGGGATATGAAGAGCCACTGCTGCTGCCTGTGGTAGTACCTGGCTGTGTAAGGACCCCTTACACTTCAAAGGGGTTTGCATACCACCAGCACTACAAATGCTACTGTTTGAGAGCCCTTTGTCTACCCTATTTGGGAGTAATGAACATTTCCTTTTTCTCTCTCAAGAACTAAACTAACTTAATGACTGTTTTAACACCTGGATAGAGTTACTGTTGTGCAAGCTGAGCGTCTGACCCTGGTTTTATCGCAGATAACTTTAAGATGTTCCACACTAGTGTCTGCTTTCTTGTTTAGAAAAAAATGTGAATTTTGGGTTGTCCTGTAAAATTCAGAATTTTATCATAAAAATCTTGGGTTGAGAGGCATTTGAGTAAGTGGTCATGTATTTAGCTTGGGTGACCATTATGTCAAGGGCAGCAAGCAGAGCTTTGTGAACTCTGCAAATTTTGGTTCATGGAAATGAATCTTAACAGTGCAGGGATAGAAGTTACATCTTAAGTAAATTTAAAGTTAGCCAAAACCCTGTCCTGTCACAAAAACCTGAGCAGTTTTGTTTACTTGTGTGGAGGAAGAGAAGTTAGGAAAGATACTAATCTAATTACTAATCTAAGTTTTTTGAAAACTTTCTCAGTAAAAAAATGTTCTGAAGTTAACTAAGAATATACTTAGCCAGTGTTTTAACTGAAGCATTTGGAGTAAGTGCATTATATAACTCTAGTGTTGAGGCTTCTTAGCGTCACGATGAGAGCCTTAAAATGGTGAAATTGTAACAATTCTTACTTGTTCAATAACAGTAATTTTGCATTCCAGGAACTGCTTTTTTAAGGAAGTTGCAAGATACTGTTACCAACACAAGCAGTTGTAAATATCGTATTCCTCTGTACATTCCCACAACTCAAGACAGTCTGCTGTCTTCTAGTTTACACTATCTTGGTTCAGTAATCGTTTCATAGCTTCCTATTCTGCTTTTTTCCATTCAAAAGCTGCCTGTTACTACCTCAGCAATACTGTTAGACTATACCATAGCATTTTGGACAGGTTAACAGAAAAATTTTGCATTTCTTGACTCTTGCAACTTTAACTGCAGACTACTGTGATTAAATATGCAGGGAAGTGGATTGAGGTTTTTTCATTTGTTTTTTTGGGGGGTTTTCTTGTTTGTTTGGTTTCGTTTTTTGGTCTTGGGTTTTTTTTGGGGGGTGGGGTTTGTCCCGTCACTGGAGTTTATTTCAAGGTCAGGTCTAGAGACTTGATAGAGAACTTGGTTGATACCTGAGGTCAAGTTAGTGGGAGCTGTAATTAATATCAATTAATTTAAGTTTGTAGGCCTGTATAATATCATCTTCCTGAGTTGATCTGTGTTTGGAAGTCTCTGTTGAAGACATTCCATATATCGTAAATAAAAAAATGTGAGAAGAATGTTACTGTAATTTTTTCCCTATTAGATTCCAGAAAATAATAAAACATTCTTCCATTTTACTGGAAGAAAAAAAGAAATCATTTGCTTATCTAAGAACACATGACATTAGGTTATAAGTCTGCAAGATGTATGCTAAGCTTCCACTAAAATAAATTTTTCAGCACTTTGCAAGTTTCACGCATTGTTTTAGAAGAGTGGGGTAATACCGAAGTATCATACACCAATGGGAGATGGTAAAGAAGAAATGCTAATTTTCGTGGGAATTGCTATACTGTGCATCTTGTGCACGTATAAACGTCTATGCATATGTCCATATATACATATAACATCCATTTTGTAAACTGTTTGTAGTTTGCTTAATTTTTAAATTGAATTTGAGAATCAAATTCCATGCTTATTAAAATCCAGTACAAAAGTTAACCAAGCCAAATACAAAGGTATGAATGTTGTCATACAACACAATCTATGGATTATCCTCAGTTCTCTCTGAAGATTATATACTGTATTTCCTAGTAGACAGTCTGTCTAAGGCCATACAATCCTGAAAACATGAAGTGAATTTCATCCACGTTACTGTAAATTTGTTGCACATTTTAATGATACTTTTCAACAATATGTAGCATTGGGCTTTTTTATGTATGAAGTTTGAATGTAGGCACTATCAGAAAAACTTAGAACAGTTCTATTAAGTAAAAAAAAGAAAAAATCTGTCACAGCAGCAAAGAGTTAAAATATTCTGTACTACTTTCAGAATGGTTTGGAATATTTGTTCTTTATTATAACTTTCTTCAAAAGAAAATAGTACTTGCAGACTAATTAGATCATCTGTTTCTTTTAACTTATTTCATCTGGATATTGACAATTAGATCAATGCTACCTGATTTGTGTTGATTAGAAAAAAATCTTGATCCTTATTCTCTTGTATCTTCATGTCCTAGGTTCCTAAACCAGTAGACTACTCTTCACAACTGTGGTGAGTCCCTGTCTAATCTTACGAGAATCTCTTTGAAAAAAGCAGTCATAGAAAGACAACTGTGTTTATTACAATGTAATTTATATTGGTGTAACCTTTCTAGGCTTCTGAAGAAGGCATTGTGTAATGGTTTGGGAAAGCAACACCATGCATTGCCTAAAAGCATTTCTGATGTAATAAAAGTGCTTAATGATTCTGTCATTTTGTTTACAAGTCTGTAGCTGTGCAGGCTTAGTCCCAGAGGTCTGAAATAGAATAATAAGAGACGAATATAATATGAAGCATGCAAGTAGATCTTACATGTGAAGTGAATAAGGAGGAGCAATAATGCTAAATACATTTTGTCTTGTGAATAGTTCTGCATTTCCTTTAAAAAAAGAAAAAAAAAAAGACTGTAAATGTAAAAAAAGACAGTGTATTGAAACTACAACCACTGCTGGTCTGGGCCTTACATAGCGTGTGAACTCTGTATCGGAATTCACCTCACTTCTCAAAAAGTCATGGTGATTTTTGAGAAAACAGAATACGTGTCACTTGTGTCCTTTCACTGGTTTTATGCTTTGTCATTTATATGTGAGTTCTGATTTCCTCTAGTTTGCCAAAAGTGAAATCAGAATCAGATTGAAACAAATACTGATTTTTCATAACAAGCCAAATAGAATGTCTAATATTTAAAATTGGTATTTTAAATTAAATTCTAACATTTGCTCTATTTATAGTTTGTTAGAAGAAAGCTGTTGGGATCAGTATTTATCTTCTAAGGATTTGTAATACTTAACTGAAAAATTACTTTAGGCTGAAACTTGCTGTAAAAAGTCATGTATTTTGTGATAAACTTCAAAATGCACGTTCCCTGGTGTGTTTCATAAAATAACTATTTTATATTTAAGGCTTCCTTCTAATTGGTAGTGATGTATTAGTACGAAATTTTACATAGTAGTGTTCTATGGTGTTGACTACCTTTAGGCTGCTTTCTAAAATGGTAAAATAAGCATCGTTTCCCTGGAAGCTAGGTCACTTTCTTCAATTAACAGTTTAACCTCTAGTTTTGCAAATAAATGTCTGCTGACAGCCTCTCATGAAGTCCCACCCGAACGAGCAAGGCAGAGCAAGGGCACAGATCTGCTTATGCAGTCAGGCTGCAGAATCAGTGACTTACTTGTCCTGGCTTTCAGCTCTTAGCATCAGCTCTTTCAAATTTGGACATATTAGGCTGAGATTATTTTTTTGTTTGTGGATGTTTAGTCTACCCGTTACACTTTACCCTTTAGAGGTTATGAATAGTTATGAAATCAAATAAAATAGTGGGTTTGTGTAAATACCAAATTTCAGTATAGGTCTTTTTTTGACCTAATATACTACCAGTGGCTGATCCTCTATTCTGTTAAGATAAATTCCACTAGAACTGGGGGAGGTTCAGAGGTTCGGGACCACTGTTGTTTCACTTGCAACACATGATTCAGAAAAACATTTGGTTTTATGAGCTATTCAAGCCAGTAGTCATTAAGCTAATGCTCAGGCTTGAGTACTTTCCTTAACAGGCATTGTATGCAACATGTGCACAAGTACTTTTCTAATTAAGAATTCCCCCCCAGTGCAGAATTATTTCACTCTTTATTCTTCATTCAAAGATCAGGAAGCGGTACGCAGTTGCAACTAATGTGTTTTTAGGTCCCTGTCATATGCAGAATATTGGGACTCTGCACTTCATATTTGGTAGACCTTTCTTTGTAGCTTTGAATAAAATCATAGGCAATTTTTATTGTTCTTTGTTCCAGGTTTGCAGGAGCAATGGAAAGATTGCAAGCAGAGAGTGAACTTATTAACAGAGTAAATAGCACTTACCTGGTGCGGCACAGGACCAAAGAGTCAGGAGAATATGCAATTAGTATTAAGTAAGTGTAATAAGATGTCCTACAGAAAATTTCCGTTTTCATTTTTGTCTAGATAATATTTTAAATAAGGAAAATAAAAACCTATTTCAGTTTATGTAATCATCTGCAGTCTTTAAGAGTCGATATAGGAAAACTGAAGTTGCTGACAAAAATACCCAGGATTTATAGTACGAAGGTAGCAATGGTTTTATAACGCTGGTGTGGTAAACGGGTGTACAAAACTGATGGTCTAGTATATTGGGTAAGAGCAAGCAGGTGTTTGGAGTATAATGTGATCTGCTTCTCTGAAGTGAGTAAGAATGTTTCGTTCACTTCAGTGAGAACTTGTCCTTTGCATCTCAGATATTTCAGTACAATGTGGGTTCATAAATTCTGTGGATGCAAATTATTGTGAGGGTCTTGTTTGCTTTCATGTTGTCAACATGAATATAAAAGTAAGAAATATATGGGAATTCCCAGTTAGAATGAGCAGTTAGTTGTGACTTTTTTTCTGAATACGGATTACCTTTTCAGCTGTACTTTAATAAATATATTTGGTTAATTAGATGTCAGCTTTCTTTTGGCACAGATATACATTTTGTCTTAAGAATTTATTCATGTGGTGTTACTGGGGCATGCCCTCAGGTAATTATTGATTGCGCCTGATTAAAAACACATTTATATTCATAAGTTATTCATTGCCCACAGGTACAATAATGAAGTGAAACACATCAAGATTTTAACAAGAGATGGCTTTTTCCACATTGCAGAAAACAGAAAATTTAAAAATTTAATGGTAAGCATTGATTAGGTTTTTAATAATGTGCAATTTTCTATGTAGCTGTTGCTGTTAGTGAGAGCTACTTTAGTTTGTGAAGTTACAGAAGAGAGATTGAGAGTGAGAGATTTGAATTGTGTCAGTACCTGCTAATAGGATAATTTTTTTGTATTTATTATGTATATTCTAAGCGATGGTAGTATGTGCTTAAAACTACATACTTACATTTAGGACTGGGCTGTGTCCCTTGCAGTGATGTGGAAGAGAGGAGGAATTTGAATCCCATGCATCAGCCCACTGTGGAGTTAGGCTGAATCTTGAAAGGAGAATTTGATGTCTTTGGAAATCTTTCTGTATATAGTAATGATCCCTAAAAGTAGCTAGGTGAAGGTTCCTTCCCAACCCAGCACATGTACATGTGTACTGCTGAACAGAATGACGCCTATTGATGTGTAAGTTCAGAGGAAGAAGGATATAAGGTGCAGCTGTGTCCAAGAGCAGAGAAAAACTCGGGAGAGGCTGATCTTCCTGGTCTTGGTGCAGCAGGCAAAGAAGCGCAGCTAGAGAATGGGGCTGTCTAAACGGCTAATAGCTCAGAAATCCTTGTTGCAATAATAGTAATCTGCAGCCAATATCGACTAGTCTAAACTAAAGCAACTGTGTGGCCATTTCAAACTCACGGTCTGTGGCAGCAAACCACTCACTAGCAAACTATAGTAATAAGACACAAAACATAGGCTCTCTCACTAACTTTCACTCCAACTATAGGCATAGTTCATTCCCAGAAAAAGTTTGGTGTAACAACTGTCCAGATCAGTGTGTTTTCAATGTTATGTTGGAGTTGTCTTGTACTGGGAAGAAATTCCCTTTTTTTGAACTTTAATTTGAAAGAATTTCTTGATAGCTCATTTTGCTCAGGCAAGACTCATAAATACAAGGTGTCTGAATAAATTACCTTAGTGCATTTGTAAAATTTTACTGCTTAAGCATTTTCTGATGCATTGTTAAAGGAAGCTCATTTGATACAATACATTTAATGCAGTCAATTGGATTAAAACTTATGCTGCAGCCTTCCTGCATGCATGTCCAAGTAATCTAAAACGATAAATAAAAATTAAGGACAATGCAAAACAGAGTAGGGGGAGAAGCTTTAAAACCAGGAAGCCTTAGAAATTATTTTAATGTAACCACTGATACTCTGTAAAGCAAGAGCATCCTAAAAATGGTAAAAAAATCAAGCAGAAATCTAGGCTTTGCCTGACCCTATTTGAAATAAGTGCTCATTAGAATGGGAAGAACTTAAATTTCCTGATGAAGAGTGCACCAAGCTGTTTCCGTAATCTGTCTTCATTTGCCACTTAAAAATCAGTGAAGTGTTTAGTGCTAGGGCTGGGGACCCTGAGTTCTTATCATTGGTAACAACAGAAATCATAGCATTCCTCAAACACATGAAGGAAGTGGCTACTTATTCTGCAAATACTGCAAATGATTCACTGGAAACTGATGAGAACATATGAGCGCTCTCAGGATCTTGACAAAGCGTGTGAGCTGGAGTCGCCTGCTGCCAGATGTTGTCTTATGGCAATGATGCAGTTTAATGCACTGATGCAGGTTTCAGAATACAGCTGAATGATCAGAGATAGTACAGGACGAACTTGGATAAAAAAGAAACAAAAAGAATATGCATTGCATCAAAGAATTGAGAGGACAAAAAAAATTTCTACTGTAAAGCCTCATCACTACCAATTTAGACTTGCTAACATTCAGTTAGGAAAAAGTAATTTCATAACTCAGTTTTAGGGTATTAGGAAGTCTGCCTTTGAGAGTTAAATAGACAAGTGATGGTAGTGTAAGTACTGTTTGCGTATGCTGTGGAACGACTGCTTTGTTCTGGGTAAATGCCAGAGAAAAAGTAACAGTGTCCGGAAGAAGACAGGAACAAAAGTAGTCGGAGTAGAATTGGGAGCAGAAAAGGGACAAAGCCAGCAGCCATGGAAACCTAAAGTAGTGATCTGCAGTGACCCCGTGTTCTGTACTACTTTGGAGGTTACAGAAGGAGAACAGCTCTTGTACATAGTTTTCATAGTACATTTGAAAAACCTTCACAAGAGTAATTAAAATGTGCTGAGTGTGTAAAGCAGGCCAGGGTGCAGTGAAAGGTCAGCTCTGCTGCTGAAGTGAATCATGGTAATGTGACAGACTCCTGGGGAGCCCCATCCATGCTTGCAGGGGGTACTTACCTTACTTACCTAGTTGCAAGCTTGCTACTGTGATTCGTGCAATGAATGTTTTAGAGACCAGTTGTTCGTTGACTATTTTCGTGGAAGAATGGTATTAAAAACTAAGCTTTTAAAAGCAACTGAATCTTTATGACCCAAAGTAAATTTTTCCTCAGTTTGGAACCATTTTACTTTGCCAAGAAATAAAACCTGTCCAGTTGAAATTCTTAATGTCTTTACCAAACAGCATAATTCTTACAGACTTATGTGGTGCAAAAAGGTAACAAAAGTTTCATACTAATTATTTTTCCATTTACCCAGATATCCTACTTTTGAATGCTGCTTACTTACAAATCTCCCTCTCTGTTGCCTTGATAATTTGAATGTCTGGGTACTTGGTGATGATACGTGGCAGAAAATTGGATTGCTGACATTGTAGCTTGCGTGCTGTGCTGGTATCAGACAGCAAAGCCCAAACAGTTCTTAGTCTCCGGGCCTTTCTGCTTACTTGGAGTCCTGGCAGGTCTGTGATTATGGACTATTAAAAGCAGGTGTAGATTTTACTTAGCTTTGGACTCTGCCTTAGAAGTGGTTGCAGAGATATGCAACAGCTCACAGCATGGGGAGTGAAGTGCTCCAGAGTTCAGAAGATAATCTTCAGGCTGTTACCAAGAACTTAAGGTTTATGCACCAGATCTTGGACTAAATTTGAGAGTCATTTTGTTTGGCTGACATCGGCTGTTGTAGGCTAATAATTTTGTTATTTATTTATTTATTTTTTTAACTAGAAGGAAATGATTGAACACAGTACTATTTCCTTATTTTGACCTAAGCTTGGCTTGGTCAACTTTGATTTTGGAAATCTAATCTTATTCTAGGCTCTGTGTGATATTGACATTGTTAGGGCTAATTCAAATGTAAGAGACAATGGCAGGGGTTGAAGATTGCAAAGGAATAACACAAGCTGTCAGTATTTTGATGAGTGTTGCCTTCTTTAGAATAGAAACTGAAGTAACTTGTCTTCTCAGTTACATAAACTATTTGACCCAGTTTTTTGTATTCTCATATATATGTGTGCGCTTATATGTAAAATTTGAGCATATATATAAAATTTGTGTGTGTATATGTGTGTGCATATGTATGTTTATATATATGCACACATATATATACGCACACAGAGACACCAATTTTTTGATTGGGGCCAAGGAGAATGTGAAATGCTGAATTTTTCAGTCAGTGTGCGCTATCTGAAAAAAAAATCAACCAGCAACACCCCCCCCAAATTTTAATGGGAGATCCTTGAAAGTTTTACATGGTCTGTGCATCTACTCATTAAGTTGCTGTTGACTTAAATGCTTATATGCAGGCCTTATGCTTTATTTTGGATCTGTGTACTTACAAAGGCATTTGTGGATAAACATCACTTACCATTGCAAAAGAAAGTTGAGAAGACAAAGAAAGTTACCTGTCCTTGCCTTCTTTGTGACTTCAGAAAAGGAAGTGCGTGCTCAGCCTTGCTCAAAGGAGCACAAAGTGTTAACTCTGACAATAAGGTTTTACTTAAAAAAAAAAAAACAACAAACCAAAAACCCCCAAAAAACCAATAAAACCCCCAAACCCACCAGTTAAGTGGCAGTGTAAAAGCAGTCAGTATTTAGGATACTTGAATTTTTAAAAATAAATCTGTGCTGTGGGATGTTGTATTATAAAATAAGGTTACTTGTATGATAAAACTGTCATTGACTGTACAGCAGAATGTTGAAAGGGATGTGATTTCTATTTCCAATGACATAGTATTTTTCCTTTCTGAAAGGAACTCGTAGAATACTATAAGCACCACTCTCTCAAAGAAGGCTTTCGAAGTTTGGATACTACTCTTCAATTTCCATACAAAGAATCTGAAAACTCAGTGGGACAAAGGAGTAACAGAACAGGTGGCAGTTGTGAGTATTATAGATTTTTGTATATTATTTTCTGTCATACAAATATTAAAAGGACAAGATACTTTGAACATCTTCATTTTCCATTTCTGACATACAGGCAATTAATATGGTAATACTTTTAGCTAGGATTTTTTGAAGCTAAGCAGATTCAGATCTGCCAGGAGGTTTATAAACATGTCTAGCAAGTTTGTCTTGCTGCCAAACTTAAAATCTCCCTGATACTCAAAAATCTATTAGGCATGCTGGTGAGAGATTAAACTGCATCCTGCCTAGTTTTTTCAGACATTTGCATACATGCAGCTACAAGTGTTAGTAATATCTGTGACAATTTCTGATCCTTAAAAAGGGATTTAAATAAATCAGTCTTGTAGTGTAGCCTTGTGAAGTAGCATCTCAGTAATACCACATAAATTTCTCAAAACCCCCATTAGATTTACTGTATCATAATTATTTTTATGCCTGCCTTTTAACCTTAAATGTTTATTACAGGCCTCTAAGCTTCTGAAAGTGAATGAACTACAGTGCAATGTAAATAGCAGTTAAGTTTTGAAGTTTAGAAATTAAACTGAGAAGATGTACAATGCATATAGTAGCCTTTATTTTAACCTATTAGAACTTAAGTGGAAGTTAGCATGATTTTTGGGACACATAGAAGTTTAATGTTAATGATAAATACCGCATGGCTGGCCTCTGGAAAGTATATAATGTTTCTGTCAAAGAGCAAATATTAGATTTGCCGTTCTGCAGACAATGGCTGTATCTTTGTGCTGCAACAGATAGTAAGAGGAAAATAAAAATTAATGGGAATTTTAACAACATGAAGACTGCTGTGAAAGACCATAGAGTCCAGTCTAGTCTTTGTGATGATGAAAGCTGGCTGTGTTACTTTCATTTGCTGTGTTTGTGAGCTTTTGTTTATTTGCTTGCCTCTGTTCCATAACATTTCTTGTAACTTTGGAGACTTTCTTCCTCTCTTAATTGAAGTGAAGATAATTTAGGACAGATGACTGTAAGAAACCAGCGTGTGTCTGTGCATTTCATGTACTCTGTCTCTATCTGCCAGTTCTTCCTTATTCCTTCCATTTCTGTTTTCTTTCACTGCTTCCCAGGACTTCTGTCAGTTGTCTCCCTGCTATGCTGTATCTCAGTACATCTCTGTTCTTGGTGAATTTCTCTGTCCCATCCTTTCTTCTCCCTTTAGCTTGTGATCTCTCTTTGCTTCTCTCTTCCTCTTGTCATCTCTTGGTGCTTTCCTCATCCCTTGCCTTCTCACAGCATTGAGGCTTTAATTGTTGAGAGGATATGCTCTGCTTAATTTACTTTGCATTTGTTTTGGTTATTACTGACTGTGAGCTAAACAAATTTGTTTCCTTTCCTTTCTTAGGCCAGTTAGAATGTATCTATAGTGTCCACCAACTTTTAGCTCAATTGTTTCATGCTTTACAGGATACAAGACTTAGGGTACATCCTCGTTACCTTCAGTCCACATACAAAAGAGAACATGTCCTTTAACAAACTATTTTAGGCAGTATATAGGAGAGCAAGAGAATTGAGTCTGGGATGCTCTCCTTTTAGTCAAGGGGATGAGAAAGTGCATCTCTGCTACAGTACATATCAGCCACTTAATGTTACAAACTATACTGGTGGGAACTGGCAGGTTTTGTCTCAGGCAAAACTGATCAAAAAAACTCTCCATTTTCAGACTTCTCATATAAAATCTAATAGATTTCCACAATTCTGCTAATCTACCTAGACTGACTCTGGATGACGCTTCGATTTAACGGATTTGACAGTTTTCTTTTAAAGTGTTAGCATGTCCCTATGAGTGCGGGGGTTTTTTGTTTGTTTGGGTTTTTTTTTGTTTGGTTGGTTTTTAGGCAAAATTTCCATGATTAACAGCCCATCTGTGAGTCATGCTCCTCAGTTTTAAAGCTATCCTGTTAGTTTTTACCAAGTTTGATGTTAGAATAACTATATACGTAGGCTGTATGAACCGTGCTGGGCTGAATTTGGAAAGAAATTGGTGAAACTTTAGGCTGCAGTTTTGTTTAGTAGAGGAAGCAAATAAGGTATGGGGCAGCGGTTGGACATTGAGTTTACTTCACAGCCCTCAGTGAGAACAGTCACACAGCTGTTCTTTTGGGCTCTTCCCACTTCCCCCCTTTTTCTCAGTTGTGCAAGTACTTGGTGTGACATTCGCTATATTTTAACAAGCACGGGGCCGAAGCTAGTGAATACAATGGACTTCGGCAGTTTGAAGCTGATTTTAAGGAGGTTTTGGGTTTCAACTCAGTATTTTGCTCTGTACTATTCACATGACTGTATCTGGATTTTTGATGAGGCCATCTTTTGAAAAAGACATCAGCTGTTTATTCAGAACAGCGGGTCTTTAGCATATATAATTGGCAGAATAAGTGGGAAAAGTATTTCTACAAGAATGAGTTTTTTAGACCACTGTAGACTTTGACAGAGTTGTATCATTTTCTGATGCCAAAGTCTTAGAGCTGCTGTGAAATTAAATGGCAATACCAAATTAACTTCACTTTCTAGAACAGTGTGAGAAAGGATTATATTCATTTTTTGTAATTCTCATGTTTTCATTTACCCACTGAAGGAAAGAAAATCAAGTGGCATTTCGGTTTGCTTGTAATTTCTGATATGAATAATAATAAATCAACTTGTGACTTCTTAAATTTTTCAGGGAATTTGATTCTCCCTTCAGCATCTACTAGATTTTGAGAACAAAAATCTTCATTTTATGGAGAGAGTTAATTTGGCTTTCCACTTTAATTAGAAATTTGCTTTTTAGTCTCTTGGTCTTGCAGAAGTCACCCACTCTGTTCTGATAATTTATTTACACTTTTAATGTGGTTGTAAAAGCTGTCATTTACTTTTCTCAATGTAGAAATTCAAGTTAATTAGGAAGATTTTGGAGGAAATAGTACATTCTTTCTTCTTAATTTTTCAGTCCTAGGCTTTTCTAGACATGATCAAATTTTGTTTTGCTATACAGAAAAATACTAATTCTTACATTAGATTAGAGGGTTGATCGACTCTTTAATGAAATAAAGGCAAAAATGGAAGAAAAGTTGACATTCTTCTGCAGAATAGTTTTTGGCACTTTATTCTAATCTGCTGATGCAGAGCACAATCATATTGAGAAATCTGAGTCCATGAAATTTAGATTTTAATGTAACCTAAATCTTGAAGCCAAATACTATTTGAGTGACTGTTTTTTATCACCTGTAGAATAGGAGTAGGTACATTAACTACTTATATTGTGTCATTCTACTACTTAATTCACTAACTGTGTAAAACTATCTGTTAATAAAGTAAAATAAACCAACTGTCACTCCAGCCCTTAAGGAAACAAAAGAACCCAGCCCTTCTTAAAAGCCAACACCAAACCCCTTATCAGTGACCTTTAAAAACAGACTAGTTATATGTAGAAATCTAGTAGCATTTCCTTGCCCACATACATTTAGTTGTCCAGAATTTCACACGTAAAAGCAAACCTCCAGTTATATCAGATGGAAAAATTCTCAAAAAATTAAGATAATGTATGGACAGGAAAGGACCAGCCATCCCCTATATAGCACCTAACCTGTCTTTATTCCTGCACGCTACTTTTGCACACTGTCATTGTACTTCTGTAGAAATAAAGGCAGTTAATTATTTCTAAGAATGGGCACACTATACTTCAGTCAAGTTGTCCTTTTGGTTTATGTAACATATTTCCACACAGAGCTGTCACCTGGGGTTACTAGCTCCAGTATAAAGGAGTTCCTCAGGTAGCTTCATGCATTTTCAGATAATCCATTTATTATTAGAGGCGAAGAAAGGATCATCACTGTGAAGGATCAGAAGGGATCAGTGGCCTTGGAGTATGTTTCTTTTGTATTACTTTGAGATCCTAACCTAAACTGCTGTTGGTTTGTGTTGTGAGTTTTTTTTAAACAAATAACCCATAGCTTATGAACGTTAAAATACAGTATTGGTCCTGATTATTTTATTTATGCTGGTAGTTTCATTATCACAAACACCTGTTCTCATTCAGGTAAGATGCACAAAGCTGTGTTACCTTCACCATGGATTCTTTGTTAATTCCTTGCACAGAATAGTTCTAGTCATCATTCCTGCAAATAGGCATTTTGAAAGAAAACGATTTTGTTTCATGTGTAGTCCCAAGAGTAAATTCAGGGAAGCAGCTGTATGTGATGAATATAACCCTGCTACATTTTTAAGGAACACTTTTGGTCAGTAATTAAAGATATTATTAGCCATAATTTAGAGGCTACATTATCATTTATCCAGTTGAAGATGGACTTCTCTTTCCAAATCACAACTGGGAGCAAAGATACCAACTTTATTAGACTTTGTACACTACCTATCTTCATCGCCTCTTCGAGAGAGGGACAAAATGTGAGAACATGTCAACAAACTGTAGTTCCATTTGAAGAGATTTTTAGTTCATTTCATTTAATTTTTTATTTAAAAATACGTTGACCCTAGGTTTGTTGGCAATAGAGCAAGTGCACCTCTAATGTTTCACCCAAGGAAGCTGTTAGAGGGACTAGGGTGATGTGTTGGTTCTGCCTATGCCAAATTTACGCTTTTTTTTGCTTGCTCAAGGGTTTTCTCTCAAGTCAGGGAAAACTGCAAAGATGAGCAATACTGTTTGGTCCTTAGAGGATGTAGTTTAGCTGTGGAATTCCTGTTGATGTTAATGATTATCGGGGCGAAATGCATACTTCTTCCCATGCATATTATGAGACCCCAGTTCAACTGGTACTTAGGCTATATTCCTAATTATGGGCGTGTGACTAGTCTTCCTGGGCTCAAGAGGAATTCTTACGTATGCATGAGTTCCTGCTTTCGGACTGTTAAGAAGTGGGGCACACAAAGAAGAAAAAAAAGAAAAATCTGTTAAATCTGAAAATATTTGCAGGAGTCTACATTTTTAATTTGCTTCCCTGAAGCCCTGAGTGGGTGCTTTCTTTCTACTTTACTCTCTGAAAAATGCAATTGTTAAAAATTAAATCATAGATCCAAATTTTCTAGTTATTATAGTCAATTTCCTTCCAGACATCCTTAGTAGGGAACCTTAGTTTCCTTATTATCAATGAATTATATAGTTAAAAAACTATTATTTAAATCTTGTGCCAATATTTCAATGTTCTTTTGCTTTTCTCTTTTTCTCTTTCTTTCTCTAAGCCCCTTCTTTGTTCTGTGGGTTTTCTTTTGTAACTCCTCCAGACTACAGCTTTGTTCCCCCTTCCTCCACTCCTTTCTGGTCAGGTACTGCTTTACTGCTTTTATATTTCTTCTAAATTTTCTTCTGTTGTTTCTGTGTGCAGCAAGCGAGGGAAGGGACGAATCTAATACTCCAGTTCTTCTCTGACTCCAAAAACTGAGTTATTACAAGTTATTCTTGGAGCGTAACAAAAATTAAACTCTTAAACCTTTGAAAAAGTGTTTATTACAATAAGCAGTTTGAATAGGTGTTGCAAAGCTCAGTAGTTGCAGCAGATTCAATCAGTGATCACTTGACTGTTAATTTATGAAGTTGACATCTATGAGGTATATGTATTTTAATATATTTGTTCAAATGCAAAAACCTGAAAATTTCAGTGCTTGTAGATAAATAATATATTCGTCCCATCCCTGCAGCAAACCATACTGCAGCAGCATCTTAGAATACAGTAGGTTTTTTGGTAGAAAATGCTTTCTTTATATTCTGCATTAACATTGTTAATTAATTTTACCCATCTGTTTTCTAAATATTTTTTTCTTTGTTCTCATTGAGCCATCTCTGGCTTTAATAGATGCAAACATTTTAAACTAAGAGACCGCATAAAAATGCATAAAGTAGTAGCAGTGGTAGTCTCAATTAGTGCCTCAGTATGGCTATGACTTGCTCTGGTCTTCAAAGAGCTGAACTGCACCTCTGGACAATTGAAGAAGAATTTTGCTAGTAGGAAGGTAGATGCCTTCAAGGAACGTATGCAAGGAGCTACTACTGTTGAGGACGCAGCATTCACTCACGTTACACTGTGTACAGGGGGTGGAGGACTTGGCCTAGGTTGTGCAAATCAGGACTGAGGCTGGCTTTTGCACTAGGGAAAGTCTAGCATGTATGAACACAGATGTAGTCATAATCAAGATCTGACTAGGAGATCTGAGTAGGCAGTATGTTTTACACCTGCCCCACAGAGATCATCCAAATTGCTTAGCACTCTGAGATGGATTCTTAAGGCTTTCCATAGTTTCTGGAGGGGAAAAGCATGTAGGTGGCAGCTTAGTAGTAGAATGGCTAGTGTGCTTACTTGTGCTGAGAATGCCTCAGAGCCCTCCCTCGATTCATGCCAGGGATTTCAGTCTCCATGTCCTCTACTGCTCTTGAACGTTTTGCCACTCAGTTGTTCACTGTTTTGGAGTCTGTTTCTTCCGTTCTATCCCCTTACATAGATATTGGGGAGGGGGGGGGCAGATATTTTTACTTCCTGTCAGTAGTCACAACATTGACTGAGAATCCAAGCTTTAAGGCACTCTTCCAGTTGACATTTACTTACCTAAAGGGACACATCTGGAGAGAAGATGAATAGAAAGCCATTCTGGTATAGCCGTTTACCCTGTGGTCATGACATTCAGCTGGAATGTCTGAAGCACTCACCTCGTTTGAATCAGAGAACACAAAGAAGTTAAGTTTTGGCCCTTATTGTAGGTAAATAGTGCGAGCTTCTATTTTTTTGGGCGAGATAGATGATGACCTCTTTCATTCAGCTGCACAGTACTTGATCATAAAGTCCATTCTTAACTGAAACTGGTATCTGTTCCATGAAAACAAAATTGTGAAATGGCCTACAGTGATAGAGCAGCAATCAACACTCAGGGTTCCTTTAAGCCTATCACATATTCCCATATATTCCCATATATGGTTTCAACAAATTATAATTGTATTCCTTTTTTCCTGTGAAAACCTGCTTTATCAGAAAATTCTTAAGTAACTGTAAGAATAAGTAATCATTCAATTTCTTGCATGTAATATGCTGTGTAAAGTATTTCTTTATACAAGTACAAAATACTAAAGGAAAATATTGATCATTAATTCTTAATTTAAGCTTTCCAAAATAGCCAAAGAATTTTCTTACATTAAATGAACAAATACTTATTTAATGATATTCCAAGTATTTTTTTCAAAAGGATCTTCAGAGCTGGCTTAGTTCTGCTGATACAGCAGTCGGTAACACAGGAGAAGGGTTAAGCTGACTAGTGAGCACTACTGGAGGTGCTGCCCGTGCTTGTATAATAGAACTGAGGTTTGGTTAAACAGTGCAAGTAATAAACAGTACAAGTAAATACATTGCTTCAAGAAGCATGGAAACTAATACACAAGACCAACCCTTAGGGGATATGGCTGCAGAATTACTAGGAGGCCATACCACAAGGAGAGAGAAATGACTACTCAGAGCTTTTATAATGATACATTGACTCCTGTGGAATTTAAGCACAGGCATAAACGTGAGCTAGACCAGCCTGCTCTGATCACATGGAGTCTTTTGTTTGCACCCCAGTTCCTTCATCAGTGGCCTAAACTAGTATTAAAATTCATTTGCAGCACGTCTATCTCGCTGTCAATGAGAAACTTTTCCAACATACTCTAGTGTGAACCAAAGCTGACTATAGTTCCCTGTCTTTTCTTCTCCTCCTGTTTGCAGAAGGAGAGGCTAGGTTAAACAAAAGCATATTTTTCTCATTCGCATGTGTACCTTTTATTTACCTCCCTCAGATTTCTCACTCTATTTCCTGTTAATCGTAGGAGTATCTCCCTCCTAATACACAAGGTTTATTTATTACTGCTTTCTCAATAACTTCCTTTCTTTTTTCTTGCCTTTTATTTTTTCCCCTCTTTAATTCCTCATTCGCATTCTCCTGTTGGGCATTTTTCTCTCCGTTGGTCTCTGCTGTTAATCTCATTCTCTCTCTCCTTCCTCATTCTCCCTGTAGCTATTATCTTTCTCTCCTTCACTCAGTGTTTCTTCTGTCTCCCATCTGTACAGATGTCCTTTCCACATGCTGACTGTCTTCCCTTGAGTTTCATTTATCCTGGGACAGCTTTGATTGGGAATTCAGGGTTGATAGGCTCTACTCAATTTGTTTTTGTAACTATGTCACCAGAGAGATATGGTTAATATTTTTTCCAAAATTAGCACTGTCATTTTCCTGTATTCTATCATTCATGTGGTTTCCTTTTATATATTTCCTATCATGGGCATCACTTTTATTTGAAAATATGGATGTTGGATTCTAAATTAATCTAAATTCTCTACTTTCTACCTCGAGACTTTTGGAGATATATGGTTTTGATTTCTCTTGCTTCTTTTTGCTTTTCCTCTCTGGCTTCACAACTTGAAAAAGAGATAGAAGTCTTCCTTTCCCCCAGATCTGCCCCTCTTTATATCCTAATTTTCCTCAGCATTTTTCCTCTTTATTAGTCTTCCATGCATTTCTTCCCTCCTTTGTTCTTTTCTTCCATGTTTTCCCAAATTTGTTCATCTTTGCCTCATGTAATCTTCTTCCTTGCCCCTTTATCTCCTTTCTAGAATCTGTAATGATGCCCTGCTCCCCAGAATTACTCCTTCCATCCTGCAATGCTTCCCCAAATCTGCCAGTGGTATTACTGCACACCTCTAAATGGTTACTGACCTTACAGTCAGTAACTGCTCTTTTTGTTTTTGTTTTTCTTTCTCCAAAATAATTGCTGCCCATGATGTGCTCTTCCCCTGTAAAACTGATTACTGCAATACTGATAAGGTATAGGACATAACACTCATGTCAGGATCTAAACAAGTAGTGTCTACATCTGACTTGCTTAGAGGGGGAAAAAGTATGTTTGAACTTTAATATACTTAATATATCACCTAGATTTTTACACCATCTTTATATTGTAAATATGAGCAATAAATTGAGATGCCGATTCTCTTTTATATGGCATCCTGTATCAAGTATCTGATAAGCAAGCATACTTTACAGAAGCAGTCTGAAATGTTGGACTAAACTTCAATGGCATGATATAAAAGAGGACATAATCTGTTGCTAAAACAGTTTTCTAGGCATTCCGTTTTTGTGATATATCTAGTAATATTTTAAACATAGTATTTGTTATTTTAAAATAAATTGTATTGTCTCTGTAAGCTAAAGATATTTGAATATATAATAATTTTAATATATTTAATACTATTATGCAAAAGCCTTTGTTTCTATGAAATGTCCCCAGTGGGGTCAGAAGAAATCTTAAATACAAGCAGAGCTGAAACTGTCAAGATTTTCTAGCTCATTTGCTATGTTTTGTGTTCCTGATTTAAATTAAAGGCAACTAGCTATGAACTTCTAGTATTACATTGTTGAAGGCATTGCTAAAACTAGAATCTTAATGTCAGTTGGGAATTTCTGAGAAATTGGAAAGGGTTCTGAAAAAAAGATTATTATATGTATATATGTATATAATCAAGTCATCCATCATGATCATATGATGAACTCTGAAATCTTTTCAGTGGGAAGCTTGCTTGTGCTTGTAAACTCCTACCTGCAGTGACTTACATAGGAAAACAATGGCATTAATGGAAAAAAAAAATGCTTTGCACAAATAATCCAACTACAAAATGCAGTAGAGCAACAGATGTTTTTTCTAAACTGCTCAAGTCAAAAGCATCTCTCAGGTGCCATGCCCACTTCCCTGTCATTGGAAGAGTTGAGGATTTCTTTTACAAGTTTCGACATTCTACATCAGGGTTGAAAACACATTTTCTATAACATTATTTAGGAGAAGAGGTTGGTTTTTGAAATGAGGCTTTTTTTCACATTTGCTTTTTAAAAAATATTCCACGACTTTTTATTGCTTAAAATGTCTGGGCTTTACATTGGCAAAATGCTTACCTATTGATGTAGCTTAAAATTTTTAAGTATTAATTTCACTGAAACTTAGGAAAAAATTTTTTTAAGGATTTTTTTTCTTCATGAAAAGTTTTGTAAAACAAATTCATTGGTGATTTACAGAGTAAACTCCTGAAAAGAGTAGATTTACATCAGCTGATGTTCATGCAGATTGTAACAAATGATCCATACAAATTTCCTGTGGAAACTCTTTACTTTTTTGCTCATGCTGATGTTAGCTTCCAATTTTAAGTGCATTAATATTTAACTTGGGAGTTGTTTTTGAAAGAACAGCACCTTATTCTGTTTGTTTTGCTTCATTAGAGGTTTAAAGTTAAATCAACTGTAAATGCTAATAATTCTTTTGGAAAGAAACTAGTGACCTGTAAAATATGTTGATGTGTGTAACTGGCAGCAAGTTTTATTATGAAGCATAAAAATACAATAATTGCAAATGTATTTAGCAATTTTGGGATGGGTGATATTTTGTTTACGGTTCGTCTGGTTTGACTTTTTTCTGAAAATAAAAAGAACTATTAAAAAAGCACATAAAATCCCTTCAACTTTTACACCATTCACCTATGTTTAAACCTTCTTGATCTGTGTAGTGCAGATGCTTTCACATTTGCATAAGATTAATGCCAGTATATGTTGTGAAATCATTGTTTTGTATTTTACAGTACTGCTATTTAAATTACTTTAGTAGCCTTCAATTAACAAAACCTAATAATGTCAACATCTGTTTCATTTCAGTGCTAAGCCCAAAGGTGATAGGCATTGCCATAGCCAGGTATGACTTCTGTGCAAGAGACATGAGGGAACTGTCCTTATTGAAAGGAGATGTTGTAAAAATTTATACAAAGATGAGTGCGAATGGCTGGTGGAGAGGTGAAGTACATGGAAGGGTAAGGTTGGGATTTTTTTTCTTCTGTCTCATTTCTGCCTTCACTGACAGTGATTTGGGGGGAAAAAAAAAAAAAAGAAGGTGTGTTCCTACATCATAAACCTTCTTTGTGCATGTAAATTCACAAGATGCAACATGTTCTCATTTGTGTTTCATAGGAGCCAGGCAGAACTCTTGCTAGGCAGCTTTCCCACCATCGAAATTAATTGATTATTTAATGTGACCTATTATGCTGAATATTTGGTCAAGATTATATGGTTGGAAAATAACCAGGATTAATAGTACAGCTACAGCTAAACTGTCTTGAACTCTGTTGCGCATATGTATTTGAGGTCAAAAGCTCAGGTTCCTGGTGCTGTGGAAGTCTGTTTGGCAGTTTAACAGAGAATGATTTCCCCACCTTTCTGCCAGAGTACAGTGCAATGGAATCAGCCACCTTTTTTATAGGGGGCTGCTTCTTTGATCTCTAAAAATGTGACTCATATGAAGTGGCGTATTTAGCAGGGATTTTTACAAACTCACTTTACACTGCACTCTGAGACTTGCATGGAAGTAAAGTTTAAGTTCTGACCTACAAAGGCTATATTGTTTCAATCTTTATATTGCTCTTTAATGCAGATTATTCAGAAGTATTTGAGGCTGCTGTTTCCATGTCTAACGGACTGAAATGCAGGGTCAAGGAATGTGAGGTGGAAGAAAATAGATTGGCTGGAAGCTGGAAATGGAAGTTGAAAGTCCAGTTGAAGTAGATGTCCAGATTTACTGCTTTATGCAATTTGGAGAACTTTTTTTTAATGTACATGGGCCTGGTTATAATCTTAAAGTGAAATAGTCAATTAGACAAGAAGAAACAGGGAAGCAGAAGAAATAGTGGTCATCCTATGTACATTTTACATGTGAAGAAAACTGAGCATCTCATTCTAATGCAGCTACCCACATCCTAAAGGATGCCCTGTTGTATGCTAGCATTCTTTCACAGCCTGGACTTGGGATCATAAGCTCACCTCTGGAGATATTTTGGCAAGGTAGTCTAAAACAAAATTTACACAGTTACTGCTTCCAGTCATGCTCTAGGTTTGGTTTTGAGGTCTTTCATGAGTGTTAAATAGACTTAGGTATAAAGATGTCTGAGCGAAAAACCTAAAGCGAATAGGTAACACAGTAAGAAATAGATGACGTTGCTTCCCTGTACGTCTTACGTAATCCTTATTTGACACATCATTAATTTCAGAATGGAGATAGCTTTATAACTTATGAAGTGTAAAACACTGGACTCTGCCTTCCAATTCTGTCTTATTTAAAACTCCTGTTGGTGGCAGTGGATTTTAACTCCATGTAATGTGATCAAATCAGTCGCTATTTCCTTTGTAAGAGGATTCCCTGGACCTAACTGAAGCCTGTTAAATATTTAACTTCTCATTCAAAAAATAGCAGCATCCTGCCTGTAGTAAAACTACTTCTGCTCTTGGAATTTCTAGACTTTTTTCTGAATGCTTAGACTTCCAATTTGGGCAAAAGTGGTTTGGGGTGCGTGTTTTGTGGGGTGGTTTGTCTTTTTGGGGGTTTCTTCTTTGTTTGTTTGTTTGTTTTAGAGAAGGGGAGGGGTTTAGTCTCCAAATCGTCACATCTGCAAGTTATTCTTTTACTTAGGGTACTTAACCTAACTGTGGCAGGTCAGTCAAGTTTATCTTTGTAATCCTACTCTTGTATTTATTGAACAGACCCATCCTTGTTTTGCCTAGTTCAGCCATTTAAAAAAACCTGTGCAACTCATGTATTTGTTCTGCTTCTCCCCTTTTTAGGTGGGCTGGTTTCCATCAACTTACGTTGAAGAGGACGAATGAATTAAAAACTTTCCTCTGCTGACGAGCAGTTTCAGGGATTGTAAAAATTTAGTATCTTCAAAGTGTTATTGGTCTTGTTAAGTATTTAAACAGCAGCATTTTTGTCTGTCTGAACCTTCCAGTCTTAATGTTGGGATTTATACAGAAGTTTGTGCTGACAGATTATTACCTTGCCCAGAGCTGTGCAAGAAACAACCTGCCAGTTTGCCATCACTTGGGATCAGTACAAAGACCAACCCTCACCTTCCCAGAAGATCTCCAGAAAACAAATTTCTTCATGCTCCTTTTGATTTCACCCTGTATTACTCCATGAATATTAGCTATGGCTGAATATTTAATAAGTCTCTTCTTTTCTAGCTAACATCTGTGATGGTACAGGGAGATGAAGGCTTATTATTCCTTATCACTGCATGCAGAAAACAGAGTTCAGTCATTCCAGTGGGCATAAAGTATAGTCAGTAGACTTGCCTTGAAACATCAAACTACTTTACTTACCACCTTACAAACAGTTTTACACTCACAAAAACATTCTGAAGGAAGAATGTAGTAAACATTAGTAGCATTCACGCATATCTAATCAGTTAACTGACTGCTTTGGGGTGCTGCCTAAATTGTCTAACAACTTGTTTAAAGACAGCGTTTTAAAAAGGTGTAGTGATGTGGTATTGCTTGAAAAAGCATCCACAAAGTGGAATTGTGAGATCCTTTCTTTGTCATCCCAAGTCTTTTTGTGTGAGGGGTTTTTTCGTATAAGCAGCTGACCATAGAAGTGCAACTGAGGATAGTCATGACAAGATGAGTTTTAAAATTTTCAGCATTAACATTAAATGTCATAGGAGAATATACTGATGCAAGATGATGTCACTTCTCAAGAACAAAACTGTTTATCTTAACCTCTTGATTGATTCAGATGAACTTTGATGCTTCCAACTCTAAACTGCCTTTTCTTAGTTAGACAGGAGTTTCTATCACCTTTTGTGCTCTTGCAAGGTAATGCAAAGGGAAGTGGCAGATTTCTTTGTGCCCTTTCCTCTCTTGTTCCCTGGGATGTTAACGGCAGTTCAATGAGTGAGTGCTCTTGTTGCAGCGTTAGGAGCATCCCCAAAGAAAAAAGTGTCTAGGTTAGCTAGTGTGAAACATCAGGCCTTGTAAAGTGGTGTCCACCCCTTGGTGAGGCAGTGTTTTAATGTATTTATGGAGGGCCACAAGTGCTGCAGTCATAAGCTAAAATAAATGTGGGTGGTGTCTTCAGATGTGCAGTTTCAAATATTTAGATAATGTCTAACCTGGCATGAAAACTTCTAAGAAAATAAAGCTCTTGCATGCAATTTCTTTTTAGGGTGATGTTGACCAATCAAGAAAGTTAGTTCATCCTGTCGCACATCCTCTCTTTTGCTTTTCCCTGTCCTCTTTTCACATAAGCATCTTGCAATTTGTGTGCATAGACACTGCATGATTTAACACTGCAGTTTTTCCCAGTCTACAAGCAACATAATATCCACTGTTCGTCCACAGAGCAGAATCTGCTAGTACATATTTCAGATTCTTTTTGGCTGTCCCCAGTGTTCTTTGCTTCTTTCTGGCCTCCTTCTGGCCCTCGGGAAGAACCAAGCACAGCACAGAGGATTCACGATAATCCCCTTTGTCTCTGCAATTATTTTGCCCATCTGCTACACCTAGCATACACTGCTGTGTGACCAGGTGAAAGAGAGGATCTTCTAATTAGAGATCCCCCACTTGTGAGATTCAGTCTTGCAGATGAAACTCTGCTGATGCTCTTAACTTTTCAAGGATTTACCTCAGAATTATGTAAACTGTGATTGTGTTGAGTACAGTACTTGATGGAACAATTGAGAGCATTTGTAAATAATGTAAATTGCACATAAAACAGATTTTGTAAATGATGTGTACAGCAGTGTAGACTAGAGTATACCGGTTTTGATCATGTTTTGCCATGCAGTTCTGTTGTCTATTGTGAGCTTGATCCTGTATTCCTTAAGTAGACAAAGTTGATTCATTCACAGTTTTGCCTCCTCAAGGGGCAGAGGAATAGGCTCTAGGCCTGTGAAGTGGTTAGTGCTTTGCTGTCATACAGTTCTGAGAAGAGGCAATTTAATTCAATATGAGTTGAGAAATACATCAGTCATTTTCAACAGCTTGTTTTTAGAATCAATTTGAGTAGTCTTTCCATCCTAAAGTTGCTGTAAAGCTTTTAAGCAATTCCCGAGTCCAGTAATCGGCCTTTGAGAAGAATGAAAGCCATAGCTAAACGTTTATGGCATAAATCTACGTATCATTGTCTGTGTTTGATACCCTGTATTGATTGAGTTAATGCTGCATCTTAATCTATATTTTGAGTACCAAAGAATTCCTAAATATTCTGGAATGTCTCTTTCATGTGCTGCTTTTGCCTGTATGGAGGTTTTGTTGTCATGCAATAATGGAGTTACAGTACTTAAATTTGTACTATTTTGTAAATATGTTAAATATAATAAACTGGTTAATTTTTTGTTTAATGCTCTGTGTCAAAATGCATAGTTGGCTAGTATGAAGGTTGTGCTTTGTGTTTGCACACATTCTCATTGTGAGCAGAAGTTGATAATGTTCTGTTTGGTTTCCCAGATTTGTATATTCCTTGTTTAGCTGTAAAACTGAGCTGTCAATGTAAATGGGATAGTATAGCTTTCCTTGAGAACTTTTTATTGTCAGGATAATTTGCCTTCTGCCACATCCAGGAAGATCGTGAGGTTTTTTTGTTTTGTTTTTTAGCTATAGAGAATTATAGCTATTGTGGAATCCATCATATAGTATTGATTTTTGTCTGAGATGATGCTTGTAGTTTTTTTGATTGAAAAGAAGTTGTTCGTAAAAAAGTTTCCTTTTATGTGTCATGTTTCATAGCAATGTCTTTTCTCTTCCACCTTCTGCTTTCTCCCTCTGTCATATGTGAAGTAACATGCAAATTCAGGTTGAATTGAGCTCAAATCTGAAAATATAGTCTGTGTCTAATTTCATGGGCTACTTGATAACCTTTTCATGGTGTAACACATTCATGCATTTTTTACAATATAACATTCATTATTAATGTGTTTATAAAAATATTTCTGGACAGGTGAATTAATTCAGCAAGGTCAGTGATGATCTGATTGCAGTGTTGTTTCATTGTGTCCCTTCTGTTTTTCAGTAGCAGGGATTTTCTTGTGGAACTGCCTTTCTAACAGATAATTATTAAACTTAATGAGGCATTTACACATCTCTACAGATGTAAGGCATAATTTTCCTGTCATCCATGAACATATCACATAACTAAGAGTCACACCTAACGCGAGATGCAAAAATGTTTCTCAATTAAATTCTCTTGTTAACAATATCACACTCAGTCATAGATGTTCTCTTTCCCCTTATATGCAAAAAGAGAGATGTGTGTTCTCTGATGGGTGAGAAGTTGAGAAAGCACTGTAATTAGGGCATAAGAACCACTTGTGACTGTGTTCTGAATAATTTTTTTCAGTTGTAAGGCTTGGAAGCTTATTTGAAAATCTCATCTTGAAAAAAAATTAACTTGAACAATGAAAATTATGCCGACCAGGATACCTTTCTCCATTGCCTCACAGGCAAGCTCTAGATGCTCTATGAAGGGAAAAAAAAAGGTCGTTTTTCAAGGTTTTAGCAGTTCATAATGGTGAGAGAGAGAGAGGTGCCATCTAGAAGAAAGTGGGGCTTGTTTATACAAAATACCCTGCCTCAGACCTAGGTTTTGTTCTGTTGACTTTAATGTTCAGTGCAAAAATGTTTTTCTATTTCATGATCAGTATTGCCAACACTTTGGAAAAAGAGCTGTAATGGCAGACATAATTTATGCACTAGCGCTGTCATACAGTTTCACCAACTGTATTGACGCTACAGTAAATTAACTCTTGTCTCTTTGCTACAAACTGGGCTGCTGAGAGCCTTACGTTACTATTTTACCTGAAATTCAAGTTCTGTTCAGAGAACACTGCTGCTTCCATTTGAGCAACAGAGGAGGCACTCCCTCCTCTCCATTTTACTGTTGAGCATGACATCATATGACATGCAGTGTCTCTGTGGTTAGTTTGGCTCATCTACCTGGTTGCGTCCCCTCCCAACTTCTATTCACAATGGGGACGGCACAGAGTAAGAACCGAAGAAGGCCTTGATGCTATGCAATGCTGTTCAGCACTACCTAAAACATCAGTGTGGTGTCAGCACTGTTTTTGTTGCAGGTCTAAACCACAACACTGTAAGAGCTGGTATGAAGTTAATGCCATCTCGGCCAAACCCAGTACAGCAGGCATAAAGGTAAAATGGCAGGTAGAGATGCGCTGTGTGTGTGTAATGCACGGTGCTTTAGCAAGCCAGAGTAGTATCTGTTTTCATCAAATTCAAGTAGGGTCATTACTGGCATACACCTTTGAATCTTGGAATGTGTTCGTGTAAGAGAAAGAGGAGAATACATTCCCTAGCCTTTCTTGAAATGTGCCATGGAATTTTAGCTCTTACCTCGATGTCCACTATATAGAGGAAGGGTAGTTTTGAGTAATTTAACTTCATAAAGCTGTGAGATGAGATGTTAACGATAGCGACTTTTTCACAAAATGCTAAAATGTGTGATGCATGTATAATTAGCTAAGAGAAATATAGAAAGGATTAAGAATCAGAAATTAACTGCAGAAGGGTGATTCATTGCATTATCTCAGCAACTTCCTTTTCAAGACAAAGAGCCGTTTGTTTTTATAGCAAATGAGATTTGGGTTTCTAATTTAGTTTTATAATTCCTGATCTCCTGTAGTGTATTCTGTCCATTCATTATAAGGATCTCTGCTGCTTACATGACTGTGAAGTTAGACTTTTAATAAGACTCCTGAAATGTTTGAGTTATTGGTGACTTTTTCTGGGTTACAGTTTTTTACCTGGTAATGTGCTTTTCAGAAAATATGTGAGTTCATTTTAAAATGTTGCAATCTGACCTGAAGTAAACTTAGAGTTATGACAAATGGCAGGTTCAGAGGTGGCTGTTTGCCAAGGGGCATGAGGCTGGTTTGCTTCTTTTGGAACTGTTTTTTCATATTAATAGCGTAATACGTGGCTTTAGGAAGAGCAGAAATAGAGAAGATCAGAGAACAAGAAGTAAAAAGTTGATACCTTACCATATGTGTTAGAAACAACCTGATGTGTGATAACTTTTTTCTAAATGATTCTCCAAAATATTAAATGTTTATTGATAGCATGGGATTGGAAACAGAAATTCTGTAATGCTTCTGTATGGGAAGACTCTGCTGATGTGATAGAGTGATCAGGGACCCTTGGACTTGGTCTCTGTCTTAACCAGATAACTCTATAAATCTGTCTTCAATTAGTCATATTTTTTCCCAAACCAATTAGAAGGGTTTCCTCAAGGAGATGCAATATTGTTCCTAGGATTGTAATTCTTACGCATGCGTAAGGCTAATAGAAGTATGTGTAACTGAAGGAACCTTTCTCTCTGGTAGTGTTACAACTGGTGTCCCTGTAGCCTGTAAGCTATTAATAATGTGGATTGTGCCCGAAGGTCCCCACCCTACTAAGTTGCCAGGTGATGTACAAACACCTGTCCCACCTTGTCTCCCAGATACTTTGTTTTTTGACTCCTGAGCTTGTTTTCCCTTTCCCTTCCTGTCAAGTGCTATTTAAAGTTGGTATCTCAGAAAGGCCAGTTATTTAAATACAGTGTGAACACCGTGGCTTGGGAGCTTACTCTCCTTTGCTTCCCTGCTGCCTAAGATAGTCTCAGAATGGCTGTAAGGTTGGTGTAGAAAACTTCTTGTTTTGATGTAAGAGAGGGGAGCGCTTACCTCAGGAATTTGCAGGGCAGTTTTCTTCTCTCGATTTGATGTATCCCTGAATATAGCTTCATTAAACTTGACTGCCTTGTGTTTGTAATGGCTGAAAGATGAAATTCCCTGGAATTGCATGTTCTGTAATGTTTTGGGTGTGACCCTTCGGTGTCATCTAATTGGAGTGTTTTGGCTGAAAAGGAGGCTTGTTTTCATTCTCTCTTCCTTCCCCCCAAATTAACAAAGACTCTTACAAAATTCAACTGAGGTGTGGTACAAGTCAACATGCACAATCCTATAAGTGTGTAAGTCATCAGGAATATTAACATGGAGAGAAGAAAAATACAGGCAGATCATAAAAGCAACCACGCCTGATTTTTCTTTTGGTAATACTAATTTTTATTGTTGAGGGAAGGGCGGGATGGGACTTTTATTACCTATTGTATCAGCTGCTCTATTCCCAAGAACAATTCCAAGTAGAGGATGCAATAGCAGGTCTTCTATTCATACTTTATTTTAAAAAGAGAGATTTATTGTTTTTACAATTATGTAGCAATGTAAGCATACCGTTTTGGATCAGGTAAAGACAAGAATTAGAAGATTAAAAGGCAGATTGCTCTCCAAATCAGTACATCACTGTGACTTTTTCCAGATAGTAAATTGTGGAATATCAAGCCCCAGCAATCAAAACAAAATCTAGATACAGCTTTTCAGTCTTTGCAACTTTGATTCACACTTCGCGGGAACATAACTTTTTTTCTGCCTTCTCCTGAACATGGGAATGCAGGCTTAGTCATCTTGTCACCAGAGTCTGATTACAACTCCTCGGATTTATACAATAAGACCAGATGCAGAAACCCCTTTTTATTTTATATCTTCTGAGGCATGCTAGTAAACACTCATATAGCTATACAAAAGATTTCTACGGAAAATATTTCTGACCACATTATTTCTTTGCCTCCTACCCCAAGGAGCCACATGGCTTCAGAAAAAACAAGCTTTCCAAAGCAATGATTCCCTGCTTGCACATTCTTCACTTGCAAATATCTGAGGGTCTCAGTCTGTCTCTATAAGGAGTTAAGTTTTATACCATGCTCAGGGATGTCCATTTCAGATGTGACCTTCCACCAACAAACAAATTCTTGACAAGAAAATTCTTGTCTAGAAAATATATCTAAAATATTTTCAGATGATGTCAAGTAAGCATGGGCTGTGAGTGGGCTGGAAGATAGGGTTTTAACTCACCCAGATACTGATAAGTTAGTAATTTAGAAAAGAGGATGCAATTAAATAAGGATATCTATGAAGTTATATTTACAGGTGGAAAGAATTGTCTATACCAGTTAAGGCTGGGCAACTTCTGGCTAAGCAGCAGTACTGCATTAAAGGACTGAGGGAGAAAAGTAAAAGAGAATCATGGACAGAACATAAGTGAACAGGATTTTACTGTGAAGAAGGTAAATACTGTCTTTGTGTATATTAATGGGAACATAATCTATAAAATGTGAAGTAATCATTTAGTTCATTTCTGGTAAAGCTTCAGCTGAAATACTTTGTCCAGCTTTGGGCACTAAATTTGTAGAAGATACAGTCTCATTGAAAATATTCCTGAAGGGACTAACAAAGAAGTATGAAGAAACTAGAGTTGTTTGAACTGAGCTATAGAACAGGCTGGGGATGATGGGGGTGGTGGTAATAGCGCCCGAACAAGTGAAAAAAGAGACTGAACTGTTCTCCATAGTCAGTGTAAATAGCCCCAGAAGAAACAAGCTTGAACTGGAGCAAGGAGATTCAGTCTTTAGGGAAGTTTTCTGAATATCGAGCTACTTAGATGCAAAATTGTCTGGGGGAAGTTGTGGAATCTCCAACACTGGAGGTTTTTAAGATACAGTTAGCTAAACATATGTCAGAGGTGGTTTATATATAGTTAAAGATGTCCAAGATGCATACCACATGTTCTTTTGGAGTTCCTGCTGTACTACCTTTCTGTAATTGCCTTTCAGCTGTGCAGTGCTTCAGTCAACTGTTGGTGTTTGCCAAAATCCCATAGAAACGTGCCAATGTAGAGAGGAAAAGATACACAAAAGGTAATAAGGTGAACATTAACATGGAGCTAGCAGGTTGCTAAATATGCAGAGTTTGAATATTTACGAATTAAAACCGTTTCTTCAGGAGATGCAGTTGGCTCATGTTTAGCTCACAGTAGTGCAAAAATGGTGTAAAACCACAGTCGTAAGAGTTGGTTCACAGTGGGAAGCATGAGCTAAACAGTATTATTACAGTTTATAAGTTTATTTTTGAAAGAACATACTGTTTCTGCAACATACGCAGTGTTGTCAAAATCAAAACTTTTCTTAAATATGCATCGATTTCAGGAAAGGTTAACAAGGAAGGCAGCTCAGGTACCATGTCTTTCTACTCTGTTCCAAACAGATGGAAAATGAAAGATCCGAGAAAGAGATGACTTTGCTTCAAGCATCCTTCCCTCAAATCATCAGAAACTACGTATTTATAAAACAAAACCAGTTTGTTTAGTTCTCATGCAGAATTTGCAAAAGTACTACAATATTAAAATTTGTCTGTAAAAGATAGTTGCAGACAAGCTGTCAGCTCGACTGTAATCTTATTTTAACATCAAATGATTAAATACCAGTGCTAAGATTAATCCTGCCTGAATGCATCTTTTTCTTGTTTGACTTTTTCTAGATTAATAACAAATAACAGTGTTAGCTTTTGGCATGGCATCCTTTCTCTCTGTTTTAAATGTGTATAAAGAGATGCAATGGTTTGTCTTGCACGCAGCTCAGTTTAGTCTCAATTTTTGGATTGTCACGAGTATTTTGTAGGTATCGGTGAAATAACAAGCACAGAAAACAGCTGTAGTCCAAATAAAATGCATCTAGTCAGTAAGACTAATAAACCTAGGTATTTTCTCTTTCTGGCTCTTTGTCAGGAATGCACTGTGAAGAGAGAAGTTTTATTTGAATGTCACTGTGCAAGCAGTTCTGATTACTAACAGAATTCATCAAACCATTTAGTGGTGTAGTGACATTAAGTAATAATTAATAGACCATGTGATGTGTGGCTGCGTGAAGTGACAATGATTAACTTGTGACATAACAGAATGTGCCTGGAGAACACCTGCCATGCGATGTGACACTGTTCATTCTTCCCTGTGTCACTGGAGTTTGGCCTGTCTCTGCTCACAAAATGAAACTGGGTTCAAAATCCAGAACCTGTTAACGCGATTGGTGTTTGGAGCATATACATGGTTCACTACACATCAATCTGAACTTTGACATGGTGGTTGAACCTCTTGTCATTGTGGCTGCTTATTTTGGAGCCGATGTTAACGGGTCCCTCTGTGGCTCCACCTTGCCTGCAGAGAGTTGGCAAAACGTCAGGATTTGCTCTACTGAAGTATTAAGTTTTTAATAAATTCTAAAAACTATATTATCTAGGCATTAAAGTTACAGCTGTATCTGTATGATAAGATTGCATTACGTAGTATGCATTCAGATGTGCACACAGAATATTCTTTGTGGTCTGTGTGGTTAGCCAGTATTTCAAATCTTGCTGCTTTCAGGAGAAGAAATTGGGGGGTGGTGGTGGTGGTGGTGGTGGAATAATGTATTTCATTGGCACAGCCAGTATACTTACAAAGAATATACAGATTTTTCCATTTTCCAGACCAAGAATCAGTTTTATTTCCAGAGATCGAGGTTTCTGATGAATACTTCATTAAACCCCCCCCCCCCTTTTAATCTCATTTCTGGCTTTCTTCTCTACCTGTGTATCACTTCCCTGGTTTCGTACGCTTTTTTTGGTTACTTTCTTCCTTTCCCTCTCCTCTAATGACATGAACAAAAGAACACTTCAGTCAACCCCTCATCCCTGTTTTAGGAAGCATTGCCCAGAGATGCCTTTTGCCAGCCTGTGTTAAGTTTTCACAAGGAGTACCTTGCCTTGGGCAGTGGTTTCTTATTATACTTACCAGTGCAAGAAGCATTTAACGTTTTGTTTTGTTTTGTTTTTTTTCATATAGTCAGCGTGAAAAATGCTTAGTAGAGCATTAACTTCAACTTGTTGAAGTATACATATTAAAGCAGCTCGGAACACTTTCCAGCACAGTAACACAGCATGGTGCATACATATAAAATATAAGAAACCCTGTGGAATACAGGTAGTAGCAAATTCAGTGGCAAAACAGACACTTAATCAAGTATAACCAACATTTCCTCTGGTTTTTTGAAAGTGAGCATTTCTTGTGGATATTGTATTTTTCATTTATTTCTTTGCAAAAATATTAATATTCTAGATTGAATGTTTTGGTAAGAACAGAACCCAAAGTAGAATCACCGTATTGCCTATTCAGTGGTGGCATTTTCTTATGTAAGAGTTTATGGGACACTCTGGGTTTGGCTTCTTGCGAGGCTGGGAGGAAGTTTGTTGTAAGAGGCAACTGAACACTCATTTTAGCAACATTTTGTCAAGTAATGGAACTTTCCAGAGATTTTATATTATTTTAAGATATTTCGTACAGTTCTCCTTGAGGCTGCATCTTGAGTACTGTGTTCAGTTTTGGGCCCCTCACCACAAGAAGGACATTGAGGTGCTGGAGCGTGTCCAGAGAA
>JAVKLA010000090.1:25123188-25140911 GCA_034782735.1 Sagittarius serpentarius
CAGTGGTGGAGGCCCCATCCCTGGATGTTTTTAAAAGTCATGTAGATGTAGTGCTTAGGGACGTGGTTTAGTGGGGGTCTTGTCAGTGCTAGGTTAAACGATTGGACTAGAGGATCTTATAGGTCTTTTCCAATCTAAGCAGTTCTATGATTCTGTGATTCTATGATTAAGTGATCGATTGTGATTGTGCAACAAAATACCTTGTTATAAGGAGGGGGAAAACTCTAAACTGAAATATCCTTTAAATGTATAGGGTTACTTTCAAGATCAGAATTCACTCTTACACTTTCTAGCATAACGCCAGAATCATACTGTATTTTCTTTTAAGCTTCTAAGATGAAAAAAATGTCTGAAGCACAGACCATGGGGGATGTAGAGTATAGCTAACAACCTCAGAAGCAGCTCAAGCTTGACTGGAACTGATAAGTTCAGTTGTAACAGTGGACCTTTCATTGTCAGAAGGACACAGACTGATGCAAACTGAAGCCATATGGATCAGTCAAGATGTGTGCTCTTGAGAATTACTCAGCTTCATGAGTTTTAGCAGTGGTGGTGCCTGAGGCCATGTCTTAGAGTAAGTCACAGTTTTCTGGCAATCACATAAAATAACTGTCCAGAAAATTGTGTTCCAGCTGCATCTCAAGCAAACTGATCTTCAGTGCATAGGGAGGAATACGTCAGCATCTTTGTATCACATGCATGAAAGCTGAGGTTAAAGACATAACCCCAAAGTTGCACAGATGCCTCAACTTCAGTTACTGCAGCGGGAGCTAAGCATTCCTAAGCCTGAGCCTAAAAGCTACAGTAATCCTAGAGTGTCAGAAATAAAGCAGACCAAAAATCAAGATCTATTGCTTTTACCCAGCTCTGTTGTCCATTAAAGGAAATGCTTTTGGGAATTCGGATGCCTGATACTTTTGAGAAAACCCTCTATGATGAAGAATCTGCTGAAAAAAGTTTGAGGAGCATTAATTGTGACTACCTCCTCCCTATTTAGTATTACTTGCTTGACATTTCTGATTCCAACGGTAAATGCAGAAGAAACCCAAGTATTTCCACATTTGTTGGATTCAGTTACAATTTACCCAAAGGGCAACAAGGCCCTGTTAGCTGAAAAGAGACTTTGTCTCTGTTCTTGAGTTCTTGAGACTGAGAAACTAATGTTGTTTTTACTAAATGTGTTAGTCTTATGAATTAAAAAAAAAAAGCAACACTCCAGCTATCCACTTTCATAATAATAAAAGATGGTCAACAACTGTCCTACATGTCCAACACGTAACAAAGAGGTTTAAATTAAGCTTACATCTCAATCCAAACATACTAAAATGAAAGACATGCAGTTACCAGTACTAAAGAGCTGTAGGTCTATTCATAGAAATGTTATGCGCTAACCAGGTGAACAGAAGTATGAAACTTGACAATTGAAATCTACAGGTGCTCAGGGAATTTTCTCACTTGAATGTAACCAGGATTTCTTTATGATACTGTAGTTACTGTAGTCTCAGACAAGATGACACACTTTAAAGACACAATAAATATTGCTGGGAATTTGTAATTTATGGGTATTGCAGAAATGGTGAACAAGGATTTTAAGATGCTCTGTTTAAATCCCATAGAGAAACAGTTGTAAACTCTCCAGGGTAATGGCTGTGACGAAGATTCCACTTGCTTTGACTGTGTTTCCTTCCTCTAGTATGGGCAGAAATGGTCAAGGGCAGACTATTATTCTTTCAGTGGCAAAAAAACCCTTAAGACCAGCCAGTGCTGCTCCCTGGAGTGCCTTGGACCAGTGAATGCTCACTGGTTAGTAGTTAGATAAGTGTTTTCATACTGTTAGAATTCTGCATGTACCTAAGAATTCCTAGTAGGTATAAGAAAGGACAATATAGCAGAAAGCTGCCTGAATGGTAAGTGATCAAGTTTATCAAATTTCTTTTATTTTCCTCTTCTCTTATTTCCCCTTCCCTAATCTTCCTCTTAAGAGCTGTTGAAAAGCATGTGTTCTTTTGTTATTTGTATTGTCAGACTTGGAAAGTTTCTTACCTGACAAAGGAAGTGGCTTAGTAGTTCCTGTGTGCTATATGAACTGTTGATTTGTTTAGCTTGTTTCCTTTGAGGCATGTTGATGTGTTACACCAGAGTTGGGTGACTGTTCACAGACACTATCCACAGTAACTCAATCCCTTGTAAACAGCCAGTACTTTTGCCTGGTTTTACATACAAATCAATAGTCTTTTTGCAGCTGAGCAAATCATGTAATTTCTAATATAACTAAACAAGCAGCAGCATGAAGATATTATTGCCTAAAACCAGGTGCTAGAACTAAACAAATGGTTTTATTGATTCTCTTAGGTTTAATTAAAATTTCAGAAAATCCCCACCCTGTCTCTTTCTTTGGCCTTGTGAATTATCAGTACAGCATAGGCGTGGTTTCCTTACTAGTTTCTGGTACTTTAAGAACAAGTAACATCATATTTAAACTTAAGGATGTATTCTGCAGTGGTTATACATGGGAAAAATAGATACTTGTAGTGAAGAGATTACTATCTCAAAGGCTTTTTCTTTTTTAAGGTCTTCCTTTTCATAATAATGTTGGAAATCGATTGATTTAGAGAATTTGAGAATTCTATTGCTGAAGAAAAGCATAATATTTGTGAGGGGATAGGGTGAGGGCTGTGTGTACGCAAGAAAAATGATCTATGTGAGTAACAATGACAAAGCAATGGGCCTGAATGACAAGAGTATTTTGAAGGCTGGATAGAATGCAAAGGGATATTTTAAATTCACTTGTAGGAAAACACCTGAGTCTCCAGCTACTGCAAAACAAGTAACAGTTGATCTGTAAGGTGATGCGTAAGTCATGGGTTGTGAAGAGCTGCTCTGATGATATTTCCATCACCCATTTGCCCCGCAGCTGGCACAAGGATCTTCTGACTTGTTTGGCGATGATTAGTGGCTGGCATAAAAAGAACAGTCCCAAAGTCAGAATTGCACAGTACTACAGATACACAGGCAAAGTCCACTCGCTATTTGTATCTGTTATTCCTCAGAATGAGACAAGGACTAGAACCAGTGCATTTGAATGTGGGAAATCAGACACTACTATGTTATAAATGCATGCTGGAAGATGTTTAAGTCTGTTAACTTGTTGTGCTTAGTGCAGTCCTATAGAGACAGGATTCAGAGGAAGCTTTTGATCAATATACTAATCATTGCTGTAGCGGAAAAACTGCTAGCTGAGGAGGCAGAGAGATCTGCTAGAACTGGGGAGAGAAAAGATTAGTTCAGGGGCACCCTACAGGGTACAGCCTAAACTTGTAGTGGAAGGAAGGAGACATTTTGAAAGAACGACATGTAATTCTAGCACGCAATGTCCCCATAGGAAATACAAGTCAAGTGCACCAATAAATGAAAGAGGGAAATGCCATGGAAGGCAGTAAATCAAAAAAGTAATTGATTGGAATATTTAGAGAGCTTAACTTCAATTGCTGTAAGTGAGAAAATGGCATACTCCAAAAGCCTGAGGTTTGGAAGGAGACAGTCGCAGTACTGACTGTTCAGCCCTCTTCATTATTCCCTGTGCTGGAGGAACACAGCAGCTGACCCTGGAGGACATGGCCTTGTTCCTCACTTTGGTACGCTGTATAGCTTCGGTGTCTTCAATAGCTTGACAGTTTAAAATTAGTTTAAAACTGGAGAATTAGGCCATTAAACCCTAGATTTGGTGGGAACGGAAACTCTCTAGGAGCACTGCTGTTCTCTGGTTAGCATTGAAGCTCCTTGGCCACTGAGGGCACCCTAGTCTCAAAGTGCTGTAACTACCATTTCCATTTGCTTCTGTGGCTTGGTACTGCATTGAATGCTTATTAGAACTAAATTAAGGTCAGTCAAGCTACTGATAATTCCAGCGAAGTTATACACTTCTGTCATTTCTCCTACATTTTTCACTAATAATTTCATGTTTGATTTTGGTTATATTTTAACATTTTCAATTGAAATGGCAATTATTCTTTGTCAGAACCCAGCCATTACTCTTGTCAAAAAGATACATGATGCATTAGCTTAAGGGCAATTGCTAATAACTACGTAGATGACATTTGGTTACATAGGATGGGCAAGTCTACATATATCTTTGTCAAGTGGTCAGGGTTTGCAGACGCTGTAGTTTACACTATTTGGGAGCGCTGCCGAACTAATAATGCAAAACTAAACCAAAACAAGTTTCAGTTTGGCTTTGATACCATTTTGCTATAATTAACATCTGCTCTCTCCCGGGTTCACTGAAGTCTTTTTATGTTCGTGTTTTGTAACTGTAACTGAAATGAGCTTGCTGAAGGGGGTGCAAGGGGGAGTATTTGGTTGCCATATAGTCTCTCTGAGCATTTGTGATGACAAAACTTTCTGATTACTGGGTGGAAGGGACCAAATGATTTTTTCTGGCACTGTTTCAGCTTGTGCAAGATACCCTTTGGTTTGCTGGATCCTACTATCCTGCTCATGGTATGTTTGCTTTCACTTGTTACGCCTCAAGAATGTTTTGGAAGATGATAAAACATCATGTGTCTTGTTTCATTGCCAGTGGACCTGGGGGCCAGATTTTAGAATATTTACATGTATTTGGGAATCCGATGTCATATTTGCATCTTTGGAGCTTTAAAAATCAGGTTCCACCAATACAGCTGAAACAAGCCCAGGTGTTTGTTATAACACAAAGAGTGAGAGTTTACATCAGCTGTGCATGAGGGAGGAGAGCAAGCTGCTGTGCTGGTATGATGTAAATACATTTTATTTCCCTATGAAGAGAAAAATTCTCATGGCAAAGATCTTTTATTTATTTATTTAAAGACTGACTTATGCAGTGCTCCTCACATCTTAACATGCTGGCAGGCCTCCATTTTCTCATGGTTTGACTTGGTACATTTTCTGGATGAAATTGTGGCTACATTGAAGTCAGTGGCAGAGCTCAGCAAAGTTCAGGAAACAGGATTTCACACACTAAATACAGATGCCTGTGTTTGTTATCTCTACTTCCAATGATTACTATACATTGTTAGCCATGTAATTTGCCTTTAATTCTGTGCTGCTTTGCCCTTCTTCATCTCATTCAAGAAGGAGAAGGCAAACAATGGATTATTTTACTTTGTGGGTCCCTTTCATTTTTTGCCTGGTTTTACACAAGACTTCTATACTGGAATAGCAGTCACCACAGGAGAGTGTTTAAACATTGTGACATTTCAAGTCCAAACCAGCAATGAATAGTATGATCATTTTTATCTAATTATCTGAGCAAGTTGTACCTACAATTTCCCTTTAAGGCTTCAGGAGACCTGTATGATGCCCACCACCCTCTTTGTTCTGAAGCAATCCTCTGCTTATCAGCTTCTCCCTTTCAGAGCGAGAGGGTTGGGTTTGCTAATCTTCCTTTCTGCATCTTCCTGTGCTGCTTGGGGGAAGTGTATCCCAGACCTCTCTGACTACTTTATCAGTGTGTCCTATTTTTATGTATGTTGTGGTTTTAACCCCAGCCAGCAACTAAGCACTATGCAGCTGCTCACTCACTTCCCCCCTCCGCTGGGCAGGGGAGAGAAAATATAACAAAAAGCTCATGGGTCAAGATAAGGACAGGGAGAGACCGCTCACCAGTTACTGTCATGGGCAAAACAGAATTGACTTGGGTAAAATTAATTTATTGCCAAACTATAGTAGGGTAACGAGAATTAAAAACTAAATCTTAAAAACACCTTCCCCCCACCCCTCCCTTCTTCCTGGGCTCAACTTCACTCCCGAATTCTCTACCTACCCGCCTCCAGCGGCGCAGGGGGACGGGGAATGGGGTTGCAGTCAGTTCATCACAAGTTGTCTCTGCAGCTCCTTCTGCCTCCAGCGGCGGCAGGGCTCCTCACGCTCTGCCCCTGCTGCAGCCTGGGGTCCCTCCCATGGGAGACAGTCCACAAACTTCTCCAACATGAGTCCTTCCCATGGGCTGCAGTTCTTCACAAACTGCTCCTGTGTGGGTCCCTCCCACGGGCTGCAGTTCTTCAGGCACAGACTGATCCAGCGTGGGTCCCCTGCAGGGTCACAAGTCCTGCCAGGAGCCTGCTGCAGCACGGGCTTCCCACGGGGTCGCAGCCTCCTTTGGACATCCACCTTGCTCCGACATGGAGTCTTCCCTGGGCTGCAGGTGGAGATCTGCTCCCGCGTGGGCCTCCCCGGGCTGCAGGGGCACAGCCTGCCTCACCGGGGTCTTCCCCACGGGCCGCAAGGGAATCTCTGCTCCGGCGCCTGGAGCGCCTCCTCCCCCTCCTTCTTCTCTGACCTGGGGGTCTGCAGGGCTGTTTCTCTTACATGTTCTCACTCCTTTCTCCGTCTGCAATTTCTGTCCCACCACAACTTTTTTCCCCTTCTTAAATCTGTTATCCCAGAGGTGCTACCACTGTTGCTGATGGGCTCGGCCTTGGCCAGTGGCAGGTCTGTCTTGGAGCCGGCTGGCATTGGCTCTGTCAGACATAGGGGAAGCTTCTACCAGCTTCTCGCAGAAGCCGCCCCTGTCACCGCGCCCCGCTACCAAAACCTTGCCACGCAAACCCGATACAATGTACCTTCCTACTTCCAGTAGCATTTGCCCAGGCCGTGCTGTCCTTTGACGGTCTGTTGTCAGCACTCGCCCAGTCTTACTGTGTTGGTACAGTGCAGTACCGCATCTTTTCTCTTTACAGGGACTTCAGGGGTAGGTACAGACCATTCCTTCTTCTCAACCCAGTTCCTGCAATCACTTGCCTTCTCAAAGCAGTGTTCCTTATTTATGCTTTTAGTTATCTATGGTAATCCAGCTAACCTGGCACCTAAACATTTAAAATGTTTCCTTTGAGAGTAGCAGCTTTCAGGTGATAACTAGAACCCTTCAGTCGTCTTTAACATTACTTTCCAAGTGATCATCCACATGGAAAAGACTGGTCCTCAGATGCACACACTGAGAACCTAGTGGCAAAAAATCCCCATGGACAGTATTGTGGGTGTACAGGATGATTTCTTCCCAGCTGTTACTGCAGTGCTTCCACCAGCATGTTTCTACCGCAGATCAGCTTTAATTTGAATCAAGAAAGCGTAAATCCTTCATGAAAGAATCCCACGTGTGTCTTCTGTAACAAGACACAGAAGCTGTGAAGACAAACTGGCTGCAAAATGTGCACAGATACTGAGTTCCTAGAAATGCAAATGTACGTAACCTTATCGTTTCCTTCTTAATAAGATATGAAGGGGTAGTAAATTTTTCCTTTCTGCGTCTTACAGTAAACCTCTCACTTGCAACCAGAGCAATTAGAACAAACTCCAAAGCTTCAAGACTATGGCAGCATTTCTGTCAATATTAAGCAAGAACCTCTTTTTTTTTTTTTTTTTTTAAATGAATCGGAACTGATTTAGGATTTTAGAATTTCTTGTAATGTGGCCATTTGAAAGCTGAGGGGCTGGCTTTCCAGCCAGTCCTTGCCCTGGGGAAGGCTGCCTGAACCCATGATTGTTGTTTTCATCTGGGAACACTCATATCCATCTTTGAGGTTTATTCCGTCACTGGTACATTAATGAGATGCAACTCTGTGGTTGCCATTTCTTGAAATGTATGGTCATTAAAACTTAATTAACAAACAAGCAACAGTTCTTATCTGTTGCGATTCTTTTTAAAATTGTTTGCCAATGGAATCTACTTCACAAAGAATGAAAACCCAGAGCTGGTCAGTGAACGGCTGCAGTGCTTTACAGTACCAGCAAGAAAATGAAGTGGAAGTCATAGGCTGGAAGAGGTGAAAGTGCAGGTATGTAACAGAGTAGGAAAATTTTTTCCATCAACCTTTTTTTGGGTCTCTCTGAAGACGGAGTGTGATGATGCCTTAAATTCAATGGGAACAGGAGCCGGCCCCCAGAGAAGAGTGGTGGGATCCATAACATAACCCCCCCTGCTAATAGCTCTGTTAAATAGCTTTGGTGTGGACTACAGAAGTACCAGCTGCACACACTCTTGGCTGGAGAAAAAGAGTTGGGGAGATACGAATATATGTGGGAACATCTGGTGTGGAAACTAATCAAACTGCACAAATTATTTTCTCTGTGTTATTGCCTGATTGTTCTTCTCTATGCCAAAAAGGAGAACAGGAGGTGAGTGTCAAACCTCTTCAGGCAGTGCAGCAAATCCTCCTAAAAGGAAGAATCTTTTCCCCACTCTCTGAGATTTCAGTTATTTTTCTTGAATTTTTTCTAGGAAAAGAAAAGCCAGCTTCTTTTCATAGGATGGGTGCTTCCCCTTTCCCCCCTGCCACACATGTACCTGTGCTATGCCTGTGAATATAGGCAAAAACCCCTCTTTGTTAGTCATTTATTTTCCTGTCCGAGAAGACATTTCTTTTCCCCACTAACGTTCTGCTCTTGCAGCACAAGTGGTTTGGTTCCTGTGGCAAAAATCAAAGTAATATGCAGCATGGCAATATCAGAAGGACAACTGCAGATACCCTGGCAATGCTTATTTCAGATTAGACAGGTATGTAGTTTTGAGCAATAGATTATTTGCTGTAGTCCAGTTAACCTAAGCTCTGTATTATTTGTAACTGTGGCTTGCCTTTACAATTCTATGCTAGCTTGTCTTATCAGAACACAGTGCTGACACCCCGTCACATCTAATTAAGTGAAATGATTGTATTGCGTTGCTCCAGAGCTGTGTTGCATTTGCCTGTATTACACAGGCGTTAGTATGCTCATGTGCATCCGGGTGGGATTCAGGTGTTTGGTTAATCGGGGTGTTATGTTCCTTACAGCCACGAGATGTCAGGCTAATCTGAGTGAGGAGCCATGCTCGGGGGTTAGAGTACCGTGCGTGTCCATGTGGGCATAAGTATTTGTATATACGTGTGTGTATGTGTGTATATATATCAGTAAAAATTATGATGAAGATAATGATTAAATCTTGGATTTTTAAAGGCATCTAAAGAAGCCAGACAATCTGTTCTTTCTAAAGCCCAAAGACTTTGATACTCACTTTCCTTAGAATGATTTAGAACTCTCAGCCTTTCCTGTTCTGTGCTAAGACACAATTAGGTAGAAAGCCTGCACAGTGCCGAGTTCTGTGCGCTGGGTGCAAGGATTTTGAGTTTGGCCTGCTGTCCTTTGAGTCAGTGGCCCCAGTGACTCCAGTTGGGAGTGGAGATATGCGAATAATGCGTCTGAAAATGCAACCAACACATGGCCCTAAGAAGGCTTTATAAACACCATCCCCCTCCTTCACCCCCACTTGCTCAGCATTGTTGTAAGAAGCTTAGAAAGTTCTAAGGTGTATTAGAAACAAGATGTGTTTTTCAAGATTGTATGGGGTGGGGGAGGGCAGGGGGCAGTTCTTTTGGTTTTGGTTTTGTTTGGTTTTTTTTTTTTTTTTTTTTAATTTTTGTAAGACCTGCTCCATGGCTCTTCTAATTTAGCAGAGAAACATTAAGCAGGCAGGCCTTATTAATCCGCAACCCAGCCTGCTCTCAGGAGTAGTGATGTACAGCAAAAAATTTTAATTAGGGGCTAAACTGAAAATTTTTTACTTTAGTCAGTGACGCTTGTGATGTTTTTGGAAAGTATACCTGTTTCCCCCCTTGACCTGCCAATAACCATTATTTCTGCTGTCCACATTACTGACCCTTTCACCTGCCCTCTCTCTATGCGTTTGCTCTCCCTGCCTCCCCCGCCAGCCCCGTGCTGCTGGTGCTGATCCCTGCGGTCCCTGGCTGAGAGGTGATGCAGTGGCTCCTCTGCACATTACAGGCTCAGCATCTGAGGAGCGAAGCTTTGGTTGCACAGATCGGCACCCCTTTCTTTCTCTGTTTTAATTAACGTGGGTAACTGTGGTCAAGGCACACGTTCAGGGTGAGAGAGACATCAGCTCATAACACTGTCACAGACCATGGGTACACGCTCAGGTTTTGCACAGAATTTCATCTTACACTTGCTGCCATCATGCCTTTATATGCTGTGGCTATCATTCTGAGTGGAAAAGAGTATTTGGTGACTCTTGTATTTAACATTCCCAGGCGCATTGCTTTTTGCTGCAAAGGACTATATCGATGAAAGAGATTCTATTGATGATGGACTCCAGAAGGTGTCTAAATCTTCTATGCTAAGAAGCAGATAATGGGCAGAAAAACATCCTTTAGCTGAGAAAAAGTACAGAGCTGATTTAACTTGGAAAGTAATTTGCAAATGAGCAGGTGGGTAGATACTCAAATGCCGTTATTACCTATGTATGTTCACGTAATGCAAATGCTTTCCTGTGTAACAATTGAAGTATTTGGAAAGCCCTATAAAATCTTTGGTTAGCAAATACTATAAGCATATGAGCAAGTATGTATATCCACCTACATAATTCTAATGCATGTAAGTATGTATTACTTAAATAATACACCTACAGTTGAGTCCCATGTTTAAAGGTTGCCTTTGTCCTGTTGTCGGAAGTCTGTGGGTTCCATTTCTTCTAGTTTTTGTCTTTTTGTTCCTTTGACCTGAGCCTTTTTGCAGAGATTATCCTTTCTGTATCTGAAAAATTCTGAGCCCAGTTTGAGAATATTCAAGAATATCAGTTAATAATAGAGGATACGTGCTATGTCTTGAGCTGTGCCACATAGTTTGAAAACATGTATGTGCCAAAGAAGCTTCCACTTTGAGACAAAGATCATACAGAAAGAATGGTGGGAAACCTACAGGCAGACCCACTGAAATCTTTGTATGTTGATAAAAGTACAGACCCTGCATCGAACAGGATCTCCAAAGATGTGGGAGATTGCCAGTCCCAATCTGGTGCAGCGTGGTGACTTAAATTGATGACCCATTACAACTTTCAGTGTCATTCATGAAACAGATGTAGGTCTTCGAGTCCCTTTGTAAATAGATATGTGTTTCTGTCACCAAGGATCCAACATGTGGTGCTAACTGGTGAAGTGACAGGGAATTTGGGGGTATTTGCTCCTCAGGCACTTCGGTGATTTCGATTTTTACCATTTCTTCCTCCTTAATTCAGCCTCAGTCATGAGGCAGCCTTGGGAGCACTGTGACCTCCAACACAGATTATTTGCTGTTAGTTCACTGTGTGTGTTTGGGTACGGGTTTCCTTATAATACAGTAGCTAGTTCCTACGTTGGCAAAGATACAGAGAACATGAACGAAAGTAGCTCTTGATCTGAGTCATTTTATATTGGGTCTATTTAGTTCATCTAGTCGTGGAGTCATGACAAATTGGGCTGGAAAGGAGAAAGTTTCATGTATCAGCTGAACAACCTGAAATGTCATTATTTTCCTCCTGTTTTCCTGAACCCTTGCTGATTTTGTACTGCTGCATGTGTCAGTCCCTGTTCCTTGTTCTCAGTGGATACCAAAGATATGCTAGGAAGCCTTTTACCAAGTTTTTAGATGTTTCTGTAAGAAAAATGATGCAGGTTTAACAGCATGTGCAGGTATTTGTAGAAAAGCAAATGTGTTTCCCTTTTGGCTGTTTAGTTGTCTGTAACAATAATGTCATAAATAAATAATGTTACCGTGAGGGAAAAGAGGAGATGTTTATCAGATAGAATACATGCCAGTTAGGATAACTCTGAACAAAATGTTAACATGGATTAAACAGGAAAACATGCTGCTGGCAAACAAATTGTTGGTGAATACAGCTTCAGCTAGGGAGTTCCTTTCTCTGCTGGACAGAAATGGTGCCTGCCATGTAGGCCAGCTTTTAAAATTAAGATGTTTGTCACCAGAACTGCTGGGTCTGTGGAAACATTCAAATGAGAATAATTTAAGTGCTACAATAGAATCATGCACAATAAATAGTGCATGGAACTGTACAAATGTTGCAGATTATGGTAGGATCAAAGAGATAATGCCTAAGGGATAACTTTTTACTTTCCTGAAATTATTTTTCTGTCGAATTTAAAACCTGGTTCTGTTTTGCTGAAACGAAGGTGAGGCTTTCCTTTGCATTTAGTGGATTTTGGAGCAGGTCATTAACAAATGCAAACTGGTCAGTCCTTGGAGAATGTATCCTAATCGTCCACAGAATAGATGCATCATGTACACTGAAGTTCTGTGTCTTCTAATACTGTTTTGTCAATCTATTTCCTCCTCTCTCTGACGCCTGGTTTTGAGAGATTCAAGGCTAGCTCATCTTCATTCCACTTCCACTTGGCTTCCTTTCCTAAGATTGACAGCTAGGGAAAAAACACTGATAGCTTTTGTTAATCAGTGTGCACATCTCCATTAGCAGCTGTACTAAGACTGCTAAGTAATTGCCACACAAGAATTGCCACTCAGGAATTTAAGCCAGCAGAAACAATGACAAAGCCATTCCAGTCTTTGTTTGTTTGGTTTTTTTTTTTTTTGTTGTTTTGTTTTTTAAAGTTGTAGAGGGCTAGATGACTAATAGCATGCAACTCACAAGTGATACCGCCTAAGAACAATCCTACCTCTTAGCCACTGCAAGCCATTTGAGGAAAATGAAGTAGGCATTATAGATTAGGAAGCAAAAAAATACACTAAAGGGGGCTTCGATGTTATTCAAGTACATGCTCCAAGTTCAGCATGTGCTTGTGCTTTCTTTTTTTTTTTAAATATGGTCGCCGTCCTGAACTGACTTCTAAATTAGTCTTTGACATCTGTTACAGGAATTTTACATTTGTAGTTTTCCTCTCCCCTCTTTTAAAGGCATGTTTTTGCATGCGAGTTGGCACACTTTTTATATAAGTAAATGGCCCTAATAAATAATGTGAAAATGGAAAGCATGTAAAAATTCCCACTACAGTATCAAACTGATTAATCTATGATTATCTGGTTATTGTTTATTTATGTACTTTGTCAGCCCACTGCACTTGGTTCAAAACACAGGAAAAATCCGGTGTTTAATAGAAAGTATGCTTATGGGTTAAACCTGTATATATTTGAAGAATGGGAAGAGAGAAAAAAGTGGCAAGACAATGTTTGAAAGCAGCAGAAGAAAATGCAGAGACATTAGAGAGAGATGAATTATGAAGAAGGTAAGTACATTCAATCAGTTGCTCTCTATTGGCTTGAGGGTAATCTCTGCCATATTACAATGTACTGATTTATGAACTAATTAGTTGTACAAAACAAAAATATTTATAGAAAATATTTCTCTCAAGCAGCCACCAAACCAACCAAACAATAGGAAAATGGATTTTGCGTATTAAAAAATTAAATTCAATATATATTTATGAGCCCATTCAAAATGTAGAGCCTTTTTGCTACCAGATTTCCAGTAAGCAGAAATATCTATGTATCAAAACCTAATTGTGTCAGTATCTAGACATTTATGGAAGAAATTAAATGCCTAAGCTATAGGTATTTCAAGCTATAAAAGATGATATATATTAATTTATAAAGTCATAATATTATTAGCATGAGCTTTAATACATCCAAAAAAAAAAAAAAATCAGGCAAGGAGGGGAAAAAACTCCATAGCCATTTCTTTCTTTTGGAAGAGGATTTTAGTGTTTTACTGTTCTTTCTGTATGCATGTCTTTTAATTTCTCAGACTAAGATGCTTCCAATTACTTTGACTCATATATAACATCCCTTCAAAAAAACAGTAATTGTGGTTTCCTTGTAGCCTTAGACTGAAACGCAAAAGAGAAAAACCCAAAACAGCAAAATCAAATGTGTGAGTTACATATCACAACATTGAAACTCCAAGCATGGTAGGCAAAGACAATGTTTTGGGAGGTGTAATGTAAAATAGACTTGGATAAGATAATTTGAAGTAAGTGGGTGGCAAATACATGCAGATGGAAGACTATTTAACTTCAGATTTGTGTAATTTGGATGGAGTAGGGAGCTGTAGGTCTTGGTACTTAATGCGGTGAACAAGGTGTCAGAATTAATTTCTCTTTCTGTAATTGACTTTGTAAGTCTCTCAACATCTTCAAGCTTCGGTCTCCATAAATAAAATGGAAATAGCATGCCCCCCTGCTTTGCAGTAGTGTCATGAGACTAACCTCAGTAAAGTCTGGGAGATACTCAGATGCTCGATATTGTCAGTAAACAAGAAACCTGTCAAAACATTGTTCACCACTATATCTACATAGTTTAGTCATCGTTCCTTACATCCTACTCAATGAGAGAACTGTAAAAGTAGTTGTGACTCTTTACCAGATCTAGGGAGGCAAAAGAGCACTGCCAAGACTAATTCATAAGTACCAATCCACCTACTTTTTGCCTGTGGGAGATCTCTAGAGCGAAGTATTAAATACATTTTATCAGGGCATAGAAAAAACTCTTGACACAAGGGAAGAAAGCAAGTTGTAGGATGGCAAAAGAAAGCAGTATAATAAATGTAATTACCGGAGTGTTCTACATGCCAGTTCTCCCATCCTACCAAGCACCAGTAATTAGAGGTAAGAGATGTTAACGAGAAATGCATTGAATGAGTCAGTGTAGCCGTTCAGAGCCGAGTTCAGTCCCATGTTGAACATGGTGACAGCAGATGCCAATAGAAGGCCTGGAGGGAAAATGTTCCCTCCTGAAGACGTTTCATTTTCTGTCTCCTGATAAGATTTACATTTAATGATTTAGGCGTGTGGTGAAGAGCAGGTTTAACTGCTGGCCTTACACACATCTTGGCAATGGGATTCTTCCTGCACTGAGCTTGCTCTGCTTTGGCCTGAGGGAGGCCTGTGAGGTGGTTTCTCAAAAGGTGCTGAAAAGCAGCTGCTTCATGAACATCTGGACTAGATGGCCAGATTAACGCTGCTAAATTCACAGCTGGAGCCAAAAACAAAGCAGAGGTGGTGCTGACAGGCCTAGGCTTTCCCAGCAGATAAGTGAGCAGTGTTTCACCTCCACGGGCACCGAAATCCTCAAGCGGAGAGCGTCCTGTCTGTGCGAGGCTCGTGTCCTGCCATTTCCAAATCAGAGGTTACAATGCCAAATGCTGTGCCTATGAATTAGAGTATGTATGTAGTATCTAGCTTGGCTTTTCCCCTGAGATCCTAGTATATATTTAGTCTGGGGGCAACTTCTGTTCTCTTTCTTTTTACTCTCCCAGTGTTGGGTTTCCCCTGAATACTGTAACTCTTGAGGAAAGTGGATTTTTTGCTTTTTGCTTTGTTTCCCTTTGGATTCCAATGCCTTTCATATACGCTTCTGTTCGGGACTGAGGTAACATTTGTGTCTGACTGGTAGTGAGAACAGAATTGTTAATTCTGCTTCGTCTTGTTCTTGCTGGTCTACATTTTCTTTTCAGTATCCTCTGCTCCTGCATTGTGGCCTCCAACCTTCATTTCTGTATTTAATCTTTTAAGTTTCTACACTGCGAAGGTGAAGACTTTGTTTTAGTATTTGAATCCCATTTCCTGTGAATGCTTTTTAGCTCTATTAGGTGAGCAAATCTCAACTCATAAATGTGATTGGTATTACGTTTTAGCTTACTGTTTTTTGGCATATGTGCCAGCTTTGAGCTGGGCATGTATTTAGCCGGCCTGTTTTGCAGGAAGAATTTAATAGAGTTATTATCCATAAGATCAGTAAAACTAGCAAAAAGTAAATAATAAACTAAGTTATTTTAGTACTTGACATCCAAATTTATTAGTGCATTTTTTGTAAATACATGAAATTCTCCTGTCATTAAAATGACTTCTATTAAGCTTTAGGAAATAATTTATGAGATATCATGATAGTTAGAAAGATTATTGCTGTCTTTATCATCCACTATATGTTACTAATTCTCATTAAAAAAAACAGTATAGAAAAACTAACTTCTTTGACCTCAGTGTTCATAATGCTTAATGAAATGTCATAGTTACCTGTTCAGGCAAGGAATAATTTCATGCCATTTGGGATACGTCCATTTATCCTGCACATCATTTGTGAGAACACACGATGGTTTGATTCCCATTCTAAAATGAGGAAGTGTGAAGTAATATTTTGTAAAGTTATATATGTTAATAATATTATGTGTTATATATGCTAATATTACATAAAGTGATAATTATAACCAAAGCTACTAAGAAGTTTTCAATCCTCTTGCAGTGTGTAACACTTTATTCACATTCAATGTGATGTGGAGCTTGAGTGTGCTGAACTTGTTTCCTGCCTTTGCCATTTGCTTTTTGGGCTGTTTCAGGCAACTCCATTTACCTGTCTGGGTCACAGTTTCCTCATCTCTGTTAAAAGATAAATGATACAGGATTTCTGTTCAAAGTATCTGAGCATTTATAGGTTGTAGAGAATAACAATCTAGCCTATTGTCTCTTCCTTGAGGGTTTTTGAAGTATCTCAATTGTGATAAATGGAAGTACTTTGACATTTTGAGTATCACAAGAATCTTGTAAGAATGATTTTGCCTTGTGTTTTATTTAGTTACAGTAAACAAACACATCTTTTCATTCAACATGTTTACAGAATCTGGTCCAAGACAGCCCAAGCCTTTGATTGAGGTATCTTGGTACTGTCAATTATAAACAGCAATTATAGATAGCAGCCACTAATTTTGCATCCACTATTATTTGCAGGTGCAAAGTGAACCGTGTTCCCAGTAGACATACAAGGATTGAAATGTTTTCATTTACATGTTCAGGTAACACTGAAAACAGTCATTGAGAGGTGTGAAAGCATCAACTAGATCCAGGCCTCTTAAAATCAGGGCACGTAAAATACAGCTTGCACAAACTGGCAGAGTAAGGGCCTGAATGAGTGTACATCTCCTAGTGTGTTTTTCCAGTTTTGTGGAGGAGTGGTGGATCTAGAGAATGTATTATTCTCAAAACAACTGGTATCCCAACCAGAAAAATTTCTAAAATAAATCCATTCATGCTATGGAGCTGATTCAGGAATTGGAGAACTTGGAGAACTGTTCCATATTTTTTTTTTTTTTTTTTAGATTTGTACTGATCTTTACAGGCAATTTGTCCTCCAGATGTATCCTGCTGCACTACATTAATTAACTTTGGATGTAGCATAGTAGCTGTGAACTACTTGTATGAACGATGTATGAACGTTATTCTTCTGTTGGGATCATGCAGGAATCTCTCTGACTTCACGGGTTGTCAACTGACTGCATGTAAAGTGGTTTGTGATATCACAAGTGGGTAAATAACCCCTATTAGACTTGTTAAACAGAAAATATTTGCAAAGATATTTGTATAGTGGTATGCAGCAAAATGGTTTGAAGGTACTTTATACTAGTTTTTGTCAACTTTGTTTTGAACAGATTAATGTAAAGTTTTAATTTTTTTAATTTTGTGGTTTGCTAATGTTACCTTCTGCAACATAGAGCTAAGAAGATTTTGTTTTGGGCAATACATTTGTCACGACCCGGCCCTTGCTGGTCAGAGCAGGGAGGGGTTGTGTGAAGTTCGGAATTCCCTAGGGCTAAATTAAGGCGAAACGACACCAGAGGATCGGTTTAACACTTTATTCATGACAGAAAGCAGCCTGAGCTTGCAGAGCCTGAACGGTTGATGGCGTGGTTCCTTACAAAAGCATGGGCAACAACGGCATTAGCACACGAGGCAGTACGGAGAGCCCTCCCTCCCGTGGAGTCACGAGGTTCGGAGCGGACCCCCTGGCTTTCTAGGCTCCTCTCGGAGAGGAGTCCAGGGGCGGCTGGACCCACTCCCAGTCCCAGACCTGGTCAACGGTTTATATCTAAAAGGGTGCGGTGCGGGGGTTGTGAAAAGGAGCGGGGAGCGGGAGAATGACAG
>JAVKLA010000090.1:25149776-25164583 GCA_034782735.1 Sagittarius serpentarius
ACTGAACTGAAAACACAGCGCTGTACCAGCTGCTAGGAAGACAATTAACTCTATCCCAGCCGAAACCAGGACAGTCACCACCAAATAAATGTGATGAGATTAAGAACCCAGAAAATTATAATGATAACAGGCTGAAAAAATGAACTGTATTTTAAAAGTCAGTATTTGAGTTACATCTCCTACAACTGAGGCTATGTAACTTTAAAGCTGACTTTATTATTCATATTGTATATATTTAGCTATATTGATATGCAAAATCAAAATACTTTATCTGATGGTACAACTACTGAATCTGCTTGTTCTAGGCTACTCATTGCTGGGATGCTTCCTACAGTTCAGGCAATGAAAATGGTGAAATATCTGTCCCATCGATACTGACCATTGTTTGCCTTGAATAACTGAATGGAATTCATTAGCTAATTAAATACCACTTCTTAAACAGCAGATGAGATATTTCACTTTGTGTTTGGCCCGGAATATATTACCCAAATGTTCCCAAGTATTCAGTAAAACAAATTTATTTTCTAATAGCTTTCCTATTTTTAAATTTACTTTGACAACCATAGCCTTTTATTTTAAGAGGCCACCAGTCCGGATTCTGACCTGCAGTTACAGATTGCTGGAGATGTGTGGCTGAAGCGGCGTTTTCTTTCCTACATGCTGGCTGTTCTGCCTGACACACTGAGGCAGACTACTAACAAATACCTCTCATCATTGCTGTCTACAAAATTCTGGATACAATGCTATAGATGCTGATTTTTAAATCAGACCATTTATTTTTCATGAGAAAGTTTTTAAAATGTACTTAAAGAAGGGATGGATCAAAAGCTTCTCCTTCATTATTCTTGCATGCTTTTAAAAGTTTGCCCACAGAAACGCACTGATGTAAAAACAGGTAGATGTTAACGTTCTCAGCAAATTACTATGTAGCTGAAAGTTCTTGAATTGTCAATCCTGTATTGTCACAGCTTCCTCTTTCTTGGTTTCGTCCTTGTATCTCTTTCTCTTGCACACACACAGGCACACACATATATGTATCATGTAGATAGCAATTACGGTGATTTTGAAGTTAAATGAAACAATTCTGAAAATGTTATGAAATACCATTATTTATTTTTTGCCAATTTTGTTTCAGTTTTACTCTGACCAACTCTAATATTGTTTCCACCTTCCCAAAAGCATGGTCGGGATTACTTTTAAGACTTTAATATTAACTAATTACGCTTATTCAGTTTAGGAATTGCATTAGCTACAGCTAATGAGTGTAGCACATCAGCGGCATAAAGAAAAGTACTTTCACTGGAATTTAAAACTAAATTTATGCCTTAAACAAAAGTAGTCGACATGCTGCCAAGACCAAAGCAAGGCAAGTATACTAATTGTTGTTATGAAAATTAACAATGTTTCAAATGTTAACACAGTATTTTTCTAGTGTACCTGTTATAACACATTTTATTTCAGAAGAGGCTCTAGGCTTTAGTCGGAGAAGGCAGTGACCTGGGAGCTGCTGAGCAGGGCAGGAAGGGCCAGGACCTTGCAGCCCCCTTGCTCTGTGCTGAAGCCCGAGGAGGGCTGCTGCAGGCAGGGCTGGCGGAGCCCCAGCATGTGCCTGGCCCTTGGCCTTTTCGTTTCCCCAAGCAGCGGGAGCAGCGAGCCTGGCAATGCAGGCCTTCCCTGCCTCTTGTATCCCTCCTGCCTTCTCCTACCTGCCAGGCCCTTGCCCTTTCTTATACTCCAAGCAGTGAAATGTTGCCTCCACTGCTGAGAGGTGTTGTACCAGCTCTGCCTTATCTTCATCATTAAAAGTAACAATAATGAAAAATTAGTTTGAATTAATCTGAAAGGCACCAGGTTATCAAGTTCTGATCAAAGAACGAAACACGGAGAAGTGATGCAAGTAGAAGAACTATTTCTGAAGTAATCATACATGAATATTAAGACTCGTGTGGCTGAACTAGCTGCGGGTTTGCTGGCAGATCTTCATTAATTAGAAGACAGGACATCAAATTGATCATTTAAGAAGCAAAACAGAGATAACTGATTTGCTCTGGAGAGCTTTGCAGGCCTTTTGGGGGGATATTTCTGAGCACAGTCTCTAGATCTGTGCTACTGTGGGAAGTGAAATATTGAAAGTAAAATAGAGGAAAATTTTTAATGTTATTTTTGTAATTCATCAATGTACAATCTAAGCTATGGTCCGATTATGGGATCCTTGAAACACTATACAAAGGAGACAGAAAAAAGCCACACGGAAAAATGCATAGCTATTTGAAGCTCTTCTGTGCTCGGGGCAACACCTCCACCCCCCCAACAAACCCCTGCAATTAGTAAGAGATATAAGTTTTTTTTAATTAAAATGTAAACATTTTTTCCAAAGTAATAATTAATAAAATACCGAAGCCTCTTTTTTAGGGTAAGACCTCTATGAATGATGATGAAAGATGCCTTGCCACAAGTCACAAAATATTCCTGATTTGTAATTCCAATGTTACTACATTTGGAAATGGAATAGAAAAGGAAAACAAGGGGAAAACATCCACTCTTTCAAGCAGCTCAAGCAGTTCAAGAGGTGAGTGATGTGCTAGCGTTTCACAGAATTTATACTGAGTATTTAATGAAATGTGTTGAGAGTAGCATAGTTGTTTTGACAAATGTCTACTTTCCTCTTAAATGTTTGAATCTGAGTAACACATAAAAATTTCTGAGTCTGTCCAAAACTCAACTTTAATACCATTGCAGCTTCTTGAAAGAAAAGAGAGAGACAGCTGTGTCTGGTTTTAGTTCTAAAGCAGCAATACAGACACAGTAACAGAAATGCAACTCTTCGATCCGGAGGGCCACCTCAGGCACAGCATTGTGCTGCTGGCTTAGGTTCTTTCTGGTTACTGTGGGCAGCTTCAGAGCACATGCATAGGGCTTTTGGTCTGCCTGCTGCTCAGACAGAACAATATGCTATTGGACTTAAACACAATTTCTTTTAGCCTCCTGTCTTTCCTGAAGGCGATCCAAGAGGGGAGAAAATACGTTTTTTACCTTTGTGCTACCTTAATTTTTGTACTGCTTGCCTACAGTAACATCTTATTCAGGTGGGTCAGCCACATAAATGTGAGGAAGGACAGGCTACTGACTTAAAGAAATGAACGTATTCAAAAGGACAGTTTTTTGATCTGGGATAGGTGGTGTTCACTTTCTGCATCAAAATCTGGATTTATTATGAAATTTTCATTGTTTGTGGGAACAGCATAAAGACCATAAACGATAAAGTCACAGAAAGAAAACTTTTTATTAGAGGCCCTTGCTTCCTTTCTTGAATTCTGAAGACTTTCATTTCAAGCAATGTTTTGTATGATCTCTCCCATCACTATTTTCTTCAGTGTGCTCTTTATGTGGTATCATTTGTTACAGCCTTCTCTCTCCCTCTCTTTTTAAAACCATCTCTTCACTTTTCTCCTTTTTGTCTCCCAGTTCATGAGTATTATAGTCCCTGGACAGGTTGGTGGGCTGACGGCTCTGAATGTATTACACAACATTTTGGTCTATTCTAAAGCACTGATGCAAGCTTTGACCCTATTTCTGCTGCAGTGAATTTTCCATACTGTTCGTCAGTAGTTTGTGTGAACAGCACTACTGAAAGTGTGAGAATTTTTTTGACCTTGGATTCCACCCATTGTTCATAACTTTGAAATCATGCAGGTCTAGGGGCTGAAGAAATTATTCTTGGCTATTTTTTTTCTCTAATGCATCTGTTTCCTTGGTACTTCTTATCTAGTAAAGGATGTTACTTGAATTCATTTACGAGGAAGTTTTCAACACACATGCTAACAGAATATTCTGCCTCAGCATAATAAATGAGTAAAAACCCAAGCATAGTGAAACCCATGTTTTCAGTATTGATGTTTATAGGTAGCTTCAATATATGCAGTGGTTGTCTATATAGAGCGAGCTGTGAACAGCACATGGAAATGCCATGAAAAAATTAGAAGGTTTCTTCTCACTACATAGATAAGTTCAGTAAATTGAGGCCAAGCACAAGCGATTTCTTGTCAAATACAGAATTAGTTCCTATGAATACTATAAAGATTCTGTAACTAACATGCATTCTCTACAAATATGATCATTTAATCAATAAATGGTAAAAACAATCACAGAACATAAAAGAAATTGCAACAAATGAGGAAGCTTTTGTGTACGCCCAGTAAGAATACAGACATCTACACATACGTATAGCAAACGTGTGCAAGAAAACCTCTGCAGTCATGAAGGTATTAGTAATATTTTTCCCACAATTTGTCGAATAGACATCAATGGAATTGGGGAATGCAAAACAGTCTCATTCAAATTGTTTCCAGTTGTATCAGAATGTAAGTGACCACAAACAAAATATTTTCAAATTGCCAGAGTGAGCAACAACCAATTATTTCCATTATTTGGAAACAATCCTAAAAATACAGTATATACTTGTTACATGTTAAAGATCTCTATGTGGACACCCACTGGCTCATGAGATTTCACCCATATGAAGTTAAGTATTAGGAATGAGCATATAAGGGCATGGGGAAAACTTATAAGTAGTCAGGCTTCTTCTGAAAGGTTACAACTATTGCTGTTACAATTAGTGTTGCACAGCACATGACAAAACCTCAAATTTTTATAACTTAATATCTTATTCATTTGAATAACCAGTGGCTAATAACTGACTCGGAGGTTTTGTCATTTAGATTTCCCTCCCTGCCTGTATTCCAGTTAGATCTACTGTTAGATTATTATTAAGATTTAACTTACTGTTAGCAGTTACAGTTACTGCCAAATAGTTTTAAAATATTTTGCTACCCTGAATACACGTGTCAGTGTTGATCAGAATTCTTCAGTGGTTTTGAACCACAGACATACCTGATATGAAAACCAGCTATTGCTCTTTTGAACAAGATATTCATAATGATTTGTTTTTCTTAAGTGACACTAATTTAACATTTGCTGTAGTAGGATCGGTAAAAACTATCTCAGGATACTGTCAAATCAAAACAAGGCAGATGCTCTGATAGCATAAAACTGGTTTGTTCTTATCTACCAAGGCACGTTCTGAAGTCAAGACAAAATAAACCAGTGTAGACAAGTACAAGCCTAAAGCATATCGTACTGTGTCAAAATTACGGTCATAAAGTGACAAACATTAATACGGAGATCTCCAGTGCAAAGTGGAAACAATGTTGTGATTAATTATATTGCCAACAATACAAGGAAATAAACACTGACCAAGTGAGAGTAGTTTCTAAAGGCAGACATCTCCATCTTGACTCGTCTTAGAAATGCCCGTTAGAGGCACAATTGAAATGATGTTTTTTTTAAACAAACCAGTTTTATTAAGTTATCAGAGAGTAAATGAATAGGTGGGTAATGGAGGTACTGTGTTTGCTGAAAACTTCTGGTAGAATTTTTAGATTGTTTGCCTACATGTAACTTCTGTTCTTTCTGCACAGTTCTCACTTGAAACCCAAGCCAGTTCTAATCAAATTGCAGGAGAAGTCCTCAGAGTTTCTACAAGAAGATGCAGCTACTATTCAGAGTTCTCCCCAGTGCACAGCCACAGAATGGATGGTGATTCCCTGTCCTGTAAATAGGTACCAATTTATCCTAGCATCCACATGGGTAAGCGTAGCTGATTAGATTTCACTACTGAAAGCGCAAAATCCTCTACAGAACAGATGTTATTTTAACCATGGTATAAGAATAACAGAGGTAGAAAGTTACTCAGTTTCACAGGTTGTGCCTCTGCTTTCTCATTTTCCATCACTCTTCTTAATCTAAAATCCCTGGATTTAATTAATAAAAGATAATGAGAAGAAAAACATCAAATCTATCAAAAGGACAAGGGGGAGAACTGAATTTTGGAATTGATACTCTTGCATGATAGAGAAGCTGTAGTAGCTTTGGCAGAAACAACACAAGATTGCTTGTTAAAATGGCTGAAAACAAATCCAGATTTAGTTATCTAAGAATTAGGGTTGAGATAATACCTTCCAATCTTCCTGAGTTCCAGAAAATGATTAACCTTTCAGTTTTCTGATTTTGATGGTTCCAATTTGATACTTCTCCAAAAAAGGATGATTCCCAGAGTGGGGAAAAAACCCTCTCCATTCTTTTTATTGCTTTGCTTATGGAGGAGCACCACTGAATTGGTATGACCCTTATCATATTTTAGGATAATCTCAGGAGAGCAATAAGCTACATCATAGCTTTAGCTGCTCAAAAGGGACTACATACCCCTATCATTCATATTCCACTTGCAAAGCTGTAAGCTGCAGTGCCGTTATTTCTATCTTCCCGGAGATAAATGAACGTTCTTACATGATCTGTCTTCTCTTTCCTTAACTAGGAAGAGAAGCAATTCAAAGTACGTTTTTTTTTTTTTCTAGCGCCAAGAGCAAGGTCAGGGTTTGGATGTAACCACTATCAATAAAAACTGGCGAAGCACAAGAACTCCTCAGACACGGAACAGGAAGGGGTCATCAAAAGGCCCTGTGAACAGTTGGAGGGTGAGATTTGGTTCCCTAAATAAAAGCAGCTACTGCCATCAGAGGTGCCAGAGGGCATTTCAGACATTTACATGGAGCAGGCAGGTATGTCCTAAGACCTATGAGAGATTTAGGCTTGCGGGAGTGGTGGCAAGAGGCCTGCTGGGGGAACGCCTGCCCGTCTCGGGAAGCAGCTGGGGCCCTGGGTGTGCTGGTAGGCTCGGACTGCTGCAGGCAGCCCGCAGCACTCCCGCTCGGCTTCCCTGCCTGCGTTCGATGCCTGCTCTGATCCAGTGCGGCTGTGCAACGCTGGACAGGGCTCTTGTGGAGACCCCCAAGTTGTGAGTGAGAGCTGTGAAAATCCTCATCTGAGGCTTCCGCTCAAGCAGCCTCTGCCCACCAGCCTGGGAGTGCATTTGAACTCAGGCCCTTGCCTTGGCCCGTGTCCAAGTGACCTGGTGGGCTTGGCCCATCCCGGCCTTGCACGTTTGACCTCCTGGTGTGGCCCCAGACCTGCCACACGCCCAGAGGCTTGCCTGGCAGTCTGCAGGCTGTGACTGACCCCGTGGCTGCCACCAGCGCTGCTCTGTTTGCCTGCCTTGGGTGCTGCGGATGGGACCCTGTGCCCAGGGGAGCTCCCTGCCCTGCTGCTCCCTCCTTCTCTTTCCCCCACACCGGTCACCTCCCAGTCTGGGCTTGCTGTCTCCTTGCGGAACCGCCAACTGCCATTGCTCCCTAGCAGTGCCACTACAGACCTATGGTCAGGCAGTTCAGTCCTATCCAAAAAGCTATCAGGATGGCTTTGCCTGAACAGCAGCATTTTCAGCTTTGTGCATGACAACAGTATTTTCTTAAAAGTTCCAAAGAACTATTAAACAGACCTGCAACAAGAAGCGCTTTTACAGAGCACAAAAAGGCAGAAGCAAGCCTGGAGAGAAAACCAAAGCAGGAGTATGCAAAGGTCAGCAATTCAAATACATGGTTATGAATTATATAAAAGGCTGAATGTTCCTGCATCCTTAGCTGCTAGGGTGTTTGATTTGCAATCTTTTGGACACCAAAGAACGCAAATAATTTCTCTTTGTTTACAAAGATAAAAGTTTCTCTTCCTGCCATTCTTCCCAATGAACACTGTATTGGAGACTTTCAAAACCCATTAAATAGTCCTACATACTTATTACTTTATTTGGCAGCAAAACCAGAGAAGATAATCCAACTGAAAATATTTCCTAATGATTTAGGGGATTAGAATTATTCTAATAATTATCTTCCTGAAATTTTTTAGGGAAGCGGGGGGGGAGAGAGAGAGAGAGAGAATGTGTCGGTGGCTTCTATTAATAGTGACATTAATTCCACAACAGTACTAATCTGAGGACAAATATTGGATGTATTGGTATTCCTCAAAACATCTGCATGGCCCTGGATCCTTAAGTTCTTCACAGGCAAAACTTAAAATGATTTCAGAGAGCTGCTGAGTGAGAACTTTTAAGATTAAATTGTAATCTTATATTACTTAATAACAGTATTTTAAAAAACTTATTATCTCCTGATTTTTTGCTCCACAAATATATGATACATTTGTGCATGTGTGTGTACTCATGATGTGTTTGATAAAGAAGAGGAGACTAATGAGTTATTTAAGGTTTTTATTGCCCCAAGCAGCATAGTTGTTGTAGGTTAATAACATATGTCCTGTTTTCCGTGTTAAGAAAGAGCTAGATTTTTAATAATTACTTTAGTGTTACTCAGATGGAGTAAGGCTGGTTCTCCAAATTTTATTTTACAATACTCGCTGTGTAAAGCAAACATTGTGTAGAAAAATTATTTGAATTCAAAGTAATAATTTTGCATTGTAATGGCTAGCGTTTTAAAGCAGACTTAGTTGTATTTATTTTTTTACACGGAAGATGTTATACTCATGTCAAGTTAAATTTTGAACATTGCTGTTCTAAAGTTATTTGTGATCTCAATTTGAATGTTGCAAACTTTCTTCTTGCTACTTTGGCTTAAAGCCAACTGCACGGGGCATTTTGAAAAATTAGTAGCAAGATCTACAGGAAATATATATAATGATCAACTTCTAAACTACATAAAACAGCATTTGTAATGGAAACAATAATCTTAATTACGCTATCATAAACATCAAAGATATTAAAATGGGATGGGTATGTAGCTAAAAAAAGGGAGTCACACTTATGTGTTATTTATAATCAATCAGCTATGTTACAGTCACCGCAAGTAAAGGTAAAGCCAAGTTTATGTGTCATTATGTACTCCTCTTGCGTGCCTTTTTCAAAACAGACTTAAGACACCAGGATAATACTCTACTATAGGAGACAAAATGTGCAAAGTATATGGTGTAGAGTCTCTCAGGAGATGAACATTCAGAGTTTATGTGAACATTAGTTACAATGCAAAGGTAAAGGTAAAGCATTTATATAGTTTCTACAAAACATGAAATGAGGGAAGTTTTTTTTTTTTGTTAAAGCAACAATGCTAGGATTCAGATCTTCTTTCTGAATCTACACTGATTTATTGTTTGAATGTGGAGGAAATGTTTCAGAGTGCTTCTGTTGAGCTAGCTCTAGAATGGGGATAAAACCACTGCCCTGTAGGTGTCTCAAAGCTCTTCAGCTTAAGAGTTGTTACTGCCAGTGGACAGTAGACACCAAGGAAAGTCAAATGATTTGCCTATGCTAAGAAAAGAAGGGAATGAACGCAGGTCTTGTGAACTCCAGTTCTATTTACTAGATTGCACTGTTTATTAGGTAAATGCAACAGCAGAGTTGATTACTGTTTCCAAGGGAGTTTGGAGACTCTTGGCTATAAAAAGGCTTATAAACTTCATAGTTTAAAAAAGGAATATGCAATCTTGTCAGCTTAAGTGTCATATGCACTTGCATAAGATGTTTAAATATTCTGACAATTAGAAATACTGATGTCATGTATGTACCTCCTTCTAATCTCACCAGTCAGAACTTTAGCAGCTTCATATTCATATATTGGGAACATGGTAAAGATTTGCAAATTTTTTTTTATCCCCTTTCCTTTATTTGGCCTTTAAAAATATTATCCGTTATTGTCTATTTTCAATTATTACAGTAAAATTAAAAAATGACACTCAAGAGGCAGATTCTTATAATTCCTTTCTGAGATATACTGGATGATAATATGCTCGCCTGTAAGTGGGGTTTTAATTGGTGTAATGCTTTATTTTCCTACTCTTTTCATCAGAATATCAATAAGATGACTCAAACAGCTGGCATGTAGCACTCAGCAAAAATGAAAACTAATAAATTAGTGTATCAAATCATTAAAGCTATTAGCTGCTTCACGATAGTTTTCATCAACAATATTTATTGCTACACACAGACTTGCTCTAGGTATCATTGTGCATTTATCTTCATGACAGAGCAGCCATTAGATGGGAAAACACGGATAATAGATGCTTGCTCTCCAACACAATCCTCTTCAGACACACTAGTTTTTCTGCAATGTGCTATGCAGGTGTAACTGATCTGATGGACTTTGCCAGTGTTTTAGCTGAAAACACTTTTTAAACTGACTTATAATATCACATCATTCAGGAAAAATGTCCAAAAGATGCTCACACCAAAACACAAAGTAACTGTCCTTGTTTATCTAATTATATTGCCTCTTAACAAAACTTCAAAGGCTCTGATTGTTTATTTGTCTTTTCAAAAGCGATATCTTGGTAAGTATGCAGTTAGAATTTGTAATTCATTATCACACATTTACCAATACAGATGAAGACTGCATACAGGCAACCTAAATATTTTTCACAATATTATTATACAGGCTACTATTAGTAAGTTACTGTAATAGTAACAGGATTGCACTAATCTCATTTTATCAACTCTACAGTTTTGCTACAATGTAGAAAACATCTGAATAACAATAGACCTGGCTTAGACTCAACATGTGTTTGTTTCAGTTAATGTCTGAAAAGTTCTTTCTACATGCATATGAACTAAAGGTAATGCCTCTAAACATGGATGTTGATATTGTTTACTATGGCAAAATGTTAAGACGATTCCAGATATTAAAAAGTCCAGAGTTAAAAGACTGTCATGAGTAAGAACTGTTTCCCTCTGTGCTTTGTATAGTTCTTGCATTACTTTTGACACGCTGATTAACATAGTTATTTATCAATCCTGATGCACAAAGGTGTTAAAATTTAATTATTAGTGAAGACTGAAATAACCTAAGATCCTCAAGGAACAGATAACTTCAAAATATGATTTCACTTCAAAGTATTTGCTTTATTTTATTTAAAATTATTTTCTCCAATTTTTGGATTGTCAAGTCATCCAGAGTTGAAAAATAACAAAGATATCTTCATTAATCTAGACAAAACAAATTACTCTATAATCAGTGCATTATATATTTCTGAAGATACATTGTATCAATACCCTTAAACTTCATGATGAAATGAAATAATTGTGTTACTCAAAAAGTCTTCCACTCACACTTAAGACTGAAAAGCCAAGACCTTGGTCGTTTTCTCATGCTCCTGAGAAGCTGTGCATCTAACAACGTTAAAACTCATATACTCACCTTTGGTTTAGAGAAGGAAGGGTCATACAAGAAATGCTAAATTTTTATGAAAATGTGGGATATTCTTTTAAAATATAATGCCTGAATATATTTCTTCATAGAACTCTCAAAGAAAATGGAAACAGATTTCTGCTAAATAGAATTTGGATGATGAAGCTGTATTTCCTGACAAGTTTATCTCTTTGGGTCCAGTCCTGTCCTCTGCCCCCAGCCATCCCGCCTTGCATACCCCTGCCTGACATAACCTGACCCCCCCCCAACTCCTGTCACATGCTTGTCCTTCTCTTTCGGCAGCCTTGGCAGCAATGGCAAATGGAAATTTGGCTTCTCCAACCACAAATCCTCTAGAACTGTGTGTATTCCTTTACGTTGCCTCCTATGGTTGGAGCCGGTGTTTGCTGTATGCCTGTGTAGCGTACCGGCTGATGGGTGCACGTGATATTGGAGGACAAGAAATGGCTGGAATTCCAGGTAGGATGACTTTTTGTAGAACTGGTCTATGCCGGGACCCTTGTGAGGGGTCAGACACTGAGGCTAAACACCAAGCCTCCTCTCGCTCCGTGAAGGCACATGGCGAGCACAGCTAGCCAGCACATAAGGCCAGCCTCTGCAGAGATGTGCCATCTCGGGCAGCAGAGACTCCGGCGTGGTTCCTTTCAGGTTTGAAACACAAGTCCAGTGAAGCGAGAGCATGAGAGGAGTGTGAAATGCAAAGATTTTATGCTGCCTGTATGAGACTGCATTTCTTAAGTGGTAACATGGCAGGTCTGAGTGGGATGATGGTTTGCTGAAGGCTGCAAGAAAGCTACAGGATGAGTAGCTGTTAAGCTAAAAGAGAAAGATGAGTGCTAAAGGGAAGTGGTTGGAGCACTAACAGAGGGGTTTGGGCCAAAGCCAGGATGGGTGGGAGGAGGTGAGGGAGATGCTCAACACATCTTAGCTGGCTCGATGTTTTGTATCTGCAAAACAGTCGAGGTCTTCTAATGGTGCAGAGCAGCGTGGGCTGCATCATCATCGCTAAGTTGTCATGTTGCCACTGAATAAAAGAGAAGATATAACTGGAGTACAGTTCTTTAAGCATCTTCTCAATTGTGTTTTAAATTGGTAATGGTTTTGCAGGAACTAGCAAAGCTCTCAGGTCGTTGCAGAAAAATTATGGCAGTATATGGCTTTATTTTGATAGGTGGTGTAAATCTTGACCCAAATTTTCAAACCTTTGCAGAAGTTATGCTGTGTACATGCAGCCTTTTGTGCATCTCCCCAGTTGTGTACCAAATGGCGTGTATGCATATGTAATTTGAGGCATTTCAAAACATCTGGCTCAATTTTTAAGACATTTGTGTTGTAATACATTGCTGTAATCTGTCTATAAAGATACGCGGAATAGGATGTTTTTTCTGAGAACTGAAGCCTCCTTGCAGAGAGCAGCACTTTGCTGCATAATGTCAACATAATGGGGCTGATTTAAGGATGCTATGTTTGCCCTCAGTATGAATTTTCTTGCATTAACAGCCCCAGTTTAAATCTCATTGTGAGATTCTCCTGTTCTTGAAATCAGTAGGAAGTAAGCCAGGTTTTTGAACCTTCTGAGAGTAACTTGTTCTCCTTGGATGCTAGTCAGTGCTTATTGCCTCACTATCAAAATGCAGCTTCAGCTCTTTAAAGAAAGAGCTACATGTGGTGAAACCCTTTACTCTCCTTGGAGATGAAATTCTAAACTCTTCAAAGAAAGAGTTCTGTTTCAAGGCTCTTCTGGCTTAAAAGGGAAGTTCATTTCTGATTTAAAGTATGTGTAACATTCAGAGCTGAGTGATGCAGTATCTCATTAACAGAGCACCCTGCTGAATTGTCTCCTATGGACAGCTATTTCTATACTGAGGGTACTGGAGGCGTTTGTTCCTCCCGCACCTGTCAGCGGATATGGGGACCAGTTAGTGTATGTGGGTAACAAAGCTGGTAGCTCTTTTGATTGTAGCCCTTGTGTATCCCTGACCTATAGCTGCTTGGTGCTATTTCTTAAGACTAACCTAAATAACTATTCAAGGGAGAACTCCTCCTCCAAAGAGATTGTGGCTGAGCTCCTTATAACCTAGCAGTTTTGAAGTGCAAGAATAGGTTGTTGGGTCCATTGGAAAAGCCTTCAAATTTAAGCAGGAAATAAAGAACAGGGGTGAGCACTTAGGTGTCACAGAAAGATAAAGGTGTCTTTGGCTGTTCAGAGATGCTCAATATACAGCTTGGCCACTGGCTCCATAAGCTGGAGTAATATTTTGGTTTATTCACAGACTAATTTAGTTATGCTTTATTCTTTGTACATCTGGACAATACACAGGGTTTCATAAATGTCTGAAAAGTGTGAAAGATTTGGAAAGTTGCTCCACATCAGTCTCTACAAAGGGAATGAAGTGGGTAAACTGATCTGCAAACAGAAGTACAAATCAAAATATTGTCTCTAGATTCAGCCAGTGGCATCAGTGCAATTGTTATCACGTTTTTCTACTTCCATCTGAACAAAAAGACAGATAGTCACTGGAAAGAAAAAAATAGCATATAAAGAAGTACTTGTCCAAGCTGTAGTTATAAAAACACAAAATAGTTTTGGGCATAATGCTTTAATCATTGTGGACCCCATCTGTATATTGAAATCAGAGATGTTAATGAACATAGTCTCTTTAATATAATTATTTCAAGTTGATTTCAGTTATAAGTAATCTTCTATAGACATTAAATATCAACAACTGAATTACAATCAAACTCTTTCCCCTTCTCTGTAGAAATCTTTACACTTCCAGCACTGTCACATCTTCCTCTTCGCACCTCATGATTATAGGTAAAGGTTTTATTAACAATTTAATTCTCTTTAGAAGCCAAGATAATTTTAACGGGCTTGACTTGGCTTCCATTAAAAGTCTTTTTTAATGATTTTGCCATGGACTGCAGTCCAATGTGACAGAAGAATAGTTCGTAATCAACAAAATCGTATCTTAAAATTGTGCAGGGATGAAAGAAATTGAAAGAACAATACCACTGATATATTACAGAACATCACGGTACTTTTGTACCATGTTATCAGTCCCCTCTAAATATATATTGGCTGGATCCTGTAAAGCTGTATTCACTTTTGTAGTTGTTATGAATAGCTTGACTAAAATTTGTGCTGTTTAGGGTAATAGTCAAAGACCTGACAAAAAGCTGGACTGACATTTATAAGCTCAAGCTTTTGTTCCTAATTTTATCATACCTATGTTCCTTGTCAAAATATTTACTTGCATGCTTAACTTTAAGATGAATTTGAAGTTACTGGAAAGGTTGGTACATGTCTCGGGTATGGATCTAGGGGAAGAGGAGATGATCATATAGGCACTTCTTAGAAAGAAATGCAAGGAGAAGCTAAAGGGGCAGAATACTTGCAGATGGTTTGGTGAGCTGGTCATATTAGATATGCAGAGTAAAGTGAGTATCAAAAAGATGACTACTATTTAAAAGGATTTTTATAAAAATTGCATTGTTAGCAGCAGAGTAAAAGAAAACTTCATAAAGAAATACATTTACAAACAGTAAAGAAAAATGTTGAAATTATGACAAAATAAAGGTGTCCTGGTTTCGGCTGGGATAGAGTTAATTGTCTTCCTAGTAGCTAGTACAGTGCTGTGTTTTCAGTGTGGTATGAGAAGAATGTTGATAACACCCTGATGTTTTCGGCTATTGCTCAGTCGT
>JAVKLA010000090.1:25164683-25177446 GCA_034782735.1 Sagittarius serpentarius
CCCATCCCACTGGGGGTGGGGGGAGCGAGTGAGCGGCTGCGTGGTGCTGTGTTGCTGGCTGGGGTTAAACCACGACAAAAGGAAAAAAGGCAAGAGTATAGACTCTTAGAATTTAGTTGTAAGAACACACTAAAGTACCAAGGAAGGCCAGAAATGATTGAGCAATGTACTGAAGTCATAAAAATTAGTAAATAATTTTTTTTCTAAACACATCAGAAACAGAAACTTTCTAGGAAGTCTCTAGGACAAACAAATGGTGTGTAAGGTAGGGAAGGAAAAAATCTACAAAGTATTAACTATGGAAGAGGTTTAGAAGGTTACCAGGCTACTCCCTATGTTGATGGGGGCACGCTCTGGAGGTGTGTCTCAAAGGTTATACAAACCATTCTTAAAAAATGGAAGACAGTCTACTGCTTCAGATCACCAGAAGCAAATAATATTCATCCAAGAATTTTGAAACAATGCAGAAAAAAATTTCTGACTGTTACCTGTGATTTTACTGATTTAATTGCCAAGATGGGCTTGATTAACTATAAGAAGGGACTATGGAAGATGTGTTTTATAAAGAGCTCCAAGGAGATTAAGAGGAACTAAAGACTAGCAAGTAAAACTTCTGCAGCAAGCAAGTTGATGGAAATTGTAATGAAGAATAAAATTAGCGGATAGATGAATGAGCATGATGAACATGGAACAGTGAACTTTTTGTAGAGGGCAAGAATGGTGTACAAACCTAGCAGATGATTTTTTTTAAGGAATCAGTAAGCATATGGACACAAATGATCGAGTTGATAATGTATCTGAATCTCCAAAAAGTATTTCATAAGATGCCTCAGCATTTTTTTTCAAAGAAACCAGTAAATGAGTTGTTTTGGTTTTTTTCATGGAATAACCGTGGATTGAATAATAGGAAACAGGGTAAGAATGAATGTCAGAGAGTACTACTCAGTCCTGTAAGAACTGTGTCAGGACTTAAACAGGCAGAATTGTGCTAGAAAAGTGAGTGAAGGTAATGTAATAAAGTTTGCTCATATTACGAAAGTATTGTGGCTGTAAAGACCATCAGAAGAATTTCTAAGGTGCTGGGTAACAGCACAATAAAATGGCAGATGAAATTCAGTGTTCAAGAGTAATGCACCCCTATAGATACTTGGCTTTTACCATTTAGAAAAGGGACCTTAAGAGTAGTTCAGGGTATTTTACTGAAAATGTTGACTTAATGGTCTTCATCAGTCAAAAAGGCAAATAAATTCTTGAACTTTTTTAAGACAGGAAAAAAAAAATGAAATGGAAAACACCACAATGTCACCATATAACTTCGTACTGCGCCCATCTTTTGAACGCTGCATGAAATCCAGCATATTGAAAAGGTATACAGTACTGCCAAAAAAGGTAGAATGAAGAACGATCATAGATATAAGCAGTTCCTGTAAAAGGAGAGATTAAATAGATGAGGTTTCTTCAGCATAAGAATGGAAGATAAGACTGAAGGAAAGTAAAATGCATATCTATAAAATGATAAATGTTATGGAAAAGGTGACTTGGAAATGATTATTCATTTATTCTTATTACCTCTTCCTCCCAAGAACTAGGAAGCACCAAATGATACTGTTAGCCAGCCACTTAAAACAAAAGAGTTGTTATTATTGTTATTGTTACACTTTGCATAATTGTGAACTCATGCCCAGGATGTTCGGATACCAAAAGTATGAATGTCTCGAAGTGATTAGGCAAATTAGTGGATGAAAGGCTCATTGAGACCAACTAAATATGAAGATACCTATGAACTCTTTGGCTAAGAAAATCCGTAAGCTGTAGCTTCCCAGAGTTTGGATGCCTATGCTGAACGAAATAACACTGAAACCCACTACTGTCAAATAGAGGACACTGGGGTAAATTGATCCCTGGTCTAACTCAGTACAGGCTTTCTCATTTTCTACAGTAAGATGTTGTACTGTCTGTAAGCATGCAAGCATGAAGACAAACACACAACTCACAGGAGTGAAAAGTTTTGAAGACCAGCTCTAAAACGGGCTAGGTAAGGTAGTCAGAAAACAACAGGGTGAAGTGGGAATCGGGAAATGTAAAAAGGCACTTATGTTCAGTGTTTTAGTTAAGAGTCAGATCTCGAAAGGTCTTGATTATTTTCAGAAATTCATTGCTGAGGTACTCAAGCTATTGATACTAAATAATAACTCCTTTAGTTCAACTAAATTTCTTTAAAACCTTCAGTCAGATTATTTTTTCCCCACCTCTATTGATTACTCATAACAAATACTGTCAGTGAGTAAAGACACCTAAAATCTTTTGGAAAGTACCTCAGATAATAGTAGTATGTAATTAAAAAGCCTTGCATTCATTAGCTGTTAGATACTACAATACGCAGCTCTGTAGAAATACATACCTGGTTAGAAACGCTGATTACTTTAGGATTACATCCTTTCAGCATGTTCAAGTTCAAGGCAGAAACACCCCTTAACATCAGGTGTGCCTCTGTACCTAGAATAACTCTGAAATCCATTAAAGGTGGAAGCTATTGTTTTAAATTTACAGGTAGACTGAATCTTGGTATACCTACTTCCATGGCATCCATTTATTAATGCAGAATAATTAGAAAGCATTTTTTTACTTTTTCTAACACTGGGGGAGCTTAGCTTCTGTTAGGGGAGGCAGTCAGCACCTTGCAAGTTAAAACCTGTCAGCTCGTTCTAAACTAAACTTTGGTTTTCATATTGCCATCGTTGTGAACAGAAAGATCTCTTGGGAGCGTTGTGTTTGCGCATGTGTAAAGGAAGTTAAAACAATAACTACTGAAGTCTTAATAATCAGCGTGTGCTGGTGTCAGCAATGCCATCAGTTGCATGAATGTTAAGATAGGAACTGTCGACTCTTCTTTAATTGCCTCAGGTCAGTAGTTTTTATCTGCAGTTAAGTAGGATGGAGATTACTTTACTTACTCCTGAATGCTACTTTTAAGGCCCCTTCATAAAAACGTCCCATCTGGGCGTGTTTGTGCTGCTATTGATCTCTTTATTTCTCTCCTCACAAAAAGGCAGCAAGCAGGCAAATTACATAGAAGTTATGGCCACTGAGCAGGCTTAAAAGGAAAGCGTGACAGACTTTTCAGAGGAAAAGCAGTCCTGCACATCACTGTTCAAATGAACATTTCATAATTCATAACAACTGGGTTATAAGTTTCCTCTTCAATACGTTTCCAAAAGTGAATAGATTAAATGGTAATTGCTATCAAGCTTTATGTTCTATTTCATGTACCTAATAAAAGTTTATCTAGTGGAGCTTACTTTCTATCTTTTTGATCTATTCCTAACCAACTGCAATATACTATATTAAAATATTTATCATTATGCTATCAAATATTAACCATTTTTAAATCATCTGACTAAAGAAAACAAATGTTACTTGTTTAACTTTTCATGAATTTCCTAATATTTACTTGTTCAGAACTCTCCCATGAAACAGCACCAAAAATACCGAAGACCCTAGAAACTGTATTCATTCTTTTGAAAGTGGTCTGTTTCAAAATGCACTCTGCTCACGTCCATCACCGCTGTTCATTTTGCCTCTGAATGCAGAATCTACTTTTGTCATCTGTAAAAAGTTATGATTCTGCTTCAGTACAAAAGTCTTAAAAAGTTGATTGTTCTTCCATAGGTTAGTGTGGTTTTTAACTATTTTGGGGAGAGTAAAGAACTTTTTTTTTTTTTTTTTTTTTAGGAAAATTATCTGGTATAATTATATCTAATTATCCACCTGCTCATCCATCTGAAATTATGTGGCTTTGTCTGACAAAAATACCAGCAACTAGCTAGACTATAATGTGAATGATCTAACAATGGGAAGAGGAGAGAGTACTGATCCCACAGACGTGCTACCGTTGCACGGCAGCCTAGTGCAGCCTGACTGCTGCCTGCCGGGGTTACGTCACTCCCCGGGTTATGCTCTCCCAGGGCGCTCCTGCTTGCTCAACCCGTTGCTGATTCCTATCACAGACCTAACACAGCAGAGAACTATTCTTTTTTGGTTAGTGTCCTGCTGAGTTAGATCTGAAATGGTTCAATGAAAGGTCAAACAAGTGCTGGAAAGATTGCTAGGGGTGTGGGACTAAATAGTTGGGAATTGGGAGAAGAGGGATTGCAGCGCTTGCAATTAGAGCAGTTTAGACAGCTGTGGAATAGCAGCTTTGAAGCTGACACCCGGGCAAGATCGAGAGGAGAACAACCTCTTTGCTCCAATCCAATCCTTCACCTTGCTGGGGAAAAATTGTTCTATTAAAGGTCAGGTGTATAAATATTGCTACTGAACCATTTCTTCGCGCTTTGGAGAAGGCAAGTCTGATCACCAGGTTATCAGAGTAAAGCTCCTGAAGTGAAGAGCTGCAGTCTGTTAAGAGCCTGGTGCCTCTCAATAAGATGTTAACGATGCTAACTAGCTTCCTTTTCTATACCTCATTCTTTGATTTATGACCTGTTATTTTCTTTGGCTTCCCCCCCACAGGTGTTACCTAATTCACAGTCCACATACCGTTCATAGAAGCCCTCCTTTCAGCACAGAGATGCTGAGATAATGTCCTTGAGTTCTCGCCCATGCCCCTCTAGTCTGTTCCTTCTGCAGGTTCTTCCATTTCCACAATATTCCACACACTTCATAGGCAGCAGTACTAAAGGCAGCTTGAGACTTGATCCCCAGCCTAGGCATGCTACAGTAACTGTGTATATCTATATAATAACTACAAAGAGAAAGCATCCTATGTTTTCATATTCTCCTCTGTGCTCTTCATAGAGAAAAGATGCTTCACTTAATAATTTTTGTTAAATAGAGTGCTTATGTTCTGACATGTTCATTCTGACTAAAATATGCTCTCCCCAGAGAGATCTCAGCCTTCCTTTTCTCCTTCAAATCCGGTATCTCATTAAAAAATACCATTCCATGATATTCATACTTTGGTGAACAATTTTCTATGTAACCCGGTATCTGTATGGTTATTCTGTGGGTCATGTATTTTGGAATGAATGTGTTAATACGCACATTCGCGTCATCTTTTCTCAGATTTAAAAGACCCAGGATATCAGTATGGCATTACACGTATAAGTCGTCAGCATGCTTCCCCTGAGGTGAGTGGAATCAATGTTTTGTATTGCCTGAGAATCGGGCCCGGTAACGCTGTAATTTTGTTTGGAATCTTGCCTTGCTAGTCTTACATCTGTAAGCCATACTTTGCCTTGAGTTACAGCAGTGGGACTCTGGATTGATTTAAGGAGAATTAGTCTGGATTTAAACTTGGAGCCATTTGAAGCAGAGTCTGTTCCTCTTACATCCAAACCCCTATAGACATGCAATTTCCTTAGTGTGCATAACAATCATGTAAGACGGGTATTGTGAAATCAGTATTTCATGTATAAAGACCAGGGGCAGATGGTTCCTCGGGGACAGCAATGTTCAGCCCCATCAGAACTTTATCCTTTTCAATAAATTCTTTCTACGCTTTACTTCCTTCCAGCTCCAAGCGTGGCAGTGCACTTACTAGCACCAGTCCTGGCACCAAAACACACCAGAACTGAAATTACATACAGCACCTCTGCGGAGGGGAAGTCCCACTGTATCCTGACAAGCTAAAAGCATTAAAACTGCTACTGGTAAAAAGATATAAAAATATACAGATGGGTTGTGTATGGCTCCCCACAGAGGCAGTTGCAAAGGTGAACTGGAAGGCAGGGCATTCCCATTCTGAATTTCTATTTCTTTTAACAGAGTATAGTTCCCCAGGCACAAGTTCAATGTGTAGGTATTGAAGGACTCGCAGGATGCTTGTGTGTACAACCATGTATAAAAGATGACTAACCTTCAGTAGGGGAGACAATTACATTTATGCATTTAATCTGTCCAGCAAGAAGTGCATGATGTACTTTTTTAAGAAAGGTTTTTTTTTTTTTTTTTTAGAAATTTTAAAGAAATGGATGGTAGCATATCTTTTCTTGCTGAATTGTAAACACTAACTTCCAAAAGCAAATGTTAATATAAGTTCCAGGGTTGCAATTTCAGGTTTGACTTTCTTTGGCAGTTCTATCTGCATGATGATTTTGATCAAATGCCTTGGCTTCTAACATTTGTCACACATGAAAAAATGCACACAAAAAAGCTTGTATTTAAATAATCATGTAATAAGTTGAATGCACACTGTGACAGAATATGAATTATTGACAGGCTGCAGCGTAATACAAGTTCAGTCTGGAAGACAGATACAAGCACTGAGCACGGTTTGAGCACTGAAGATAAGAGTGTAATCCTTTGCTGCTTTAATAAAAACTACTTAAAATGAACAGAAAAAGGGTAAAATAAAATAAACTATTCAGAGCTTGATGTAAGGCATCTGGCTCAACTCATTCGCTAATTGTTTAAGATTTACACCATTGAACCCAGATGATTTGAAACAGAGATTCACAATAATGCACGGAATTTAACTTGGGTGCAAGCTACCATTGGTAACTCTTGTACTCGTCTAGGCCTTTGTGGGGCTGCAAGTTCAACATCTGTATTTGCTCATACGAAGGGAGATAGTGAATAGTATTAATCATTGGACCTTCCCTCACCTTTTCCTCTGTGAGGTGATCATGCCTAATGAAAATTCAAGCTGTGCTGGTAAACTGAGATTGGCAAGAGAGTCACTTTTTCTTTGGCTGATTGGATAAATATGCAGCTGGTTTTGGAATCAGTTCTTGTGTGCGTGAAATTAAAAGGTGTTATCTTTAAAATGCTCCTGTATGTATGCAACAGAGTTTAGTCACCTGAAATGTCATGGCCAAGAAATACAAAAAATGCAAGGCTATGAGCACTACACTTAGAAAATCAAATGAATGCTCCTGCTTAATATTTTGCCTTCATCCATTTTTTTTAAAACTCAGGCAGTTCTTCTGCGTGTAAAAGTTTCTACCTTTTGTTACAGGTTCCTCTTACCACAAAGCGCTGTGTTCAGTTTAAGACTGGTCCAAAACAGCTGTAGTTGCTGGTTAAATTTCTTGCCAGGCTTGGAGCTTTCTCTTCTGTTTTTATGTTCATTTTTAAAGGAAATTGTTTAATAAGAATGAAATATAGCTATGTATTTTACTCATGTTTCTGGAATTCTGAAAGGGTTTTGGGACCAGACTGCGCTGTTCTTAATTAATACCTTGCACTTTGATCTATGTATGCATGCTGGTGAGAAAACCATTGTCGGTATCTGGGAGGGAGGTGGAGAGCTAAACCCCAGCAGCTTCCCTGCACGCACAATGCCTGTGGCATGAATGCTTCTGCGGGAGGGCTCAGAAGTAGCGCAAGGGACAGTCGCATCTATTGTGCCTCTTTTTCTGAGGGCAGCAAACCTTCCTGTACCAAGCAGACCCTGCTGACCGCTACTTCTATGCAGTATAAACCCTGGCTACGTCTATGCAGTATAAACCCTGAATTCAATAAGATATAACAGCTGTTACCACAGTGCTTTTTATCTGGGAGGCAAAGTCTAAAATTGCATCTGACCTCTGTATGCGCAGAGATGCCAAGCGATGAGCGCTCTGCCTAGATCCTCAGAGGTTTTAGATGAAATCAGGAAGAGTGAGGTACCTAAATGAATACTTCTGAGGATAATAGCCTCTGTGTCTGTTGCCCACGTGTGGTACGAGGTAGACTCTGAACAGTAATTTATCGAATGATATGTTGTGAGTCTTAGAAAACACAACAAGACTTCAGCGTGTTTTTTCCCAAACGGGATTACTAATATATAAAATGAAGCCACTCCATTTACTAATACAATCATACAAGTAATTAAACTAGCTATGGTATAGATTTAAGTTACTTATTTAAAGGTCAAGCTTCTGGTTGCCCTAGGTCAATGATTTTTAGCAGCAAAGCTCCATAACAATAGATTTTCTTAATAATGCCAACAGGCTATGTATAACAAAAAGTAAACAAACACATATTGGTCTGTTGTGTGTGGGCATGTATCCGTCTTTGCATATATACATTTCTGTACAGCACAAGCTCAGAGAAACAGATCAAAACCACATGCTACATGTCCAGACAAATAATAATTTTGAGCTTTGCTAAGGTAGCGGAATGAGTTCTTATTTTTCTTGTATATTAGGGGCTGCTTGCTTGCCCAGTCATTTGTTTGGATTTCAATGGGAAAATAACAAACAAAGCTAAAATTGCCACACTACAAGATTAAATGAATTGAAATTCTGTTCCTCCATGAAAAGACTTGAAATGAGATTTAAATCAGTGTGTGCTTGGTAAGACATGGCAATTTGATGTCTGTTCCATAAAACTGACAACCGCATCTAGTTGTTTTTCTTCTGAATTTGATCAGATAATTTGGTCAAACTTGGACAATATCTAAGTTACACAATCAGACTGAGATTTGTTCAGAAAATTACAATGCAGTGAGGGAAACTTAATTAGTTCTGTCAGCAAATATAAAGGCACTAGCTTGCATTTCCAGAAACTGTCTAAAGGTTTTACAAATACTCTGATTCAGCTAAAATCAGGCTAATTATATGTTGGGCTCCAAAAGTCCTCATTAAAAGAACATTATTGGGGTTATAATGTCCAAACCTGAAAAGACAGGAAATACTGCAGTTAATAAGCAATTGGTTTGCCAAGCTGGTATATTTATTATTATATTAATTATACAACTGTAAAATTTGCTCCACAGACCTCCAGACCTGTTCAATATCTCAGCTACTTAATATCTTTTTTAGACCCACTGTGTGGACATGGTGTTTACTGTACTTTATTGAATTCTACTGCAGAAAACCATATTGATATCCTTTTTCATTTTTTTTTTTTCCTGCGGTTCCTGTCACTACTGTATCTCCACGCTTCACAAATTCTAATGCTTATTTTGCCAGTACCTAGGGTAAGGTACAAGGGTGGTGACAACCTCCTCCTACATAAGGGGTGCTAGGCAGAAGGAGATCCTATGATTTCTGAGTGCTTTTTTTTTTAAGATACCTACTCTCTGATTTTTCAAACTATTAATAATAGAGAATTCTGCGATTTGAAACACTACTTTGCCTGCTTTCTGCCGCAACCGTAAGTGCTCAATGATTTTGTGAATCAAAACTCAAGTGCAAGCATCCAGAAAATGAGAATACAGTTAACAACCACATGTAAAAAGTATGGTTCAAATAACCTGCCAAATATAAACGGGAGCTTTCTGGCAGAAGCTGAGGAAGTCCAGTTTTCTTGGGTAACATTTAATTGCATTGCCCATGCAAACTTCGTTTCTCTTCGCATACTATCTTTAATACTAATTGGTTAATTATCACAATCTTTCCTGAAATTCTTTTTGGTTTTCTTTCCAGATACATTTGCTGAATTGTCAACACGCCCAGATTTTCTGCTTCAGAGATACTCATCACTTGGAGAGACAGCAGTAATCTCTAACCTTTTCTTTTTTTTTTTAATCATGTAAGATTTGCATTTGTTTTACAGCATTTAGAGCACTGGTGTGGCTATATAGCCAATTTTATAATATTTGGCTAGTGGGTGTCAGTAATTACATTCTCGCTTGTGCTTCTAGTCTTAAAAACCAAAAGCAAGCTCTTGTAGAAATCTGTCTTTAATCTGTGTGTGTAAGAATACAGAGAGACAGGGGGAAAAGGTGAAAGAAAAACATGAGGGGACTCTCCCAAGTTTCTGGAAGTAGATGATCAAAACAGTTATAAATCTTAAGAATTTATGACAAAAGAAATTTGCAATAAAAGTCTAATCCTGTATATACCGATGTGGTATTTCCACTCACTTGTTTACAAGGCCTGTTAACCAGGGGAGAAGCTGAATATACAACTAAGCATTGAAACAGCATCTGCTCTAGCAATATTTGCACAAAATTTCAGCTCTGATTCTTAAGAATTTTAAGTATACCTCCATTTTTTTTACCTTTCACTTTTGTCTAGTTCTCACTAATTATAACAGGTAATGAACCAGTGTTTTGCAGTTTTATTGTCCAGGGACATAGTTTTAAGGTATGAAAGCACAGTTAAGTTACTAAAAAAGCTGAAGTTTAGTACAGAAAAAAGTGAACATGCAGAGAAATCACCTTTTGTCTTTCAGTAAGAATTTTAAATTTGGAGTTAATACGCTGATGTTTTAGTATACAAAACTTATTTCACAGTTGGCAAAACACGCATATTTACATATTTCAGTGGGAGCTCCTCCAGGCGTTAGCAAGAGAAAGAGAGAGGACACTGAAAGCATATTGAAATAAATGGATGGCACAGTCAATTTACTGTCCTCATCTTGGAGTCTCCAAAAAGGTTCAGGCAGTATGGCACTCTTACAGCTCGCAGAGTGTTTTGCTCATTTTCTGCTCTTAAGTAGCTGCACGTGATAGCATACAGACGCAGAGGCAGCAAAGTTGCAGTAGAGGGGCGACTCTCAGAGTTACTTACGTTGACAGCCCAAGCTGTGCCAGATATATCCCGGCAGACATTTATCACATTTAGGCCCTGATGTTCCCTCCTTACACTCACAAAATCCTCTGTCATTACAGCGATCATGGACTGAACCAAAAGGGTTACAATAACAGTCTGCAGAAACAAGACAACACATACACACTGGATTCAGGTCTCCGTATGGTGATAATTCATTCAATACCAATAAAGGGTGCATTTCCAGTGCTAAAGGTAAAGGAAGACTGTCTATTAAGGATATCTAGAGTAGTGAATATAACTACTATAGGTCCATTTATTTATTTGCATATGTCATTTCAGAAAGAGACATTTTATGATGTGAAGAGAAAAAGTAAACAGAAAAGATATAAAGGCAGAAGATATCATGGTCTTTGAGGATAAGTGACTGTAACAGATTCTCTTTTGGTAAGAGTATTTTTGACAATTTAACGAACATTAGAAAAGCTTTGTATAGTATGGGTATATCAATATGCCATCAGGGTGAAATGTTTCACATTATTAAAATAGGCTTATCTATATTACTCAATATTTTCAGAAGAGCTGAATGTCTTTACAGGGCCATATAAATGCACTTTACTTATTTCCAAGATAGTCTTCCTTTAATAGTTTTGAGCAGTATAATAATTTATGTGGATACTTGCCATTAAATTGATGAGATTGTATTTATCAGTGACGTTAGTAAACCTTTTACATATTCCACAATGAAAAGCTTGAGGTGAGCAGTAATGTAATGCAAAACTTATCAGAACTGGCTTTATGCTGCCATTTTCATTTCTCTCACCTCCCAGTGGGCAGATGCAAAATGCAATGAGGCTCATTCCCTACTGTAGATTTTCCACGTGTGTTCACCTAATTAAAGAATGACTAGCGTAACCCATCTCCTCCCACAACACTTACTGTGTTGTTCATTCACGGCCCTTTTCTTTAACGTGATTACAATATCCATGTTCAGCTTTCAGCTAGCTGAACAAAGACGACAAGACCGTAGCCAGCAGAGCTCATTTTTGGCGCTCCTGTTCTTCAGGTTTTTTTTTCCTGTTTGGTTAGTTGGTTGGTTGTTTTTTTTAAATGAAGGGCTGCATCTTATTTGTATGTAGACCCATGTAGACCCAGAGTAACTCCACTGTCAGCCGAGACTACAGACACATTTTGGCAGCGTCTGATCTCTGCTGCTATTGAAGGCAAAAGATACACAAATCGATTTCTGAATCTGGGCAACCTGCTGGGAGTCTGCCTTTATATGCCTGTGAATCAGTGCTACTTTGATGACTACCTCTGGCAATTGTTCCCTAGCATTAGGTTAAACCTCAGCGATATTGTAAATGACAAAATGGAGTTGAACTGGGAAGTAAAATAGAAAAAAATCCAATGGAAAAACTGTAACAGGAAAAAAATCACCAGGAAGACATTTGTCATCTGTTGTCCCAGTGTTTATTAACTATAAATTACAGATGGCACTTTGAACATTTGGCATGCTGAAGAAGAATAGTTACCTTTGGCAAACAGAGCTCCACAATAATAATGGAGTCAATTAGCTAGCAACATTCATTAATGAAGTTGAAAACTGACATGCCAAAAATACTGTGCAAGGCTAAGCAGAATTATAGCACAGCGAGTGCCATTTGAAAAGCTGGCAATTCTGATGTTAATCAGATGTATGAAGTGTTTATGTAAACAGCCATAGAACTGAGATACATACTGAATGCAGGAAGTAAAATTTGCTTGAAGAGTGTTTATAGAAAACTTTGAAAGACAAAAAGCTTGGAATTACATTAGAAACACAGGGCCTGATTCTCATACACTAAAAATTGCTTAGTTGGACATAATGGTGTTACAGTGATTTAAATAAGTGTTTGTGAAAGAAATGTGTGGCCTATGATATTGAATGTTACAGATACATGTTAGATTTTCCAGAGAACAATAACCTGACCCTGAATCAGTGAAAGCTTTCCTACTGGAACTCTCTCATAAAAATACGTAAGAAGTACCAGGCCCATATTGTGCTGTTTATGGGAAAGTAGATAGTGGAAACAAAACTTTAAGCCAGGCCCTTTTACAGAAGTAGTAGATCAAATCAGAACACCAAAAAGACTTAGGAACCTTTAGTAACTGAATCTAGCCTCCATCTTTCCCAATACACAATTGATACCACAGGTATATAACCTACAGAGGTCCACCAAACATCCAAGCTTGTTGTCCAACACAGTATCACATGACGGGGCAACCCCAGACCTGTGTACAGCCTGGGAGAAGAATTCATTGAGAGCAGCCCTGCGGAGAAGGACTTGGGGGTCCTGAGG
>JAVKLA010000090.1:25177546-25225699 GCA_034782735.1 Sagittarius serpentarius
CCAGTGGGTGGCCCACGGCAGGGAGGTTGGACTAGATGATCTTTAAGGTCCCTTCCAGCCCAAGCCATTCTGTGATTACAGGCTGTGGAACACTTCCCAAGACCTGCCAAATACTTAAGACATTAAAAAGCTCAAAAGCCACAATTCCAGTGTGCCACAGGGAGGCAGTGAGTATCTCCAATGCCCTTACAACAGGGCATTAAATAACATTAAATTAACATTCCCAGATCATCCTAATAAGCAGACCACACATGAGGTTCCAGGGTGGGAAAAAAACCCTGCAGATCTGAACTGGGCAGGAATTTTCCTCCTAACCTCCATCTGGTGACTGTCTGAAGGATGGGAAGATGACAGTAGTAGTCATCTGTTGACTGAGATTCACTGTATCAGTGTGATGCTGCCAACAAAACACAATGAAACTAAGTAGAAAAGAAGGTTGGGAAAATGGACTGAAGTTTGCAGGCTTGCTGCTTAACAGTCTGGGTTGACAGTGGCTACAGGACGACCCTCAGGGTTCACTTAACCATATATCATTAGGGTTTTTAAAGGTCTCACAGGTGTTAATTGAAGCTTAAGCCTAAGTGACTGCAAGGTTGGCTTTCTTACAGGTGTGACAATAATTACCACTTCAGTATTTATGTTGTAACTCAAAGGAAATGTTTTATTACTCTGGGTCTACTTGGTGGTTTCCATGCTATCCATGCTTGCCAGTGTGTGTATTCACTGAAATAAAGAGTTATTACGACTTCTTTATCAAGACATTGTAGAAATAAAAAGCTCTTCAAGTTGTTAAATTCTTTTTCACTGTAAGCATGTCAAGTGAATGATTTTTAACTTTAAAATACCTTGATTTGTTTAGAAACTGTAGTTGCCCATGAGGTAATTTTGCAGTTAACTGACAAATCCACAAATTTTTGATATTTCATTTTACGAAATAAAATTTGGTTTGCTTCTAAAGAAATTAAGGGCATAATGAAATTAGATTTAAGCCCACTGTATAATGCGCTGCATTTGGTTCACTGGTAAAAACCTTCTCAGTATTTCAGTTCTTTGTAACTTGCCAGTTTTAAAAATGAAACATTTTACATTTTCTCCATTTAGTTAGCATCAGCTAAGAGTCACAGATTTGTTATCCATGTACTTACCATACATATTTATGAAAACTATGTAAGCAGTTTTGATAAATCAGAGCCGAAGCCCTGTTAGCTGCCATTAAACTAGCTTATTTTCTACATATATGGCTGAAGAGGAAAGAATTAGCCTGGAAAAATGACTTTCACACAGGAATAAGACTTGCACATGTCACTGGAAATCTGCTTATTAAAATGTTCATGCCAACATTCTACTTGTACTTAAAACCCAAAACACTGCTTTTAAACTCAGAGAAAAGAGAAATGAGCGTTTCCAATAGAGCAAGACTCTTTGTGCTTGACCTAGAGGATGGTGAATCCATCAGCTCTCTCAGAGGTGAAAATACTCTACATTTTGCCTGATTAAATCTTAGGAGCCCCAGTTCAGGAAGGCACTTTAAGCACAAACTTCTCTGTTTTCTGAAAAGTGCTTAGGTATCTGCTTCACTTCACTTACTTTAAACGAGTAGTAGTATGAAAGTCGTCTTAAGTTGGCAAATCAGCTAGGATATGTACATTTTGTAGGCAGTGTGATTAATATGATCCTGAAAACTTAGTCCAACAAGAATACTATTTATTTAAAAAAAATTACCTAACGTAGCAAACGAAGGTTTGATCCTATAGTCATCTCACATGGTACAATTCTGATGGGAGCCCAAGAGAATTCTGCTTGCATTAAGGTGGGAAAGTCAGCAAATGCATCATGTTGCTGCTTTTTGTTTTGGTTTTGGGTTTGTTTGGTTTTTTTAAGACTCTTGTTAAATCAAAGGTTTTTCAATTTTACTTCTGCAGTGTCTGGGCAATTTTGAAGTTTTACTACAACATTCTAAATACATCACTTGCAAATTAATTTAAAATTTACTTCTTTTTGACTCCTGGTTTATTAACTTCCTTGTCTTATGTAGCTGCAGCTGCTGTCTTAGCATTTCAGTGTACGTGGGAAAGCAACTTACTGAATGAGCTGATGAAAAATCCCAAACAGAGTAATTTAGTGTCATATTCATTAGGCCTATTTAGGCAGCTGAAATTATACAGCCCCGATGTCACACCGATGATGTCTCTCATCTACATCAAACAAATACAAGGGACGCTGTTTTTTTTCCAAGAACATATCATTGGGTTAATCTCCTCAGCACAGTCATACAAAATCATGACTTGCCTACTAAACTTCTTATTAGCTCAGACTAATTAATGTCAAAGGAGATCATGCATTTTCTGAATGTGTTGCCAAGCAAAGTTAAAAGAAGGACATATGAAATGCAGTGCATGGATGGATCTGGGTGTTTACCACAAAATAAAATGTAAATCTGTCAAGCTGCAGACTGAAACAAATAATAGCAACCTAAATAGTTTCTGGCTTGAAACTCAGCAATGGATTATAAAGAATATTAAAATATAATTTATTCATCCATAGTCTATTTTGGCATGAAAATATCTTATAACTACTCTTTCTTTGTGCTTCCTGGAAAATGAAAAAAAAAAAAATCACAATGACAATTCAGAACAGGTTCTACCGATGCTTACGTCTATAGGAAACATTATATAACGAAATCCTCCACCTCTGTTTGTTACTAGAACAGCACCTTTTGTGGCTACCTGTTAACTACTGGCCATTGTGTGAAGCTTCCTTTATTGACTACGTTCAATCTTTGCCTAAAGTATCCTAACTTTTGCCATATACTGTCTGTGTTGACATGAGAACAATGCATGTTCTTCTAGTGTGATAAAGATCTTATATTTTTTTTCCTAATATACCTTTCTTCTTATGTTCTGACATTTTCTTTAATTCTGCATTTTGGGTATTTAAAGCAGATGCTAGGTCTAAAGCACTGTTTTCACCAAAGAATCGCTTCTCTGAATTGACATCATGTCAAACTGATTTGACAAATTCTGCTCCTAACCACATGGGCATAATTGCAGTTTCCCCTCTCAGGAGAGGGGAGGTAACACTGCATTTACAGCCCTGTGCCTGGGAGCAGAATTAGCTGTAACATGTTTTTATGACGTTTAAGTGAATAAAGGGGGCTAATAAACACCACTCCCCATGTCCAATTGATGCAGCTGGCAACTTTTGTAGGTCTCCAGGCAAGTATTCAAGAGTCTGTGCTAACAATTCTGAAAGTCAGACTGGGAACAGGTATTTCTGAATCAACCCGTCAGTTCTCATGTGCACAATTCCAGTGTGCCTCCCTCCTGCGGAAGGGCAGCACGCTCAGTTTCTTGGGGGCTTCTGAGGAAAGTCTTCCCAGGACCCTTAGCCAGGGACGTTCATCGTCACATACAGATTCAAAATTCCTCCCTGGGGCAACGGAAATCAGGTGAAAAGTCTACACAGATGTTCTCATCCATTGAAAAAGCTCATTCTGGCTCAACTGGCAAGAAAGCAGCAGTGGTCCCTAGCAGCTGCCAGTAGCTGAAAAGGCACAGAAGAAAAGCCGCAGTTATCCCGGGACTGACCTATGCACACATTTTCATCGTCCAGCTCTGCAGAAGCATTTCTGAAGTAGCCCAGCCTGCATAACTCACAGTGCTGACCTCTAGTGTTGTGCTTACAGCTCACGCAAATGACCGTATTGAGCAGCTCGATGTAACTGCACCGGTTGGAGTGCCCGAAGCATTCACAGTCTTTCAAGGAAGAACAGAAATGTATACAAAATGTATACAGCAGCAGAGTAATAGCACATTACATGCTTAGTAAAAATGAAGCATGAATAGAAGTATGAATGAATGGCACATACATGTTAATCAATGTAACATGGACAGCAGCAGATGTTTATCTGCAATGAAAGTGAAGTTTGTTTCAGGCAGGTTAGTGTGACCCGACAACCATGGCATGACGTTGAAGGTTGGCTGTTGTTGGCAGACCTGATGGAACTGAAGCATTTGCAGTTGTAAACCTTTCAGGGGTCCTGGAGGCTCAGTTTCCGCTGACAGAAATGCTTATCTTTTTGCACATTTGAGATGAGTATAAATCAAGACCCGGGAAAAACTTCCTCGTACTGGAAATTATTAATACAGTGGATGAAATAGCCAAATTTCATCATGCTTAAATCCACAACTGTAAGTAAAAGAAAAGCTTTGTTGTGACATAAACGGTGAGTATTCAGAAATGCTACTGAACTCGGGGTACTGTGGTAGGCTCCCTGGGAGACAGACTTTTATTTCAAGACCAAACAGATCTCTAGTTTGACATTTTGGCCAGCACCTCCTAAAGCAATTAACAGAGAAGAAAAGGAAGGAAGAGGGGTGTTATTTAAGAGCTACTTCTACTGTACTTCTGAGGTAAGCATTAACCCATTTTTGTATTCAGAGATGAAAAACAATTGGGCCAGAAAAGATCATGAAAATTCTGAATGTGTACTGAATAGAAAGCATGCTTACTGCGGCCATTTGAAATGCAGCTGGTGTGACAGCCGCTTTTTAAAAACCCCTTCATTACACATAGAATGCTAGTGTCTTTTAGTCTTTAATCACAAGCAATGCTTGCTTTTATGCAGGAAGAAGGCAAAATTAGAAATGTATCAATATCATTACAGAAGGCACAGCTATGCTTTGTGTAGAAAGCTTTTCTAAGTCTGATCACTCAACTCTGAGATTATGAGCCCGGAATGAATGCAGGAAAGGTTATTAGGATGATCAGAGAAGTAGAGCGCCTATTTAAAAAGTGAAGACTAGGATAATTTGGCTTGTTTAGTCTATGGAACTGCAGACAGGGGATATCACTGGGCTATAAATAGATCAAGAAGATAGCCTTCTGCCATCCTAAGTGAATATCTGTGCTAATGGACGACACTGGCATAAGAACAAATGGTTGTTAACTGGCCATTGAGAAATTTCAACTGGAAATGAGGAGATGGTGTCTAGCCATTAGGGCACTGAGGTTCTCAAACAACCTTCCAAATTCTAGCAGAAACACTGATGCTTTAGAGATGCAGTTTATTAACTGGTGAAAGGCATTATGGTATGTTTCCCGCAGTAGTGGAGTACTGGATGCAGCGACCTGGAAGGGCTTCAAGGTCTTGAAGCTGACTTAGCCTGTAATTAGATAAAGTTGTAGCAGGGGTGTAAAATGTTTCTGTACATGACAGGGACCACATCCTCTGTGCTGCATTTCCTATGGTATGCTGCTGATCATGCTGGGGCACCTAATGGGCCCACTGACTGTTGGCATAGGGCATCAGATACAATATTTGTGCCTGCCTGTATTTTTATAAAGAAATAACAATACCAGTACATGTTTATGAGTATGTTATGCACACCTAATACATATATATTTCTTTGGCTCTTGTTTGACGTAGTGGACTGTAAATAGATTCCATCTTTTCTTATACTGTACAACACTTAGCACAACATATGTTTCAATCTTGAGAGCTGCCTTTCTGCTGCCAGGAAACATTAATTCCATTTACATATACACATTTAGTTAACATATATGCGTTCTTGTTCGCTTCAATGTTATACTGCTAAACCAATGTTTTGTGGTTCATGCCAATCTGATAATTTTGATGCCTGTAACTGCTGGGGTACCGTAAAACATTTGGTGTATCAGTCTCAGTATGTTACCACTTGACATAATTCATTGGGGAGGAAAAAAAGTGTTAACGTTTGTTGTCTTTTGCAGCTGGTCAGTGTGATTCAGCATCTCGGCCTGCCACCTGGCAGCATTTCTCCCCTAGTATATCCATCTTGCTTGAGTAAAAACTGCCTGGGTGGGGCAGAGGCAACAGATCTAAAAGTGGAAACTCGCAGTAGCAAGCAGGAGTCACAGGGAAAATTATTACAATTGTAAGTTTTTATGTGTTTGTTTTTTAAAATAAGACAGACTGGTTAGTGATAAGCAATCTGATCCTGAATCTCAGACTGAGAAGCAATGCTGTCTGTCTTAGTCTATCTGTCTGACAAAGGACCTGTCTTCTGCTACCATTAGATAATTTGTTTTGGTGAGATGATATCCTACTGGTATGTTTGTCAGCCTTGCGGCTAAACACAATGATACTGTAGGTGAATTTAGAGGAAATAATTTACCTTGTTTTTCGAATCGGTAACAGGCAGCAGAATACTACATTTTTAAGTTTCAAAAATATGTGGACTATAAAGAAGTGCCAGTAAATCAGACTATGCTACATCATCTTTTGTGTTTAAAGTAGCAGAAGGAAATTGAGAATATTCTGTGAATGACTGACTGTACTACTTCTGCTCTGAAATTGTGGTATGACCTTCAATAATGCTACTACTCCACATAATTAGCCATTACACAAGCATAAGAAACAAAGCTGCACATAAAGTAATTCACTCTAACAAGGCTTGCTCCAAGTTATGATTTGGACAGAATAAACATCTAATAAGTACAAAGGACTTAGTTTAATGTACACACATGCTCCTAAACATATGCAGAAGGACTACCCAAGTTCAGATGTGGCTCATCGTTGTTAAAGGTAAACAATAAGACAAATTCTTATAGTTGGTTGCATTCCTAGGGGTATTGCTCTTTTGTAACAAGAGCGCTGTGGGAAAGAAAGCCTTTTGTCTCAAAGTTAACTTAAGATACAGGAAAGATCTAGGAATATGTGATTATCAGATTGGTAAATGCTACATGGTGTAGAAAAAAAGCCAGTTAACTCAAAAACAGTCTAACATCTGCTCAAAGATTAGCAGTGGCGCAAAGGAAAAAAAAAAGGCACAGCAAGTAACGATTACATCCGTTTTTTGCTAATTTTTGCCTCCCGCCTGCCTCCCCCTGGCTTTTGCTAGTGCAATAATACAAGCTTGTTTTGCTTACTGCTGTTGGTCTGATCAGTGACTCATTTTTACATCCCTCTGTGTTGATAAAGAAAGCTATGTAAAGGGTCCTCATATGATCGAAATGGAATTATTTTCTCCACTGGTTACAGGAGGTGCTACCCTAAACCAGTCAAACATAGCATGTAGAATTGCATTCAGCATCATGCCAGCTGGGAAGCTAATACCTGCCAGTGCTGTATGGCCTTTCTAGCTTATCATGTGGTTCATCTTAACCAGCTCACCAAGACCAGAAAGTAGCCTGCTTATTAGAATTGTGAGAAGCACAGCTTAAGGTTTTTAGGCACTTGTCTCCAGCTAGCAGCCCAACCACTTTCATGCACTGGCAAAGCCATGCAATCACTGAAAGGGATAGAGGAAAAGCATCAAAATCAGGCTGCGAATGTTTTACCAACAATGAAATGACATGAGCTTACAGTGCTAGAAAATGCTGCTTTCAGTTCTGAGTACCACATGTCAGAAAAGACAGAGATAAACTGGAGACAGTTTAAAGCTGCGTAACAATAAGGAGTAAATGGTTTGGAAAATAAAACCTCAGAGGAGAGGTAAACACGGTTAGATAGGTTTAATGTGAAGGAAAAAGGGAGAAGAGATAGCCATGTTAGATTTGATAATTGTCTTTGGATGATTCAGGAAGCACCGAATCCCTTGCCAACTCACAGAAGGACTGGCTGTATGAGCCTTTAAAGACTATTTCCAATGCAACGATACTATTGCAACAGTCTTGATCCTGTTGTAGAAAGCACGATAAAATTACTTATTGAAGGAGAGTCATAAAGAAGTTGATCACTCAATTGTTTTGTTTCTATAAATTGGATACTTTTTTCTCCGTTACAATGCTATGCATTTACATCTTTGAGATCACATACTATTGTGCTGTGGGGATGAGGTTCAGCTGAAGCTTCAGCTGTGACCAATAAAACATGAAACTTCATCACATGAAACAATGGTAAACACACATGGAAGGGAGGCATAATTTTTAAACAAAGACAGGTAATGCAAGAGACAGCTATCAGTGTCATTTTCTAATTAAAAGCACAAACAGTATTTCCAGAAAAGTGCATTCAGAAATAATTAAAATATTTTTTCATTTTCCAGTAACTGTGTGTTCCTCCTCTATACAATAACAAAAGGCAAACAAAGGAGACTTCATTGTAACCTTAGAAATGACCTACTTCATAACAAAGAGTATGGCTCGTTATCATGATCTCGTCAAATGGGTCAAACTAAGTCCAGACATTTGTTAATACCCCTATTCCTTGTTAATGTGTATTTCATGAATAATGAGATATTCACAATAGCTACAGATAAACAAAACATCTTTATACATACTCTTTACAGATAAATTGATGAAGAAAAACAATGAGAGCAGCTCAGGGTTCAGACTGTGAGTGATACATATGCAAATGAAACAGTTGCCTGTAAGTCAGAGAGAATATTGGCATCCTTCATTATGTCCATATAATTCCATTATTTTGATAAAACACTGAAACATCAGTTCAAAATGTAATGCCTACACTCTGAATTTGCACGCTGCTACAATAAAATGAAGATGTAAGGCACACTTACAATGCATTAAAAGACGTAACTATGCATTACACTCCATGGCATTTACAGATACTTCTTGAGGATATGGACAATTGACACTTTATGTATTGTTTGCCCTCAACTAATCTGCTTATGTATCCTCTTTTACAATTTATGTACATCAGTGAGGAAAACAAGACTCTAGCAAACATTTGCTTTCTAGGCAACAATCTGAATGGTCATATTCAAAATTTAACTCCTTTAACAACAAATGCCATGTCACTTTATATGCCAGCAGCGACTAAGCAGCATATTTATTTTCTTTGTATGGCTTATGTTTATGCAACTTAATGCTTCTGTTGTTGTCAATGAAGATGCCTCACCAGTAAGCTGATGGGTACACTTCACAGATATTCCAGATTCATACAGTGCAATGTTTTCACAACACAGAGCACTATGGAATCACTGTATGAATCCAAGAATTCCTACCTCTCTTGTGGTTTGCAACTTGAACAGAAGAAACAGTTGACATAGCTAATTTGGGAGCAACTGCATAGGTAATAAAATGAACAGTAAATTAGAAAATGTATCATATAGGAACAAATCAAAAGATTAAAATAAACTTCTTTATTTTCTAACTTTTAAATTAACTTTAACAATGGTTATTGTTTTGTAAGGAAAGGGTAAAAGGTAGGGAAAATGAGTTATATCCTATCAACTGTTGAATCATTTGAGCTCTAATATCCAAGATAAAGAAAGGAAATGTCATTCACATCTACAGACTTTGGCAGTTTGAGGTTATTTTATGATTTCTCCCAGTCCGCGACCAATGACTGTATGGTAACTAGAGTGGTCTGCAAAGGGTTTTATTAAATTTGTATGTATATTCATTCTAGTCTAATAGCATAAGCAAACAAAACACAATAAAATAATATTAGATATAGGCAGATTTCTGTAATCATTCTCTTCATACCCTATCCTTGACTGTAGTATTTAATCTACTATAAATGTAAGAATATGCTGCAAAGACAAAAACTGAATAGAAATGCTTGTAAGTTTTTGTGTTTTGTGCTTCCTAGCAAAACGTCAAAACTAAATTTACTAAAACTCTTATTTTTGGGGAAGAAACACTGAATAATTTTGTGCTGCTCAAGACGTCTTTTGCAATGAAGTTAAGTCTTAGATCACAAGCAGTGTAATTAAGCTATGAAATCCATTAGAAATGCTAAGTATCATTTAATTGGGAATGTTTTGATTTTAAATTCCTGTGAATAATGTAGGCTAATCCTTACAGAGAGTAGAGAACAATCTGGGGTTTGTTTGTTTGTTTGTTTAAGGAACATATGCAAAAGCTTGGAAAATATAACATGGGCTAAATGAAGTTACTGGAATGCTAAGTATCACTTCATCAGGGATATTTGATTTAAAATACACGTGAATAATGCAACTAAAGTACATTGCTAATCCTTATAGAGAGCACAGGTCAATTAGTATTTTATATTTTGTTGGGCACATAGAAACTTGCACATACAACATGGTAGATTTTATACGTATGTGCATATGTTTTGATTTGGTCATTGTGATCAATGGATTTAACTACAGCCCTTCCAGTGTAATTCCTCAGTCTTGTTCAGTTTAGTAGCTATTTTCTAGATCACCTTTTCATTAATTTGATTCTCCATTTGTATGTGTTATAGCACAGAAAGCACACCCTTTGAACAGTCAAAGCAAGCCACAGGCCAGATTTCTGCAGGGATTTTTTGGGGAGCAAAGGGCAGTAAATAAGAAGGACAAAAGGACGTTATTTTTTTATAATGAGCAATCATTTTGAAATGTGAAGTATAGATGAATACAATCTCAAATAACAAAGCAGCTTACTTTTATTAGTCATCTTAAAAAATCGTTCTGTCTCTTTCAATGCTAATCATCACGCCACGGTCTGTGAATAATTTTTTGTGTGGCATTCAAATTGTAGAAAACTATGTCTATCCTGCAGAGAACTTGCTTGTATTGTGGATGGCAGGCTAGCTGAGAATGCCTCTCAGCTCACTTGGGAAAACAAAGTGGAAACAACATTAAAAATGGGTTTGATGTAGACAATGACAATCTTTCTCACTCACTCAAAAATCTCAAAACTTACTCAAAATACAGACTGTGCTGTCTAAACAAGTCCAACGTTACCTAGGGTTTTCTATATATCAGTACTTAAAATCTGTGTGTCTACTTTTCCAGACTTTCTGCAGTGATGTGCACAATCTGAGTGTTGGAAGACTCCCTTTTCAGGTAAGGTTTGTTTTATGGTTATTTTCTCACAGAATAGCATTACTTAGCACCAGAAGAAAAATGAGTTGGATTCTCATTGTTACTGCTTTTGCCACCATGTGGGTCTCCTTCAAAGTAATTTCAATGACTTTAGACCACTAGGAATTTTACAGCATCCTACCTTGGTTTGGTTTAGAAACCTCAAGGGAAGAAATATTCGGCCATATCCTATCAAACTTTGGAGGATCTGCATGCATCAGGAAAAATCAGGTTTTGTTATTTACATCTGTGATATTGTTCTAAACAGGCACGCATATGGACAAAGACATAGATTACAAACATCCATTACTGGACTAATCTAGGTTGCACTTGAACAGTACGTGACTCCACAGTGAACAAGAAAACAAGCAATTGATGATTCCCAAAACACCAAATGGACATAAAATACTGTGCATAACAATTTGTCTTCTGTGGTTAAAAATATAATTTTTCGTGATAAGAAGATATCCTAGACCAATATATATGGTTCTAACACCAGGAACAAAACAGGAACATACTCCGTTAAATCTGCTCTGCAAAGATAAAATGACAATTACAGACAAATATGGATTTCTTACCAAAGACGTGTACCTTACCGTAACATCCTGGTTTAGGGCCTTTTGAGTGAATTATACTTCTGTTATCAGAAGACATATATTTACCAGTAGAGTGGGCCTTTTATTTTGCTCTTACACTTGTGTGTATTGTATCTATTTCCTATCACCTCTGCTGATATATTTTACAGCTTGATTTTTTTTTTTGGTAAAAACATTAAACGTCTGCATTTCTTAAAAGCCCTACAATAACGTATTACTTACATGAAGCATTTTGTCTCTCAGCAAAAGAATTAGCTATGTCTCTTTAGAGCTTCATCTCCTTTGGTCAATGTGTTTTGGGGCTGGGGCAGTGGTGAGTGATAACCCTTAGCAGAATGGGGCTGAGTGCTGGAGCTGACAGTAAGTGAAGGGGATGGGGTTGTAGGGGGAGGAAAGAAAACTTTTCTTTGGGCCCTGATGTGGGAAATGGTATTTATATTCTCCTTATTTTTCTGTAATAATCTTTTCTCTGTTTCTATCTGCCTAGCTTTGAACATCAGATTTGGACCACATTTCTATCATCATCTGTGAGTACTGCAGTGGTCGTGTCCTTTCTGAGCTGAAAGAATTTTCTTTAATGGTCACATCCGCCTACACAGCGGTGATATTAGTGGGGAGAGAGCTATTTCTTCATTTCTACCTACATGGAATTCAGTTGGGTAGTGAGTAGATTGCAGTTGTCACAGCTTGGTCGGCATCAAGGGTCTAGGCTTACAGGTCTTTTTGAAGGTGGTGTGTGTTTCACTGTTATGTCCATCTTAGTGGAAGACCTGCAGGGAAGCTACGACAAAAAGACTGGGGCCTCAAACATCTCATGTGGAAGTAGGACATCCCATAGTATGTTCTGACCCATTTTTCAAGGGTGAAGAGAAATTGGCTGGGTGGGGCTGGCTGTCCTGAAAGTCCTCCCACATAGAGAACAATTCAGGGAAAGGATGATGACCTGCACTGTGCCATGTTAGGCAGTCTCATTTGAATCAGTCAAGTTGTGATGTAATCATATTGCATTATATTCTTGCACTTTTGTGCTTTTTCCTTATCAGTCAAGAAAACGGAAGAAAGAAAAACTGTGTCAGTTTGGTAGATTCTCCAACAGTCTATGTATGGATTAAAAATAACTTGCCTCTACTGGTCAGATCCACCAATTCACACACATAGGAAGTGCAAACACAATAGTCAGAGTGTATGATACAAGCTGTACTTACTGAGGTGGCATGATAACCCTAGCCCACTGAAAGACTCTAATTCCATGCACCTGAGAGACCACCTTCCTCCTCCTCCTCCTCCTCCTCCTGAAACACTGACTGACTGGTTATGGTAAAGAAGTTTCAAGCACACACAGACAAATTACTTGCACAGTTAATTAATTCACTGTTAAATTTTTGGTAGATTTAGGAACACTTAGGCTTGACCTAAAGATTTTAAAGGGACTGGACATTAGCGAATACACATAAAAGTCAGTAGCTAAGAAAGGAAAAGCAATCTTTATTGACTATATTGTCCTGCTGTGCCCTGAGCCTTTTTCTCTTTTAGCCATTGTGCAACAGCAGGGTTGTTGCAGAAAACCTGTAACATTTCAGACTGGAGCTTCCAATATCCTGCTTCTGTTGTTGAATACCACGTGGCACACGTACTACAAAAATTCTCATGCATAATGGTCCTCAATTAAAATGGCCTAGGTGTTACCAGAAGTAAAAGTTAATAGCATCAAAGCTTTTTAATGCCTTAGGACTAACCCTCTGGAATATCTGTCATTTAATAAACTGAAGGTCCTATACAGGAAATCAGGTATTTTATATAATCTGATTCATATAATCAGTAATATTTCATATATGATCTTATTCTGATGAAGATTTCCCCAAGTAATCTCTTGTCTTGTCCAAATAAAATCATTACTCATAGGACAGAAGAATCAGTGTTACATATTTCTTAGTAAATCTATACATGCTATAGATCTGTGCTCATTTTAGCAAACTGACTTGAAATGGAGGTTGTGACTTACTGCAAAATAATTAAAAATTCCCTGACCCTTTAAATTAATTACATTGAGCTGAGTTTCTTGACGCCCAAAACAATAAAGAGCGTATGTACAGTGCCTGAAGATTACCAATTAAGTATTATTACTAGTGATTATTACTAGTTATTAGTGATAATTATAACTGTCTTAGAAGGGACTTCTGGAGGTCATTCGTTTCCACCTTTTGCTCATAGCAGGGTCAACTTCAAAGTTAGATGAGGTTGTTCAGGGTCATATCCAGCTGAGACCAGCTGCTGTCTTCAGTGTCTCTGGGCTGCTTGGTAATGTGGTTAATGTTCCCGGAGACTTAATGCTTCTATTATGTGCTTTTTTTTTTTTTCCCTTTTCTTTTTTTTAAGATCTTTGGTAAAGGGAATATTTTTTTCCCTATATCCTTATTCCTGGAATGTATTATCACCAAGATTACAAGTTTCTTGGTAAAGGCCTTTCTTCTTACCTTTGAAATTTTCTGGGTTTGGTTGTTTTTTTTTTTTTTTTTTTTAATGGAGGTGACTTTAAATGCTTTATCTAAAAAGGTATGTGAGACGTTCAAGTCAAGGAATGTTGACTGTCATTCCCACAAGTACATTGGAGCAGATGAGTCATCCTTTGAACAGGCACTGGGAAGATTCATTTAGCAGCTAGCTATTCTTTTATAGCAACTTGTGAAAATATTTCTAGTCCTCACTGATTACCACTAAGGGTTTTATTTATAGAGAAGTTGATTAGATAAACCAAGCTTTTCCAGAACAATTCCATGTTTGGGCACTGTATTCTGTAGTTAAAGTCATTATTTGCCAGAATAATTAATGAATTTTGGTGTAGATATTCTTTAAGATACGCTATGTAAATCTACTGTAATATATTCTATGACAGTTATTCTGGGCAAACAAGGCTACCGAAATGTGTGGAAGAGTTTCTAAAAGTATGTTTTAGCATTATGATTTAGAAGTGAAGCTACTGACGGCACCTTTAAAAGTAGAGGTATGTGAGCTATATGACTGAGCAGAAAATCAGATGTGACATTTTAAATTTACATGGGAAATTTCTGCATTTTTAGTTACTATTGTTCCAAAGCCAATTATATGCAGAAAATAACTATTGAAAAAAAAATCTTACTTTCATGAAGGAGAACCTGATTGCATTATATTTATTAGGTGTATGAGCATTTCCTCCCCCCCCCCCCCTTCTTCTTCCAATCCTTTTTTTTGGATATACAGTATCAGAATTACCTATGATATTAAAAAAAGAAATTCTGTCTCAAATATTCACTGGAACTGCAGTCTGCACCATGGGGCTACATCATGGTTTCAGACTGGGGAAATAATGAACGGGTAGTTTCAGCCTGATTCCAACCAGACAGCTGCACATGAGAAAAACCTGTCATGGTGTTGGCAGAAATTAATCAGTGCTTTGTTGGCTTCTCACTCCAACCAAGTACTGAGCTGGCAGTAAAATTAAAACGTATTCCCAGTGAGAGGGGCTATCCTTCCTCAGGGGTGAGGAGCGCAGGTGATGGAGCATATGAAGACGACATTGCTGCCTGGGCACCTGTGCTCTAGGGCAGACAAGCGTATTTTCACCTCCTAAACTGTTTCTGCTGACCCAGTCCACAAACAATGTATTTGCTGAAAATTACTAATAATAAACCAGTTAAGTCTTAAATAATGCTCACTCTAGTGGCAGACAGGGAGCACTTATGTTGACAACTATCATTACTTATTTAATTTATAATAACAATAAGGAACCCTAGTGAGAGACTCTGATTTAACAGTTTTTTAACTTTCCTTCAACTTCTATTTAAAACACAAAAAACCCATAAAAAAAATTGTCAATGTAAGCTTAATGATTCTAGTAGAAGTCCAAGTTTCAAGTCACAGAAAACTGGCCTTGCCACTGCCTGTTTTAAACCATGAGTAGCTGAGAGTAAGTATCTATTTTAATGTATAGATGTCTGCTGAGCACAGTGGAATTACATGTATGACAGCAGTTTTAGGTGTTAATATTAGACAAAAAATTAGGAATAACAAAAATAATGCTCACTGAAATCAATGGCAGATTCACTAACTGCTGGAATAACTGGGTGTGTTTATATCAGACCATATTCCATCACTTCTTGCAAAGATCACACTATCATTATTAAAGCATTTCTATCTCTTTCGGTCTGTTTGAAGTCATGATAACCTACCTCACATAAAGTTTGCTTTTCAGCACTTTCATAACACTGCAAAATCTAACTTATCAAGAGAGAAGAAATGCTGAAAAAGTTGTTTGTTTTTTTTTTTTAAAAAAATCACCCCTTTATTTTACTACGTTTAAAAAAAAATACTTGGCCAATATTAGGCAACCTTTTTTGGAGCAATGTAGGAAGTTTCATACCTGTTCCTTTGAAGAAAGGAGAATTCTGCATAAATGTGAAGATGTGGTTGTTTTATGGCAGCTCCTCAGCCATAACAGCTTTTATAACTGTTGGAAGAATTTAAATGCAATTAGTCCTTTATGTGTCCACTTGTTGTCTTAGAGTAAAAGACAGTGATCTTTTTAGAGGCTTTTAAAAAACAAATCCAATGATCCAGCTCTGGAAACTTTTAGATATCAGAAAAAAATCCACTGATTTTAACAAATGTGTTGGCTAATTCTCAAACTAATGAGGTTTGAGGGAGTATTCTTCAATTGTAAGTATTTCCACTAAAATATTTGCAAAAGTGCACAATGAATTCAAGTATTTTTGGAACTTGGTACTTTCTCATGACAAAAAAAGTAAACTACTTTGTTGATAGTTTGCAGGGGTTGTTCCTTTTTATTTTGATTGGTTCTGCTTTTTCCTACGAAGATGCTGAAATTGGCTGGTCGACTAGGATTATTGTACAGTAATTCACAACTGATGAAGAACAGTAAATCAAGATTTTTTAAAAATCAGAATGCTGATTTTGAAACCTCATTCCTTCCTTATACTCTATGAAATAAACTGATTACACGTCTATGGGACAGAAAGAAAAAGAGGAGAGGGGAAAATGTAGAACTGCATTTTTCCCCAGCAGTTTCTCCTCAAGCTTTATAGATAATTAGATTTTTAAATATCTTTGTGGATCACGTCTGCTCTCTCTAAACTTCCTTGAGTAACTGCAGCTAAACTTGCATATTGCAAGTGCAGTGTGTTTTGCATAGGTACCATGGTACATACTGAAATGTTGCTATCTTATTTTCTATAGGGTCCTATTGCTTGATTGTTCATTAATGGTTAAAACAAAGATAACTGTGAACTAAGTAACTTCCCGTATATTACAGCAAGTCAGAAAAGCACTGAAAGACTGTTTGACTGATACACTGGTTTTAACTAACCGAAGATGATGAAGGTAAACTGGGATGAAGAATGAGAAACAATACTAAACTGTTGGTGGCTATGTCTACTAGACCCACCGGTCTAGAAAGGCTCTTCTTATCTGTTAAAATTGGTGGATCTGGCAAAAGGAGAACGGAAACAAAGGCTCCCCCAAATCCCACCCCAACAACGTGTCAGGGCTCCCTGGAGCAGCGTTGGTAGTTTCTGACCGTGCACTAGAAATCACTCCGCAAAGAGACGCTTTCTGCTCAGCGCCGGGGTCAGCGCAGGCGCTCTGCTTACTGAACTTTCAGAGTGAAATCCTAGTTACACAGAATAAAACTGGCTTTGCTATGAATCCTACCAGGTAAATAAGCTACTCATAATGTCTTTCATTTGCAATGTTAAATTTCTTTCAGATCGAGTGTTCAGATGAGTTCATTATAGCACACAGGCTATCAGTATTTTCTTTCAGCCCAGTAGTGATTTAATATAATGGAAAATCTAATTGTTGAAGTGAAAAATTCTGAGTGCTTTGAAGTATTAAAGTAAAGGAGGGAAAACAAATACTGCTACTGGCTTGATATTATAATCAGTTAACTCGGGTAAGATGATTGCCTTAGACTAGTACCCTGATTAACAGTATTATTTATTAAAAAGTCAGATTTGGATAAAACTGAATTGAAATGAGAACATTTTGCCAGTATGTCCAAAATAATATACACAGTCTGAAGACAATATTTAAATGTCCTAAGGAGATAAACATCTTAATGGTCTCTCAACAGTACAGCTCTCTCTGTAAAACTTTACCTCAAATAATAATAGAACAGTAACGTACAACCTAGTTATGCATGTTTATACCCTACTGACACACGTGGGTGTTGTGCATATACTCTAGTCCAGAGCTTGGATTTGTAATGGCTTTGATCCCACGACTGTAAATTTAAGGAGAGAACTTCTCAGTTACCACAAGGGGGCAAAATCAGGTCCAAAATACTTTGTGTTGTTACAAAAAAGAAAAAAAAAAAATCCACCAGTAGTTGCTCTCACAACCTTTTAAGATATATATTTACCATATTAAAATTTCATAACAAATACATAAAACAAATAAAGCTACCCTCATCCTGACACTATTTTAGTTCCAGAAAAATACCTACTAGATCTTTCAAGGTTAAGAAAAAAATAAAATGAGTGCCCATTCAGTCTTTTTTTTTAACTTTTGTGTCTTGCATTTGTTATGGTTAAAAAAAAAAGTTCTCTTAATTTGAAACTGGCTATAAAGAAGAACAAAAACATAGACAACAAAGCAGAAAATACCATTTGATTATCATGATTGCATCTTACACTTGGGTGCACGGTCTGTCTCTAAACTCTGACTCATCTGCCACCAGCAGGCTTTAAGGTGATAATCACCCACACAGAGCTATTTGCACACCATGTCTATCCTATCCTGTATCTAATTATACCTTTTATAACAAACTGTTTAGCATAATTAGTGGAGTTCTGCTTTACAGGAAAAAAGATAGACGCTATAGTTTAGAAGATTCAACTTTTTCAAGGCATATGTGTACAGATCAGTAACTTTGGTATCTGGTCACAATAATGAACATTTTGATGCATTGGTCTACGTAAAATTGTACAATCATTATTTTAGCAAGTAAAATAATGTAGATTTCAGAATATTTACATACTGTATGTAAGCATTGCTTAAAATTATGAAATGGTTTTGGGACTCATTAATTGCTAAGACTTTCACCAGTATTTTTCCAGACGTGGCTGAAAAATGCTGAAAGGGCCAGCATTGGAATCAAGAATGCTGGAAATGATCAGAGAACCTATTATTCAACTGATAGACAACAGCAGGTACAAATGACCTTAATGGGAAAGCTCTGATTTATTTTTTTTTTCCTTCTTCTAGATGATCAGAAAGGATGTTTACTTCATGACCACTCTTTCTTTGTGTCCAAACTTCAATGATGAGCTGCTTTAATACAAGATCCTTTGAGGTAAAACAGGAATAGAGAATGATACATATATGTGCACAGAGGTAAATGTATTTTATTTTTCTTTGCTGCTTTCGTTGCAATCTTAAAAGTGTTCCGTGAACGTCGCTTGCAGTGGCACCTTCCTTGTATGCTGGCAGTTTAGTCTTCATAACCCCCCGCCCCAAACCCCATCCTCCTTATATACTAGGAGAAGCCTGAAGCACACAAAAGCCAACATCTCCTCCCCACGCCCCGTTAGTGTTTGATGCCAGGCAAAATAAAACCCAAACTGTATCTCCTGAGAGTAACTTCCTGTCCCCAGATGGGGGAAAAACTCTGCTGATATGAACACAAACATTGTATTAGCATAGACAAAAGAAGAAATCGTGCAGAATCCATTAAAGCAGCCACAACTAATTAATCTTGCTTGTTTTTATGTGTTAATTGTACTTCTGTTAAATTATCTTAGAGACCAGGATAAATTTACGGGTTCTATCCTTGTTTAATGATAATTCTGCCATTTCTATCTTACAGGAACATTGTGCAAGTAGAGCTATTTTCCCCCTGAGCTATTTAAGAAAAAACACAGGAAAAAACCAAGCAGAGTATCAGTATTTACTTGTGCTCATGAAGAGACGCTCATGCTTCATCCTTTCCATGTAGGCAAAGAAATCTGTTGAATTCTACCACGTATTATTCCAAGACATTTACAGCAGATTAAAGAGAAAGCATAGACTTGCAGAAACTCTTGTATTTCCTATGGAATGTTAAACAGAATTTTCTCCATTTGTAATAGATAAACTGTACTAATCAGCCCAGTGTTAAATACAAATAGGTCAACAATGCATCCTTTCAGGTCACCATTGTTTAAAAGGTATTTGAGTTTCCCTATTAAGTTTTCAGAGGCCAACATCTGCTGATGCTCAGAAATGGTAGATGTGGTGACGAAGGCTCTATGGCGTGTGAAGTGAAAACACAACCATATAGTCCATGCAACACAGTACTAAGAAACTACAACACAACCAAACCTCAAAGAGCTATTTTCCCATTCATCCCATTTCTGCTATTAATGGCAGGAATATTCCTGAGAACAGTGACATAAACTGCTTCTCTTTCATTTAGTTCATTTTTTTTGGTTATAAAATATTTTTATAAAACCAAGGTTTTGAAAATAGCGTATCACTATGCATCTGCAGCCATGCACATGCCGAAGGAGACACTACAGCGGGAAAATTACATTATTAAGACTGAAGGCTTTCATTTGCATGTTATTGTCATTGATGTTGTTTCACTATTTAAAGCTGCAAAACAGATGCCATGGCATTCAGCTTTTAATGCTGCTCTCATTTGCAAGGAGGCTAGTTTTGATGGCATTTAACTTGCTGTCTAGAGCTTAACAAATCAGTGCCGTTCATGAGCTTAAGTAAACTGAGCTGATTTATAAATTGACAGACCTGACCCTGCATAAGAAGCGAGACAGTTCTACCCAAATTATTAGAAGCTTTTCAGTTGGATATCAGGTATGGCAAATTGCATTTTACTACTGTGATATTTTATCATTGTGGTAGTCCTGCATCACGCAAGTTGTGTCTAAAGCCTCTGCAAAACTGAGGCTGTGGGGAATATTCTTTCAGTCAGCCACAGCAGGATCCCATTTCTACCTCCCTGCTTTATTTGTAATCAGCTAACGTGCCATGACTGCGTGCACTTTGCAGCTATGGAACGCAGCTGAGACTCACAGCTGAGCTACTGTGCACTTAGTCCTTTCAAGTGTTTTGTTTTAATTAATAATCTATTTAGTTGATACAGTAGTACTTTACATAACAGTGTTACAGTTTTATTATAGTTTAATATTCTGGTGCTTCTATTGCATACAGGAAAGCAGGTTTTTGTGAAAGGAACACAGTTCTGTTTATTTTATGGAGTAAAGCTCAGTTCAAAGGCTGCTGGAGTTAATGTAAAGATTCCAGCAGATACACTGCATTTGCTAAGCTACTTAATAAAAATGAAAACTCTTCCATTTATATACTATTCCATTTGCCCTTTGAATTTACACACACACACATACACACATGAAAATTAATGGTCCTATACTTCTCTGTTATTAGCAAACACTTTTTTTTTTTTCCCCCAAAAGATGCTCAACAAATGTTTTCTGTGGAACAGTGTCTTAATTCTCTGTATAACACTCAGTTTTATAGCACTCAGTTTTTATCTGCAGATCAGAACTGATCAGAAAATCTGCTGTTGAAGGCAGATGTGTTGTCAGGAGTGACATCCTCTCTGACCACATAATACGGTTACATGATAATGCAACAGAGGAATGCCAATACATAGCCCCTGCACTATAGAACACATTTTCAGAGAAACATTATCTACAACAGAAGGGGATGTTGGGAAATTAGATCCAAGAAGCTGAATGACAATGCAAAACAAAACTGGTTTTATTACTTACTACCAATACTGGAAATACTGGGTATACCTGCAGAGAAAGAAAACAAAAAAGTATAGTTAGCTGTTTGCTGTAGTTGGCAGAGCTATTACACCTAAGATTCTGAAAACAATTTTCTCATAATTTTCTGAATATTGTATCAATACATAGTTAAACCCAAGTAACTGCCAATATGTACCCAGCCCTTTATAAATGCAGAGTCTTTAGATTTTTCCGTACGAGGCTGCAGGGACCACTAAAATGTATTGACAGATGGGTATTTCTGGGACCTAAACCAGCTCTCTAAACTTCATGAATTTGTTCAGAACAGTTTTGTATTTCAACTAACCAGCCATTAGGTTTAATGCTCTAGATAAAAATATCAGTCATGCATGTATTATGCAGATCTAGGAGAATAATTTAACCAAGGGATAGATGCACTGCTAACTGCTTTGGCCAGCTGCTTAAAGCAGTTGATACCTTCTGTTGCATTAACTGTATATAGCCCTTTTTTCCTCTTTTACCTGATGGTTATCTAAATTAAGCTATGGAAAAGAAATGTAATTGAGCGAAACAGTCTAATGCATTAGGTTGGTCATATTGACTAAGCCTCTCATTGATTTCCACCCCCCCACACCTTTCATTTCAATTCCTAAGCTGAATTAATGCAAGGAAACCATTCCAGAGGCAGGTGAGATTTACCCAAAGAGGTGGGGCTGCTGAGGAGTAGAACTCCTCTGCTGGATTAGCAATGTGGGATCTCACGTTGCATGATGCAGTCCCAACATGTAGCTTGTTGTCAAGTCTGCCCTGAAAGGTGTGTAGCACAAAAATATGGACGTGAAATCTTTCCTGAAATGCCATTTTCTTTAGATTAAATGGCATTGCTAATGGCACTATTGCTAGTTTCTTGGGTTAAAGTCACAAATTGCAGATTGGTACTTAAATCCTGGATATTTGCATCCTCTTAGTTAAATACAGTTTGCCTTTTGTAAGTTTTATTGACTTTCGATGGCATGCATTTTACTGCAGAAATCTGTCTGATTCTCCATTAAACATCTGCTATACTTCTTTCAACATCTATCTTGAAGTTCTGTCTTACTCAGAGATGGCATGGACCTCATTCTGCAAGTGAAGGAACTAACTGGAGTGAAGGAGCGTCTTGGGGATAAACGATATTCACTGTAAGCAAAGGTGTAGAGTCAAGTTGGGAACATTTCTAACTTGTGGCAAGGCTGAGACAATGCTGAAGTCATCACATTTGCAGAATGGCAACCATAAACAGATCTTTCGTGTTTCACCACATCAGTCCTGGGGCACACGTCAGAATTGCAGCTCTCTGGTTTCATATCCTATGGAACCTGTGGTCTGGCAGAGTGCCGGGCACTGCACTGGAGACAGCACCTGCTGCTAACTGAGCCCCACACTCAGATGTTGTTTGCAAACTTAATTATTTCTTCTACTGCTGAGATTAACGTGTATTTTCCAAAATTTTAGAATCATAGAGGTATTAAAAGCTAAATAAAAATATCATCATAATAGAACAGTGCTGTTATAGATCTAAAAGTAAAAAAAAGGCTTTTTTCAGTTAGGATAAGGTAAAAGAACTTCTATCCCTTTGTCTTAAATGTCAAAAAGGCAATCAATTTTCAAATTACTTTCCTCGAAGCCTCAATAGCAGCTTGTTTACATTTTTGCAAGTCATTGTAGCTGTTTTAAATTAGCAGGATTCGTTTTCCTTTATACACTGATGCAACCTGCACAAATATTAGATAAAATACAGATACTATGTTCTCACACTCACACTTCCACTGTGAAATGGTATTTGTATTTCCTCTGGGTATACTCCCCCGCCTCAAACCTCTCTCTCTCTCCTACATGCACATACAAATATACTTTCCTTTCTCTCCTGAACAGATTGTAGCAAGGGGAGAGGTTTTCCTGCAAGTCTGCTCTCCTCGTTTTACTGTCTTTCAAATTTTCAATGAATTCATAGTGATTAAATGCTTCCTGGGCAGAGAATAATCAAAACAAGCTGCCTGCTAGCCTGAAGGGCTCTGTATTACCCTTGCAAAGTTGTCTTCAGGTTCCATTTGAAAAGCTCTTTTGCTATTTCTGTACAGAGTTTCTGGGTTGGTGTGATCTGTAACCAGCTTGATTTTTGCAGTACCAGGTATCCCTGCGTGTGGTGACTGGCCTTGATAGTACGCTGCTTTATGCCCTTTCCGCTAAAGAGAGCGAGAATGGTGCTCCTAAGTTTGTCTAGGAAAGAGCTGGTTATGTAGGGCCACGAAGCAGGATCTATTAACACTCTGTGAAAACCGCACATATGATGGGAAAATTATTCTTAGTACGAGTGTTTTTTGGTGAGATCTGGAGTTACATATTGAGGCTAGCTCTTGGATTCAGCTGAGCTGTATTTGGTGCAAGTCCTTAGGTAACGAGGCAGAGGCGGTGTGGTTCTGCCTCTCTCTCTCTCAGTGTGGAGGCATGCGGGGGCCTGACCGCACAGCTCCTCCCGTGGCACCACCACCGGGAACGCCAACAGGCTGCGGGGAGTCATCCCACCGCCACCGGCCCTTCGGATGGAAACCAGTACGTTATGTGACGTGGATCGTTTGCAGTCAGCCTTGTACTGAAATCTGTGAGTACTCTGCAGCAGCAAAATGATGTGAACAGGTTATAGAGAGGGATGAAGAATCGGGCCCGTTACTCCCCTTGATGCACAACTCTATTCAGCTAGACATAAAGAGTAAATAAAACCAAGTGATTGCATTTATGTATATTTAGTTGTTAAACCAAAGCAATGTTTAGTCTGAATTATCTTCCAGTTGAAACCACTGGGATGGTTGTCAATGGTAATCGTTTTGTAGCGAGGAAACAGCAAGTAAAGCGTGCCGAGAAAGGTCAGGGGTAGCTACTGCCCCCAAAATGGCAAACATTGCAGAAGAAAGTCTCTAATACTATTTATCGTTTTTGACTTGACTTGAGGGTGGTGGTTTGGTATATTACATGTTCGCTGTAAGTGCATCTAAATTTACATGCATTACTTGAGAGAAGAAAATCTGGTGTTTTCCTTTCACACGATCTTCTGCATCTGCCCTGTAATTTTCTTGTGCCCCCTTTTTCCAGAGATGGGTTGTTTTAGATATTAACTACCACGGAGCTCACTATTGAGAGCGGAGAAAAAAGGCAAATCAGCTGCTAGCAAAGAAAGCAAGTTTTTGATTTCTTTACAGTTTCTGTCAGTGTGAAATCCGTAACACAAAGGAAGAGCAACAGGCTTTCGGTGAGAAGGGCCGCACTGCTGCTGCCAGTCTCGGGGCGGGTCATACCCTGCCGTCCCTCTTATCGCCTCCATCGGCAATGCCTGCGTGTGCTTCCCGCCAGCAGCGCAATTAATGCAGCCAGACTGCATCTCTTCCTGGGCTGGGAGTACGGGTGGGATGAAGGAATTAGTCTGTCAACTCGGGCTTGGCTACCATCTTTCCCATGGGCTTTTCTGCCTCTTCTCCATCACAAGTTGAACGTGCACCTGCTGTATGACAGGGAGCCAGGGACAGGCTCCTGCTGCTATCAAAACACTACAGCCAGTTTGCAGCTCGCTCACATTCAGGGAAAGAGTGTCACCAAGAGCTCAGTGAATTATCCAGGTGAGGGGAATACAGCCCAGAAACTGAGAATTAAGACTCTCTCCTATGAAGGCATGGCAGGGTATGATAGTAAGTAATGCAGTGCAAGTTTCAATTCATATTAATTGCTGATCAAAGCTGCGTGGGAGCTTTTCTGGCAAAAGAGACCTCCTTATAATTGCACTCTACACCACACATTCTAACTCTTATACAGGAACAAAATATAGAGCTTTCTGTAGCAAAGAGTCAGAGCAGGGCTGTTAATGCCACATCTGATCTTTTGCTGGAATATCTGTGCTGCAGCATGATGGCACTCCCTGCAGTGAGTCTTTTTTCCCTTTGCAGCTCCTCCACTGAGGCATGATTGCAACATCAGATCCGCAGCATTAATTTCAGAAGTTCTGAATTCTCTAGTAATTTAAAGCCCTGAGACGCTGGAGGAACCCGAGCCCTCAAAGGGAGTGATTGTTATGATCATAGGAGTAAACTTTTCATGTATTGCTAAACCTGTATTCAGCCAAAGGACCATACACAGTCAAAGACACAATTCTTAGGAAATTTCAAGTGTTTCATTGCAAGAGCCATAGAACTCCTGCTACTGTTAATTTTGCAGTTGCTTGCTCTGTAAAGATTGAAAAATTTTCAATTCCCAGAAAAATAACTGCTTAGCTGAAGTTTGTTGTCGTCCACCTCTACTTTCCCAAGCAATATCGCCACAAATAAATAGGACAGAGAAAGTATTTAGTTACTGGGTTATTGGGTAATACCTTTTAAAATCTGGACTTCTCATGATGTTTTAGTGACTCCAAACCAGTACTGAAAACTCTCTGTCTAGGATACTCCCATTGAGATCAAAGGATTTTTTTCAAGTAATGATAATTTATTGATAGAATATTGGATATTAGAAACTTCAAAAAGCCTGAAACTCAGACCATTTTTAGAACTTTGAGTATCTTGTAACAGACACTTTGCCTTCCCATACTGCTGCTTAAGGACTAGAACCCTCCTTCATTGCTCCTCTTCACTGTATATGGCAAAAATAGTTGTCCGAGACCAGTGACTGACGGAAGCAATTAATTTCCCAGCAACAGATGCCACCATAACCAGCACAAACAACCAACTTGGCAGGGTCACGTAAGAGGGTAGAGCGCTGAAGAATAATTTTTCAAGCCCCATTTTAAAAAAATACAGCACATGTTATTTACGGTGCGTTGTGTTTTAGGGATGTACCTGCTATGTTTTGCTGGCCACTGCACTGGATACCTAGCTGGAGGGAAGTTAGTTTATCATTTGCAGGTTTTCCTGACACTTTTGTCTTCCTGAATGCTCTTGATACACTACTGTTTTGCCCTCCCGCCCAAGTTTCCCAGCCTGACACAGCTTTTGTATGTCATCTTCCTGTGGCTTTATATCTTCTGCAGGCTTCATGAGCCAAAATTAATATGTAATACAAAATAGGAACAGTAAGAAGATTTGCCATTTTGTAACTTACTATTGCATTCCTATCTTCCTTTTTGTCTATGAAAGATGTTATCAAAATCACCAAGGAAGAACATTTTACATCTTAAGTATGAGCGCCTCATTCCTTCAAATCGAGATCACGTGGGATTATCTCCTCTACCTCAGTCATGGAGTAGGCACTGGAAAGCTCCTTCTAGTTGTTTGGGAGAATGGGGCCCTTAGAAAGTGGGACACTACCTACTTTATGAGTCTGCTTTGACAGGACAGCAGGATGTGTGATCTTTTCAGTTACAGGGATCCATGCTACTTGGATTCCTGAACAGAAAGCCTGCCATCACACAACCTCTTGGCCAACGTCATTTACCCTGGTCCTTCAAGATGGTTTTGCTTCAGCAAATATTCACGGGGAAAACTACAAACACAGATGAAGGTAATCAGGGCAATACTTTGTGTGCCATTTTTTTTGCCAGAAACTGTTTCTGTGGCAGCTGTGCTCCAGTGATGCCTCGTCAGTCTTTTCCCATTCAGGGAGGATTAAGGCCGTGCTGCTGAGACAGAGGCCGTACTATCAGAGGGTGACCCACTGCAGGAGAAATTCAGTAAACTGATTGAGACTATCTGTCTAACTGTTGACTGAAAAGAACCACCAATATTCCCTGTGTTCCGGTCAGTCCTTTGTTTCCTGTTGAACTACGAATTAGGAAAGTCACGTAATGGCTGGGAGGTGGTTTTTGCCAGGTGTCAAGCACTTCTGGTGCAGGTTATTGGCTGTGGAGGGACTGGCAAAAAGCAAGCAGGCTTTGATGGATGGCAGCCCAGCATAGTCTTAGACAGCTCTGTCTGATGGAGCAAAGAACATAAGTGCCAAAGATGATCTAAACAACAGGAGGAAGAAAAGGGCTGGTGCTGTCAGACACATACGACTGCTGAGGAGAAAAGCTGTCTTGTAATACCAAGCATAGAGAAATTCAATAAGTTCACTTTGAGTGTCAAAACGTATTGCAGAACAAACTATCCATAGAACGTGGCAGCACAAGGGAATAAATGTAATCACAAAATAGTCAATAAGATAAAGCAAAAATATAAAAGAAACGCTATGCGGGAGACAAATGTGGAAATATTGTTAGTGCCAGTAAACAACAGAGTACTCTGTCTTTCACAAACAAAGCACGGAAAAAACATTTGCGTTCTCCTGAAAAACTCATGTTGACTTAAAGTGAGAAGGATACAGAAAAGAGCTTTATATCAAGGTTTAGGCTATGACTGGAGTATAATCTAGAATGGTCTTGTATTTCATGAGCTGTAGCTTGAAAAGGTATAATAAAGTCCTACTGGCCACAAAAAAATGGCAGAAGCAGAACAGTGGAGACAACAGAAGTTCCAGCTGGGAAAGATTTGGAAATGGACATCAGGCTTCTTGTTGCATCAGAGCAAATTTCCCAAATTCAGAGAATCTCAAGAAAAAGGATCTTTTTATTTTGTGAAAAATATTTCTGCATGTTTCATTTATACAGCTTTTTAGCTGTATCCTATTTAAGCACACTCATATAGAAAACTTCAAACCCATTTAAAATATTTTGGTCTTAAATGGAAAAGATAAGACTCTGAAAACTGGAGGAAGGAAGAGTATCCAAGGGACACTGTATTACTGGATTATACAAAGTGTCCCCAGGGAATTAAAGTAATATATCAAGGGAAGTTCAGTGTCAAACCAGGTAAGTTAATTCTATCAACATGTTCCAGCAACTATTTACAAAATTCACACCTGACTAGGGAGAGTATAATGCTAGGGCTGCATTACTGACCACATAAGGGAGATGGTGACATAAATGCAACAGTGTAAGTGAAATTACATTGACTGTGCAGAGAGTTTACACAATAATGCAAAATCTCATATCCTCCAACACCTGCGGCATTAAATCAAGAAGGGACAAAAGAAATGAAGCTTTTACATACCATAAATGATGGCTGCTTGTAGCAAGTAATCAGACAACCCACAAGAAGAGAAGCCGATTTAGTTCCGAGTAGTACATAGGACCCAATTTAAGAGGTAGTTATCAGAGAACCACTTCTGGACTGAAAGTCAACATACTTGTTGAGAAGGAAATGGGGGAAAAAAAAAAGCCACTGCAGTAATACTTAGCTTACAGACAGCGAGCAGACAAAACCGAGGAAGTTAAGTTAAAAGAAAAATGAAAAGAACAGCTAAAAAGATTTAATGCAAAGAGCATGGAGGCAGGCTAGAGATAAAGTGTATGAGAGACTCAGAATAATCACATATAACCCATCCATTTAAAAAAAAAAGTTATAAAAATCAGCTATCTTATAAACAAAAATAACCCCCAACATCCAACTCAAAACAGAGTGAAGAAGATTTTGGAAAGACACCCTTCAAAAGTGTTAAGTCATCTCAATGGAGAAAGGTTGGAAAAAATCATAAAATCTGTCAAGTTAAATATAAACCACAGTATTTTGAGAATCAACTTGCTACAGACATAAAAGTTAATAATTCTTTTTTGTTAAAATAACCATACTACAAGCAGGAGGCCTCCCAGAGAGATGACTGGGTAGGTAGGCAATCACAGTATAAAAGTACTGAATACTAAATTAATTGTTTTCACTCATGTTCACAACAAAGAAGGTTAGAGAGATTCTCACAATCTGAGGAAGCTTCTCAATGTCTATCATCATCTGAAGGCGTTTTAGAAGACGTAAATAATATTGAACAATAAGAATTGCCATAAGGTGACGTTCACCCAAAAAGTGTTTTAAAGGAACTCAAATACGACATTTCTGAACTAACTACTGTAACATATAACCTGTCACTTATGTCAGCCTTGATGCCAGAAGAAATGTTGTAACTGTGGTACAGTCTTTAAAAAGGACTCAAAGGCTTTTCCCTGTAATAACAAAATACAAAGCAGATACATTTTTATGCCATTGTAAAAGATCCATGTTGCTCTCATGTCTAGAATATCACGTGTAGTTTTAGCCTCACCAAATAAAACAATGACATTGTAGAACCAGAAGAGAGCAAGAAAGCACAGATGACCAGAGATGTGGCATGGTTTTATATATGATAAGATTAAACAGATTAGGATTCATCATTTAGAAAATAGGTTGGAGGAGTGGACATGTCAAGTCTATATAATCATAAATGGTGTAACGGATGTAAATAGGGATGCATTATTCTCTGTTTCTTCCTATCTAAGGAGGTACAGGCTTAACCATATAAAAACATTTAAAGGAAACAAAAGGAAATACCTTTCACTCATTGTGTCATTAAAATGTGACATGTATTGCCATAAGATGTCACTGAGATCAAGCTTATGACAGTTGGGTCAGTCTCTCTGCTCAGCAGCTAGCAACTGCTGCGGGTATGATGGAGGGTCTAGCTCAGAAAGCCAATGTATTGCTGGCAACTGGGAAGGCAAAGAAGAAATCCTTCATACTTCCTCCTGCTTGCTATAAATTCCTGCTGCTGATGACTGCTGAAGTCAGGATTTAAGGGTAAGTGGAGCATTCATCAGCTCCAACAAGGTTATGTTTTCATGGTGCTATCATAGTAATAATAATAATAATAAAACCCAGAAAAGACTATTGTTTGTAAAATATTTTGATTTTTGATGGAACTGTGTATCTAATGGAATTCAATAATGTTGAAAGTTATTTAACAAGCTTCAGGCATCCTTTCGGTGGGCGCTAATTCCACTGTTCCGTCTGGTGTGTGCTCAACTGATTGGAACTGATGTAACTGACATAGTAAGCTGCATTTAGAAAGATCCCTGTTTTCATGTTCAGATGTATCTTGTCACTAGTTTAGATGATCGCTGGGGTAGCAACTGCATTAGAGAGAGAGAGAGAGATAGAAAATGTATATATGTGCACATATATGTATGTATGTGTGTATATGTATATATAAAAGATATATAAATAAAACCAACCTGGTAAATCTCACCTTTTTTTCTGAACAAAGCTTTAAAGTATTAACTCTGTGAGCCACACTCACTTTTTAAAACGTGAAAAAGTGAATGCTCTTACAAAATGTTTTTCCCCTGCTTTTTGGAAGTTCGTTTTTTTCTGCTCAATAAGAATTTTATCATAATTTCATGCCCCCACACTTCATGGTTTGTTACTTGGTCTATTACTCTCACATTTAACTTGATAAGGTCCTGCTTCCTGTGATACTCATTTTTGAGTTTTGATTCTTCACAGCTGCTGCTTTGAAGTCTTAGATAACATTCTGAGCATTGCACATTGCTCCTGGTTTTAAACTTTTCATTCAACTGCAGTACGTAGCTCTGTTTCTCCCAAATAACTTCTCAGTAAATTGTTATATTCTAATATTCTAAAATGAATGTTTTGCTTTTAATCAGGGCAAAACTGTGGACTCTTCTTAAAAGAAGCTAGTAACTTCTGTCAAAAGGTTTGGTGATTTATTCTCATCTTCTTCAATCCTTTCTTCAAAGGAACTGAAGTCTGTTACTCAGTTCAGGAGGATTCTGAATCACTGTGCGTTTCATACATGCATGAAAGGAAGAACGGATGCTCATACTTGTCTTTGTGCCCTCTCTTTCAGCACCATGTTCTTTGCGACCCAATCCTGTCCGGGACCAGGAAACACAGCTGTCAAGAACCTCCTTTGGATGATATGAAAGCGCGCTGGAATAGCGAGTATGCGTGTTGTTGAATGGCTATTAGCTGGAAACAAGCAGATACGAAAACGCAGGTTTTGCCCTCGCCTTCCCCCTTCAACACTTACAGTGATCTAAAAGAGGGCACGTGAATCTGGACTGCAGGTCAACATCAGATAAAAACCTCCTTTACCAACTTTTAGATCTTTAGTTATTAATTGGAAAAATTTGGTCTGACATTTTTTAACTTTCTTAAAAGGACAAAAAATGAGCAAGGACTTCATCTCACACGTTGAGCTGAGGTGGTTTTGAATCTCGAGGCGGTAAGGATGTATGGATGGAGAGTTGAGGGCACCGTGGCTGGAGCAGTACTGCAGATATTCCCATGGGTTTCTCTCCTCTGTGTGTGCTTTTTGTGTGAAGGGTCCTAATTTTTTCATTCCTCAGCCCTTTCTGTGCGGTGTCCAGGGATTTGTCTATGGATACAACTGTGCAGTTCTCATGCAAGAACATGTGAGAGCACAGATGATGCATACTTACAATTAACGCTTACAATTTGACACCTTGTCCAGTTATATGCACTGGGTCATAAAGAAATGACAAACTTTTGCCAGCATTAATCTTCCTTCAGAGTCACGATACGGGGCAGAATTCTAATAATGAAATATCCTTATTATACAGAACTACTTACAGATATTAGCAGTGCCCTTAGGTATAGGCAGATAAGAACCAGGGCTCCACGGTCGGCCCTGGTAATTCTTCTTGCATTTTCCACAGTCTGGGCCAGTTGTGTTATGCTCACATTCACAAAGTAGTCTTCTGTTTTCTTCTTTACAGCCAGTAGCGTGAAGGTTGCACTTACACCTATTTTTAAAAGGCAAAAATAAAAAAAAGTGGGATATTATTTAGAGGTGAGTTTAAGTTCAGATTAAGTCTTACTAAAGCACGTCCTATGGCAACCACTCTATTTCCACATGTTGTGCCTGTATTATTGTTTTAGCATGCTTTACAAGACCACTCAAATTGCATGTTGTAATATCTTCAGCTCACACAGGTCTAAAAGCAGTAATTTCGCAAGACTCCAAGATGTTGAATCTTTTCTTGTTTTCACTAACACAGCTCCACTGAGATCAACTAAATTATGAATAATTTTCACTACAGACAGGTCTATAATCTTGCAAAAATTCAAGCGCTACTTACTACTCTCAGGAACAAAACAAGTCCTTTGCTTATGTCCTTAGAGAACCTGGCCCAAATTAAGATCTGTATTAGGCCCTGGGAGTCTGAGAAAACAGACTTCAATTAAATATGCCACACTTCGGTAGAAGGGAAGCTCACTATAATGGTGTTTTGCCATTCTTGTTCAGCAAGTACTCTCTTGCTTATAAAGGAAAATTTTTTTGCCTGCTTTAATTTGATATAGTTGTAGTAGCTGAAGGTCAGAGGAAATATTTTGGTAGGCACATTTAGTTTTACTCAGGAAAGAACACCTAATCGAACCTTGTGACAATCATCAGATAAGCTAGATTCTGCATCTGGTCTTAGAACAATTGTATTTTCCTTAAATTCCCCTCTTTCCCTGAAACTAGGATACTTACAGAATGGGAAGCTAGTTTCATAAACAGTAAGGTATTGTCACCTCTTTCCATCCCTTTCCAATAGATGTCAAAACTGGCTAAAATCTGTTTCTGTTTGGGGCTGGAGAGAAAACTAGTATTTAATGTCCCTGATGGTTTGTTTTCCTAATGATTGTACATCTAGTGATTTAAAGGGTTCTCATGTGGGCATTTGTCACCTGTTCCATACAGTGACCAATAATTAGAGCAAAACAACACATGGAATGGCCAAGTGCAAATTAACAGCTGTCAAGCTGACTTCCATTTGGAAGGAATATGACCTGATGCAACTGGCCACATACATATATATCCCCAGGGTAAAACAAGCTTGCAGTTGTCATAAGTGGCGGCTGGAGAAAATCCACAAGAATCTGTAATACAGTAGACAGTGAAGCATTCTCCTCAATTCTAGAAATGAGGTGGATGAAACTGCTGTTATTTGAGCAATACTCATTCTAAAGAAAAACAGGTTCAGCACCTTTTAAATTGAAATTGCCAAAATGTGTTGAATATGCTAGATAAAAGAAAGTGTGATTCATTTTTACAGCTTTTCCAAAATATTGATGCTTAAAGACTACATCAGTTGTAAAGTCAATTTTCAATGGCTAGCCAGTGCAGAATGAAAGATGCCTGTCTGGGTGTCAGTGGATAAGACATGCCTATTCACATCAAGATTGAAGATTATGGTAAACGGCACTGCTATTAAGTAACAGGTGGTTTTACTGTCCACAGGAATATGAAAATGGAAGACTCCCAAACAGGAGAGATACACAATAATGACAAGACCAAAAAACAGAGAGAGTCAGAGGAGAAAGAAACAGGAGAGACTGTGGAGTCACTAGAAGAAATGGGAGAGAGGAACCGACTAGATTTCTTTCAGGGGGAGATCTCTGTTTCATTGGAGGGACTTGGCAGTGTCCGAGGCAGCAAACTGATCTAGGCAGGAAGAAAAACCCAGCCGATTCTGGGAAAAGCTGTAGCTCCTAGGGCTCTGAAAGGCTGCTGCAGACTGGCAGGGGAAATGAGGCGGGGGAAAATAAAGGTAGGTATATCTGCTCATTGGTAAATGTGCACAGCTCTTTTAATAAGCACCTGAAAGTAAAGAATGGTTGTGTCAGAAAACCTTGGGCAAAGTCTGTTTGTACTTCTTAGACGCTGTATTTGTCATATGTTCCTGACGAGAGAGACTGACCCTTCCTCAATTTTGCTTGCACAGTTGAGAGTCTTGGGCAGAGTCTGGCCTTCTCCGTCTCCCTCTGCTTCATCCAGTCCTGTCCCATGTCTCTTCATGAAGATACAAAACACGTGCGTGTATTTATATGTATGGATGTATGTACGCATACACAAACAATTCCCATAAATTCTCATGCGTATTGATTTCCTTTTATTTCCCACGTTCCCCAACTCCACTGTGATCCACCTCTTCATAGGTTGCCGCCTCCTTTTCCGTATTTCCCAGCCAAGAGAGCACGGACAGCATGGAATAGCTCTGCTGCTGGTTCTGGTGCCCAGTTCTGTCATTTCTTGGGGCAAGACTGCTGCAGAGGAAGTGCTTCTCAGCCCCGAGCTGTGGCATCGTGCCACGGTGGCTGTTCTGTGGTCCACAGGGCAGGGCCCACGCAGTACAGCAAGGGGCAGGGTTTCTGCAGCAGGCACCTTCTGTGATTTTAGCCACCACGCTCCAACCGACAAAGGGAAACTACGGATTTTGGAGGTCTGTGTTTGTACCAAATACAGGCAGGTTTTCACAAACCCAGCAAAACGCATTTTCTTGTGGAAGTAGTTGGGGACCTTCTGTCAAATTTTAAACCCGTTAACTGAGATGTAAAACAATCGGCCCTCATAAGGACATTCAGAACAAACACACACTAAAACAGACAATGTAGGGACATTTTAGCCACTTAGCTTCCTAAATGGAGGAATTGCTAAATGGCTCTTCCTGCCCTAACTGGTAGAATAATCACAGATCCATTCAATCAATGCCTCTCTGCAAATTAACTTATTTAGATGTTTAATATGTATTTTTGAAAGCCTTCCCGGCAGAATCCCCCAGAATGCTGCATCCTGCCTTAAAAGAAAATTCCAAATAATACCATGTTAAGAGAAAGGAGAGCAAACTTTCTACTACCTCCAATTAAAAAAAAGCAAACCAAAAAACCCCCCAGCAACAGGGAGAGAGGTGTAGCCTTCTAGGAGTATGATTTAAAGTGAATCAGAGAAAACAACAAATTTGATCACTGAAAAAAATAAAGGACTGATTTAAAACCTTTGTAGGCAGAGAATAGATAGTCAAAACATAACATTAACAACTGAGCAAAAAAAGAGCCGACAATGCTGAATAATCCCAAAAACGCTCAGAATAGTTTAAACTTAGCTGTGTACAATTTCCAAGGAGAATAAAGTAAGGAACAAATGTGGTCACTGTGGTTTTCTACAAGACTAGCTAAAGATCAAACATCAAGGTAAAAAAATACATTTCTATTAAAAATGTCAAATGTAGATTTAATGAGAGCTAGTTAAAGCAGGCACAAAAAGAAATATTTAACCCCCCCGCCCCCAAACCACAAAAGGTCAGACAATGTGTGGCAAAAACCATTACCTTTGCCTTCTTAGTGTATAGGCAACATAAAAGTTGGGTTTGGTTTATGATCGTTAGTGTTATACAAGTACGAAAAAATCTGCAGATTAACGAAATCTGAAGAGATTAAACTGGAGTTCTTGTTGGTGTCAGTAACTGTGCATAGGGGGTAAAAGAGCATAGGCAGAAGAAAGACATTCAGAGGACCGAACCACTGAGCCTCTGCTTCTCCTCTCACTTGCACCAATTTTTTGCTGAGGTCACTTCACAGAACTCAGAGAGATTAATAATGATTTCCCCAGCAAATCAAGGACGTAGCTGAATACTGAATGAGTGTAAAATGCAGACAGTGCTAAACTGAAAGAGAACAAAAAGCATCTGTGGAAAGCAAACTGAACATAATTGGGAAGGTACTGTGTCTGGGGAAAAACAAGCCCATACCAAATTCTGTGCTGTATGTGGAGAGACATTTTTACTGAAACAGGGAAATAGTATTTTGTATTCTTCTTTTCTTTTTTAGGAAGGCTGCACGAGGAATTGGGCAATCTGTCCCAGGGACCTCATCAGAGTGCGTGTATGGACAATCTCCCAGACTTCTGCAAGGAGGAGAAATGCCTGTTGTGCTTGAGGGACAGACTTCTCCGGATGAATGAAAGAGGTAAATGTGTGTAGCGGGGCTGAGAGATGACTAGAGTACAATAAAAAGCTACTTCTATTTGAGGGATAAGCAGTAAGGAAAATTGAAATATTTAAGGTTACAGAAAGAAGACTATTTAGGTAAAAGTACCATCCAGATGGACCACGAGAGAACCACTCTTGCGATGACATATATTGGATTGTGAGCAGTGTGAAAACAGAGCAGCAGAGCCTGGACCTTAGGCATTTCAGGTGACTGTGAATCAGCTGAGCACCGCTGCTCTGGTAGCTGACTCGGGCTCCTATCAGATCACTATCAGGATGTGGACATTAGCTTTCTATGGAAGACCGCCCAAGTTCAAAATCCTTCATCCTCATCTCTTTTTTAAGTAAGATTACCTTTTCTGCTCCTAGAGGTAAGGAAATATTTTGTTACCTCACGTGAATATCCATGATGATAAATTGTTACTGAAAATCCTAGGTATCATTTGTAATTTCTTTAAATACTTGCTTTGAAAAGCTGTTCCTAGCTGCCACTGCTTTAAATCTGAGATAGTAACAAAAGGCTTAATTAGATTTACATACAAAGCACATTAAACACACTGTGGCTGCATGTGTAAGAATGGAGAAATTCTGAAAACCTAAAAAACTGCTTCCACGTCCTATGTACTGAGTTCCAGATGACAATATTTCATGCCTATATAGTTTCTTGAAATACAAAGAAAAAAGTCAAAGTACTTTTACAAAGTATTACACACACATGCCCAGAAATGCAGTTACTGGGTAGCAGTGGGTGGGTAGCAGCTGCTTGGCATGTCAAGTGGGTTTGCATGTGTACTGAGAAGGGATGATTGAGGGACCTGTAATAAGTAGAGCAGGTTTGAGAATACAGGCTAAGGTATGGCAAATGTAAGAGGATGTATGCTGCAGCCTTTGCACGGCACTGGCAAACAGCCCAAGGGGAAAATCCCATGCAAGGATAGAGCAAATGTTAAGGGCAAAGTGCGGTTCTGAGATACAGTTTATGCTCACCGTAACTGGCATTAGTGAGGTCTAATGCTTTGTACATCTTTACAAAGAATGTCTGAAGTCCATGATTATAAGTATCAACAATTCCATGAGCAATTAGGTTACGTACAGGGAGATGCATGCCTTGAAACAGCTTTCCACCTGAAGGGAACAGTTGTCTGCCTGTTCTATCTGGTGACAGTTTTTCCAGACTTTTTTTTGTTGATCGTTGTGGGAGCAGCTCTGTCAGTGGCGAGCTTGTGGAAGTGAACGCCATGTCCCCACAACACTTGTCTGCATTTGGAAACTTCCATCCTGATGTTTCCACAGCTCAGCTGATTATTTCCATCTTTCCAGTTCAACCTGTGAGGACTCTTCCTGCTAAGCAGCCTGGTTACAGCACACGCAAGAACACATTTCCCTCTGACGTGCAAATTCAGTTTTGAATCGCTGGAGATTGATATTGCTGTCCAACGCTATAAACTCTAATTGTGTGGGAGAACAAATTTGTTTTTCTGACCACTCGTCTTTGACAGACTCATTATTTTGTCATAAAGCAACTGAAATGATATTTTTGGCAGTTACATAAGGCGCAGGAAGCACTCTGGCATGTTGGAGGAGCGGGGCTGTTGTAGTGGGAGCAGGAGCCCCGGGCCCGCTGCGTTCCTCACAGGCTCTATTTACATACAGATAACTGACATTAAAATGCTGTAAATATCACTAAGGTAATTGCTAATAGCATGCTGGTGCTCCTGCATGTGAGTGCCAACCAACAGACTGGGGGTCACATGAGGGGATCATTTATGTTGAAGAGATCATTCATGAGAAAGACAAGAGAAGCTCTTTGATACATTTTTAACAACTAGCCATATGTTCCTCACTTAGATACATCTTTGGATCATTCTAGGTCATCACCAAAGTTTAGAAAATCAACTTAAAACCAACTTGTAAGCCCTCTGCACAGACTCTTCGCTTTTACATGCCGTGAGTCAGCTCTCTGCTCCCAGGTAAGCAAAGCCTGAGCTTGCAGAGGAGTTGGCATGTTTGCTCTTCACATTACTGCCCACGCAACGTGGGGCACACACAACATAAAATACTATCCCCGCACAGTTTTAATGAGGCATCTTAAAACACTGTTAGCCATGTTAAGAGCCTCAGTCAGCTCCCCAGTGCTAGCAACTACTTCCAGCACCTTGTCACAGTTGTCCTAAAGGACTTGGCCGTGTTTAGCATGACATCAAACATGTTAAGGCTGTCATCTACATTATGCCTCTCAGCTCACTAATGACCTTGAGGCAGCTTCACCAGTGAGATTTAGTTTTCTAATATAATGTAGACAAAGATGAAAATTCCACATTGCAAATACATTTTAAGTGTGGAGTCCCAGCTGAAACCAGGACAAACAGGTAAGTGACAAAACTCTTGCACCATTGAGCGCACAAGGTAAACATCATGAAAATACTTAGGTAAGTCTGTTTTTCCTTTAAATCTCTCTAGCAAGTGGAACACCTTTTCATAGATTCAGAAACACCTCATCTGCTGAATATTATTATTCATTATATATCACAGGATTTTTCCATGTCATCTCAAAAAAACCAAAGTATGCTGGTCCTTATCCTAATTTCCAAAGCTTAATAGACATCTACACAGCTTTACTACTGAAGCAGATTTTGTGGGGATGAAAACAAGTATAAAGGACGCTGTTGCGAAGAAATAAAATGATTGCCGGTCAATTTATTTCTGCGAGGATGGAACAGACAGTGAGAACACGCACATAAAAGAGGTAACAAGGTAATTACTGCAATCTAAGCTACCAGTGCTCACTGCAGGGGCTACCTATCTGAAGGAAGTTGTGAGCTAAAACAGTCAAAGAAACTAAGGACAGTTGGCAATCAGAAAACGGCATGGGTTGCTGGCTGCAAGTAGGTCTGCTGAACGAATGTTCCTGCTCACGTAAAGCTGGAAAGTCAGTTCTGGTTTTTATTCAGTATTTCTTGAGGCATATGAATATCTCGGGTCCGCGCTGCTGTACAGAATCCAAGTCCAAAAAAGGCACTACATCTCTTTCTGGAAGTTACGAATAAGACCCTTGTGGTCTGCTGGTAAAATGTAGCCGCTATAGTGGGAGTAATGAAATGTGAGTCCTTTCTTTCATTTGTTTATTTCTGGAAATGTATTTGGTCACCAGTCTTTTTCCCTGTCCCTTTCCCTGTTACCTAATACATCATAATCTCCCACCGAAAAAAAAGATTCCTTTGTGGAATCGGGCTACATCAGTAAGAAAGGGTAAAAAAATTCAATACTAACAAATATAACGTTGTATAGGTAGATATATTATTCTTTCATTTACAAAGCAAGGACTAATGTTGGATCAGGTTTTTAAGCTTCTTAAATCTGTAAGTAGCTTTGCGGCTAGAAAAGAAGTTTAACCTGCGCTCAGTAATCCTGCTGCACCTTAGTACCTTAGAATCTAGAGATTTACAGAAACCTCTTCAACTTTATTCTTTACTGTTTAGTTTTTGCTGCTAAATTTGGGAGGAAATTGAATTAGATTCCCACAGGCAGTATGGAAAATTGGGGAAAATAGCTTCTTATTCTCCCTCAGCTGAATATAATACATCTAGCGGGGAACAGCAAAACCCAGGCACAGAGAGCATGTTTGCTTTGCTTTCTCAGTGGCCTACTTCCAAGCAGTTTGGAGAGCTTGAAATTAAAAAAGAAAACAAAGTCCAAAAGGGCAGCCTAATTCCCTTTCCCACAGGAGCAAGGACTTTCCGATGCTCACAGAAACCATGCAGGGCATGGAATTGCCCACTGTTTGCACTAAGCCAGCTCAACAATAAGAGTACACAAGTGCTAAATTTGAATATGAACATGTTTGTAAGATTGTGTTCACACACTAGTAAACATTTCTACATATTCTGATTATTTAAATGGGAACTACTGTCAAGTTAAATGCTAGTCAATACAAACAAGAACTACAGGATCACTACTGATCGATTTATATCTCAACCTGTATTTGACTAGTACGTTGTCTGATAGATGCACACTGTCTTCCTTTTGAAGCCAAACATTAGTGGGGCAGGTCCTTTTGGCTTCCCCAGCGCCTTTCAGACTGAGGGCCACAAGCAACCTGACCTTGCTAAATAAACAGTAAAGGTTTCTGAAATGCAGTAGTTTACTAGATGACATCCTTCCAAACAAACAGATGCAACTGGAAATGTTTACAGGCTAGATCAGCAACACTCAGAACTCAAACATAGAAAGGAGGAGGCAGTCACCTATTAAACCTCCTACAAACACCTCAGTATTTAAGCATTTGAAACTGTTCTGATTTCATGGCTAGATAAAAAAAAGTTACAGGCCAACAGATATGAAAATATTCAGACTTACTTCAGTCTCTTAGGTACAAAGTCTAAAAATAATCCAGTGATGCTTATGCCTAGTAGAGCAGAACAGCTAATTCTGAGTCTGAGTTATTTCAGTTTACCACATAACCCCCACCCTTTCCTTAATATTAAATCCTTAGATACACCTAGCCAAGTGGAATGGCCAAATGCTTTTTCTAATTTTCATTTCACATTCTCTACGTGTTAAAGCTGAAATAGATCTGTCTGAAAATATAGCTTCTGTTAGCTGCCGTAGAGAACTAACTTCCATCGCCTTCCCCAATATTCATTTTTGCTTTTTCTTCAGAGATATTAGTTTTCATGGAAACGTGTCAATAAAGAGGGGCTGTAGAATCTGCCACTTTGCCAGCAGCATGTTCCGCAAATAATTTCGCCCGTGAACACAGTTTGCCAGATTCTTAGCTGATGTAAATCCATCTGGCTCCAGCAGAATCAATGAATTTATGTTAGTTCACACTGTCTGAAATGTGGCCTAATTTGTTTCCAGCTTTCATTCATATTATCCTAGGCTCAGTGGCTGTACTTCTAGATAACGGCAGATAACCTTTTTATCATTTTGAATGGCAGGCCCAAGATCTTGAACAAGCATGGGGTGGAAAACTGGGAGTCAGTGGAGGATAAGGAGCCCAGGTGTGATGTGCTTTCAGGGACACAACTGCTGAGAAGGCAGGATGCTGGTATTTTACATAGTTCCCATGCATCTATTTTGCTTTAATCTTTAACCTCAGAAATAGGAAGCTTTTCTTATCTATGTGAAGGATGCTGAACGGGGACCATGGCAGTCATGTCTCTCCCAGAGAGGAAGAAAAATCTCTTGCTAAGATGAAGATCAATAATGACAGTTTCTTCCAGTGCTACCAGCTGATCATTTAATATGAGTGATTGTTTTGGTAGCCTCCCAGACTACCACTGAAGAATGGAGAAAAAGCAGCGGATGTAAACTCTAAGTACGTCAGTGTCACAATTAGTTTTTCTTTTTCCTTCTCTTCCACTTGAAAATGTCCTCCTTTCTCACTGGAATCCCTTTGGTCTCACCTACTAAGTTGCTGTACTTCACACAGCAATCAATGTCTTGATACATAGATGGGATGGCAGAGTGGGAAGCACATCTTTTGCAGAGGTACTACACAAGCTTAGGTGTTCTGAGTTGTCATGGTGTATCACATCTGTTTTAATTGCTTTGTTCTAAACATCAAGAAAAACTAGGAGATGGTAAAAACCTGAATATCTTCAGCTGCCCGTACTGTTATGCATCAGAGAGAGAAGGGCTACTGGGACAAGAATGCAGCGCGCTCTCCACCAGCCGAATAATGCAATCCGCTTGGCAGTACGCTGTCATTATCTGTCTGATGGTGCAAAAAAGTTAAGGAGCATGCTGGCTGGGATTTAACCACTGCTCATTGCCATCAGGATATTAAGGAAGCAAAGTTTTTGTTATTTTTAATTTTTTTGCTGCTGTCCAACGCCCTGCTTGGCCAGCCTTAGTTTGCTATCCATCCATTGGGCAGTAAGCCATTATCAACAAGTCAATACACACCAACAGATACCCTAGACATACCTTCTATTTTAATCACTACAATACCACCAGACAGAATTTAACCACTGTATCACAGCAGCTGTAAAAGTCTGTACCACAAACTGCTAGATCATTAAAAATGTGACACACAAACCTCAGATGAAAGGTGCAGCAATATATCACTGCAAAGTTTTATAGCTTACAAATTTAAAAACGGAAGTTAGAAAGTCTTTAGTAGTCCCCATTTCTTCTCTTTTCTCCAGATACAAATTTGAACATTAGATTTGAAATTCCTGGCATTGCATTAATGTGCATCACCACTTTTAAGTTTATTGAGAGACCAGTTTTTCTGGGTTTAATTTAATTAATACCAGTCTTACATCTGCTCAGCAGCAATCCCAAGAAAGCTGCTCTAAGATGCTAGCGATTACACCAAACTTCCTCTCTTTATTTGCAAGTAGTATTTCACAGTATCAGCTGCCAGCTGTTATCTTGAATTCTTTTTCTCGGCACAACACTTGAAAAGGAACAATTTGTTGTGTGGGAGGTCTAAGATTGTGGTCGTTAAATTGCCATCCAAGTGGACACGCTTACAATGCCATTCAAAAATGTTACTTAACTCTCTGCAATGGAAGAAATTCTATTCTCGCATGCAGCGATACCCCAAGTGAGCTGTTACAAATTCGTGTCAACGATTCATGTTGGACAGACCTGGCCAAAGCAGAAATATCTTTACTTTAAGCTTAGAGAAAGACTCAGGGTGTAGCACCTATTGTGTCACAGTAGGGAACGAAGTATTTTCATGAGCCATTGTCAGGGGAGCAGCGTTTCTGCTACATGAGAAACAAGCAAGGTTAATTTCATACAGATTTCAATAACTTTTTGAGGACTGTAATAGAGAAAAGCAGCATAAAAATATCCATGGTGCACGCAGAATTCGGCGCCAGGGAAACCAGTTCTCTGAAGCAGTACATCTGCTGCTCTTATTCAAAAGATTTTAAAGCATTTCTGTTTAAGAGACCTCCTATGGACTCACTGAAAGGCTCGAATGCGCCCCTAGTAGCTACTGTGGCAGGGACGGTATATACGGAAGAGCGGGGTATGGGCTGTAACGGGTTGTCTCCGAGGGAGAGAAAACATGCCTTGTGCTACTCTGAGCAATACTGCTGGGAGGAGCAGTCGATGTAAGCCCGAACTCAGTGCAGAGCCGTGCCACCACCGCTGTCCTCGCTGGGTGTCCCCAAGCACCCAGCGAGGCCTGGCCCCCGTGCAGCTGCAGCAGCCCCGAGGGCGGGATCCCGGCACACAGGCACAGAAGAGGTGCAGGACAGCCCACCCTACGTACGTCTACTCTTGGACACCAGGTTTCACTGGAAAAAGTGAGACTTCTCCGACAGCTTTAATGCAATGAGTAGCCTGGTCCTGTTCCTACTGCAGTCAGCTACAGGAAAGGCTGTTCTGTGGGTCCTGGTATCAGGATTTAGTGAGGAACCTTCTCCCCTGCTCCTTCTCTGATAGGCATCTGCTGTGACCAGCTCTGCTTTTAAGCCCTCTTGTTAAGTTCATGTCCGCAGGTGAGAGGATTTTACAAACCAAACAAAGCCCTGAGGAGGCTTCTACCTCCCTTCCAAACAAACACGCAGGCCGGGGAAAGATTTGTTTCCAAGAAGAAAATGAGTCCTAATTTGGAGAAAAGCAAATGCAAAGCAGAATCGTTTACAGAGGTTGCCTAACCCTGTCAGAGCGGCTGGTTCAACCCAACTCACGGTGGCTCCTACGAACACCCGGCTGGGCAGGCTCCTGCAGCGGCAGGAGCCATGCAGGACGCACCAGGGAAGCGGAGTCGGAGCAAGAGGGAGGAGACGGCAGGAAAGCAGGAGACCCTGCTTACCTCTCTCGGAAACCTGCCAGGAAGAAGTTGGACTTTTCTCCAAAGAGAAAAGGACTATTGAACATATCCTTGGGTATTTTGCTGCGTATTTTGGACACCTTTTGCTCCAGGTGTACCACCGATGCGCATAACCCGCAATAAAGCACACGTGAAGAACAAAGGCCGAGTTCTCGTTCCATGTAAGTTCTGTTAATAAATACAGTTACACGCAACCTAGCAGTCCCTGAAAAGCCCAGGACTTAAGTGCTTTAAAAAGACAGGTACTTCAAAATCAGATTTCCTTTCTTTTATCTGTCTTGTTTTATAGGACGCGTGGGGGAAGGGTAAAGAACCGTTGATAAAAGCACACTTTAATTTTCGATATCATCATGAGATGTCTAGGCACTGACTGGACATTTAGGAAAAACACCTCTCTCCCTCTGCAGCGCTGCCATCGTCACGGGAAAGAGAGAAGCACGGGGCAGGTTGCCGCGGGCGCGGGCGCCAGCGTCCCAGCCATTGCTCTCTGCCGGGGCCTGCCGGTGCCTCCGTCTGATGCCCCTCCTAAAAGCTAAGGAGAAGAATGCGCCTGCTGCGAGGGCAGGTTAATCGATCTCTTTTTGAAAAATCATGTTGCTGAACTTGAACTTTAAGGATAATTGTGAGGCACGAGGCAGCTATATTCTTTCCTGAAGCGTGTTCCGCGGTATTCATGATTAAACAATCAAAGTCGAGGGTGCCTAACAAACTGTTCCGAGAAAATGAAGCTGACTAAATATTTGAAAAGTGGTTTTGTTCTGGTGTTTTCTTCCATTTCGTTAGGGTTGATTTTCAAAATGCTTAGGCCTCACGGCTCCATCTAAAATAACTGGGAATTGGCGGCTTCTTATTACCAAAACAGACACTCCAAATCCACTTTAAAGTATATAGATCTTTTTTTGTTTCTCTTTTTTCCTTTTTCTCTTCTAGTTTTTCATCTCAATTGGAGGTCATAATTTGAAGGAGAAAAGTGAGAAAAACAAACAGAACATTTCTCATTGTTTATCATGCTAGCCTCAATTTTTTAACTTTTAAATTCCATACAATATAAGCTCCTTGTCACACAATAATTCCCTCTGGAATTATTATGATAAGAATTATTTGCTAGTAGAGCCGTGCGAATAATTGATTTTTCAGTTCACTGACTGAACTGAAAAAAACTGGGGGGGAAAAATCATTTGTGTCAAATGAAATGTGTAGTTTAATTTTCAGGTTTTAAATCCCTTTTTAGAAATTATTTTTGACAATTTTTTGAATAAAAATATTTCCAAAGGAAAAATTGTGCCTTTTTTGAGTTTTAAAAAAATTAGTCAAAAGTATTTACTAATGTGGGTTGAATTCTGAAGATACTTTTAGCCATCCCCGACAGAAGTGTCGTCTGTGAATAATTTATACTTCAAAAATACTAATCCTTTTGCCTGCTGAAGAAACCTAGAGGAAAAGTGAGCAGTTTGTGTCTGTGCATAGTGTTTCAAGTATGCCAAAAGCAACTTAGCACCCATAGCTAACTTAGATACTGAAAAAGAGCTATTGGGTCATCTTATCTCTAGCCCTGTTGGTATAACAACACAGCACAATGAAATTATTTGCTGGGACTAATTTTAAACGGTTCAGGAAATACAGTTCTAACTATCTCTTCTTTTTAATTTGAGAAAACAGTTGTTCTTTCACCTACTGTATTTCAGTGGCTGACTTCACGTAGAGAAAGCTTGTGTTCTTTTTCAAAAATACCATATGACTGCTGTTTAATTATAGACACTTATTGTTATCTGGAAGCCATTAAACAGGCTAAATGCTGCAAATATTTTGTTTTATTAAAGCCAATGGAATTATATGAAGATGGGAAAATCACAAATGCTTTTTAGTATTAGAAAGCTTGAGATAGATGATATCATGGGCCAAATTTACTAGCTTTTTTTACCAAATAAAAATCCGAATGTAATGAATTAATAGATGGTCTGTGGGTCTGACTTCTAACAGACGGCCCGGTCTTCTCAGAGGTGGGTGGCCAGACCTAGGCAGTCCTATTCCCTTACCAGCTGCAGCTGGAAAGGAGCTCTTAGACCTCAGATGGGGAAAGGGAGAGAAGACCTGGCGTCTGGCATTGGCCTCGGAGCAGCGAGGAGGAGACGTGAGTATGGACATGCACGTAGGCCCGCCCACCGCAGTACTGCCAACGCTGACTGGATTTCCCCAGTGCCAAAACAGGTCTGCCGCTGGGCTTAATACCAGCCCTAGCCCCAAACTCACACGATATGGGAGAGGAGGCTTTGTGTACGTCTTCGTGAAATGGGGTTGATGATACTGCTTTGGTGTTACTCTGTAAGTTTAAGTGACAAAGGAATGGTAGTTTCAAAGCAAAGTCTTAAGATTCCGACCTAATGTCAGACTAGAATAAAACAGTGATCGCTTTTGGCCTTCAAGTGCACCGAAACATTTATTATTCATGTTTGTTTTTAACAAATACTGGTTAAATCAAAGAACGTTCCGACAGAGGCTAGAACTGAGCTGCACTGTCCACTGAGGGGTCTGAACGTGTTTTTGTTGTCTATGAAAACAGACATGCTGGGAGGTCAATTTTGATCCGCTGACTGTAATATTCCATGTATTAGAAGAACTAAACAACTTCATTTATATTTCAAATGTTTCAAATCAATACTTCCCTTCATATTCTGCGACCCCCACCAGGAAACTCTTATAACTGAAAATTTAAGGAATAGATTGCAAGTTATGAATAATGTAAGGCTGTCATAGGGGAAAGCAAATTGTGAAATAATGCTGACAAAAACAATCAGTGTATGTTTATACTGAAGAACAAACCTTTGCAATTCCATCTTGCACAACATAGCTTTTAAAATCCTATATAAACTCTTCAGTTTTCCCTGAAATGTCAAGTAGGCTTCCTCAGCCTCAAACTCCAATGGAAAATGTACAGGCTGTTTCTGTTCTGAAAGAATGTTTGATCTAATCTGGAAGTAAAATGTATGCATATATATATAAAATAAACAGAATACATAGCTCTAGAGAACTAATAGATACAGGTAAAGAAAGAACCTCGATCTGAAAAAAAAAAAGTCATCATCAGTGCAGGGATGTCCAGCAGCATCTACTTCTCAAGGAGCAGCTTATTACAAGGAATAGATCCAGCAAGATTGGACAGGATCCTGTTCGGCGCATAGACAGTCAGATAGTGAACAACACCTTCCTTGCATTAAAGCATTCTTCAGGGCATGGACTTAAGGAGACCGCTGTTCAAAATGAATTGTTTTTTGTTTGCACGCTGACAGAGAGTTACCATCCATTGAAAAGAAGAAGAGGGGGTTGTCCTGAAGACCTGATGAGTAGGAAGAGACAAGGTGCCCTGAGAGGATCCTGACAAGAACTCTTGCATGACACAGAGCTTTATCCTTAATGAACTTGCGCATAATTACCAGAAACCTCCTGAATTATGCAAATAAAAAACAAAGAAGAAAGGATAATGGCCACTTTAATAGGAAATATTTTCCTAAGTAATACTGGTGCAGATGAAGGGGTTAGTGTTTGTGTCTGGTATGTTGCTGCGTTCTCTCTCTCAGACACAGGGAGTTGCAGAGAAGTACGGAGATAGCTCCACTGGGATTTAAGACGGTGCCCACAGCAGTCATGACCTCCTGTCCCCACCAGTACTGCTCATCATCTTTCCTCATCTATTCTCATGCCTGCCCAGCATCTCCTCCTGTTGACCTACACAAGCCAGGAGGGGAGCGTTACACAGGACTCGGAAGTGTCCCCAGATCTTGTTAAAGCTGTTCTCTGCTTTCACGTTGGGCAGAAAACCTCAGGAGAGGAAAAGGGCAGAACTTTGTGGATTTTCTGCTGTATACAGATTTATCATGATATATAGCAAACTGACTGAACCAAATGACTTAGTGGCCATATAATCACATCACAAAGGGAACAAGCTTCTGGCACCTGTCCAAGCTTCTTGTAACAGACGTTGATTGTAGCTTTCAGAATACAACATTTTTATTCCTTTTTTCTTTTCTATGCAAATCACTCCTGTGTTTTGTCTCAGTTTTACCCCTTCATGATAATCTCTGGGTTTTCAGATGCTGACCTACCTCTGAAGATAAAGAACTCGATAAAATGAGGAAAAAAAGTCTTAGTCTGTAACAGGCTTCTCTTGAGATGCATGCACTGCAGTCTGCAAATTCCGATAACACCCGTGACAAAATCGTCGCCCTCCTCTCAGTGTTATTGGCACCCGCTCCTGCAGGTGTGAGGCAGGACAAGTGCCCTGGGCTGCTGCCTGTAAGTCTCTTAGGATGAAGTCCCACCTACGCCTCGCGGCAGTTCTTTCCCTTTTCTGTTTGCCTCATGTAGTTCTAGCAGCTGAATTTTCAAACCTGGTTTCTTTTAAAATGTGCTAAGCTTATGAGGATATAAAAAAGTACACATTTTTCATGTTAAGAATTAGGGGGAAGCTCCTGTATACGGGGCGTTGAGACTGGACTTTATGTTGTCGTGGTTTAACCCCAGCCAGCAACTCAGCACCACGCAGCCGCTCACTCGCTCCCCCCACCCCCAGCGGGATGGGGGAGAGAATCGGAAAAAAAAAAATAAAGTAAAGCTCGTGGGTTGAGATAAGAACAGTTTAATAGAACAG
>JAVKLA010000090.1:25226571-25311364 GCA_034782735.1 Sagittarius serpentarius
CCGTCCAGCCTGGCCTTGAATGTTCCCAGGGATGGGGCTTCTACCACCTCTCTGGGCAACCTGTGCCAGTGTTTCACGTGATGCTCTTTGTATGAAGGCTTTAGACAGAGCATATGTATCTGCTCTCCACAATTCACAGGCAGGCTGAATGTCAGACACACACTAATTGTGCATTTGTTAGTCAAAACCTGGGTATGACCGCACAGTGAGGAAACCAATGAACTACATTAAAAGTATGTATTTCACCTGCTTTTGGAATCAAGACACATAACCCTTTGTCATTCTGGTGGTATTGCTCTCCTGCATCTCTCCTATTTAAAACATGTATATTTTATGAAGCATTAACAGACAAACAAACAAATGTATAGCTCACAAAATCCAAAGTCTGCTAGTCTCCAAAAGTAGCCATTGGAATGAAGAGAGGTTTCAGAATCTGATCTCTCAATATAGTGACTCTGTATCCATAAAAACCAGAAGTCCAGATGTATACTTTAAGACATCAAGTCTAAAACGTGAGATATTTGTACACGTGAGAACTGAGGCTGTTGCCATCATCCACCTGAAAGGACGAATCTCGGAAAGAATCACCGTGTTGAGAGTTACTTCTGCAGTGACTAACTGACCTACCTGATGAGAAGGCGAAAGGATGCAAACTGGTGTGGGTGTGTGAGGACTCTACGCTGTTCAAACTTTCTTTTGAGATATGTACAGTAGAGGAGAAATTAAATGTTATTTTACTTTTCCCTCTTCCTTTCATCCTGCTGTTTCTCCACTCCCAATTCACCATTGTGGAAAAAAAAAAAATGGAAAAAGGGGGATGACACCCCCCCCCCCCCCCGCTTTTTCTTCCAGATCTAGCTTGTGGATTGCGTTAAATATTTCAGTAGCAGAATATTAGCAGTTAATGACACTCAGATTGTTTGATCTTTAGCTTATTAATAACTGTAACACACCATTCTGGAACCACAGCTTCCCGTCTTTTAATTCTTCTCCTGTGTTGCAGAGGGGAAGGAGCTGCCCTCGCTGGCAGACTGCAATTCCTATGGGACACAAGTGATTAAAAATGTAACTGGCTCCTTGCTGTTCTGCTGTCCTGCTCAAAGAATTATTTCAGGGGCATTCAAAGGAAGGGAGGCGTAGTTCCATAAGCACAGTATCTTTAATGAAGCTTGTTAAATGATAAGCAATTTTTTGCATTGACAGAGAATAATAGGTTTACTTCTTCATTGCAAATTGAGATGTTCCTACTGAAGGTTTCCATTCCTTCTTTGAGCCACACGGGCAGCAACTCCCCATGCGATACAACTGAAGGAGTGATGATCACCATAAGAGAAGAGAAGACGGTGAGAAATGAGCAGCTGGAGGTACGCGTGGTGTGGGAGGAGGGAAGGAGGATTTCCCAAAGCGGGTCACTGACAAACCAGACGCCTTCTCATATTGCAGCTTTGTCCCCTGTCCCAGCTGCCACTGCTGCACCCTCATCCTGCCGGCTCCGCTCCCCCGGCGGCGCAGAAGGTCGCGGGACCTGCTGTGCTCTAACTGGGGGGCAGGAATGGTAATTTTTTGAAAATTTTTTTTTTCCAAGTCAATTCCTGGTTGTGCTTATGTGGCAAAATGTAAGCTCTAAGTAAGGGACGAAGCGTCCCACAGTTCAATAAATACAATGAGACGATCTAGACCCAATTAAAATGTGATGAGGCTATAAAAAATACAGCCAAGGTAAGTAAGGTTAAAACCCCCCAAACCTCTCAAATGACCCGCCCTCTCCCCACAAAACAACAGATGGGAAGCATCTGATGGCCAGGACATTTGTGTCGCAGTGAATGCTAGCAGCATACATCAAATAAAATGCAAAGAATCAGCTGCTGAGGGAATGGATTTCATGTTCTCTCTCCTGTGCAAAAGGCTACCAGAGGTTCCTGGACTCCAGTTCACGTGGCTTGGCCTAGCTTTTTTGAACAGGCTTAAACAGAAGCACTACAGAAGCATTACCAAATCAAAGAAGTTAAAATTACTGTGTTTACGACTACTTCAGTAAACACCATCCCAAAGTCTAAAGATTCTTAATGCACAAGAGAGTTAAATGGGAAAATGAGTAAAATCAGTTTTACCAAATATAAAAGTCAGAAACAATAAACGGTCCTGCAACCGTTCTGTCTCTGGTAACTTGCATTAAAATATATATAAAGTGTTCTGGGAACTGAAGCAATGCTTCAGTTCAATAAAACTAATGCAATTAAAGAGAAAGAATCCTGTTTTTCCCCTGCTTGCAGTTTCAAACGAGAGCTTCCTAAAACTTGTGACCATTGCTGGAATCCAATTCAGGACCCCAGCTTATCAAATTCCCAGCTCTGGCACCATGCCTTTGAGGTATTATAAAGCACTGCTCATCACACCAGCTCTGTCTATAAATGCTCCAGATAACTTTAAAGTGCAGGCACCCCATTTTGAAACCAGCAAGTGTTCACTGTGAATCAAAATGGAGTCACCAAATGTGTGCAGCCTTCAGCCAGCGCTTCTTTTCTTGCAAGGCAACAAAGGAAAATGTCTTAGCGCAAAAATGTCTCCCTGTAACGTTTTTTTAAACTTGGAAAGCTTTGCAGGACTGCATACCTACACAAAGCTGCAGGTTTCTGAGACCCCGTAGAGCAAGCATCTTATTCTGTAATTCATCCCGGGGCTGAGAAACCGCCAGGCTAATGAGCTCTCCTGCAGCCTCTTCCCCTGCAGGTGCTTCCCTGGAAGCACAATCTTAAATCAGACACCGCCATGCCAGACGCAACCCCCCAAACACACACCAACCCCTCCCTCCCAACGCGGCTTAAGAAAGCCACAGCAGCGCTAGCATCTGACTTTGACGAAATCACAAACTTCTTTTCCACGCAGACAGTGGGAGCTGAATTAATTCCTCAGCTTCTTTAACGCTGAGAGCCGTGTCTTGGGAATTCAGTATGGGAATGTATCAATCTCTCTGATAGGCAATAATGCAATGTATTACTGATGCGGGAGCCAGCACATCAGTGCTGTGATAGTGACCCTGACCAGCAGATGACTGAATGGGTAAGGAGAGAAGGAGCTGCTCTAGCTTGAAGGCACAGCCTCAACTTTGGCAGGCAGTCCTTCACTCTTGTCCCACTACTAGTTTTCCAATGCATTACTTTGTCACTTGGGTATCCAGAAACGCTCATTACGAAGGTATGTGACAGCCCCTGATAATACATGTCTGTGGCAAAATAACTGATCCCTCTTTGCAGTGGTGATCTTTAACGCTCATAGGGCATGGTAGGTTATTAAGATGGAAGGCACCCTTTGATGGTCTCTAGCATAATATGTTACCAGACAGCAATGTGCCGACTATCTATCACTTACAAAATAATGTCACCCCTGAAAAAGGCCCTGGCAGCAGGGGTTAGGGGAGGAAGAGCGTTTAATTATATTTGTGGACGAAAAGATGTCCCGAGAAGAGTGGGCAGCCTGATTATTTATTGGCTGTTCAAAAACACTCAACACAATCTAAGAAAAAGATCAGGCTCTGAGATAATGGTGGTTCACATTGCTGTTACAGACTCTAGCCTTGAAGTCAAGTTCATGCTGAAGAACAAAATTACCTCTTACAATATGTGGTTTACTTCTGAAAATGAAAAGGGTAAGAGACGTATTAGTAATGTTGGCATTAGTTGGAGGCAGCTGTTTTTAGCTATTTGGTATTTCAGGGATGTGAGTTTAGCATCGTTATTAGAAGTACAGCTTACTATATTCCTCTGCTAACTTTCCAACAGTGAGCAGATGGTTACCCTATTACCAACCATTTGCATTTAACATATTGTAATGATTTATATACCACATGTCACCGAGCAAAGCGAAAACAGTCAATGGCAACTAATTGGTTGTGAAGATGCATATCTCAATGTATATATCCTCATTGTAATCAAATTTTATCTTTTGGGTTGTTAATAAGTTTAATGTGCAGTGTAACAGAAATACTGATGGCAGTTAAACGTGAACCACCATGTCCCTCTGTCATCGGGACAGCATCGCTATCATTAACATTTGTACCAGTACTCCCGTTACATGACTGTTTTATGAGTGATGGTGCAGGGAGGACAGATTATAGCAATCCATTGTGCTTTTCTCGCAATCCTTCTTAAGTGTATTTCAGAGTACTTTATAAATCTTAATATATCAGATACTGGCTCATACTACAGGCCAACACACATCTAGAGAGGGTAGAAGCGGGGGTACTGCATGGCAGAGAAGGATTAAGACACTCTGCATAGCTCCCATAAAGACAGAAATGGATTTAAGGGTGAAAATGAAAAGAATCACAAGGTCTTCCAGGGAGTTTACAAGGAAGAAGCAGACAACTATTGACATTTGCACAAAGTCAGAGGATAGACTCAAGGGTTTAAAGAAAGAATATAATTTTAGAAAGCTGCCCTCCAGCACTGGGATATGGGCACGTATGTGTACGACACATATTGTATTATCCATAGTGTGTCCCAAGGCCTGATCAGCCTTAACCCACAGTACAAAGCTATGGATTATCAGCCTCTCCCTGAAACATTTTTGTTTATTTTTAGGCTTTTTTAAAACCAGTGGTCATCACCCCAGAAATGTTAAAATAATCATCAGTGAAGTACAGCTATGTTACTCCAGAGTACGGCAGCATTTCCAGCATAAAATTCGTATCAATCATTCCTTTTTATTAATTGCTGCCTGCTTAGAAGTCTGGATGAACTGATGTGTAAGCAACCAGATGCTGTTCACGGACAGACTCTAAGGCTTCAAGGACTTGGTGTGCTGCAAAAATTAAAGGTGGTCTCATACAGGAGTGGTAGTATGTCAAGAAGTTCTCCAGTTCCTGCTCCCTCCTAATGTCATTAGGATGGCCCCTGCCATTCAGCATCCTTTCATTTCTACCATGTCCCACGAATCTAACCAGGACACAGCCCATTCCCCTGCAAAGGGCTGCAGCTAACATTATCCTTTCCTGAATGCGTCAGCAGCCAGACTTTCTCTAGGGAATGCTACCTGCAGCATAACCCTTCGTCTCTTTTTCCCTGACCATATTGCTGCCTGTTAAATTCACAGCAGTGCTGTTTCTTTCTGTAGCTCTTTTCTTGCTTTTCCATGAACAAGATTATATTCTATGAAAACAGAATTACAGCAGTGTTGAAAACTTACCCTGTTGTTCAGCCCAGTTAACAAGATGTTTCACCTGTGTTTTACAGCCCGCTGCGATCAAGTAGGGACCATGATCATTCCCTTTGTGCAGGGGTCACTAGTACTGCTGTGGCCCATTAACTCCAGAGACGGACTCAAGAGTGCAGGAGAGGAAGGGTTCTCACAGACCCCATGAAATGAGTCTATTAGACCTTGACCTTTACTAATTTACTTTCCAGTTTTCTGAATAGGTGTCGCTGTGTAACTCTATCACTGGACGTAGCAGAACTGTCCTGCTTTACATCAGCCATATTATATGAATATGAGAGAGGATGAAAAGACTGAGAGGTATGGTTTTTACCCATTTCTTTTAAACAGAAACTGGGACAGGCTCCTTCCTTCCGTCCTCCCTACCTCCTTTCTTTCCTTCCTTCTGTCTTCCCTTCCTCTCCATCACTTGTTTTCCCTCACTACTCCTACGTGAATGCATTTGAAACTCATCGGTTTAATACAGGTAACTTCACTGAAATTACTCCCGATTTACAGGATGACATCTGAAACTAGAATCAGGTCTGGTCTCATTTCAATACTTATAATGTGTAAGCACTGATACACAGCATTTACTGTGGCACCGTACTAGACAGAAATAAGAGGAAAGGTGGCAAAGTTAACTCTTTTAGTTTCAAGTATTTCCCTAAATCACAGCTGAACGATGGCTCATTTATTACAACTAACAAAAAAGATTAACAGAGAGACAGAAACATTACCTGTGTCAAGAGAAAGCACATGGATATTCTGGGTTCAACTACTACCTTCTGAGGCACTTCACATGCTGAGGAGTAGCCAGGAAAAATCAGCTCCTAAGCACGCGTAATTAGGTATTGAGATGGACAAAACTAATGGCAGGCAATCTCACCATGCTGGTACCCGTGGAAAGGATCAGAATGTTAAATTAAAAAACAAAAGAAAAAAAAAAACACCTACAAGTTGGTAGTTCCTGTTACTTGTGAAATAGTTGGAAATTTTTAAACTTTCAACACGATAATATGTTGTACCACTCCAGCTTTAACTTTAACCTGAAGGACATCCCTGTGCCAGGAATCATTTGTATATGTGATCCAGGAGATCCTTAAGCTTATTTCAGTGTTTGCATTAAATTGAACCCTTTTGAAATGAAAAGCTTAAAGGAAAGAAAGTTTCTGCAAGATATTGGAATCACTGAATTTATTCAGAAAGGCTCTTTGGATAGCTTTTCAGCATACAAAGCAACAGAGAAAGAAAAATTCTTACTTCTTTCATCGGGAGTTTCATCTCTACTCCTTTAATGTTCAATGGCAAAATGAATTATGCTACAAAAAGGCTTGGTGCCTCTCCGTAAACACCCTGATCCGGCACGATACTGAGCTTCCTTGAAAGACAGCTGGGGGAGATCAGTATGGAAATACTTGACATCTTGCAAAAGGGGCCAAGAAAAGATGACCAAATGTTAATGAGCAAAGGTGGTGAGTGAAACCTGGTGATTTAAACCCAGTGTATATAAAAAAAGTGTATAGCAGAATTAGAGACCTAGTCAGCCATCCAGACTCCGCTGCTCTGCTCCCCTTCCAGTCACTACAGGACTGAGACCACTCTGAGCTGATGGACAGGGCTTGTGTCACCAGGATGGAGGGTGGAAACCAGTATTATTTCAACATGGGCAGGAGTAAAACCCACCCCAGGACACCTGTACTGAGTTAATCACTGGAGACTGCCCATGTGTGAATAAATACAGTGACCATTTAATTATTTCAATTCCCGATGATCCTAGATCTGTTTACAGAAAATGAAGGACCATTTTCCTTAGTGACATATTACAGGAGATAAATTAAAAAAGCTAATTGCATTGGGAGTTAAAGATAAATTGACATGCTCTTAAATCCATACGTTTCTTTTTCTTTCCTATTCTCTAATGAGTTCATAACTTAATTGGAGAAACCGCTAGATTCCCTCCAAATACTAGGGAAAATCTCAAAGGAGAACAAGCTGCTTATGCAAGTGTTCTCATAAAACAAAGAGTATTCAAGTAGGGTAAATAAATACTAGAAACAAGAATGGTATTCAGTTGTCTCCTTAAAAGCTTGAAGCCTACACATCTTCATACTGATGGTCTGGTTCTGAGCTGAACATTAATGAAAACATTTTCTATTGTAAATAAAACTAAAGCCCTCCTATATATTACCACTTCCCTAGGGCAAAGTTCTGCTTTTGGGTAAATTACAGAGGGGTATCATTACAGAGCTGTCAAGTGTATACCAGAGTAACATACAGATTTAATCCAATTAATCCATCTGTAGAATGGATCTGTAGAATAAGCCAGAGGATGAAACCTGGTACAACCCAGCCTTCCCGGTGTGGCCGTCGGCTGAAGGCTGCAGTGCGAACTCCTGACTCAGGGCGGCAGATCCGCTCTTTTTAAGGGGAAGGGCACTCCCCTACCCCAAATCCAGCCCAGCCATACAGAGTGGTTCAGAGTCACAGCTGGCAAGAGGGGCAGGCTGACTAAAAAGACAAAAAAGCCCCAACCCCCTAAGTAGCAAATATGCTTTCCTTCAGAGTAATTTATCCAGAGTCTGACACGGCTTTAAATTTAGAAGAGAGAATGTGAGAGCAAGAAACTGTTAAAACTGAGGATACTTTTCACTTGTGTACTGTAAGTTAGAGGTTTCTATTGCTGCTGGAACTGCAACCGTAGCTGAGACAGGGTCAGAAAACCCTGGTGCTTAAATACAGAAGCTTCAAGGCGAGAAGAATATAAAAATAAATTCCAAAGAGCTTAATAACATTGTAGAGAGGCTGGGTATTCTGGTGTCAGGAGGAAACCGGTGGCTCTTAGATCAAAACCTAATCACCCAAAAGCAGTAAGATCCTTTGTTTTAGCCAGCTAGTCATTCTGTCACCGACCAGGGCAATGTTTTTTTACTAGCATCCCGAATTACAGTTAATTTACAGTGTATAAAGGTACACATCACGGACAATATAGCAGTTAAAGCAAAAATACTTTGGAATGAACGTGGTTAAATCTTTAGCAGCCTGATCCAAAATCTGCTAGGAACCTTTTGCCTGACTTCAAAGGAATTATTATCAGCATTTTAGTGAACTTCTCTTACCAAAAAAAAATGTTAAAAAAGGGAGCTGTACCTCACAGCTTACTGCCAGGACTGTCCTTCACGTGGAATCAAAGACAGACAGAGCCCGCAGACAGTCCGGGCCACCTCTGCAGGCAGCAAAGTGAGAGAAACCTTCCCGAGGTTACCACATGGGACACCCTCTGATTCTCTGCAGCAAGGCCAGACGAGGGGAAAAATGTCTGCTCTTTCTTAGTTTCCCATCCCAGAAGACTTTATTTATGCATTAGTCGACCTTTCTAGCCGTTAGGACCATCTTGCTTCAACAGTTAATTAACACAAGTGCCATAATTTAATACAGTTAATGCTACTTGATGCCCTTTAATGTACCTTCCATTAGTGATATTATTGTAGTATTACCCTGTAAATTAAAATGAGATCAAGACTAAGAGAGGCTCTCTTTAATTAAGGTACTGGCACACTGCATCGTCCATTATTCACTAGAAAAAAATCACCCTGATTTAGTGAAGCAGACCATCAGTAAGTCAGAATTAGTTCATGTGGATTATTAGGTTTCTTGAATAATGTGAAGCACAATGGGGTTGCTGAAATTGCTAACAGCCACGTTTCCTTTTTTTCATCATCTTAATAAATACACAATGGAAGTGGTAAATTGAAGATGAATAAACAGGTGGTAATAGAGGAGGTAAGGCATTCATCGAGAGTACACAGGCTTTCATCTCTAATGCAACATACATCAGGCTTATTTCACACCAAAATGCAAAGCAATGACAAAACAAACCCTATATTAAGTGGGCAAATCTCCTATCTATAATTCATTGTGAAGTATTAACCACCCCAGCATCTTGTATATTAGGTATGGCAACTTTAAGATAGATGCTTTTCACTGTCATTTATCCTTAAAACACAGTGTGAAACAAATTACATTTGGTGCTGCCTTTAACAATGCGCTATTATGAGCTTTGGCGATTTTAATTATATTTAACCTACAGGTTATTTTTTTCAGTTAAAGGACTAGCTTTAAAATGGGTCTGCTAGCATCACTAATCTAGCACATGTCAAGCTCCATGGTAATGTCCCTTTGTGTCCCGTCCTCATGGAATAGTCCCGTCTAGCTTTACTACATGTATATAAATATCTAGGTCTCAAAGCCCAGAATATGAAACACTGTAGCAAAAAAACCCCAAACAAAACCAAACCACAAAGGTAGTTGCCAGTTAACATCCTAAATTAACATACGAGGGCTGGAAAGCGCTGCCGAATCAGAAAGAGCGGCACAAAACCCCTGGTAACCCTTGCTCCCCTCCGTCGTGTTCCCACGCTGAGGGCATGCCAGGGCACATGACCGTCACGCCGACCTGGAGACTCTTTGGGGGGGGGGCCTATAAGGTTTCCAGTAGGAGACCAAAAATCCCTAAAACCAGGTGACAGTGGGCCTATTGCACGTGACGTTTGGTGTGACCAAATAGTCAGGGGCTGTGTACTGCAGCCCCACAGCTACTTAGCAGTAAGCAAGCCCATAAAGTCTTCAAGAAGGAGGGCTCACGACGTATTGAAGGAAAGGCCACCAAATCCCTAAAGAGCTGTTCTTCTCATTAGCAGAAGAGTGATAAGAATTCACATGCATCTAATCTACTGGGGTACTATTACACATCAGATACTTCTTTTAAAGCGTGTCCAATTACTGCAGCATTTAGACCACAAGCATCAGCATCAGATAAGTTCTCCGTACAGTCATGCTTCATTCCTATAGATAATTTTTCACAAGGCTGCTGTGCCCCAGATGTGCTCAGAAGGTTTCCGTCTCTAATTTGCATGCAATGCACTCTTTTTTAATCCTTCAGATCCCTTCTTTGATAAAGTACTGATAGCCTAATTGAAGTCAGACTAAGCTCCAAATGGGTTTTCAGATGGGGAGCAGCTTTTCCTTAAAGCGTAAGGACCTTCAAAACCTGAACTTTGATATGATGCCTGTGTAGAGCCAACCTATGTGGAGCCCAATGGAGAAAGGATACACCTTAAACAGAACATGTGTGATTTTTTTTATATACTGAGGCTAATTTTACTAAACTATTTCAAACAGTATCTTAAGCTGTCCATGATCCACTTAGCCCTCCCAAGAGACTGCTGAAAAATAATTTACAATGTAACCAGTGAGAGTTAGTTACAATAAGAATTCTTAAAACAGCAACATTTATCTTACACTTTCACACCTTCAATTAGTGATTATGTATGCATATGTATTTGCTGTGGACACAGACGATTGCAACTACAGGCTAAATCTATGGTCCTAAGGATGTATTGTGACATCATATAAAAATATACTGGGACTGCAAAAGTGCTTATGCATTCAAATCTGTATGTGGCATCAATTCTTCCTTTACATAAAAGTTAGAGGAATATTTTTCAATAGATTACATCACAGTAATTTGATCCTATTTTGATTTTACGTATTGATTTTTGCAATATGGAAATGCTTATGAACATGCCAGGCTTGTATAAAAGAGGCAGAAAATAGCAAATGCACTACAGAAGTAATAAAAATATAGTCATCAGTGTTTTATATAATCACTGTCTGTTTTTTTTTTCACTCAGTCCTGTGTCTGCAAAAAATGCCCTGGCCTTCCAAGACACGTTTGGTTTTCTGCTTGTTTTGATACTTAGCTTCTCAAAAAAACCCAAGTTTTTAAAAAGGAAAATTTGAACTCTTCATGGAAGAAACAGAGGAGAAGGAAAAGGTACATTAGAGAGGTGAGTGAATTGCAAATAGAGAAGGTCCCATTTATTTCTTCTGAACAAATTGGCATCCAACACACATGTAAAGGGTATCGCCCTCCTGCTTGAGGTCATCAGTCAATTGCTAGTTTGAGTTGGGAAGAAAATTTCCCAATAGGAATGTAATTGCAGAGTTATTATTTCTGGGACTATGGCACCTGATACCAGCCACTGCTTGCCCTAGAGGGTTTATTTGTCTTGAATCCAGCTGAGTAATCATCTTTGTTATAGTTAAATCAGTCTCTCTAGAACACTCTTGGATTTTTTCTGTTTTACATCAGCTTCACTGCATTTCAGAGCTAATTAAAGTACAAGGAATGGACTCTAATCTCTGCTGCCTTCCTTGTTCACAGGCAGCTCATAGCCAGACCTAGTAGGAAGGGTGTGTGCAAGGGCTGCTGTATCAATCACACCTTCTATCAAAGGCCTGAAAAAGTCAAATGATAAAACAATCTCTCTTTTCAGCTAACTGCCATCAGATCAGGCTCCAACTATATAAAAGCAGAAAGTGTCCCAATGCCAGGGTGAATTCCTGAGCCAGCGTAACAAACTTAATACTATCCTGCTGGTGAGACCTAGGGCTCAAGATCCCAGGCTAGTGACAGCGAACACCCGGGACTTCACGTCGCTGAGTCAGAAGCTTCTACTATGACCAGAAACAGACTTCAACTGAGCCAGATTTCCAATGAACATGTCTCAGCAGAAAACGTCATCATGTTTGGGGAAATAAAGTTTTGAATAACCTCTAAAATCAACACACATGCCTGTTTCTAAAGGTATATATCCTCTTACCTTCCGTATACCCTTATGTCTGAAATTGCATAAAAGTAGCGTGCCAGGTGTTGCTCATCTACATATATTTCTCCAGTTGCTGGCCTAAGGAGTCTTATCCTCAGATCCGTGATGGTAAAGAAATCTCTTAACTTCTTGGTTGTGTCAAGCTGGCCATAAAGAGAAGCCATGTTGTGAAGACGAGGTCCAGCAAAAAAAGCAAATCTATCTTTGATTTCAAAGTGGATTATTTTACTATTTGTCATGTACCCAGTAGAGTATTCCTCTGTGCAAATGATTTCTAGGACTGTGTGCTGTGATAAATCCCTCACTGATTTTGGATCCATGTGGAAAGCATCTAAGCAGTCCGTGGCATAGTATTGGTAGGGCTGCCATGTTCGTCCATAGTCGAGCGATTTCTCCAGGATCATTTGGTCTGGACGGCCAGATTCAAAAGTGATAACTATGTTATCTGTAAGCTCAATGGTTTTGTTCCAGGAGAGCGTAATATTAACATGAAGAGGCTTTGGATAATCCTTCCAAGTCGTGGACTGCCAAAATGTGGAGGGATGTCTTCCTTCGAGATCGAACATCAGTTCCGGAGGATGAGCCAGTTCTTGGGTACTCGCATCACATTCATTATTGCACATGTAGGGATTCCCCTGGAAAAGAGCAAAGCAGTGTTACAAGAGGCACAGCATAGGTGACTGTGACACATAAATATGTTTCTTGTCTGGCACATGAGAACTGCTGCTTCTTCTCCAGGAGTGAAACCAAGAAAGAAACAACAAATGCTTGCAAGGAATACCTTTATCTTAACGAGGTTTGTCCCGGCCATTTTACCTGTTAAAGTAAATGTACAAACACACACATACACAGCACTCTGCCTTCTGCAACATAGGTTTTTCTTAGTATGTTTTAGAGAAAGAAAAGAGTTTATTTACCCTGAATGACTCGGATCAGCAACTGCGTCACAAAAGGCCAAGAACAGTAAGCAGGTCTCTAATAGCTCAGTAACTCCAACTCTTCCTAGAAAGATGCAGCAGCTGAAGAGAATTTCTTTTTAAAACGAGTATGTTCCTCAAGAGCTCCACGCCCAAAAGGAGTAAATTTTAGGGCAAGTGTTTTGAGGTCAGCAGTGCAGCAGGTATGTACGCGGTATGAACCAGCACCCAGCACACCTTAAAGTTTCCTTTCACCTGGGTGTGAAATTTATCATGCTTAACTGTGCTCCCAGCTTAGCACCGGCTTGCCTTAAAACATTTACACTCACCACCAAAAGCCATTAGAAAAACAGTGCTCTGCCAGCTCTGGGGCTTGATTCAGACATCTGCCATCTTATTATAGGGTAAGGAAGTACTTCAGGAAACACTTTTCACGAGGCACCGGCTCCAATTTATCAGGACAAGATAATCCAGCACTTGATTAGGTGGGAGATGTCAGCAGCTCCAGCTGGAATGCTGCCAAGGTGGCTGGAGCTCTGAACTGGGGGTTGAGTTAAAAACAGCAACAAAAAAAGCTCGCCAATAGGGCGCAGCTTTTACTGCTGCTTGTCCTCTGTAGCAAGGTGAAAGTGAATTATTCTCTTCCTGGCCTTTTGATGCATTAACTTGCACACTACAATCTTCTGCTTCTTCACAAAGGCTATTTTGTCTGCAGATTGGGGATATCTTGCAGCAGTTGCCAAGATATCAGACCCCGTAGGCTGCACTGAATCATGTCTATCTAATTTCGGCTTTCAACAGTACATTAATATTTTGCTACTTGTTCATTCTGCGTTTGTTCCAGCAAGCAACCGCTGCTCTGTATCCTTCCCTCCGCCTCACATACGGATTGTGGAAGAAGCCATGTCTCCTTTCACTGACGGCACTGCTGGGGAAAAAGATGCCCAAGCCTATACCTAGCAGTGCTTGATAGGGCCGTAAGTGTAGCTGTTACGTTCATTAATCAAAGTTCCTCTCACCTACCTTGAAAACAGAGAAAGCCCTGGTCTGATAATCAACCTTTTCTTTTCTTATAATTACAGTTGTGCTTCTCTCCATCTCAAGGCCTCAGGGCAATGAAGCGATTCAGTGGCATCGAGTGTGGGAAATGGGTTTCAAACATGAGTTTCCACCTTGGCCACTGCTCTGCTCCTTGACGTACTCCCATGAAACACAAGCAAAAGGACTCCTGCACTCACTTTGACCTCCCCACTGGCAAATTCCTCTTACCTGGGCAGGGAAATACTACTTTCTCTCTCTCTCTCTCTCTCTCTCTCTCTTTCCCATTAATATAGCTGAATGCTAAAACTGACAACGATTCACTGGGACTTGAAGTTAGGAAAAAAACTACAAGACAACAAAAAGGGTTATTTGAAAAGCAGCACACTGCTTGTTACACTGCCAGCTTCAAAGCATGCAGCTGTAACTGGAAATACTCTGCAAAACGTGTCTATAATAAGTCCCCGTTACAGCTCTGATTTCAAGCTCACAGTTGCTATTTCTATGCCTTCCTTTTGAATAAAACAGTGAAAATCAAAAAGTTTCAAGCAGAACAGAGAAAACACAGAATTTTTATTATTTAAGCTCCATTTAATATATCAAACACAAATGCCAGAATTTGCTAACTTACTTATGTCTTTTCTTTTCCTTAGGGAAAATACACATATTGTGAAATCTGTAAGGTTCCAGACCCTTTGACTATATGTAAATATCTGTTTTGCAGAAAATGGTCAGAGTTGCATAAATCACACCTTTCTGAGGTTTACTAGAAAAACCTGGTCACTTCTGTAGCTGTCACTATGAAGCCACCTGCATACCTGTAATGTACATGCTTCTGTCATCGCTTTGGTAAAAGCAACTTCACTGGGAGGTCATGGGTATTGAAACCCAGCAAATAAATGCTCCTGGGTAGCCAGACAGGTGCATTAAGCACTGCTGAGGGATGGCTTTGGTTTCCTGCTCCACAAGCAACCACTGAGTCTGTTGTGATTCTTCATGTTAAAAACTAAAGCCGCTCTGATCCGCTAGTCCCTGGATGCTGGAGGAGGCATGTTTTATGACTTCCAGCGGGTAACCCACATTGTGTGGGATGTATTGTTTCTTTCTGTATGTAAGAGTTGATTTCTTTTGCTCCCTTTTTCTTTCACCTTTTCCTTTACAGCAAAAGCTGAGGTGCCAATATAATCAGTGAATGCTGGGAGACGGGGCTCTAACAAAACACAAGCTAGTGTGAACGCAGTAATATCACAAGAGCTGGTAGCAATAAGGTACCTAAAAGAATGGTGCAGTGAATGCTAAAAATCAGCTGTAGCTTGCTACTGAATGGTTGTCTATATCTCTGTGGGCACAAAGCTTTTTGGGAAAGATGAGGCTATTCCAATTAATGGCAGAGTATAGCGAGAAACGGGTCAGCATCACAGTGCTGTCCTGCACCTGAACCTCTTACCAGCATTAACGTCATTGGCACAACCCGCCACTGAAATCCTGGGGTAAGGACATCACTGCAAATGAAAATCCTAATAAAAAGCTTCAGCATATCCTCCCCAATAAACTGAATTATTCTTTTAATTTTATAGCACGCAATTCTCTTTTAAGAGGCGAATGATTTGATGACACCAAAATAACTTGTGTGGAGTTCAGTATTCTGCAGAGGAAATTAGGAGAAAAAAAATCTAAGCCGATATAAACCGATAAAATAAATGTCCTGAATTCTAACACATGGAGGGGGAGAGAAATGATGAGTTTAGGTAAGTTCCCCTCTGCCTACTGACACGGCAGTCACTGACGTAATTTTGAAATATTTAACGTTGATTATTGCTTCAGAGGCTTGGAGTCAGATTCCCATTTTCTCTACCAGCAACTTGGCTTTAAACTGCTTTTAATTAATCTTAAATGTGATTTGCATGTTAAGTCACACTTACATTACCAAAACAGTGTAAAGGGGTCTTACCCTACATGTCCCTTAGTACACTTTAGTAGGAAAACAATTAATTTAACTGGGATTAGTTACATATTTTAATGTCTTGATCTCTGTGATAATCCTCTTTAAGACTTCTACTTCAGTAAAATGAATACAACAAAGAGAAACTTTCCCCAGTTTGTGAAAACTAAGCCCATTCTGTGTTGGGGACATCTAAAGGACTCAAGCATTAGCAGCTGTAAGTAATTTTGTGACCAGCAGGCAGCCATAAATAGATCTTCATTTAAACCTTCAAGGCAGCAGCTCTTCAGCTGGACAAGGTGGAAAATATTTCTTCTCAAAATGATATTTAAGCCGTTAGGAGATTTCTAAATAATTAAACACTAATAAATACCTCTAAACACTTTACTGCCAATTAGTGTAAAAGGTAGCTGAGGCTTTCCCAACTCCACGACTACGTAAAAGAAACCCACTGTTTTCCTGTACAGTAATTGGAGATTGATATTAAATAGCTCCTTGCAGGCAGGCAAATTAAGTTGCTATTTATTTTGTGTTAGGCCACTCATGGAATTCAAAATATTACCAAAACTACTGACATAGTCCAAAAGTTTTGGCTTTAGGAAGAGGTACTCGTTCTGCAGGCACGGCGAAGGCATGTGGCTGTATCACACAGTATGATCACGCTCAGCCCCAGCTGGAAAAAGCAGTTACCTGAGAAGCTGCTGACTAGGGCTGACTGGTCCCAGTAGGGTTTCCCCTCAATTAGCTGGATTTAGTTTGTTTTAGTGATGTCTGCTTGTGCCAGCCAGCTTGAAATTTTGCAGTGGTGTCGGAGGTGCTCTGCAAGTGTCCCTGCCTGGGACAGGGCGCTGGGGCTGGCTTCACTCCCGCTGGGCAGGAGCGTGTCTTACCAAGTGCATGTTCAGGAACAACTCGGTGACGGACAGGACAGTGACCCTAGAATGAGGATTTTGGTTGAAAACAGAGGTCTAGCAGTAGTATGACCTTTGAACATCAGCAGGGGAGGCGGCAGTGGTGCTGCAGCTGCCCTTCGAGGGTTAAAGCCCGAGCACTGCCACTCAGGTGAAGCTGCCCATCTCTCATAAGGACAGCTCCTCAGTGGCATCCACACAGGCTTAGGGCTTGATTGAAGATGTTGCTTCTTTCAATCTGCTTCCTGTCCACACTAACACCTCATGGACTTTTTCACTCAGGAACAAAGACAGAGGGGCTTAACCCTTCTGCAGCGTGAATATTGGAAGCTGTATCACAGATTACATGCTGTAATAGACACCTGGCTAAATCCCTACAGAGGATTATAACTTGCATTTTCAAACTGGTGAAGGCTGCTGAGGTCAAGCAGGCCAAGATTTTAAGGAGCAAAATAAATTTTCAAGAAGCGAGTCACAGCAACCGATTTTTATACCGCTGCCTCAAGGTAGTTTGCTCAGATGCACAAGACAAGAAATAAATACAGCCTGACTCACATTTGGAGTGAGGTTGTGCAGTAAATTACTGCATTCAAGTCACGCTTTTGGAAATAATAGAGTATTTCTGTTTTCCTTTCCAAGAGATCATTACAAGTAGTTCGCTTGGTACCGTGCTGTACATTGTAGATGACTAATTAGACAGCAATAGCTAATAGCAGCAATTGCCCTAATGCTTACATTTTGCATGTGGTTTCTAACCAGGAATTACTTGTTTACCATGACAGAGCCAGATTATGAAACCATTAATTGGGAGATACTACTCATTAGGCATTGTCCTACTAAGGGCAAACAGTCAGTGCGGTGAAAGACTGGCAAGGCACAGAATCTGTCGCATAGTAATAGATGTCATCAAACTCACTACATCCATTAGCTGGTTTGAGAGCATCTCAGTCAATGACTGCAGAATTATTGTTGTGATGAAGACAGGGATGGCTGTAGCCAAGAACATTTTACCATCAATAGCCTTTCATCACTGCAGTGACAGCATTTTAAGTTAGTGATTTAAGTTAAGAAAGAAAAAGTCCTAAAATCTCAGTGGAAGATTTGATGCTCTCTTACGGAGCTCCCAAGTCAGAGGCATCTGGATGGCCAGACAAGCACTTTGAACTCTGAGCTGCAGGCTGAACAATACAGAGTCTCCAAAACCAGCAAAAAGAAAATAAAAGCATGTTTAAATCAATAACTTCTGGGGAGACTTAAAAAAGATTAAACTAGGGAGGATCTGACTGGCCAAAAATAAATAATAATGCTTAACAACTTTGTGCACTTTTAAGCTTGAAAGTAGATTGCAGATTATGGCCCTGATCCTGCAACAAACTCGGTGCAAGCAGGCCCTTAAAATTCAGATTTTAGAAAGATATTTAAGCCTCTACAGATCTGGCACTTTGCCTTGTGGAACACAGACCTAACTAATTAATCTTCATGACACCACCTCTATGAGATATGGGGTCATATCCCAAATTTACATATAGATGCAGAATTAGAGAGACATGCTTTTACATGAACTCTGTAATCCCTGATTATATTGTACTGTTTCTTCCAAAGCCTTTTGGTAGATCACGTGAAGGCATTCTTGGCACTCAGAGTAGCTCTCAGATTATTACATCATGCTTCTCTCCAATACTATGAACTGAAAATGTATCCAAGGAAAAAATTTTAGTATTTGCAGCACCAAATGCATTGGTGCATTTGGCAAAGGCACTTAATTCCTAGCAGAAAATTCTCTCTTTTTAGTTACTTTAGTTTCTGGAAATGCTTTTCAATTTACTTTATGAGGCAAACGGAGTTTTGTTTCCTCTGAAATCTCTCTACTCGCTTTTGGGGGGGGGGGAAGCCTACTTATACTTAGTTGGTGATTTTATGCTTCTGAGGCTATCTTTGACTTGGCAACCTTGCTGATGTTGTTTTGACCACTTGATCATTCTGGCTTAATGGCAACTTAAGGCAGATCTCCTGGCACTGACCTAAGTGTGGTTTTGTCATTTCAGAAGCTCAATATTGGCGTTTTCCTCTTGTATCAGCAGGTCTCTGACAATATAATCACTTTCCTATTTATAGCTTTTGCAATGTCATGAGGTGCATAATGCTGGGACCCCATCGTGCTGAGCTCTGGCTGAACAAAATGGCAAATACCCCAAGAAAACCTGAGTTCCTTTAAACAACGGATGCGTGTTTGGGTTTGAGAAACTGAAATCCCAAGGGATGCAGCATCCCTTTCTCTTAACACACTGGCACATGTCCTGGGGAAGCCAGCCCACCCATGAGAGTGCTCCTTGGACAAGGCAGCAGAGGGTATTGATCTCCAGTGTTGTGCTCTGCTCGCGTCGGTGCATTTTTGTCCGAGCCACTTTCCCAGCCATCCTGCCGCCCTGCACGAGCTCCGGCAAGGAACTTGTGCTGGAGACACAGGGGGTCTCCTCACCTGGGAATAGCTTCTATTGTCAGTAACAACAATCTCAGGTGTCTCTACCTTACATTTTGTGGTCTGAAACAGATCTCAGCGTGCTCACTTTCTGATTATTTTGGACCCTCAACGAATTTAGAATGGGAGCCATTGAGGGGGTAGAAAAAAGATGTCTAAAACTCTACATTTGAAAGGTGTCACTCCTGAGCAAGAGAAAGCCAGCACAAAGGCAAGTTCGTCCGTTATCATGGACAGAGTCTCGGTTATCGTGGCGATCGCAAAGGGAACACGAGCATCAAAAACCTGAGAAATCAAAATCATGTTGGTGGTGACAGAGGGAACCAGGGTGCTGGAAACACTGAAAAAAACCCAAACTCTTCTTTCTTGTTTCTTTTTGCTGTTGTTTTTGTTATAAATTATTGTGTTCAGATTTCTGGTCCGCAGAGGAAATCCGTGGATAGCAGAAAGTCCGAGAAACGCGTTGTGAGAGCGGGGAGGGCCCCGGCAGGCCTTAACGACCCTGACCGGCCCCACCTGGGCAGCAGGGGTTAATGACCCTGACCAGCCAGGCCCCATTTAAGCTCAGGCTGGGGCTTCCACCTGGCTCTTTCTCCTGGGTGGGCCTCAGGCCTGTGTTGCAGCCCTGTCTCCTGCTGCTCCTCCTGACGGGGCTCCCTTGATGACCCTGCTTTGTCCACTCGTTGTGCCTGGGGCTGCTGGTGGATGGCCTGTGTCTCCTGGCTGCGCTCAGGCCATGCGGGTCGGTGCACCCCGGTGAGGGCATGGCTGGTGCTGGGGTGGTCCTCTGCTCCCCCGTGCCCCTGCGTTGGGTGACTCTGCTGCTGCTGCTCCCTGGCACTGGCCGAGGGACAAGCAATGAGTGAGGAGATGGACGCAACAGAAACGCGAAGCTCCACAGCTTGCCCTAGGCAACAGCAGAGCAGATTTATAGTAGCTGAGTATGAAATCAGATCATGGGATATCAAATCATGGGAGCATGGAAATTCTGTGTTGGGAAAAATTTCACAAAAACTCATGGTGTGAGGAAACTGGAAAATCGCAGTCTGGGAGGGCTCTTCCACCACGCTGCTGAGGCTGGACCACCAAACCCTCCCATGCAGGGCAGGGTGATAGCTCTGAGCTGTGCTTGGCTGGTGCTTCCTCTCAACAGGCGAGATGTGTGTGAGTGGCAGGAGGTTCTCTTCCAGCAGATAACACAACTGAATAAGTAAGTAAATGTCACTAGTTCTATGTTTTTATTGCCCACAGACAAACTGAAGAAATGTGCCTTGCAACAGTAGTGGAGGCAGGTGGGATGTGGCGGCTGTGGCTTCTGCAAAAGGTTGCTCTTGGCTTTCTACCTGGTTCCCAAGGAAGCTCCATCTTCTGCCCCTGTGGCCCCTACTCCTGTGCTAAGGGCTTCCTTGTCCTGGCAGACAACTGTTGAGTAGCATCTGTGGAAGCTCGTGCAAAGTTGTCCTGGTTTTGGCTGGGATAGAGTTAATTGTCTTCCTAGTAGCAGGTACAGCGCTGTGTTTTGGGTTTAGTAGGAGAATGTTGATAACGCCCTGATGTTTTCAGTTGTTGCTAAGTCGTGTTTAGACTGAGTCAAGGACTTTTCAGCTTCTCCTGCCCAGCCAGCAAGAAGGCTGGAGGGGCACAAGAAGCTGGGAGGGGAGACAGCCGGGACAGCTGACCCAAACTGGCCACAGGGGTATTCCATACCATGGGGCGTCATGCCCAGTATATAAACTGGGGGGAGTTGGCTGGGGGTAGGGATCGCTGCTCGGGCATCTCTTGGCGAGTGGTGAACACTTGCATTGTGCATCACTTGTTTTGTTTATTCCGGTCCTTTTATTATTATTATTGTCACTTTGTTCTTGTTATTAGTGTCATTGTTAGTTTCTTCCTTTCTGTTCTATTAAACTGTTCTTATCTTAACCCGCAAGCTTTACCATTTTTTTCTGATTCTCTCCCCCATCCCAGTGGGTGGGGGAGAAGTGAGTGAGCGGCTGCGTGGTGCTGAGTTGCTGGCCTGGGTTAAACCGTGACAAAAATAATGGTGGTGTGAGTCCTGGCAATTGAGTACCTTCAGATACAGGCCAAGAATTTCAACCTTACTTCTGTGTGAAGTGAGTAGGAGAGCACCAATGTGGTGTTTAACTGATGAGCTATAATAGTGTTCAGTGCAACGCTACCCTGTGCTAATTTCAGTAAATGCATCTTACTTGGACAGCTCTTTATGCAGACCATTCATCGCAGCCCTAAAAAACAGTCACAGTCATGCACACATACTAACTCTCATGTGAGAAATGAGCAGTGTAGAAACACAAAAATTCTAAAGTTATTTAAAAATGAACGTACAATTTTGTAATGACTTACATGAAAACTAGATGGGTCTGGTTCTCTACATTAAAGGACAAGAATTATCATGATTTTTGTGTTTGTATTTTAAAGGGAGTTACAGTGAAAAACTGTTTTTCACCAAGCTGTTACTGGTTAGTTCTATCTTATTATGCTAAGATTTTGGATATAACAGGACGGGCTTACACTGCAGTGTAAAAATCATCTGTCCTTAATACATCTGGACTAAAACTTTCCGTCACCAAATTGCCACTTAAATAGCTTAATGATAATGTTTCATGCATTGTTCACTTACTGAGAAAGAGGCACCCCCCTGTTCTTTTTTCTCTTAGCCATGGTATTTTTCAATCTGGAATGTTTCTAAAATACTATGTAGCTCATTAACATAGCTTCAAGAATTACCTGACTGTCCACCAAAGCAGACTGTCATAGCTTTTTAATAGCAGACAGCTGTTCTACAGTGTCCAAATATTTACAGTGGAACTGAAGACTGCTGTACTTGATTTAAACTTCAAAAGTATTTTACATAAGCATGTACAAAAATGTACAGTGCAAAATAACAAACTGTTCTTAAGCAAGGCTTTTTTGTCTATTCCTACTACATTTAAGTATAGAGTAATAAGAAAAGTCCACATCAGTACAGGCAGTTACTATGAAGCAAATAATATGAAAAAAAGGGTTTTTTAAATGACATCCACTTAATCTCGATACTATAGGCTTCCGTGCAGGTTCAAACTACATAATGGGAGTCTGAAATGCTAGTGTCCCGCTAGGAGTATGTAAAAACAGCTTCAGCGCTTATACATGTGGTTCATGCAATAGCTCAAGTTACACGTTAGGCTTGGCTGACTGAACAACATGATAGGTAATACACTTTATAATTAGTGCGTAATAATTTGGGAATTTTCAGATTCAATGAAGCTCAAATTATGGTTACAGAGCAGTATTGTACAGTTTCAAATGGGCGGTTTGAAGGCCACATTTCTAAGGGTGGGCTTAAGGCTGCATGTATGCTGACACGCACAGAGGGTTCCTGTCTTGCCGGGGCCTTGCAGCTGCTCACTTGCTTGCTATCTTTTCCTCACAGTGCAGCGAAATAGACCAAGGGCTTCCATTCACTAAAGCTAACTTTACACTAAATTAGAATGAGGCTCATCTTTAAAACAGCACAAACTTAACTCTTCTGGGTTTGGACAGGGTCCTTGAAAAAAATGGAAAAAAAAATTAAGAAATGCCATTGTGCCACTTTTCTAATCCAGCAACTTCCAGTGGATCCACTGGAAAATCTCTTTTCTTCAGAGCTGCACCTTTGCTGTGGCTCAGCCCTGCCTCAAGTGAGCATCAGCCTGCAATCCAGCAGCGTGCTGCTTGCTCAGCCCTCTCCCCACTCGCCTCCCCCCGTGCTCCTGCTGGGGTGCTGACGGTCTCCGCGCTGGCAGCTTCTCTCCGAGGACCAAATTCCTGCAAACAGGGGAGAGCCCAGCTTTGTGCGTAGCAATTATGCTGCTGTGTGGTGTGGTGAGCTGGATCCGAGGGTTGATGTGTCTGGAAAGCAATGACTTTTTTTGCCAGTCTTAGTTTTCTACTGAATCAAGTCTCTGATCTGAGGTACTGCTTGGCCAGAGGAGTGCTGATACTGCCAGAAGGGATGCAACAGCTGGGGATGGAAGCGAAGCAGTACAGATAGATCAACTGGCTTAAGGGCAACATGAAAATACACCCTAATTTGTGAAGAAAGAGCTAAATTATGAGTGTGCTGTCATACTCATGCTTATCTGTTAAAAGGACATTTACACATACAAATAGCTACTTGTATGTGCAAGTGTTATTTATGCGGTAAAAGACTATTCTGGGGGTGTAAATGTGTACTGGACTTGGGCACAACCAATTCTGTCCCAGCAAAATGACTTTCACTACGTATGTCCCCCCAAGGCATCATTACAGTTTTATTCTTACAAAGGGCAGCAGGATTTAGGACAAGTTATTTCCTTTCCTCAGATTGCATCCTACGGATGTAAACACAGCACCTGCAAATGCTACTGGGGTCAGCACTGAGGGTACTTCTGTTGCAATCTCTGCAATCTAAATTCACCTATGAAGAATTCTGTTTTTTCTACAGGCAATATTTTTCTTCTCTGTATGTATGCATATGTCTGAGCACGCTTCAGATTTTTTCTTTGCTTCATCTGAAAATTTTATTCTTTCCTGAAAGTGGAACTGTAGAATATGCTACACCTGGGAAGTAAAGCTGAGTTTGATGGAAGGTATGTTACGTTATCTCATTGTGACAGTAGGCTTTACATTTTACTCTGAATACCGGCTAACTGTCATGATGAAGATTGAGATACCAAAATGCACTGTATCAAGCTATTCTGATTGACACAAAATTTATACAAAACTGTTTTCATGCACTGAAACACACAACTCCTGTACTAGGAAGGTGCAAGGGGAAGTAACAAGACCAAACCCCAAACCTAACTGGCTTTGTAAAGACAGAGTCCTTGTTTAAGTATTCACCCTCAGGAAACAGATCTTACCATGTATTTCCCGCTTATAATTTCCACTAACTTAAAAGACGCTATCTGCTTGCCTAAATGTGCAGCTACAGCAGTCATTCTGCATAATCTGTGGGATACTGAGTATGAATTATGGCAAGACAATGAGCAGAAGGCTACCAAATCCTCCATGGTATTCATTAATGGTTGCCTGTAACAAACCACTGTCAGCTTTAATAGTTTTCCTGGGGTGATTCCTGCTTCCTCTGTGGGAGACTTTTAAGACTGCTAGAGACGATTCCTAAGTAGTACCAATAGTTAAATAACTTTTGTCAAATGTGAAGCAAAACATAGTTAGAAAAAAAGTATCTCAAATTTCACTTTATTTCTTCCAAAAGATAGTCATCTTCTTAAAAGAGATGGTCTAATCAAATACCTATACAGGCTACACCAAGTAATGTGTATATTCATGAGAGCATTACCAAAATAGTAAGTTTTACTAATCAGCACAATGAGACAAGCACTCGGTGCATGTCAATAAACATTTAATTCCCCAAATCTGAACAATCTTTTACTTTATCATTGAAAGTAGACAGCTTTGCTTCCCCAAGTATGTCAGTCCCTTATTTTGTGTGCTATCACACCAGTTTCAATAGGCTACCCGTGTAAGAGGATGTAAGAAAGTAGTGTACTTGCTATGAATAAGCAAACACAGCAAAACTGCGTCGCGTAAAGCTGTAAGAAAACTTTATCAATCCACATTTATGTAATATTGCATATTTATGTAATGTTTTGTGTATTACTTTTTAGCTGTAAATCTCCGAATGACTTACAAGCAGGTGTGTTCAGCTGCCCACAAAGTTACAGCTGGGGGAGATCAGACAGAGAGATGAAGTAATTAGGGCTCAGACAAGTGGTGGCTAAGGCAAGAGTAGACCTTTTCAGAGAAATTTTTTTTGTCTTGGTGTTAATTCCCTGGCTAATGCCATAGAGAAAAGAAACTGCAGAGGCAGACAACAAATAAAAGGGACTAAAGAGACAGAAGAAATTCTTTTCTTGTTGGGAATGTCTCAGCTGTGCTTCTGGGACTGTCTGCACCTGTAGGCACTGTTCATCCCGCTCCAGAGTGTTATTGATTCTGTGCCTGTGGATTTCATGCAAAACTGTATTTTTACAATAACCGTAACTTTATTTCTGACTCTTAATGTCAGTATTGTTTCTGACAATTTCTGACCTGGTCCTGTATTACCAATGTGTCTACTACCGTTTTTAATAAGCTTTAGAGCCGATGGATTAACACTGAACGTCAAACACCACAATTAGAATTGCTGATGTTATGCAGAAACACTGCTTTTAATATATATATATATATATATAAAATTCTGTCTTACTATTACCACAGAACCTGCACTCATTTCTGTTGTATTTGATCATTTTTTGTTACAGAATTCCCAGGCTCAGAGGACCCTTGCGTGTATGTGAACCACTTAAAGGAAGAATGAAAAGGAACATAAATAAAAATGACAATTGTAAGTGAAATCCAATTTCACCTCATTTCTTTTAAAAGGTGGGCTACATTGTTTTCCCTTCACTTGTGTTTGTCAGGATGATAAAATAAATATTTTTAATGAATCACAGCATATACCTACATAATGTGGAATTGTTGTAGAAATAAATTTAAATGCTGAATTTTATTATACAGTGAAGAGATGTCTTATTAGTATTCACTATGAATTGTGTGATGTCGCTGCACATTCAGATTATAGCACATAGTGCTTTCAAAGAGAACGAAGACACTCATCAAATCCACATTAGGATACTGCACCAATATAAGTAATTCAATCAAAAAAGCCCCATACCATATCTTTTGAGGAAGGGTTGCAAACTTTGTGATAAACTGGTAATTTATTCAGTTCTGTGCTGCAGATTGTAATGTAATTTCCTTTATTACATATATCCATAATAAAAAATAACTGCACAGGTCTGAAAAATATACAATCATTTCCCAAAATAATTTGTACTAAGACTGTCATCTGCAAATTTACAGTTCAGGTATGGTATGTGGTTGCACTGACTCCTAACAATCTGTCATTTTCAAAACTTATTTCATCACAGCATGTTGAAATACAGAGAATCCCAACTGGCTGGGTGGCAGGGCAGGGAGGAGGAAAGCGGCTGCTCCTCTCTCCCATGTAGAGGGCAAGGGTGTAATGCCTGCATGATCCCTGCTGCTGCCTCTTGGGCTCTGCTGCCTCAGGTGGGAGACTCAAAGCAATGGGAGCTGGGGATAAACCAGTCTCCAAAAATATTTCATGGCCTCAGTTACTGTCCCAAGTGACACAGAGTACCTCCCAAGTCTGAATGAGACTCTTCTACCTGAAATAAAACAAGGGCATCTCTAAGTGCAAGAAAGTCTTATGGTAACGTATGGAATACTTTCATTTGACGCATCAGATGTGTAGCGTGCAAGCAACTCCCTTGAACTGAGCCGAACTTGCTTACTGAGTTATTGTAAAGTCATTCAAATCTGGAGGTGAAGAGGCTGCTTTTGCCATAGAGCTGTGGTTAAGACTGCTGCAATATGAGGTTCCACTTTAAACCTCTGCATGCCTCCACTGTAACAAGGAGTAGTCGTTGGCACGTTAACTGGGCTATCTCAGGCAACCCCAACAGGAAGAACAGGGCAGCCTGGGACGTGTAGCGGTGCTCAGCGTTTTTATACTGTTTGCCTACGTGGATGTTGTGCTGCCAATTCCTTATCTGTGCTGTTAACCCTCTACCGAGATTAAGCCTGGGTGCACGTGCCAGGACGAGACAATGGTAACTCACAAACACTGTATTATAAATATACCCTAAAAAATATTTTCCTTTTGGTAAGCATTAGATGGGGAAGTTTCTCACAAGGAGAGACTGAATGTAATTTTTCTATAGTGGAAAAAATAGACTTTCTACAATTGCCTGCTGGGATGCCTGAAGGTAAAGTTTGAGGATGGGTATTCCTTTTATCCTAATACATTTCAATCTGTTACAGAGTGAGTTGATAAGAGAAGCTCTAAGTATGCTCCTTTCCGCTGTACCACCCCGGGAAGTAATAAATTACAGCATATTATGTTCCCTATCAGTTCTACCCATCACAGGCTTGTCTTAGAGAAGGCGTGATAAAGAGAAACACCTTGGCTAAAGTGATGCAATTAGCTGCTGCCATTTGAAATCTGAAAAATTACATTTCCTTATCCCAGCCTGTCTAGCTGTTCAACCATTTTTGAGCAAAAGTGCTGTTTAATGACTTCCCGGTTGACTGTAGGGCTACTTTCCAACAGGCTCTGCTTCTTGCAGTGGTATAGGAAAGGTCAAAACCTTGCACCAGCCACCAGTATCCTGGCTGTGCAGCCCGGAGGTCCGGGATGCTCAGGGGCAGGGGTGTGCCGGGACAGCCCAGCTCCATCTCCAGCTGCCTCAGGGAAGGGCACGATGGTGCCATCACCTCCCTAACACTTGGATGTGCTTCTGATGTAAGACTCTCTTGTGGCTGGGAAAGGCAGCACCCCAAGCCAGGAAGGCATGAAGTTGCCTTGCCGCAATGACAGATATGCCGCCACGTATTCCTAGTTACCCGGTAATTAAACAACCCAGCGTCGTTCAGCATTTATCTTTAAAGTGAGTTTTAGGTCCCAGTTTGTACTAAAGGAGCTTTATGAAGTGCACTTATTAGAATGAAAAATACCTGTCTATAAATGAGTCACTATTTGTAAGGGCGCAAAAATAAGACCCCAGAGAAGGTGAAGTATTCTTTCCTCCAGCACAGAATTAAGGGCTGCAGTACGCTATGAACCAAAGGCATATGCCTCTTTGTTTAATGGTATGCAGCGTTTACATTTTTTTATATAAAAACACTTTGCATATACCATCTGAGTATTTTCAGGCCCTAATAAAGTGTTTTAAGGATAAGAAGTGGCATAGCTCTGCTTATAACAATGTCTTTAGACAGCATACAAAATCACCCTGTTCAGCATGGCCATCTGTGATATGTTAATGCAAAAATAAAAAAAAAGAAAAAGCAACTTCAAAAGATTTATGCCCTTAGGTTTCTTAGCTTTCATTTCTCCTAAATTTTGATGGGACATTTATTGAAAGTGCTGCAGTGAAATCAATGGAAAATAACTCTAAATTTTAGCTGATAACTTAAGTCAACATAGGACTCTAAATAATTTTAAATGGATTTGAGATTATTTTTGTGAATTTTCCTATATAGCATTTGAATACATTAGTTAATACTTTATGTGGGCACTTGTAAATCCAAAAAGTGGGCCAGCAATTAAAATGTACATAAGAAGAAAGCAAACCTGTTAAGTTATCTTTGATTTTAATAACTCATAGTGACGAACTAAGGTTATTTTAAATGATGTATTAGTGTAATTTTTTCGACAAGCAAGCCAAGATGTTCCTGTCTTTGTCACAGAAGCTATTAAAAAAAAAAAAAAAATCTGCTGTTTATCTCTTGCCTCCTTGCAAACATTTGTGACTCTAACTATCTGTATCTCTGTGCTTATCTGTATATATTTTGGAACACAGTACCGACTAGCTTTAGATTATAAAATCAATTCCTCCATCTGACATTAGGCCCAGTAAATTTCCTTTCTAAAACTCCAATATTTCTTAGACTGCTTTTCTAGACTTAATTTTGTAAACGTAATTTTGCAGATGCAAGGGTTGGAAACGTAGAATTACAACGATATATTAACTGTAAAGGTTTGCGAACAGTTTTAACTCTGACTTAGCATTTTCATGTGGGGTCCTCCCCAAACCTGGAGAAACTGCCTTGTGTACATGCGGATGACTGGAAAGTTGGCTGATGCCAAAATTTTGGATATGATGCTAAAAAATAGGAACTTCTGATTTTATTTTTTTTATCTGCAAGCACATAAGAAAAGCATTTTAAACTGTGAGTGTATTGAATATATGAAGAGGTATTTAGATATTTCTTATGTTATAAAATAACCTTATGCCACAAAAAATATTTTATTAGGACTTTATGGTTTTATTTAAATTCTCTGAAGTTCCTTTCAATGAGGCAAATCCTATCCTGAGATTCAATTAATTTAATTCCTAGTCAAGAATTCAGTGAAACCAACAGATGTTCTTACTGAATAAAACCTCAATAGCAATTGAATAAAAGCTCCGGGAGGTATCCCAGTACTTATGAGGTCCCAGATCATCCTGTCACTTCCCAGCAGCTTTTAGCTCCCCATACATGGTGCTTCTCTGAAGCTGGCCTGCTTTGCCGTCAGCTGCTCTCCCCAAGTGTCAGTGGAGGAAAGTGACTTGCATTAGGTTTTGAGTGAGAAAAACTAAAAGTCGCTGCTCTGCTCCTGGAGCTTGAAGATGGGGCAGGGCTGAGGATGAGGCCGTGGGGAGCCCGTGGGACTGGGGAGCAGTGGCCACAGCCCCACCTGAAGGCAGATAAAAAGGCAGTAAAACAAATGCGTCACAAGAGTAATTCTGTTTTTCCGAGTGTAGGGCACGCGTGTTTCACTACAGTGCTTGCCTTCTCAGGTATCACCTTCCATTAATTAAAGAAATGCTTTGTAATAGAATAGCTGTCATAGATGATATAATTGCTATCACTTTGATCTCTTAATTAAATTACACCGCAGGCTATAAGTCCTTCAGGGCACCTTCATTTAAGATGCTTGATGTTTGTCAATCACCATCATGAATGGGATTTTTTTTTTTTTCAATACCATCTACAAATATGCATGGCTTTATTTGCTGAGTCTAGGCTAGCAGGGCAAAGTCAGGCATGGGCTGATCTAACTACAAAAGATAAGCAGACTGAAAAGGCAGATTTGTTGAGGTTCTGACTAGATTTTGTACAACAGTGAAGCTCATCATCCTGCAGAAAAGTTTAGGATGTTACATAGTAATAGTGCTCAAATTCTGATTTTGTACTGGATAGCCCACGTTTGCCATTAAAAACCATATTATAGGTCAAAGATGGATTCTAAACTCAGTGTTTCTCATCCCACTATTCACTCCTATTTGCAGCTGAGGAGACCGCCAGCCCATTTTCAGCTTACCTTTTGTTACAACTGTGTTGAATACCATAGGTCTGTGTAAGATGTTTATAGTTCAGTTACATTAACAGGATTAATATAAGGGTCTAAGCTAAACAAAGGAAAAAAAAAAAAGCTTTCTGCTGGGCCGTTGAATGTATTAATTATTGTTATTTGTTTACACATTGCTATTGCAGTAGCCTGTCACCGAGTGGTCTGAGCCCACAGCCTGCTGAGGGCCATTGCCCACACAGGGATGAAGACAAGCTCTGCCTGGAGGCATTCTCCATCTTGACAGCATTTTGATACATCTGATTGTCAGTTTTATTATTTTGTGGCCGGCCAGCTGCTCTTTTGTCACTGTTACGATGACATGCTGTCATGCACTGGTCTTAGCAAAGCTCAGGTGTTCACTTGTTGCTGTGCCTTGGAGAAGGGGATGCAGAACAGCCACATCCTACACTCCTGAGTAAATTGGGAGTAGGAAAACTTCAGGAAGCAGTGCCAAGAATAGCAAGAAGGTTAGGCCTTATGTATTTGGTGCTGTTACTCTGGCATTTGGGATGGACAGGTCCTTCACATCTCCCTCTTAACTCCCGCTAAAGACTGCGGGAAATGTTGCACAGATTAAAATTGAAGCAGATTTGCTCCAAGACACTGAATTACATAAACAGCAGCAAGAGTCTAGAAGATGAAATTCTCCCACAAAAAAACAGTAGAAAAAAAATAATGAAGGGACACACTGTGTTCAATGGGTAATACTGCGAGTAAAATCGATTTCTTAACGATGAATAATTGTAAAGGTTAAAAGAATGACATTATTGTGATAAGCGATGTACCCCTCCAGTCATCTCAGATGAGGACTTCTCTCCCACTGTGTTTTATTGTTTGGAATTATTTTATTATTGGACTTCAATTCATGTAAAATAAATTATTCCTTATTATATCTGCATTTCTTAAAAAACCCACCAATTATTAAGTATGACATTTAAAATAATTCACCAAGTGAGTTTAATTAAATTACAAATAGACAGAATGTTCTGCAAATAGAACTGCTGCTTTGAGAGCAGGCTGCAGCACGCTGCCTGCGTGGCGTTAGCGGAACAGGCAGTAAAGATGCATGTGTACACTAGACTTTGGAAATGAAACTTTTCTGAACTGGTGAAATACCAAGAATAATAATTAAATGTGAGAATGATCTTGTAAGAAAATATACCATTCGCCCATAAAAACAGCACCCCAGACTGCAGTCTCCTTAGTGGTTTCATGCTTTGTATTTTTAAAACACTTCTTTAAAGGGCAGCTGCAGTCAAGTCAATGATGAGAAGGCTGCATGAAGGATTTATTTTGGATTTTGAATCTTTAGTAGGGCGGATGAATAAGAAGGCCTGGGGAAGGTTTACTTAATTTTTGCAATGATCCAAGACAAACCAAGGACTAGAAAGGACAATACAATTCCCTTCTTTCAGTATAGTTGCTTTTTTAGCTTTAGAGGAAACTTGCGTTTTTTCCACTCTTACATGACATAATGCAGAAGAAGTTACATACAAAGTAGATTCTGTGCTACATCCCTAAACTACTCCAGAGCTTGAGGGGAGATCATCTTTAGCCTCCTGGATGGTATCAATATTGGCTGAGTAAAATCTCTGGAAAAATATACATTTACTGTTTAATGCTGTGAAAATCTAGTTAAAATCTGGACTATATTGCTTACATTCTCATCTTTAATGCAATGTTATGGGAAATCTGTGTAAGTCAGGATAAAATGTGAATAACTTTTGTGACTTCATTAAAGCTGCAGTAGACAAAAAAATTAGGAAATTAAATCCTTGAACATGTATTAGGTTTTCCTGCAGTGTCTTTAATTAAAATCAATTTTCTCTGAAAAATGCATTACGACTTCAGAAGCTGAAGATTTTGATACTCAAACATATGTAAACTAAATTACGTTTTTGTTCCCTGACCAATCACAACTGATGCTGATACTATTGTTGGGATTTTTACTTGTCAAAGTGCCACAGAATGGTTAACTGCTTCAAAAGTGGAACGTTTCAGGGACAGAGGAGCAGCACTCAGGCAATGCTTTTTACAGGAAGCATTTACTGACACATGCTGTTGCAAACCTTCTGGACAGAGAATAAAATGTGAATTCTTTATTCACAGCTGAGAGCCTTTACTCCCCAAAGTAGCCTCCCTGAAGTCACTGCAACTATATCTGAGAGCTGATTGTGTGAACCACATGTGATGCTGTATAAATGGGATCAGTGACCGGAGTGTCGCGGGAGTGCCTGCTTACAGGAATCTAGCTCTAAGGCACTGCAGTCCTTACTCCTGCATTTCTGCAGGTAGGCTTTGGGGTGTGTCCTTGGTCAAGAAAGCAGTCTGAAAAGAAAGTCACCGCAGAAAGAAAGAAAAAAAAAAAGAGAGTACAACTAAATTCTGAAACAAGTTAGTGACAACTGTCAGCAACACGGGATAAAACTGAAATAGAGGTGATAATGGTATGAAACAGGAAAGGAGGCGTGTGAAGAACTGAGGTCATCAGAAAAAAAAAAGGCAAAAAAACAATTGAAGTTTAAAAAACACAACTTCTTTTTGTTGCTGTTTTATTCCTCCTTAATCCTCAATTATTTCAGGTCATTCCCCTGAACAGAAAAGCCAGGAAGTCACAGCCAGGTCTGTCTTTCGTAAAGGGTAAAGCGATACTGGGAGTCCTGCTGGTTCCTCTTGAAAACTGACGTGGAGAAGGTATGCTGTTGATGCAGTCCTACTTATTTCCTATGAGTATGCAGAAGGTCCCACTTACCAGGCATTATGAGCGAACCACCCAGAGGCAGTTTACTTATTCACTGCGCCAAGCATCTTTCCAGGCAAGGTTGTGGTAAAAAGTAACTTTTCCCCCCTTCTCCCTTTCAGCCCTCTTCCTGGTTTTCTCAGGTATTTGGCTATGGTTCCTTTCCTTTTCCTAGAACACAGTATTATACCAAAAAGTACTTGTGCCAATCTCTCCTCGTAACTCATGCTCATAGTCACTATTTTAGTCATGGTCCCAATTTCTTTATTGCAGGAGCTAACGCCCTCAGAAGGGCAACCATTATTATCAGCAACAAAATGCACTGCATTTCACCCATCCTTAGTCATAGCACACTGGATATGCTCACACAGGAAAATCAGGGAATAACTACAACACAAAAATGCCCATCTATGCCAGTGAGACTCTATCCTGTGTTAGTAACATTAGCCATGAAAGTGTAGGGTAATAGGATCACACATTACTTGGAGTTCTGAGAGGTCTTGCCTCCTTATTCCTACCTTTTTTTTTTTTTTTTTTAACATGTGCTAACACAGTCCAAATAGTGTAACTACATTCATGCACATAAAATCACACCTTCATTTTGCTTCAGGCAAAGAATGGAGTGTCTGGTCTGAAGGCAGCAGCCTATCTACTGTGAGGAATTTTGCACACAAAGAAAAGCATAAGAAAAAAAAAGGTCACTGTCTTAAGATGGGTAAAGAAAATGGGGTGGAAAAGTACTAGATTACGGAAAAGCGAATTACCATTAAGTCATTTTCCTTACTGCCTAATTTCCTCGCATGCCTCCATCCTAGTGGACATCATGCTAAATGACAAAACAGGTGGTAAAGACCAGGACAAGACCTTCTCATGCAGAACAGCCAGAAGTGCAACTCTGTAAGTCCTCTTTTTCCTCCCCTCTTTTTCCCAAAAGTCTTAAGATGCTCTTATAGAGTACATGTTTGTGAACCAGAAGTGGGCTCTTAATGGAACTTGACCCTGATTTATTTTTATGGCTTGCAATGTTAAGCAGTATTACTTAACATGCCATTTTTAAAACTAAACACATGAGAATATGGAGAAGGAAAAGTGTGAGATACAGCAAATAGACTAAGGAAGGTTTATACATTTCCACTGAAAAATAAAATGGTGGTCTGGTTCACTGATACTGTATTTCTCCAGTATTAGGCAACTCTAGCAGGTAAGTCTCCTACAGAGTTTGACAAACAAGTCTACCTGGTGCCTCTGAAATATTTTTTTCAAATGAGGGAAAGATCTCACAGTTCAACACCAATTTACTTACTGGACGGACCAGTGTGTTGGCATGCACTAATCACTGCCTTAATGCAGTTATCACTGCGCAGAATTTTGTTTGCTGGATGTGAAGATTTAGTGGCAGGTCAGAACCAATTTATGTTAACTATCTGTTTGGAGCTACTGTGTCATATCCATCATCACTACATCTAGTACCCTCTACTTGACAGTTTATCTCAGAACTAACAGCTAAAAAAGAAAAGGGTCGTATACTCAGGACCTCTAAACCCTTTCTGACTGGAGGTGCTACTGGCTCCACTAGGAAAACTCCTAGGAAACAAAGCTCCTGTTGGTGACACGACCATCTTGAATGCTTGCTAAGATCTTTCATCAGGCTCTACTGATTATTTTGAATTGTAAAGGAAACATATTTTTTTCTGCTTTATTAACCCTTCAATAGAAGTAAAGAAATAAAAGTGAATGATATGAATGAACAAAGGCAAACTTCATGTTTGTTGCAAAGTTACACGTAGTCTTATACCTTACTCCTATCATTATTTCAGCACTATATTGCAAGGCAATCTTTAAAAAATATTTAGAGCAACTATGATTGCTATGATTTGTTTTACTTTTTTTTCTCTTCTTTTCAGTACCTCATTCTTTTGTTGTTGTAAACAGCTATTTATGATCATGTGTTTGTTGTTTGGACAAAAAAGAATAGGTCAGGAAATATGGAGTTAGAGTCTATCTGGTCCATTAACGTATTTCAAGAGGGCTACGGGAGATAAAAGAAAATCTAACAGTTCACATTTGCCTTTATCCTTCACCAGGTCCAAGGATGTCCCCTAATTTGACTTATACTTGAATTTATTCTTGACTTCCTTTAAAGCTTATGTGCCTAAAAATACCTGTAAAATCATCCACATACTAACTGGAACATTGTTCTTTTTTCCACAGGAAGCCTTATATTCCCACTTCTGCCTCACACCAGCCCATTTCTAGGAGAAACATCAAGCAATTCATTGCATTTGCCTGGAAAGTCTGGGTCACTCTGTTGTCAAATGACAAGATTCAAGGCACGGAAACTTGGATTTTTGCAAATTGTGTGACGGGTACAGCAAGGATTCAGGTGGGCTCTTTTATATCATTTGCCTCATCTACACAAATCTGCCAACTGGCTTTTTTCTGTATGCTTTTAAATTTTTTTTCCCTTACTGTAATTATGAGAAATACATCAGTGCCTAAGGCTACGTTACTATCTCTAGACTCAGGCATTTTAAAATAAATGTCTGGTTTATGCATCTTCTATTTTCTAGCTTCGTATTAACGCAGACGTATGTCGTGGCTTCTCGATGTGGCAGGTGCAGGCACCCTCGCTTCTCAGCGGCCCTGCCTGGCCTCAGTATGTTTGCAAATGTTGAAGCCTAAAAGATGTTTTCCCCTCAGAAACCACAAGGTAAATGTAACAAGTAATCAATCTGCTGAACAGCAATCAGGAAACCTCTTAACGAACATCCTACACAAACACAATAATTAATCTAAGCTATGACCTGAATAGCAATTAATATAATCAGCTGCTCATTTTTTGGCTGTCACAGTTAGGATGTTATATGCAATATAAATATATTGGTTTGTTTTGAAGAATACTAATTTCAGGAGGAAAAGGTGACAAAAATGTTTTATGCAGATCAGGTTGTTTGTTCCTACGTGTTCAGACTAAAGCAAAACACAATGTCAATGTCAAAGCAGAACAAAAAGGATATATACATTCAGAAACTGGAAAAAACCCCCAAGCCACCAAACCTAAACAAAACACCCAGCAAAACCAGCCCTCTCACCACAAAGCCTCAGACAAGTGATCGCAAGTCTGTGAACATTAAGTGGCAGAGAGATGTGTTTGGGCACAGGTTCAATTTAGGCAGTGTAAACTTAGCTCTCCTTTATTAATTAGGAGGACATGTCATTTTGAAAACCACAGGCTGACCTCAGCCAGTATGTCAGCCTAGTGCCAGTTTACTCATTTAGTCCAATTGAAGATAGGTACCGCAATCTTTTTGAGACAATACTTTTCCTTCTCTGAATTAGTAAGTAACACTTAAAAATTTTACAAAGTGAGTGGATTTTGAAAGGCTCATTCACGTCGCATGCATGCTGGGCAATAAAAGCGGGCAGGAAAGTCTCACCCCGCAGTGGGCAGGCTGGAGGCAGCTGTGCACAGTAACGTCTACGTGGCGGAACTGCAGAGGCGTTTCTAAATAGGAGCAAAAGCATTTTCCCTAAGGATTAAAATAATGCACCTGTCTTCCAGACATACTTCTAACAATCTTTTCTTTTACACAGCTTTTCTTTTTACAAATCCTAACTACTAAAATTAATGTCAGAAACGCCTAAAGAAATGTGACTGAATATAAGCTCCTCCTTGAACAAATAAAGGTGACTCTTACTGACTTTCAGTGTCAGATACATTTAAGGATGGGATTTACTTCATACTGTTTATTTATTTAGCTTGGCTGTCATTTCAAAATGATGGGGGGGGGGGGGGAGGAATTCCTTATCTTTTCCCTGGTGGTAGCTCAAACTAGTTGAGATTGGGTGGATGCTCCCCGGTGACTGTTGAGAAATGCTCCTCATGACGTTTTTCCTCAAATGACACTGAAATTATCTTGTGAGTCATTAGATCCATCACTTAAATTTAACTACACATGAATTTAACTACCTACATGAAAAGGTAGGGCTCGCCAAAGGATGGAAAAGTTTGACAGGTAACAGTTGTACAGTTACATGTCAAAAAGAAAATTGATTGTTAATAATAAACTTGCTTACTCACAAAGAAAGAGGATGAGGAGCAATGGATAAAGAAGGGGAAAATAATCAGAAAATGAACAGGGCTAGAGGGAGGAGTGGAATACAAGAACAAGAACGTGCTAACGGTGGTTCAAGAAACACTCTAGCACAACTAATAAAACTTAACATATTTTATTGAAGATTTTTCCTCTTCAGTAATTATTTTCTGCTCTTCTCTGCGGTGTCTCCAGAGAGCTCTTTGTTTCACTTCCTCTACCACTCTTCAAGACACGTCTATGTCTTCCTTCTCCATATAGTGTGAAAGTAAAAAGAATATTTTCCTAATTTCTCAGCCATTGAAAGAGCACCTGTTGCCATTTACACAGTGGCCTACACTTTCTTTCCCTTCGCCAAAGAAGGAACCAGCAAGTTCCAAAGTCTTTTTTTTTTTTTTTTGGCCTCCATTTCACAGAAAATGCAATTTTTAGAAAGCAATCCTCCTCCTTCCCTCTGTCCTGCCTGTCTTACAACGCCTGGCCATTTCCTTTGGATTTCTTTGTGGCCGCTCATCTGTCCTTTGGATTTCTTTGTGGCCACTCATCTGTTAGTACCAGCAGGAGCTCCTTCTGCCTCCTGGCTCCCGCGGGCACAGTTCACATCCAGGTCCTGCTGCCCTGGGGAGCCCGGCAGCCGCACTGTCCTCAGACAGCCTCCGGGATCTTCTCCTCTGCGCTCAGAGGCATAAGGCAGGCAGATGGGCTCTCAGATGGTGACGGGGACAGCGAGGCACAGGATGTGCAGAAGCGTCCCTTGTAGAGTGAATGGGAACAGACTGTAAAGGGGGACTCAGGCAGTTTCCAGTCATGCTTTGAAGGACAGAAATTGTAGCTTGTGGAGGAGTTTGAGATTTCAAAGGCGGGGCTCTGAGCTGGACATCAAACTGAAAATTTTAACATTTTACTTGAAAGAAAATTGCCACTAATAATTTCCATATCTAGCATATCAGTCGTTAAGAATGTTGACACAAAACACTTTAAATTTTTTTTGGGGGGGAGGGGGGGAGATAAAAAGTGGGATACACAGAAGCAAGGAATGGCAGCACCAGACAGACGACGACTTTTATTTGTGAGATGTTCGTAGTTGTGGCAAAATCAACCTCTTTTTATTTCAACAAATAACATGTTCTACTAAAACAAAACCAAAAGAACCAAACCAGACAGATTTACAGACTCCCTCTAACCAGTTGCTATGGTATAAATGAGTAGATTAAGTATGTTAAGGGTATTCCTGCTGAAATGTAAAATCTAAGCGCCGAGAAGCTAGCCAAGCCATATGAAAGCATACCAGCTGGGCTGGGACAGGAAAGGAGGAAGGTCAGGAACTCTGAAAAGAACGAGGATCAATACAGAAGTCTTGAGAGGAATTAATTCAAGTCCTATGGAGAAACAGAAAACTACCTTAGGTGAATCATCAGAAGGAGCTGCTTGTCCTAAAAATAATAGTGCTTTCTCTTTTGCTCAGGTTTCTTTTTCTTTTTTTTTTTTTGTTTAGCTTTTCCTTTCCTTCTCTGCTTTCCCTCGATTGTTAACAGAAAAAATTTGGTGGGGTTTTTTTTGCCTCTATATGCTATTGCAAAACTGCTGAAATCTGGCAAGAGCAAAAAGGCTAGAAAAATAAAAGATTAAAAATGTTAAAGTATATTCAGCAGCCAGGAAGCTGACCCAAAACTTCAGGTAACAAGTTCATGCAGATGTCAACTTAAAGTTCAGATGGATCAACATTTCAAGTGATTTTCTGCAGGGTTTTTAGACAGAAAGGTAAGAAAGAAGGCAAGAAAACTGGAAGAAAGCTTTCAGGCTTCCTTTGGGCATGCAGTCCGGCTCTGCAGCTCAGCTTAGCTGGAAAAGATATTCAAATAGTCTAGATTTTTTCTTTCTACAACTTTCTCAATTAGAAATGGTTAATTAATTAAGGGAAAATAGTGAGAAGCCCCGCTGATAGTCTTCCTCTCTGAAGAATGGCTTGCTTTCCGTAGACTTGGCATCAAGGGAGAGCTCCAGTACCGATCCTGGACTAGGTGCAAGGGGCAGAAGGAAGGAGAGGAAGCACAAAGCTCACCCCATCTCATCCCCTGCTCTCCCATCTCTCTGCTCTTCCTGAAACTCAAATTCTGTCTAAATGCTTTGATAACCCTTACCATGGAGGGGTTTGGATCACTGGGACCATCAGCAGTTTCTGAAAAATACTGACGTTGATTGACAGAGAAAATGAGAGCAAACCTGTACTAATTTTGCTAAAGCCACTGATGTTAGTCTGGATTTAACTCGTGCAAATCAGAGCAGAGCATGGACCTGAACAGCTGGAGAATAGTAATTACTGTACAAAAGGCAGTGTCGTATAAAACTAAGATCTATGAAGTCTCTTCATTCAAATCTTTAGCTCTAAGGAATCTTTGTATTTTCAACTTAGTTACAGCTATGATGTGCAGTGGGATATGATGCATGCTAAAGACCTCAGATATCAATTAGTAATAGGCAGGAATGAAAGATGAATATCTAATGTATGACTGATACGGTCTCCAGTGAGAATGGCTGGGTATTTTAAGTGCGTGCCTGCATTTCTGGGGAAGGCACAGCGAGCTGCTTGATGCCCAAAGCAGTTGGCACTGAAGAGTTGGCAGCTTCTTCATCTCCCTCTCAGGAGAGTGCCCGCTTTACACAAGGGTTTGGTTTCATGTTTAAATCTTGCACAGAACCTGCCATGGAGAATGACACTGATGGTCGGGGAAGAGATGTTCAGCAAAGGCACCCGTCAGACACAGTGAGAAAGAAAGGTTGCCTGTGCAGTTTAAGTGACTGCTTAGAAATAGGTTAAATCTCCTACAGTACAGTCACCCTTGGATTTGGTGGGGCTTGGGGGGGCTGTACGCACACCTGTACACACACTTGCACAGGCACAAACTCCCGCTCCGCCGGCAGGGCAGGAGGAGCCTGTCCCCACAGCTCGTCCCCAGCCCCGGCACAGGAGCGCGAGGTGGCAGGGGCACAGCGAGCGGAGACGCTCTCCGCCCCACCCCCTTCCTACCAAGTACCTCTGTTCAGACATAGTTATAGCTAAGGGGCTTAATGCTCTGAACATGTAAATGAAAGTGCATGTCATAGACCTGTTGATAATCTAAACCCTCAGGTACATAGATATCCTTTTAAACGATTAGCTCACATAATGTTTAGACACCTGAAATGAAGACCAATGAAGCTTTTCTATTAGAGAAGTTGGTTTTGATAAACACTTTATTACAAAAAGCCAAAAGCCAGCAAGATTGCGTTCCTTGTATGTGTAACAGCAGCTAACACACGCAGTACAAATATATCTATTATTTACTAGCCACCTAAAGCTCTATCAGCTCCAGCAGCGAACCAGACTGAATCTTATCAGCAAAACTGCTTTGACACCAAGCTGCTTTTCTCGCAGATAAAGTCTTCCTGGATTCTGCCAAGCTCTGCAACGAGAACTGGAGAAACGTGCAGGATGGTGTACAAGCTCTCCACAAACAAGCATACAGAAGCAGCCGGTGCTAATCATCGGAGCTGCTGGCACACTCTTAACCTTCACACCAACAGCTGTGAAAATATTCTTTTTTTCAGATCTGAAAAAGAACCACAGCTTTATTTTTTCCTCAAAAAGCTCCAGAAACAGTAATATGACCTTTTGGGGAATGGTATAGAAAACGGGAGAGATAATGGGTCCTTTGAAACAATGAATCAATGGGGGGAATGGAAACAGAATTTGTCAGTGAAAAATTCTCTTACGTAATCCATCAACCTGATAAAATCTGCACTTGCTGTGTTAGGGAATAAATTGGCTATCATTCTGTGGTAGGAGAGTGGCAGCAGTGCGTACTGCGGTCTTTAGTGGGGACACACAACTTGGGTTATTTTGTGCTTGGCAATTTACACGAGCGAAGAGCCTAATCCTGTGCATGTGGGGCTCTGGAGCAATGGAGAAAGCAGGGAAGCAAAGGAAGGAATCGCCTAACTTCCACACATCCCTGTGGCTCCTGCGTGGAAAAGGAATGAATGGAAGATAAACTGGCTGTGCGTGCCACCGGCCAGGCGGCTGGCACAGCGGGCTTGAGAGGGCACTGCCACCTGGCTTTTCTGCTTGCTGGTCAAGTTAAAGACTGATGGCCATGAAAAAGAAAATCTGCACTTGCTGTTCCGCTCTCAGTCTAACACACCTTTTGAGAGATGTTTTGGAAACTGTGTATCACATAGTTGAGGATTTTTTAAGCATGGTTTGTGGAATCTGCTGGCACTTAACAGAAACACCAAAGGTAACCAGAGCTGGATTAACGTAGAGGGTCTTGGACTGCAGATATTAGTCTTAAAACTGCACCAAATCCCTAAGAGTTAACCTTGTAAAATACCTAAATAATATAGGTACATCAACAGCAAAGGTAAAAGCATTATTGAGTGGTGGAACAGTCTGATCCTCAACAACAGGGATGTAGCAAACATGCATCTTGGTGAAGCAGCAACTCCAAAACCTTTGCTCTGCTCTTCCCTCCTGAGCGACCCAAGCTCAGGGCAAGACACCACCGGAGCCTGTCTTCACCCAGCAAGGCGGCTGCAACCCAACTACAAGGTCTGATGTCCCTGTTATCCTTGGGACATAAAGGGGCTATTCCCATCACCCTTTTGGTGCTGAGATACCTTGGGAAAGAAGTTTTAGTAAGATGTAGGTGCATCATGTATCAAAGAATACAGTTAAAGTCCTTTGTCCTACACCTGGTGTGACTTACTCTCAAACTATAGATGAATGCAGTTGAGAGTATCCTACTTAATGCTCCACTGCACGTAACAAGAGATCCCCAGTCATCCGGGAACCTTGCCTTCCTTTTCAGTGTGTCCTGGTTTAGGCTGGGATAGAGTTAATTTCCTTCCTAGCAGCTGGTACAGCGCTGCATTTTGGGTTGGTAGGAGAAGAATGTTGATAACACCCTGATGTTTCCAGTTGTCGCTAAGTCGTGTTTAGACTGAGTCAAGGACTCTTCAGCTTCTCCTGCCCAGCCAGCAAGAAGGCTGGAGGGGCACAGGAAAGGTGGGAGGGGACACAGCCAGGATAGCTGACCCAAACTGGCCACAGGGGTATTCCATACCATGGGACATCATGACCAGTATATAAACTGGGGGGAGTTGGCCGGGGGCAGGGATCGCTGCTCGGGCATCTCTTGGCGAGTGGTGAACACCTGCATTGTGCATCCCTTGTTTTGTGTATTCCAATCCTTTTATTATTATTGTCACTTTATTGTTATTGGTGTCATTGTTAGTTTCTTCCTTTCTGTTCTATTAAACTGTTCTTATCTTAACCCGCAAGCTTTACCATTTTTTTCTGATTCTCTCCCCCATCCCAGTGGGTGGGGGGCAGTGAGTGAGCGGCTGCGTGGTGCTTAGCTGCTGGCTGGGGCTAAAGCACGACACACTGTAGCCCAGATCACTGTTTTTCTCTCAAATGGATGCAATTTCCATGCAGCTAATCATGGTTACTCTTATTCACAATTTCTGGTTTTCTGCTGGGAAGTCTCAGTTGAGAATGAAGGGTTATTATGTCAGACATTCTATAGATCCATTTAGCACCGCAGAGATAGAGCCATAAAGCAACCACGAGAAACCCACCAGAGGTACTTCTAATGGGGAGATGGGGAAATACTGTGAGGTCTGCTGAAAGCAGTTTGTAATCTAGCAAGAATCGGAAAAAAGAGAAATTTCCAGACACCCAATGATGCTGCAATTCAGTCGTGCGATTGAAATCAGAAGTCTCAGGAAATCTTAACTTTAATGAAAAGGAAGGTATTACCTGAACCTATCATCTTGCAAATTGCTAACTTCTCTCTGTAAAGATTATATTCTACCTGGTGAGGTTTCTGTTATTTTTTTTGTTACAGCCATTCAATCACTCATAAGGAATAAAACATATTAATTAGAAAATTCATATTCATTAGAAAATGCGCATAGCCAGAAAGTATGTTTCTGGTTTTGAAATGCATATATCTAATTTTTTCTCTTGATTTCTCTAAGCAACTGCAGTGTGATATTACTGTCGTATCTGGTAGATATGTAAGTCTAAATGGAAAGCTCAAGAAGACGCATCAATAAGTAAATATGGGGAAAAGTATTTGATTTTGGAAAAGGACTAGTAAGGTTTCGAATTTTTCCATACCACGACTGTTAAACATAGCTATATGTCTATGTGTATCAAATACAATGTAGAGCATTTGGTTATTTTAATTAAGATGGTGAGCATAGTAAATTAAATAAAGAATTAATATTTGTTTCCAGTCTCAAGATAAAAAGATGCATCTGCTAAAAATTACTAGAGCCCACACTAATACAAAGTTTTGTGTACAGTCTTATAGCTGCCATCGTCCAGCAAAGCCAGAGTCCTTTGGGAATCAGAAATACTTCACGCTTTTAAAATCTTTGTGAATCCATTATGAAAAGAAATCATAGCACAGCAGTATGCTTAGAAAAAATCTCAAAACTAGTATTCTTTTTAAACACTGACAAAAGTTATAATAAAACTCAAATTCAGTGCACTTTTTTTTTGGTCCTTATGGTAACCTTATTAAACAAATAAGTAAAATGCTTCTCAGATTTACCTGTGCTTGGTTACTTGAGTGAGTTTTAGCCAATTACTGCTAAACATAAACCCCCCACATTACTACCTGTATAAAATGAAAAGATTAGAGGATTTTTTTCCTCTGTTTCTCCCCCCTTCACCACCTATACATAGGACAGTACTTTGGCTATAGTCCATTTCACTGCTGCTAGTGCAGGTCTGCCTGCAGGTCAGTCAGGCTGCTTCTCTTGAGCAGGGTTGCAGAAACAAACATGAGATAAATGAACACAGAGAAGAAAACATTTTACAGCTGGAGTCATGGAAATTGCTGGGAGGATTAGGCAGGCACCATAGCTGAAACCATTTTTGCCTTTTAAAAAACATAATTATGTTTCAATTTGGTACTGTCACTTCAAAACAAACAAAGCAAACTAACATTTCCTTGAAGAAAACAGTCATTTCTTAAAAGACTAGTCTTAAAGTTTATTTAGCTGTCGCTTTTTCAGAGCTGGAATAATTCATAGCAGAGAGATAACGTGTTGAAAGGTGCATGGTTTGTTAGCAGTAAATAGTGGTAAATACAATCCTGCTCTCCCCACTCTGCCATTTATATAGCAGAGCTGGCTGGGCTGCCAGCTCTTCTGTCCAAGAACACATTAGCAATTCATCAAACGAGCAAATGTCATTATACACGGGAAGCCCAGGGAATTATTTTGCATTTGATTTCCAGCTCTGATAGCATTATTATTGATTTAAATATTCTCCAGCATAACATGCGCTAGACACAAAAGATCATTGTATTTTTGAACTGCCAATCACAGTAATCCTGAGTTGCCCAAATACTGATGGCTTTAACAGAACTGAATATACAAGCCCCCTAGGTTAGATTTCTGGCCTGTTAACTAATGAACTTCAACAGAAGCTCCCAGACTAAAGAGTAATTTCTGAAATACCTAAGAATGCATTCCTAAAATAGCTGTATTGGTATACTGTATACCAAAAAAAGCCAGGGATCTTTTACTGCAAAAATCCATTTTAGGTAAAAGTAGTGAAAATGAGGAAGGAACCATTTTTTTTTGTGTTGCCTGTCTCAAGTAAGTAACGGCACAGTGAGGTCGGCACAGTGAGGTCATGCACAATCACAGCTCAGCCTCCCCGAGGGAGTGAGACCGGGCCTCCCTGCGAACGCACAACCCCCTACTGCCTCCATTAAAAACTTCTATTTTATGAGGATAAACGGCAGAAGACGAAGCAGGTAGAGAAGCAACGTGTTAATTTCGTCTTAAAGTGAAAAGGCTTTTTACTGTATTCCTTAAAAATGCAACTTTGTGCTTTATTTAAAGCACAAAACTATCTGGCTGCAGTGCTGGGTGTACAACTGGAAGTTACCCAGGTGCTGGGGCTCCTGGGCGGTGAGAAAGGTGTTCCTCTGAATGTCTCTGACAGACATCGCGTGTCTCAGACCCCACCTGACATGAGCTGTGGCGGAGGGCGCCTGTGGTACACGGCCGTAGCATCTTCGGGGACTGGCTGCTAGGGGTTTGGCGGTCTGCATGCACAAGAGTTACTGCCAGTACAAACAGTGCAGAAGGAGTAAGTTGCGAGTGCACAAAATGGGCATTCCAAGCTGCCTCAGGAAGCTTATGGTGTTGCAGAAAACAAGGACTCGTGGATAGCCTTTGGTCTTCTTGAAGAGTAAACAACGTAAGTCATCGCCTGAACGTGAAAGGGACTTGGCACGAGATGGGGCCACAAAACAATTTTGACGGTGGTTAGCAAGATGTCCGGAAGAAAGATGGGCAGTTGTTTCTGCAGCTAGCGAGACACTATATTCTGCCATGGGTAGGAGAGGCAGGGCTATGGCTTGCGGCAATTTAAGGCTGCGTATTACAACTAGTATTGGATGCAGAGGAGAACTGACGCTGAAGGAATATGATCCCTCTCTCTGGAAATGCCAAAAACAAAGCAAACGGGGGGGGGAAAAACCAAACAGAGAAGGAGCTTTGTTTAGATAAATGCACCCATCCAAAACCAACCGACACGAAGCGCTGCTGGAGCCAGACGCGATGACACTTCCAGCTCAGGAAGGGCTTTGTCATCTACTCCCCAGTGACTCTGGCTGGAGGGATTAAGTCACGGCCCCTCCCCGGAGGTCAGAGACCCACAGCAGAGTTGGCAGAGTAGACCGGCTGCTCGCTTCAGTGCAAAATTCATCAGCTTAGCTGACCACCCTGGCAGCTGCAGTTTAAGCTCAGGCAGGAGACCTCAGGCTGAAGTGGTGGGGAGTCCTCTCTGTGGCCTCTGCTGGGGGGAAAAGGGCAATAACCACAGCAGGGATTCAGAGGAGGAGACAGCGGCAAAGGACATGCTATCTTGAAGCACGTGGTGAACATGTTGAGGTTTTAAAGACGCTTGAAACATCAGGTTCTGGGGAACTAGAAAACCTCCAGAGGTGGCGGCCAGTAGAGAAGACAATAGCAACAAATAGTCTAAGATTACCACCTCTCTTCCAGATGCTTCACCAGATCAACTTTTGCTTTATTGAAATGTGTGTCCAGCTTCAGCCTCCATTCCTGGAAGTGACGGAGTCTGTCTCGCCTCTATCAGCAACGAAGGAGGACTGTGGTCCCAAGAGAAGAGAAGACAGGACACCTACAGAAATGCAGACTACTGCTGTTTTCCAGTCCCTGATGGCATAGCTCAGCTTTGTCACATTTGGCCATGGACAGGTTACAATTATCTTCTGTTTTCTCTCATTCTCACTTAGCAAATTGCAGTGGAAAAGTTTCATTAATCAGAACTAACTTGTTTCTGCCACACTGGTAATTACATACATAACTGCCTACATGCTATATAAAAATTCAGTGATCCCATATCTAGAAAAACACATGTATGTGGGCTAGGCAGAGAGTGGGCTGAGGACAGGTACCGATAGCATGATTTAGTTAGCTTGTCTGAATGTTAAGCTTCAGTGTGTTATTCTAAGATACCTATTTATTTATGGGTTTGGATTTTTACCATATAAAATACGTACTTTTTTATAAAATCAAAGTATCCTCTACTGAGAAAGCATCAAAAATCCCACTCCAGATATCCAAGAATGACAGTGCATTTGCTCTGCTTGATTTATTTCTTGAAGTTTTATCCACCTACATCTTTCTCAGGTGCTACCATTCTGCTTCTAGTTTCACATTTTAAAGGCAGTATTATCCTTCTAAAAAGAGGCATTCTTCAAATCCTATGTGATCTCAACACTAGACTGTTACTTCTAAAAACATAAGTCTAAAAATGCAGTGCACAAATATATTTTTCATCATATAAAAACACAATACTGATGGAATGCTCCATTTCTGAATAACTGAAGTGTGACTATCATGCCTTTTTTTTAAACTCAGTTTTTTAGGTTCACTTCTTTTGAGAGCCATGGTGCAAGCTTCCCCTCACTATGGGCCCAGCTTTCAGGTATGAGGGTATAATTAGGTGTGGATGATTCCTCTGTTTGAGACTCTCCACAAATTTACCCAATTAAGGTCAGTGATGGTGATTGTCTGTTAACTAAAAGCTTAAGTGAGCATGTCAAGGCTAGTCTGTGGATGTTACTAAAGGTTTGGAAGGCTGCGACGGCTTCTGGTTGCTTCTGAGCAAGGTAAGCTTCAAATTACTTGAACAGGACTTGGGTGTTTTTTTCTCTCCTAGAATTTTGTGGATATTAATTTAAGGGTAGCATTTTATGGGTAGCCAGTACGTTTATTTCTAACCTTGTGGCTACCTGTAGAAATTGTTGTATGCTAACCTCTGCTGTGTGTGTTGGTGTGTATATTCCTGCTGGAAGTCCTCTCAGTAAGTGGTGATGTGGGAGGCCAGAGGAGAAAGTTGGTAGGAGAGAAACGGCTTGTTTGATGTTGTGCTGTTGCTGGGGCTGGTATTAATGGCATGGGTCTGTTCTGGATGCCCTTGGCGGAAGCGCTTTGATTCAGTTATGCAGTAATGTTGGTTCTCAAGTTCTCAAAGCTGAAGGATGATGAGGTTGTGTGCTGTGCCCCCTTAGCTCACCGGGGAAGGCTGCAGCGCATCGTGATACACCAAGTTGGAGTAAGCCTGAGGTGCGGGGCAGCTACAACAGCAGCGTGCCCAAAGTGCTAGAGTAGTTGCGATCAGAACTTCTCTCTTTCCAATCTAAAAATTGGTATGTACTGTGGAAGAAAAAGAACTTCTAACAACATGTGTTTTAATAATTTGTTAACAAGACACTTAAAAATAAGTTTAAGTAATAAAGAACTCTGTATTAATCAAAGGTTACCCTACTCCGTAAAGGAAGAGACTGCGCTTGACATCAGATGCTCTAGAAGCACCTGGCTGCCATACCAACTGTTTTGCAAGATGTTACAAGTATGCCTCTCTTCCAGTAGGCAATGTAAAATATTAATTGCTAAAACTTTCTCAGAAAAGCTTCTTCCTAGATAAATCTGAGAATATCCATATTGTATTTCACATAAAACTTACTTCTAAGTATCTCTGCTTAAGCTTTGAGGAGTTCAGTGCCTACTAAACCATTTTTGAAATATTTTCTGTGGTAAACCAAAGGCCTTTCAAATTAATAAAAGAACCACAGACACAGCACCATGCATATGGAGCAGAAACTTTCACAGGGGAAAAAATTACAATATTAGGATGTAAAAAGAATAGGATAGAAACACTGGAAATATTGAGATGCCACTCCATAAATCATTGTTGTACCCCCTCTTAAAAGACTTTTGCTTACCTCACCTGCCATAGGACATAGCAGAAATAGAAAAGATTCAAAATCGGGTGATGGAAATGATTAGATGTCTGGGCTGACTTCTACAGGAGAAAAAATGAGAGCTTGGTATTGTTTAGGGATAAATAACAACAGCATAGCGCAACTTGCACAAAAGTAGTAAATGAAGTGCTCTCCTTGCTCTTTTATGTAATGAAATGAGACAAATCCATGAAACAGGTAATATCTTTAAAACGTATTACTGATGGACCTTACTCCTGTGATGTTTAACTGAAAGCCTGGGCATTGCAAAAAAGATGACAAACACATGAAGCAGAAATGGAAGGGAGCACCATTTAGGTCAAGGCAGATTCTGGATTTATGTTGGTTGTTGCAGAAGGCAGGATTTAGTACTTACCGAAAGAGTATAAAATGGCTATTTAAAACTTGAAAAGAAAAAAAAAAGTAACAACTCTCTTTCAGAAACCGTTTTCAACTCTCGAAAGGTCAAATTAAGCCCCAGAACAGCAGGTACAAAGCACACACAGGCTGAATTTGGTTCTAGAAGTGTATGACTTTATCTTTCATCTCCAAGGTTTTACTGATTTTTTTAAAATTTTTTTTAAACCTTGGACTGAGTTGTTATTCTCAGCACAGTCCCATATGCTTTAATGTGACTATCATATTTTATTTGTGCATTTTAGTCAAATGCATTAGTCATGTATCAGATGACCTTGCAAGGGAACTTTGAAAGTAGGAGAATATTACAATATTATGAAAGGAAATCTAATTAAAATGATATAAAGTTAATAAAGACAGAGCATTAAGTAAAAACCAAGAAAAACATATGCTCAGGGAGTGTACTAACTCTAAATGAAAGTATACAGTGAATATAGTAATTCTGAATTATTTTTGCTCTAAGCATGCCCATTGCTACGGGCATTTGCAGCTGAATACAGTTAGCATGCTCCACTGTCAAATACAGAGCAATCTGTTTGACACTGACTCCTTTTATTGCAATACTAATAAAATTGCCCACTAGGAAATATTTCATCAATAATGATTGCAAAATACAAACCAACTGAAATAGGAAGTAAAATAAGAAATGGCCACTAAAAAAGTACGATGGACTTGATTATCCATTTTACATCAGTGCTACAGGACTGCAAGAGACACGTAGAACAGTAAAATGCAGAAAAGGCACGACTTGCTATACAATGCAGGTTCCACCCCATTCTCGGATGTGGGATGGAAAACAATTTCCAGGTGACAGTGATGCTACCGGAGGTGCGGAGCAGCTGTGGTTATTTGTCATGCTGAGCAGAGCTGTGGGGAGCATCGGGTTAGCGTGGCTCTTCCACAAGCCCTGCATGAGGGGCCATGGCATCGCTGCTTTGTCCCCGGAGCACAACAGGCTCGCTGTCTCTTCCGGACAAGCCAATCTAACCAGGCTGGCCGTGCCCTCGGTACCAAAGATGTGCACTGCCATGTCTGAGCCCAGAAAGCACCATGGATGCTATGATCGCCTGTTCCTCCCCTAGCCACAGGGTTGTATACTTATGATTACACAGCAGATACGTGGAGGTTGTGCTTATGGTACCGTAAGCCCAAAGAGACATATTTATATCCACTGCCAATGCAGAGAAGCAAAATGTGCCAAATTCTGGCTCCGAGCTTGCACTGAAAACTCAGAAAATGCCATCGTTACAGCCTTATGTACAATATTGCCTGAGGATGCGACCATGGCAATTTGCAAGTCCTCAGGAAAACTAGTGATTATTTCAACATGGCCAGAAGACAAACTCCTGATAAAGCAGAACTGGAACAAAAAAAAAAAAAACCCATAACATAAAAACCACCAACACATATGAATCTGTTTAAATGCTGCCCTCACTGAGGAGAACTGAGCTTTACATGCAGAAGCTGTGCCATGCCTTGAATAAACACTCGAGCTATTTAACCCACATATGGTTAAACTGAAAATTGCGTTATGCTCTTTTTAGCCTAAATTATGGGCAGACCTTGGCATACGAAGCCTGACTTTGGCAATGTGCCGACCGCATGTCACTGCCTCTTTGCAGTGATAATGTGACTTCGATCAGCGCGCAGCGGTGCAAGGGGGACGCTGATTGTAAAGAGCAATCCCATCACCTGACGATAGCTCCATGATGAAATCTCTTGCACAGATTAAACAGGGAATGGCAATAACTCATCAGAAAAAGCAGAACTGTCTGCTTAATTATTTGAAAAATGTCTCAGCCACTACTTTTTATGACACCTGGTGGGTATAAACATGTCCACAGTTTTAATTAATTTTACCTCTTCTTTCATTGCACCTGTATAGCCTGGAGAAATGGAATTCTAATGAAATTACAATCGAGCATTTCTACTGGAGTTTGAAACACTTTGGCAATAACCAGAAAATGAGGCATTTCCATGGGTCTAATTAGGCAGAGAGCGTACTTCGAGAAATACTTCCCTACAATTATAATTATTCCAAATCAAGCCGTAGTGTAAACTCCTTTCTCTTAATTCATATAACGTTGCTTTTCAGTGTCCATTTCAATTTAAAAAGATAATGGAGCAGGCTTTTCCCTGGGGCAAAGTGGAGTTACGGTGAAAATCCCTATCTCGGCATTTTCAAAGCAGCAACAGCATAAGCTCATACCTTTGACCTTGCAGTCCTGCAACTTTCATTTAAAATTGATGAGTGAGACCCTTGAATTTATTCTGCTGAAAACAACACTTTTTATAATGATGTTTATAAACAACACACCACTAATTGTCCAGCATCCTAAAGTGCCAGCTCTGTGGAAAAATTAAAGGAGCAGAGGTCTTTCTCACCTCTGTTTTTGGGAGGGGGTAGGGAAACAGGTTTGCTTGCATTCTTTGAGGATGTTAGGAAGGAGTTGCTGTCTTGTCAAACACAGCCTGAGTTTGTGCTGAAGCTTAAGAAAAAGGTACCTTGCATGTTCCCTCTTCCACATTGCTCCACAGGAGTCGCACTCATGCTGGTCTAAAGCAGATAAAATGGAGATAAAACCCTGAATACAAATTTTAGATAGGAATCTAATGTTCTTTAATGCTTGCAATAGTCAATCACTACCTGTAACCCTTCTGCAGCCAAAATCTCTTTCACTCCTTTCTTGTATTAGTCTGTGAAGTTGCTGTGCATCTTGTAAAGAAAGCAAGTGCTTTAGGGGTTGAAATCCATGTGGGTGAAATCAGGAGAAACGAAGGAAGTGGGATAAATATTGGGGAAAACAGAATCCAGACTGTGTATTTATAGTCCAGTCAGAGCAAATGTAGTATTGATTTCTCTATCAAACCTCAAGCTCCATAGCTCGGGAGTTTGGGTTGGTGTAGGACCAGGGCCCAGGCACCAGCCAGTATTTTCAGTGTTCCACAGCACTACTGATGAATACAGCGCAGACCTCTGGCTTGGCTAATGCTGACCAGAATGTTTTCCACGGGCCTCAGCTGTCAAAACACGAACTTTCTGAGCTGGTGAGGAATAGTTTGAAGCTAGCTACTAAATTTTACTTTTCTCTCAGTCATTAAATCTCTCAGTCTGTGAACAGATACTGCGTAGTAAACATTGCTCTAGTTTCTTGTAAACTCATTGTTAACGTTTAGCAAGTTTATACAGGCATTTAGATTGGTCTTATTTTATACAATCAAGCATGTTACACTTGCGTTAATTTTTTGCTTCAAAGTCTTAACATCCGGAAGTTAACTCATTTAAAATGTCATCCCAAGTATCTTAAATATTTTTGAAGATAATTTTGTAACCTGGGCATTCAGAAAAAAAATCAATATAATGATGGTAGTCCGATGCAAAGTACCACAGCAAGAATTTGCAAGGTTTTTGTCATTTTGTCATTTTTTGGAGCATTTTGGATTCCATGTTTTTCTATATCCAGATTCTGTGTGTTTATCAGTTAGCATCACTGGAAAGCTCTCGAACATTCTTGTGCTTGTAAAATTCTTTATTGTAAATACATTGACTGGTTTGGGCCTCTGATGGAAAGCAAGGAACCTGTACCAGTGCAGCTTGGGACTGCCAGATGACTCCAAGACAGGCATGTCTCAGAATGACTAGTATATGCTTTGGAAAGTAGGTATCTGAAACACTCATATGTTTAATTGCCCTGAATAAAGCCACGGAAAACGTGCTATGCTAAAGCAAGAGAAATCACAGTATGCTTCTTATCAGAAATACAGCAAAACAACAGATCCAAAAGATACGTCTATTCTGTTGAGTTTGTCACTCCTCCAGATGCACGTCACTGTTGACCAGCCATTTTTTATCATGATAAAACACTCTTCCCCAATGAGGTGCAAGACAAAGTAGAACTTGACCCTCAGTTTTAAACATGAGGTATTGGGGGAGGAAAAAGGGTTGCTGTAGGGCAGTTATCAACAATAGGAGAGAGGCTGTGAGTGACAAATTGAAAACTGTGAGTCAAAAGCAGGACTGCAAGCAAAAAAGGAAAACCAGAATTGCAGGAAACATTTTGCAAAGACTGACTTAAAGCGAGCAGGATCTGCTGTACCTTCTGCCTGTCAGGTGGATTAATTTGGAAAGTCACACTTAAGCTAAATATGTTTACACTGCATTTAGTTGCGCAGCGATCTGAGCTAGCTATAAATCTGTTGTTTAGATGTTCCTGTGATAGCTACAAACCCAATAGCTTGGGTAGCAGCAGCCTAGCTTTGGCAGCACAGTGCTCATCATGGGCTAATTGACCTTGCTGAGAGTGCACTGGCTCTGACAGATGATTTATGGTTTCCATGCTACATCACTATCATATCTCTACGATACGGTCTTTCCTATCCATCTTCCCAGTTAAACTCTCATTCAGGCTCTCGCCATACCGTGTCTTGATTACAGCAACAACCTTTTCTCTGGCCTTGACAAATGCAATCTTGCCCTGTTGATAACCATCCAGAGCGCTGCTGCAAAGATCATTTTTCTAGCTCGTTGCTTTGGCCACTGTGTGCTCCCATTGCACTCCAGCACCAGCTCCCCCTTCTCCATCTCATCAACTGTCAGCTGTTTGGCCTCACTTTCAAAACCCTTCAGAGACTGTTCCCACCCCACTCATCGTCTCCAGTTTGACATCACAAAGCCAACTCTTCCCTCATATCACTGCCTGGCGATAAGAGCCTTCACTCCTTACCTGTTTGATTTTTATTTACTTATTTATTACACAGGCACCCTCGTACTTTCTCCCATGTTGCTTTTCACACTTGGGAGGAGTTCTCCATAAACGTCAGTGAAATGAGATCATGAATCTCCTTAAGCTGATCTCGTTAAAAGCCTCTCTTTTTGCAGTGATGACCAGTAGAAATGTAATACTAAATATTAATCATGTGCTGCATTACAACTACTGTCTGTCATGCTGACTAGTGTTGACCTCTTACTTCTTTGTGCTCCATGGCTTGTCCACACCTATTGTCTCCTTAAAATGAGAGCTTCCCTCTGGGTGTAAGGGATCATCCAGATGGTTGGACAGCACCTAGCTAGCACAAGAAGGGCTAATAAATACAAGTGCTCCTAAGTAATACGGTGGTATAAATAACTTTTATAGTGGCACTAGAGAAACTGCTCACTCAGGAATCAACCAGTTAAACCCCTATCTTCACTAAGTTTATGGAAATGATGTATTCTTAAGTGCCCAAGCACAGTGTAATATTACCCTCCACCTGACTTCCCCTGCAGACTCCTACAACTTTTCAGACATTGTTACTGCTGGTTATTCTTGTGCTATTTTGATGTTCAGAGAACTCCGATTCCTTTGTGACAAAAAAAGGATGAGGCATGGAAAGATTTTTAGACAATCTGAAAAGGGTGGACCGCTTAGCTGAACAAGGAGACGTGTGAGAAATAAGAAACAGAGACAAGCAGGAAGTATATTAAGTTGTTATAACAGCACCATCAACATTTTTTTTTTAAACCCATTGAAATGCCTTAGTTGTAACAGTAATATTTTAAATTTAGCTGGCATGGTAAACACAAGAGCTATTCCTTGAAAGCTACCACAGTAACTGACTTCCAAGAATTCTGTACAAAAGCAGGAACTTTCATGCTCTGAGATACCGAGTGTAGGCTCTAAAGCTCTAAAAAATACACTAAATTCTTTTGAAGGTACCTGAAGAGTCAGACAGTAAAGGAAATCTGAAGTATTGTTTCCCATAATTTTCTTATATTAATTTTCCTCTGGGAGAGTCCTTAATCTCAGTGTTCATTAGGAGCCTGGAGACCAAAATGTTTACAAGCAATGCGGTACCATGGGAAGTCGTCAGCTCATCTGTGGAACTGGTGTGAGATGAGGTGCAGGCATCCGCTCCTGTTCATTGCACCTTCCTAAAACTACAGGGGTTGACAAAGGCACTTCAGCTGAACAGAAAGGTCATGGTATAAATCACATTATTCGAGTCAGAAGTCCTCAAATCTTAGAGTATCCCTATCCTGCATTTAATCCGCTACACAAATATTAAGTGCAATGAAAGTCATCAGAGACTGCGCATCTGCGTTTCTCAGAAGCAGTCTTCCAACTTTGCTTTATGTTTCAGCTCATGGTAAGAAACTGTAGCTTGATCAGCTACCACTGTACAACTTCATTTCTGGCCCTTGTAATTTAGATTCGTTCATGCATCTATAGGATTTCTGTCAGCCACCCAGTTACATGTGAGTCACTGCTCTGGAGAAGGGACCGACTCCATGTACTTGCGGTTCTCTACATTTATCACAGCAAAACACCTATAAATGCTTTGGCCTGCTCTGAAGGTCAAGAAACAGCACTGATTTACATGCTATGAACTGAAAAGGACCATCAGAAGGGAGTATTTTAAACCTAAGATAATGCTATTCTTAGCTAGCAAGACTTGTGGTTTTAATCCTTCTCGGATACATAGCCAACAGTGAGCTATCTGGCTGCACGAATCCCCCCGCTTTTCTTCTCTCGGTTAAATCGGTGATTCGAATGCATGTTCCAGTACTCGGGAACATTATGTGGATTTGCAAAACTTTCTGAAAGACTTCCTGTCCATTAGCCATTGGCTGCTTTACAGAAAGGCATAAAGATAGCATTTTCCTCTTGTAACAGATGTAATCTCCTTGCAGCGTTGTTCGTACTGTTTTAAAGAAAGCAATATTCCTTTTCTCTCAGATTTTCTGAAATAGTGGCATCTCTCAACATAAACTGAAAATATATTTGGAACTTAATTTGATTCAGCTTTCAGAATTTCACACGTGAGGGATGAACACATGAGGATCAGCTTTCTGTAATTAGTGAAGCGTGTTAGAAGGGCTGGATCCTGTAAGGTCATCTGTGCAGCAAACAACTCTTGTTTTCGTAGTGCCAAGAGGCACCTAAGATCTGCTCTTGGCATGACTAGACTGACAGTTTTATTTCAGTTGTCATTCTTGAAGCCTATATGAAACAGCTTCACTTTTTTTAGTTTATGAATATACTGTAGAAATTGTTACCCACAGTGTGGAGCAAATTCATGTATTTTGGTTTCCAGTTTATGCTCATCACAAATGAAGAGGGAGAAAAATAGTCCTAAAAAGCATTTCAGCCTGATTAAGGCTTGGAACAACTCTAGGCATAATTCAGAGCATCCTAAAGGCTGCTCCAGCTCGTGTTGGTTACACAAGTCCCAGCGTCCTGGCTGCACTGACTGTCTGGAAGGGTTTTTCTCAGGTCTGCTCCACATCCTCCAGTTGCTGGCATGGTCTGTCTCCTGAATATGCTTCCGAAATAGGGGAAGGATCAATGAGCAGATGGCACTGAGCTGGCTTTGCCAGTCCTCTGCCGCTGGAGGAGTTTTTCTGTGCCAGCAAAAATCCTCTGCTCCATCCTCAAGCCTCCTTTTTTGGCTACTTTGCATGCCCAAGGCAGCACAGAGCATCCAAACCAGGTCTAGGCGTTTCCACAGTGACTTCAGTGGACTCGCTGCAAACTCTCCCAGGTGCGACTGAGGGTGTGGAGAAGCCCATGGCAGGCAAAAAACAGGTGGTTTGTAACGAATGAGGCAGAGCTGTGCAGTAAATTTGTCAGGGATACTGTGGCAAGCCCCAAAAGAGGCAGAGGTCTAATATCCATTGAAGAGTGAAGATAAAAATAAATGCTGAACAGCTGCTCTCCTCACTTTGCACTAGTCAAGGACATTTTTAAGGGTAAATATTGTTCAGAATAATCCATTATGCAGAAGCCTTTGGATTATCCACTGCTTCTGTAACAGGCTTCAGAATAACTGCCCTGAGTTGCATCAAAAGATTGTCCACAACTCTTTTCCTAAGGAAATATTTGGGAAACCCGCTCTATTTCAAAATGTGAACAAAATACTTCAACAAACTTCACAGCGAAGCGGAAGCAAGCTGCTGGGTGAGTGGTGACAAGGTGTTTCATAACTGAGGATCTGCAAACCCTTGCTGACAGCAAGATCAGCACAGTGGGACCAGTGTTCAAGGAAAGATATTTTAAGTCTGGCAGAAATTTTACAGCTCTTCTACAGCCCGAATCATCACAGAATCAGTTAAGGCAATTTTTATTTCTGAAGGGCAGCATCTGGCCTACTTGGCACACTTAAAAATTTCAAATGTGTATTTTTCAAAGCAAAAAGCATAACAGGAGTATATAACTCAAACTGGCAGAACACTATACTTTGGATGACATTTTCTAGTTAATAACAATTTAACATGGTATAAACTCCACTTCTGCTGTGCTTCAGCCTGATGCAACTTAGAAAAGCATCATGCACAGATTAGAACAGAAATGCTGAAAGGTCTTTTAAAAGCAGTGGTACTACCAGGCTCTGCTGCTCTTACAGAAGCAGTAGCTTCTGTGACGTTTCTAGTAACTGGTTTTAGCGTTTGGTATTTGTTGTAAATGGATGAGATTCTGAAATCGTAAGGGAATGTGGGGGTAACGTTGTGGTCATCATGGCACTGCAAACTTTATACTATGGTTTTGTTTGTCCCCAAAATAAAAAAATAAAAAGGCTGTACAAACTTTGAAAGACTTGCACCAAATTCACTGCAGTTAATGGGAGTTTGACTCATGTCCCCATTCACACAAAAAGCCCTGCCTGGGGCTGACCCTGACCCTGCCTTGTGCAGGACTGGCTTCTGCTGCGCTCATCCCTTGCGTTCCCCTCCCGGTGTGTATTTGGTGTCACTTTTATTTTCTTTTCATCTCACAAACTGCCCAAACATAATCCGGGCACGTCTTGGAGAGCTAAGCTGTGCCTGAGCAATGCGATCAAGTGCCAGCTGCCTTTGTTTGTCCTCAACCACCATGATACTCCTCCACTCAGTACGTTCTGGAAAAATCTGGGTAGCCCCCCCACTGTGCCTGGGAATGGCCAGACCCTGGGACATGTACATGCACTGTGGGCTGGAAGAAAGCCAGATCGGCTAATTCCTCATCTGTGTTGATGTATTTAAGCTTCTTCCTAACAATATTTTGACCTGGGTAGAGAAGAGGAGCCATATGGCATCTTCTGCCCCTGACAACAACTGCTGTTAGTGCAATCAGTGCATTACCTAGGTGATTTGTTTAGATTCAGCTGTGTCACTAACTTGTGGCAAACTCAATTATAATTAAGTTGCGTATTAGGCAGTGTCCTAGTATAGGCTGGTTTCATTTTCATATGCCATTTGCATTGTATTTTCTGCCGTAACCCTGCTTACAGACGAAGTGTCCTGATCAACTGCTGCTCAGGGCCACTGCCTTTCCCACTTTCTAATCCGAGCCTGATGTGAATTTGTCTAGCGTGGCACCCCCAAGAAATCAAGACAGCTACAGTATCAGCTGCAGAGCCATGCCATAATTATAACTAAAAAAAAAAAAAAAAAAAAAATCGAAGTAATGCACAGTCATCAGCCTTAGCACCTCATCTTGCCTTCAGATCCCCATTTTTTTAATTACTTTTTACATTTGTGTTTCAGTTATACTGTAAGCTATTTAAAATGGGAACAATGCCTTCCCTTATTTTTATACAATATCCAGCCCAGTGAAGCACCAAGCTTAACTGAGGGCTTTGAGAGTGAGAATAAGCCACCATTTGTTTTAGCCATTTGCTGTCCTAATAGGTAAATGATGGGTCAGGGAACAGCTCTGGGTTTCAGCAGCATTTTCTAAGGTGTTTATCATGTATGTAATAGTGATACGTGTTTATGTCTTCTAGAATTCCTAATTCCCTCAGTTTCCTGTGATTAATAACAGGACATAAGAGCTCAATAGTGCCAACTCACCCCCCATTAAGCATCCCCCACAATGTCCTGCAGACAGAACAGTGATATCCCCTCCTTTTTACAGTATAGATTTCTGAATCAAGTATTAACATTAAGCATAATGTAAATTGGTTCATAAAGCTTAGAAAAGAACAGAACAGTGTTGAAAGTTATCTAGGGCTATTCCATTTCTCAACTCTGTTACTTAACAGAAGGCATACAGTTCTTAAAAGCTTACTGCTTAAGAATACTGAACGGCAAAAAAAAAATTGTAGATACTGTCAGATCACACATAATCATTGCAGCTGCTTTAAAAGCTTTTGCTTTTGAACCATAACCTCAGAACAACAGGGAAAAATATCATCATAATGTAATTACAAATAATGACCAAGTACAGAGTTATAGGCTTTCATAAAAAATACTTTTAAAATTGCAATGATAAACAAATTAGCATCCTTTTATTATGCAGTAAATAGCTAGAGTTCATTATAAAAAGAACAAAAGAATGTCATTTCTGTAGGTATTTAAGATAACTGTGGGACAAAATATGGGGCAGCAGACAATGGAGACTTGATCCCAAATGAACACTACTAATACCGTAAAAATTCAGTAATTCTGTGAATTCTCTGCACCCTTTGCCTGGAAACGGAGACGACCAAAATGAGATGCAAATCAGTGCCTTTATCTAATGAATAATGCAAATGAGTGCTCCTCTTATGGTGCGGCAGTCTGCAGGAATCCTCTCTGCCTCACCTCACATTTCTTGTGGATTTAACCACCATGTGTCAGAAGAAATTAGAGAATGGAATTGCCAAGAAATGACAAAGCCTTGGAGCCCCAAGTCAGTGCAGACAGCAAGGTACATTAAGATGCACGGTACAGAAGAGGAGAGAGCAGACATCTCGTTAAAATGAAAATGTTGCTATTTTTCCTTCACCTAGTTAATGGAGTTGTATGATGTTGTAATCTGCAATAATTTGTGTGGCTACTAGTCAGAAACATCCTCTAAAATGATACCAAGGTGGGATCTCAAACTTTAAAATCTTTCAGTTTGGTTTTTTTTTTTTTTTTTAAATGCTGGTGCTATTTTATCTCTCTGATATCAGCTAACTGCATCAGCATTTTTCTCATAGCATCACAGAGCATACTGCATCTTATCCATTAGTCACAAGCCTTGCTGTAACTTTCCCTTAGCATCTAACATTACCCTCCAAAAATATTCTCAAGCAAACAAACCTGAAGGCGTGCAAGCCCTGAAAATTAACTCTTTTTTTTCCCTCAATTGTTATTTTGCTTGAATGCATCTGTGATTCAGAATCCAGGACAGATTTCATCTGCTCCATTAAAACCTCTTAATGTACAGACCAGCCGTGCTGCCACAGCTGTCATCAAGTCCCTCTTCTTTGCCATTGCATCAGGTCCCCAACCCGGGGATTTGTGAAACTTAATGCTTTTCTGACAGGTACTCTCTTAAAATACAGAGCAGGTAGACCCAATCTAACAAATCCTCAGTCAACTTCTTAGCTATCAGATACAAAGCGGTAAAGGAGCAACCCAACCATCAAAGGATCTCCCAAGGATTTGGGATGCTGGGAGGGGATCCCTCATCATGGACATACACAGGGGCTACAGGTCCGAGCATGCAATTCGGACAGGTGGTGGTTCAGGCAAGCACGTTTTGGGGAGGAGGGAAATGGCCTCTCACTTGAAAAGGGAAGGGCACCTCACAGTCCTGAACTATAAAGCTGAGAACTTTAATGCAGTCGCTAAACTTTGGGGTGCCAGTCATAAACTACACAACCTTAGGGTCATGTTCCTATTGTTCACTGAGTCAGCAGGCAACAAACCAGTGTTTTCGTTCAGCAACCCATCAAACAGATAAATCTATGTACTAACCAAAAGAAGAGATTAGAGATGCCTTACTATATGTCCTTTCAGGAAATGTGGAAAAAAACCCCAAACATCCAACCCCTTTTTCTCACAAGCTGACAAAGACATGATTGCTATTTATAGCTGCACTTCAGTTCATCAGTTGGAGGCAACTGCAGAAGATGCTATAGCACTAGCAATGTTTCTACTAAATTAAGAGCTTACAGTTTCTTTTTAATAGTTGAAAGTAAAGCCATTTCTCTACTGGGCAGCTTGTTGCAAACTTTGTGTGTGTGTGTGGGGAAGTGTATTTTGGATGGATTTTCTCTCAGCTCAGTCCTAGTGAATCAAGAGGGAATTGCCTGGGATGCAGGTCTATAAGGAATTTGGTGTGAACTCCATAAAAATGTGACTTGCAATCAATATAGCATTTTCACTCTCTTAAATTAGAGGGACATGGATAGGTTCTCTGCTCCTGTTCCTGTTAGCAGTTACCGTGCCAGGAATATACAGAGTTTAGGTTTCTTATAGCAAGGGCAATGATAACTACAGAGGAAAAAACCTACTGTTAAAGCAAACTAAGCAGTTGATTTGAAGCAGGGAGACAATTAAAGCACAGCATTTCTGAAAGAGTAATAAAAATGTCACTACAAATGATAGATTGTTACAAGTCCTTGGCTTCTTCCTTGCACTGCAATAGAATACGGCGCTAAATCAGTTCCAAGAGATTATCAGTGGTATATGTTATTTTCACAAACTCAAGGAATTGAGTATCATTTCATAAATCAACTGCAGGTTAAAATTAGATTTTTTTTTTTTTTTACCACTGTAGTTCTGTGACCTTTGCACATACAATTAACAAAGAAAATTATAAAAAAATAGTTGGAACCTGACTCAAACTGAGAAAAGCTAAAAAGATTCCACTAAATTCCCAAACCAAATTGGAAAATAGCTCTTTTTCTACGGCTGCAGATCTGCTCAACGCCTGTGAGGTTCACTGATTGCAGAATAAGACGTTGGGTCACAGATACTGTAGAAATAGACTCTCGTATCTCATTAGTGCCAGACTGTGCAAATTACTTGTAAAGCATGCCTATATTTTGTGCTGTGCTACCTTCTGTACCGCTTTCCTGCGTAAAGCATTAAGCAACCTAGGTCAGAAAACTATAAATGATTAAAACCAACAATAACTGAACCCAGCTACCTGACATGAGGAGATCTACAAAGCACAAGGCTGAAGCAGACATACGTATTGTCAGATACAGCAGTACTGCAGGCTCAATTATAAGATTCTCTGCTTCATGTGTTTATGGGCCAGGTAATGTCTTCTAACGAAGTCTGTGTGACAATACTGTTGGAATCTCACAAGCTTTTCTTACGCGGAAAAAAGCTGACTTCTCCTGCAAACAAATTACCCAAGAATCCTTGGAGAACTGCACAGAAATGTGAGGGATCTGTCGCCATCTTCTGAGACGCAGCATTGCTACACGCTTCTCTCCGTATGTGCAGGTTGCTTTGGGGCTGCAACACCTCCTGGGACACTCTGGGCACGTGTAGGATCACAGGGCAGGGTCTGCCACCGAGACCAGCGTCACCTTGTAGACTGCCATTACTAGCTCAAGCGAGGAGGAAGTTTATCACCCTGTTCATCAGCAACGGCCCTTTGCTATAGCTGCGTCACTAATGTTCACACGTATTTCCCAGCGAAACACTGTGGATCTGATCCCTGGTTAAGAGGGATATTTTTGAATTCCAAAGGTGTTTCCAATTTATGATTTATTTTTGTAATTTGATTTATGTAATTTTGTAATTTATGATTTACTGTTGTTAAAGTAAAGATGTTCTGCTCTTCCTGCAAGGCTTTATACAGCTCATAATTATAAACAAACCAATTACTAATCCAGAGTAAAGGCAGTGACAGCAAAGGCTTGCTCAGCATCACCCTTACATCTACTTTCTGAGGCCTTGAACATTGGCTAGGATGACAGCCAAAAAAACCCCAACTGTGACTGGCTTATGTGACACGAGTTTAGAGAAGCTCATGTAAAGCGGTGCCATTAAAATAAAGTGTTAAAACAGGTCATCACAGGTGCCATTCACCTCTAATTAATTTGTGAAAAGCATTATTTTTCTCTTGGTCAGCTCCTGTAAATCTTCTTTTGGGGTATCAGAAGGAACTGGCCTGGCAGGAGGAGGATGCTGACAGTTGCATTAGCATAGGTGCAATGACCGTGAGGATGGGAACTGAAAAAAAACCCTGAGGCTAAGGTTAAATCCAGTGGGACCCTGCTGCTGTCTGATTTTTGTTTCTGATCTTACGCACAATTTTACCATTCCAAACCCATCACTTACCAGTATGAGGCCCTTGACAAAATACAATCGCCAGAATGACATTTAGTCCAAATTCTTAGTCAGATTATTATTGACTGGGAGAGTTGCACGCTGCCTGTAAGAAGGCTGTGCCTGCTTCCTCTGCACTCCTGCAATGTATTTACTCTCTTGGAGACTCCGCCTAGGAAAAGCAGCACCATGAGGGGGTCCTCATAAACCGATCCACATTTCAGCTTCTCCCATCCTACTGCTGAACTCCTTAAGACTTCAAAAGGATTTAAAAAACACTTCACCTGTACCCATCTAAGGTCCACAACTGAGGTCTGCATGGGTCTGTACCATTTTAGAAGACACTGTTGCCCAAAAAAGGGTAGCAGAAGTGTAAGTTAGAACTAACACATCAGTTCTGGTGGCTTCTCAAGCCGCAGTCCTTAAGGCGTGATGAGACAGGGATCCAGCCAGGAGGAAGGCAAGCTCTCGTGTTCTTTGGAGCAACGCCCCATCTCTCTCTTCAGTATTCCTTTTCTCCACCATTTTCAAGAGCCTCCATGTCAGCGAGGCTGGTGAGAAGGGCTGGCCCCTGGGAGAGGTGCACGGATGGCACAAGTGGCAGATGCAAGGGAGATACCTTCTCCATGGTGGTTGCACCATCCCATTCAATGCACATACACCACTTTACACCAGCTAAGGACGTAGAAGGAGGGGAAAGAAATGCATGTATGGCTTCAAAAAACAAACCAACCCCCTGCAAATTTCAGACGTCAACCATTTGTCCATTGTTTAACATTTAAAAATGGCATACTTTCTACGACGGCTTAAAATTTCACAAAATGTTATGCTGAAAACCCCACCTTTTCTGATTGACAAAAAAAGGGGAACTGTTGAACTTGTTTGGAGACTTGCTTTTAAATCTATAAAACCTGAAGTTCACAAATGATGATCCTTAGCTAATATTGAGAGCTGCAAAGGATGATGGTGCAATTATGGAGAACTATGGGAAGATTATTCAATAATAGTGTTCTGTCCTTTTTAATTATTTACAAATAAGCCATGAGGTGTATAAAGCTAAAATAATATATTTTAATATGTAAACCCCAATATTTATTCAATATATGTATTCTAGTTTGCACTTTCCAGCTAGAAGGTCTAAAATATGCTTTTGGTGCATCCTTGCATGCCCCAAAACTGCCAAAACTGTACCCAAGAAAAAAATGTATCCCATTAACCAAATTCTGTGCTGTCACTGGAGACAATCAATCAGCCTTGCACGGACGCTCACAGGGGTGAATTAACCCAAAACCAAGCACCAGTATAATGACTAAAGATTTTATAACTGAAAAAGGCTGGAAATAAATGAACTTCAGTGAAATTGCTTCTGACAAGAAAAAGATTACAAGATAAAGCCATACTGTTAATTTTGCTTTTACTTAAGATGGTTTTGAAGTTTCCAGTTCAGAGTTTCAAACCGGTATGGTACAGAGGATAGTACACACTACTAAGGAAGCGGTATTTGGGCATGATCCATTGCTGTCAGTTCAAGTCCTTCTGTTGACTTATACAGGGCACGCTAATTTCAATGGAAGATCGTATTTTAAGTCCTCTTTATGGAAAGTCAAACACTGACTCTTACACATGCAATATACATCATGATTCACCTCTATCTGCTTTTTAGTTATTGAAGAATACCTCTTTTTAAAAATCAAAGCCAGTGCTTCAGGTAACAAAAAGCTTGTATGTTCTTAACATTTTATTTTCAAAAGCTTCTCTCACTTCTGTTTCAGGAAAAAGGGGACTCCAGGTGCAAACTGCTGGCAAAAATTTACCCCCAAATTTTAGTGAGGAAAGCTATGATGCTTGAACCCCTTAAACCCATTACTTTAATGTTTCTGGACGTTTGAGCAAACTCTTGCGAAGCAAGACACCTTGCTAGGATATTCCTGCAGGCTATCCCTACAGTATTCATACTGGTTGGCAGATCCATATGGTCAAGGAAGCCAAGAGGCATGTCAGAGTCTAGAAGGCTGTGCTAAAAATAGATAGGGGAAGTAGCACATGTAGAAAGAGTTGGTTTAGCAGTCAGAAAATTGTATTCTGTACTTTTCTCTATAGCTATGCACATTGTTGTTTTTAAAAGATAAGGGCTTTTGTGTAGTTGTTTGCTGTTCCTTTTTTTTTTTTTTTTTTTTTTTTTTTTAACCTTTTCCCCCCCAGTCATTTGTAAATGTCACCCACAAGCAGCCCTGTTTCTGGTTTTCACTGGAGGAAAGTGCCTTATGAGCAGGTGTAGATGGTAAAAACCAAATTGATGAATTAAAATGATGGCTCCTGACAGTTTTACAGATAAAAATCTAAAATGCACCAGGGTGCTGGGAAGACACAGTATGTACATGTAAGAAAATGCTCCTCATCATAATGGTGTACTCTTTTAAAGGTTTTACAATTACTTAGCTATAAAAATTCTCTCTCGGCTGAAGCCTGACATAAAATAACTCTGGTATAGCACAATTTCTTGCTTGTAATAAATATAATTAAAATTCATTTGCACCCTTTTCTTTCCTCTCCTTTTTTATTCCTAAATTCCATATAAACAATCTGCCTAAAGAACCAGAAGATAAGAAATAAAACTATTTTACAGAAAATATGATACAGCAAACATCAAAGCTACATGAAATCACTTATGTGCATTGCCAAGCCAGCTCAATGCCAAGGATTTTCATGTCCCTAGCTGTATTTGTACTTGTAGATCGAGATGGTGTCACTGCAAGTGACCTGTGAAAACATAAACTTCCGTACCCAAAATGTATATCAACAGCCATTATTTCTACAAGTAAATTGGGTACAGAACTACTTCCTACTTTTCAGCTAGTGAGATTAGCATCCTAGTGTACACAGGGACGTGCATCTCGTCAGTTAATGACCTTAGTACTATCTGGGATTATTTTTTGACTTTTCAGATCCAGCTAGTACTTATAGGCCTTGAAAAAAGTTGAGAAATACTTGGTTTAACAGATCTCTTACCTGGTTTTAGCTACTCTTAAATAGGTACGTGGTTTTTTTATGTATCGGAAATTGCAGCTTTGGCAAAATAGCATCAGTATTGTTTAGAAAAAAAAAAAAAAAAGCAGCAGTGATACTCATCCTAAAATTCAGCAGCTCCCACGAATTCAGCCCTTTCTAAACTCTGTGGATTAGAACAAATGACGAGTTTTCATCCTTGCGTAAGGAGATGGGTAATTTCCATACTTTGTCAACAGGGACTGCTAATGCTTGTTTGGATTTTTCCCCCTCTGCTCCACAGCACAGAGCAGAAGGGATGAGAGAGCCTGATTATCGTCTCAGTCTGTACATTTATTTTCTCTTGAATGCTCTGGCAGAATACTGTGGGCTTAAATGTTTGCATGGGGTGACTTGGGCTGTATAGAGGACTGGCTCTTTTCTAGGTAACATAGATGTCCAAATGTTAAAATCGTTATTTGGGAGTCAACTTACTGACTTCTGCCTTCTCGAAGGATGCCAGGGGAACCTGCTAGTCAGAACAGTTGTCCTGATGTACACAGGGTTTGCAGAACTCTCGGCCGAGTTCACTTGGCTTTGTTTCAACTAAGATGCTTACAAATGGAAATTTTAATGTATGGAAGTGCCTCAGGAACCTGCCTTTGGTTTCCAGTGATTCTTAGCTGTTACAAAGTACAAGACCTGCAAGAAAGAAACATAAAACTCTGGGGTCTAGAGACACACATGTACTAAATGAAGAAGGAAAAATATGTTTGTCCAGATAATTTGGACAAACCTGGGCAGCATAAAACTAGCTCTGCTCAGTTCTGCCAAGTAAATCCAAAATTCGCACTGAGACTTGTCCATCACAGCGGGAGGAAATATAATATCACACTTGTTGTACACTGTCCTCAAAATGAGACAGCAGCCTGGAAAGCCTAATGCTGCCCAGCTCACTTGGGACCGCGGGGCATCGCGCCCCTGACTGAAACGTGCGAAAGCAAACCGGCTGCTGCCCGTGAGGGGGGCGATCCTGCACCACCGCTCCTCCAGGCTGGCTGCGTGACACCAGCAGGTTAAAGAGCAAAGGTCGCCCTGCTGAAAGGCGGATTTACCCCCCCACCCCCGGGGGGGGGGGGGAATCTCAGTCCAGGGTTTTTTGCAGAGAAGGAGCGGGGTCATGTGCTGTCGTACCCTGGACGAGGAGCGCCGGTCGGGATGCTGCTTTACTGCATTGTCTCTCTGCACCCCAGCAGATCTTGTTAGGAGAGCCTCCCTGCAGCGAGCCACAGGCTCGAGATCACCTCTGCCTCACCAAAAGGTTCAAATTACAATACGTTGCTAGTAAAGATTTTATTTATGAAATAGTATTGTTTCATTGCAGAAGACGGCACTGAAGGTGCTGCTGGGGGGACATCTGTGGTCCAGCCACGCTGCCGGCAAGCCGTTCAGGCTTCCCCATGGATGTTGGGGTATCCACTTCACAGTGAAAGCTGTTTATTTCTTTATAAAATTGCTGTTGCTGTTTCCACATCCAAACAAGACTAAAAGCCCAAGCTCCTGCAGAGTACTTGGGCAGCTCCCCCCAGATACCCCACCTCGGCCCCTGGAGGAAGGTGCTTCGGGGGGGCTTGGGGTGCCGAGGGCAGCAGGGTGGGGGGACACCAGCTCAGGTATCTGCAAGAACCTCATCCCCAGAGCCATAATTGACCCCAGCGATCCCTGGCTTTCTAAGATCAATTATTATTGCACTAATTTGATCATTGTGTTAGCTATAAATGTCTAATATTTCTAGCTAACTTCGGGGGAAAAAAACAAAATAGGAGAGCAAGTACCAAATGGTATAAAGGCAGTGTTAAAAGCAGCAGTTACACAGTTTTTATGAAGTGTATTTATAAAATATACATCTCGTTAAAAGGATGCACTTTTACACATTTCTTGAAACTCTGCAACTGAAAGTAAGTAGAAGCCCTTGAATTTGCTTAGGAACCCTGTTTTACCCTCAAATATTTTTAACAACTTAAGTACTTTGTGGGCGTGCTTTTGCTTTGTTTAAGGTTTGAAAACATTCCAGTACTTGAAGTGTAACTGAGGAGAAAAAAAAAAGCAACTGGATAGTGTTTTGTTAATGATTTACCGGGGAAGCTTGATGTGTGATAATGAATAAAATGCAAATCTGTTTTACTGGCAATCCTCAGTTTCGATTTATGACAAATTATTGATTTTTTTAGATTGCTTCCAGTTGGAAGGAAACAAGAGATTTTACCAAACCATTTTTTTTAATCCCTGCTGTCATTAAGTATATCATATCCATTTTTTTTTCTCTTTTATGAAACCAAGAACTCCCTTCCCAAGAGGTCGGAGGATAGAGGCGCCTTTGAAGTGTCTGCGGGCAGGCTGCTACCAAAGGCAGAGGTAGGCTGTGGCCTCCGTGCTGCCCGGGAGGGGATGGGACGTGAGAAGCAAGGGGCACGGTGTGTGCTTCTCGCCTTCCTCTCCTCCTGCTTAGCAGCTTGGTCTGAGGCTGGAACACAAAGACCGAAGCGGTGCTTTGATGGGAACAGCCATATCAGTGGCGTGGTGGGGGTGTCCTGCCCTAGGCAGGGGAGAGGAGAAGGGGTGGGGGGCCTGTAGCTCACCATACAGGTCTTGCAGTACTAGAAATTCAATGAAAGACCCAGTAACTTGAAGAGGAAATGCCAAAATAAAAACTCTGCTCCCTGAAGGATAAGGTTCTTTCCAACAATGACAAAGCAACACTTGTATTAATTAAATGTGCTCTAAAAGAGTTCAAAATAGATGCAGGTATTGTAAATAAAGTCTGCAATAACTCTGAGCAGCACATACTTTTAAAATATATAACCATGAAAATCCACATTAAACAAGACAGTAAGAACAGCCTCATCTTAAACTCCCTGTTCCCATTCTAACCCATGCTACCTAATAAGATTGCAGAGATGGAACAGAAATGAAGGACTGTATGTCCTTATTCAGCCCATAAAAGAAAAAAGCTTTTTTTCTTATCAGCATCTCTTAACTGTATTGTTCAACACTGTTTTAAAATGTCTTACCCAAGAATGCATGTATGCATGCCAAAATGCTTCAAAAAATAAATGTTTATTTCACATTTTGATTTATACAGAAGAGTATCTGTTAATTTAATTGTTTCAGTAAACATAATAATGGTATCACTAACTACACTATGGAGTATTTTCCCTTTTTTTAAGGAATACGAGCCTACTTGTAATTAAAGGAATGCCATATTAATGATGCTGGAAGTCTCAGAGGGAAAAATTTAATGTCCACCTCATAATATTATGCCAGAATTACATGCACAGAAGACTTTTTAATAATCTTTGTTTCTTAATTTAGTTTTGATTGGCTATGAAATACAGACTAGCACTCAAGGGCTCAAATTTCTACTGTCATCAGCATTTCTGCTCTATAAATTGTACAAATGCACAGGACTCTCATCTGTAGGCTTCTTTTCAAGCTTCTGTTTAACCTATGAAGAAAATTAGCTGCAGGCAACAATAACTGCTGATAATTTCATCATTTTTTAGCCACTGGGCTGTGGGATGGTGTTATGATAGCTAGGTCTAAACATAAGCAGAAAATCGTACTTTTACGTTGCCATTTCAGCCGCAAACAGGTTCGTAACATAAATTTGTCTCCAGTTTGCAAATTACAGCAATAGCCACTAGGAGTCTCCTGGTTAAGTTCACGATGAATTTACAGACTAATCCTGGCTCAGGTTTGAATGCAAGCCCTGTGCTAAATAAAGGCTGGATTTCAGCACGGGGCCAGCCCATGTGAGGGGCAGGTGCGACTCTGGGGCAACGGGACCCCCGAGCCGTGAGCGGCATCATGGGGGCTCCCGATGCTCGTACTGGGGGCAATGCTGGCAAATGTTTTGGAAATAAGGAAGTCAGAAGCCACCTATGCACTGTTCTTGTAGGGCAAAAGATGGTGACGGTCATAAAAAGTCAGATTTGTTTCTTTTTATAACTAGGCACAGTTTTGTGAAATTGTAACAAGCGCTTTAGAAAGAGGGAAGTAGAAGATTTCACCAACTGTTAGTTACTCCCAGGGATTTAAAGCAGATTTGTTTTGTAAACTGAAATGTGGCAGGCCACAAGAACTAGCACCCCCAGGTACTTAAAAATTTGCTTACAGTATCTCTGCAAAGTGAATCCTGCAGTTCTGAAAACGTGAAGTAGCTTCTTTCTTTTCTCTCTTCTCCTTCCCCTTCCCTCTCCTCCCCGGCCAACCAAGCGTAAGCGTATGGTGCCAGACACACTATTACCAATGCCAAATGCCCAAAGTTTGTGAATTACAGACCCACAGGAACAGTCACGCTGGCTCAAATGCCGTAACCGTCCAGTCCAACTCTGACTGACAAAGGACGTCCAAATTTCCTCAAAGAAATGCCACAGAAAGCAGACGTGCATCATCTGCCAGCACGCGTGCCTCACTCTAAGCAGCTAGAGATTGCTTTAAAATGTACAGGGAAGCCAGAGGTGACCAGTCAACCCCCTCCGCAGGGGGCTGGTTATCTCGCAGACAGGAGAAGTACTACCTGTTGGGGAAGGATGCGGTCACGTCCTCCTTACAGACATAAGCAACTCCACGGCCAGAAACCGTGAGCTTTCACCGCTCTAAGCCATTCATTTGTTTGTACGTTTCTTTCATGCATCTCTCCTCTCGAGCAAAATCCTTTCCCAAGTCCTAGAAATCCCGAGCGACTTTAAAAATGATGAGGTTTTAAACAAATAACAATTGGGAGGGCTATTTATTTGGCTTCTGCTTTTTGAGCTTCTCAAGTTTCATTTTCAAACTTTTCTCTGCAACCAGAAGGACTAAGAAAATAAAGATGATGTTTTAAATGAAAGCTGAGAATCTCACATGATCATAGGGCTCCAGGGGTTTGAGGTTTCAGAATAATCTCATGAGTTGTCAGTGCTGAATGTCACCAGGAACTATAATGTTATTCTCAGAACAGATTGCATAAAAGCAATTGTGGGATAGTTTTCCTGCTGCATAGTCCCCATAATAGCTATGGACGCTGTGCTGGAGGGACGACCCAAAGGTACTGACAAGTGGTAAGCTGCCATGTGCTGGGTTTAGCCAGAGGAGTGTTGCATTTTGCAACAAATCTGTTATGTGCAAAACCTCATTATTCGGTCTGTCAACTAAACAAGCCTACCAAGTAAAAATTCATAATGGACTTGTAAGAACATTTAATTCCATGGGGAACGTGCAGAGATTAGCAGGAGGCAAATTTTACCATTAACTGCCCACTTCCGCTGTATTGTATGCTTGTGTGCTGCTTTATTGCAGATTATTACCATCTCCCTCTTGCACACCGCCTTAGATTTTACGATGATCTCCCAGGAGGACTTGGGTGAACCCCTCAGTCTGGTGGTGTTTCAGGGATATAATCTGTGCTACACCGATAGCTGACACAGACTCAACAGCTAGTACCTTAGTCCGTATAGTCTGTGTTGAACAGAAAATTACTAAGCTTTATCAGAGAACTGATATGGGAACGAAACAGGAGGCTGCTTCAACCTCCTCCTCTTCCCGCAGAAGCAGTCTCGGCTGTTTGGTACCCTTGCTTACTGTTAGGATATCTGAAAGGACCCTGATTCTCCTCCAAGGCAGCGTTAACCTGGTTTCAATAACAAAACACTGGTACACAGGTTTAGCAGCAAACATCCAATACTCACAAAAATAAAACCAAGCATTTGTATAAGTCAGTTTGGCACTTCACCATGCTGAAAAGAAACCTCTGGATCTCTGTCATTTCAAATTCAGGATTTTTTAATGCAAAAACATGCTTAAAAGGAATGCACTCTTTTCTACTGCCCACCTTCTCAACGTATGTCAGTGCTATCTTCTTAACTCATTTTCTAAAACTAAAAATGAACACAAAAATAAGAGAACTCCTCACTGGGAAATGCCAAAGGCTTGGCCCTACAATTATATAAAACCTCATTTTGAAGGAAATGTGTAATTTCTACATGTAGCTATAGTACAGATAGACATGAAGCATTTTTTAGGGATGAGAGTGCTCTGCTGCTGTGTAGTACCTCAGGAATGTCAAATATTTCTGTCATATTCCTAATGTTTCAAGCAAGTCAAGCCATTACCAATGCGTATTCGAATATAGTGTGTATGTACAATATACAACTATACTGAAAGCAAATACAACAGTTTATCATGCAGGAATCAGTCACTCTACACTCACATCACTAAATACACACCCTCATCGTGCGTGCTCTCGCTCTCCCCGGCTCTTCTTCTTTCTCTCCTTGTGTCAGGATTCTGGTGGCCTCCTGCATCTCAAGGGCTCAAGCAGCAAGCGAGCTACAGCTGTAACCTCAGATCATTCCCAAGCAACCTTTCATCCCCCATCACAGCATCAAGGACCTTGCTAGGTCAAACATTTTCAAGGGGAGTTATGGCACCATTTTTAATACTTAGATTTAATCAAAATGTCCGGTTGGTTGGTTGGTTTTTGTTTAAAATCATTATTCAAACTAGAGAGTGGACTGATAACCAAGGCCTTTGGAAACTTAAAAAATTACTTTAGACAGGAACTGCTGCAATGTTTATCTGCACTAAAAGGAAGAACCAAATTTTGCTGGGCAGTTTCTTTTGCATTAAAAGAACAACTTTTCTGATTCACTACACGATGAGTTACTAAATGTCATTGATTGAGGGCTAAATCTCAGCTATTACTATTCTGAGGGAGAAAATACATTTCAAGATTTTTTAAAAAAAGACCATATTACATGGGGCACGTTGCTTTTATTTGTTTTTAAACAGTGGCTGCTTGAAGCTGCTTGGAGGTTTAGAGTGTCAAAGCCATGTCAGCAGAGATGGATTAGTGGGCACAGAGCAAGTGGTGCAGTCAAAGGTTCACAGTGAATGTAATTTATTCACGTAGCTCCGCAATTTATCACGTGGCTATTACCATAATGTATGTGGGAAGCAGCTGCATGCGTGCACATAATGCCCTAAATGTCTGTGTGGTTGGACCTGAACTCCTTACAGAAAAGTAGTGGTTGAAAATGATACCATAAGGCATTTAAAAGCAAATTTCCTTCCTGTGGGGATGCTGTCACACAGCAATGATGATTCACACACAGGCAAATAAATATTTTGTAGACTCTTCTCAGTTATGATAACCTCACTTACCAGAACTCACTGGTTTTTCAAATCTAAATTATGTAGGTAATGTGATGTACGTTCCCAGCGCTTTATTAATAGATGTAAGTACATATGTTTTGCATCTCAAACTCACATTTTCTAGTCAAGGAATGCCATATTTTCCACTCAATATTTAACAGAAATACTCAGTGGCAAAGAAAATGAATTATCCATGTTTGTGAGGAGAAACAAGTTACCTACAAGTTGAAGATTTCCTTTAACTCGAATGACCTCTTACAGCACGATCTGTCAAAACGCTTGGGAGCAGCACAGCTGTAAAAGGCTGTGTCTGCCTGGTTTCTCATACCTGTACAATTATTTACCAAGCCCATCATTTCCAAAATTAGTCTCTAATTTTAGGAGCATCTAAATTAAGGAGCTTGACTTTGGTCTCTTTTAGTTGGCTTGAATGCCTACCGTTTCAGTAGTTGGTGGAGCTGGCTTTCACCTGAAGGTGTTTCTTGCTGCCCTGTCCATACACGCGGGTATGGACCTGCTGGTATGCAGCCGCTGCCTGCGGTAGCAAGGCTCTGGCAACGCTGCCCACAGCTGCGTGGCCTTGCCGAAAAACTCCACCAGCCCAGCTCCCACCACTACTTTTTAAGCTTTTGCAGTTTGAGTTTTTAACAACGGTCTCATGTTTGGAAATGATGCTGAATTATATTCACGCTATGATGCTTTCAGGTGATTGTACTGGAACCAATTCACTCAAGTCTTTCGTGATCCAGGCAAAGGGACCCCAGTTAACGGGTTAGCGCACTAGGAGTTTTACGCTGCTTTCTTTTAAGTCATTAAAAGTTAAGCTAGAGAGACACTGCATTCAAATAAAGTCAGGTCAGGCCCGCACAAGTAGAACATCTCATTGCCCAGCTTAACGCACTGCTCAGCATTTTGTTCAGCAGAACCTTTCACTTTCGGAATATGATGCAGATTTTCTTGGAGAATTACATGTATGTTCTAGGGTTTCCATTCTGAAGCCATCTATCACAAATATATACCCACTAATTATGCAAAATGAAAAGCTTGCCTTACCATTGCACAGAAAGTCTCAGGGGGATCTCCACATGTTATGTCTGGGGGATCCAGAGTCACTTTTACATATTTGATCATGTCTCTGGCTTCTGGCTGGCAGGCCATGTAATCCCATACTTTTCCTTCTTCTGTGTAAATCTGAGTCTTGCACACATCATAGTGTCCCCACACGGAAGGGTAGTGCTGCATCACGGAGGATACGGTAACCCAGAGGGCGTGAAGTGACAGGAATCTTGATAAATACATTTCTAAATCCTTTTATGTCACCTTTGTAAGGATGCTCAGTACTGGCGTTCGTGCAGTCTATAGATTATATGTGATACACTCAAACATGAAGCATTAGGATAGGGTGTTTGTTTCACTAAGTTGAAGACTTTGGTAGAAGCCACCCAGACCCCGATGACAGCCTTTCACAGCAACGCAGCACTTGTCCTTTGTCTTATAACTTATCTGTCAGGGCTTCTAGTAAAATATGTCCAATAGCAGATAATAATTTGTGAAGTTGCAGGTCTTCAGCTACACTGTCGATAACCCTGAGTGATCCTCCGTGTTCAGGGCTCGCAGGGGATGCCCAGATGCACTGATAAATCAGTATCCGAAGCAAAAGGATGACTGTCTACAGGCTTGTGTCTGCTTCCCATCAATCATTCTTTTCTTCTGGCACCAGCACCCTTTTAGAAACAAAAAGAGCTAGAGTTATTGTCCAAGAATCAATGCATTACAAAGTATATGATATGTTGACATTTTGGAGGTTTGATGCAATATAAAGCAAATTGGTGTAATATGGATAACCTTTACCGTGGGTGCTGTGCTAGAATGAACAAACTACCAAAATCATTCACAGTGAAAAGTATTTTGACATGAAGGATTTAACTCTTCTCTAACAATGACAGATTTATAATGTTGCAGGTGAGTTACAGGTTTCTGCTTCCAAAACTGTATTTTCACCCCAGCAAAACGGAGAACAAACTACCGAACTCAACCACTGCCCACATGGCAGGCAGGGCAGGCAGGGGGAGCAGGCAGCCCAGTGCCGCTGGGCAGCTGCAGGAAGGCTCTTCTATTCAAGTGACACAGAGATGGGTATCAGGGCTACCAGTTGCTGATGGTGTTACGCATTTCTCAGATTTTTTTTTTTTTTTCTTTTTAAGAGCAACAAAGATATTGGAAGTACACTTCTGTTTCCTTGAAATTTCTCATTAGCAGTGGAAGAGAGCTTTGCTGTTTTTTTTTTTTTTCTTTGAACTGTGATTTACTGATCACACTGATGATAAACTACTGATGAAGAAAATGGTTCATTTGTAGCTTACTATAAGGATGCTTTCCCCCTCTGTTATGACACTTATTTTCCTAGCTTTGGGGGTGGGGATACCTGTGTACTTCAGCGTTTATTTTGTGGCAGATATATCCCCTTTCCTCTCTTCAGAAAGCAACTAGAATATTCCCTCGGTTTGTATCACCTCCATCATATTATTACAAGTATAAAATCCTAGGATGTTATTACGACGACTTAAAACACACATTTGCTAAAAAACACAGGTAAAAATACAAATCATGTACGAGGGAAAACGCAAAGATGGAGTAAGTACCCTAAACACAGACAAGGAAAACCGGGGTTAGGAACTCCAACTCATTTCTCAGCCTGTGCCTGACGTCAGCCCGTGCCAGCCGAGGATGGGGAGCCTGGGCGCTGGGCTCTCTACAGGAGGAAGAGGATTTCAGCCAGCCGCCGCAGCACCTCTGTGCTCTTTTTGTCTGGATGCTAAAATCTAAGCAAACCCGTCAGACAGATGTTAAGAAACAACTGTAAGTTGCCGCTTTCTGCAGCCTGCTTTGCTCGTTCCCAGTTTTAAATTATGCTCAGTGTCATGAACCCTCCTACACCCCAAAACCATGGGAAGTGGTACGTGACCTGGTCAGCTCCTTAGCACGTCACTTTGCTAATACACGTTTTCAAAACTTATCTTCAAAGCTATTCATAAACGGCCTCCCTATATTTAAATAATGCTTCATCTTAAACTGAGCTAAACTACAGGCACTACGAAATGCCAACAGATGGTTGAATTGTGTTTCCATAGCAAAGTAATTTACAATAATTGCCGTATGGACGTAAATGCAATTTTCCATTATATTCATTTTATCAAGTGTTACCATACAACTCTCATATATTTTATCAGAATATGCAGAGAATATCTGAATTTTCATGCAATGACAATTCTCAATTAGTTCAAATATATTTAAGCTTCAAATCTGAATTTGACACAAAAGCAGAAATACCTAAGACCAAATTAGAATTAAATCTTTTTACAAAGCACACTGTGTAGTACCACTGTTTTTTGTAGCAACCTGACATTCTTTTTTTTTTTTTCCAGTGGGAATGTTTACTTATCTTGAAATTTGGTAATTCAGAGAACACTTCCTATGTAATTCTAAAGACACCTCATACTCTTTCTCTCTAGTTCTTTCCAATGTATTTTACTATTTTGCAGGGGAAAAAAACACCCCCAAAACCCCATAGCTTAGAACAGTCATTATACAAAAGGGAAACAACTACTCTGCTAAAAAAGGAATCAAATTATTTTAAATTTGTGACAAATCAAAACATACTCTGTGTTGGAGAAGGCTTGGTCATAGATAGAATAAACAGTAGATGAATTTCATGTTTCTGTTTAGAAATAAGAAGTTACTGGGTTTAATTATCCTTAGATTTCAAGCCTGTATATTCAGGCAAAAAGAGATTTGTTTAATATTTTCCTTGCTAGCTTTTCAGTTACCTGTAACCTTTTATAACTGCAGAGACTCAGATCCACTAATAAACAGGACTGGATAAAACTAAAATAATGTGAAACAAGCCACTACCTTAACTCACTGTGCTAAAATACTTCCCATATAACGAATTCTCGTTAAAGTAAGTCAGAGTCATAATGATGGTCGTTACACAGAATTATAGACTATAACATCGATCGAATTTAGTGCACTGACAAGGAAAAAGTGCAGAGGAGTGCGAGACATCTGAGCATTAGGCAGCTGTAGCAGCGTACGACAGACATTCCTGACAAGAAGCAGCCAATTATAGCTTAAATTTCTGGCATATAACCAGTTCTGATTAATAGTTTTCCATTACATTACAGACATATTATTAATGTATTAAAAATGTCAAGCTTTGGCAAGAACTAACATGGCATGGCTCAGTTAGTCTGCAGTATCTTCTTTTAATGAGCTTCCATTGATACAGAGAAAGATATTGACTAAAGCACATTAAGGATCATGTGCTGAGCGCTGCTGGGGTTTTTCTGATGGGAGCTATACGATTTGTCTTGCTTATATTTATTCCTGCAGAGTCACTCATGACATGCATTCTGCATTTCAGTGCTCTATTGCCAAGGACATACCTATTTGGATTATTCTGCAAAACACCGTTTAGAATAGCATTTCTGAAGTTTACAGCTGCACCAGTTGCGTAGCGCTAAGCCTCTAGCTGTGGGCAAGACAAAGCAATGTTTTTTTGTCCCGGCTAATGCCTGTGCATTTGACCTTACAAAAAAAGCAATCCAACAAGTCGGGAATAACTAATGCCTGGTGCCCCGATCCCCTGCACCTGGCGGCGCTCTGCTGTTCGCACACCCTGGGTGTTGGGGCTGGCGAAGAGGGAGAAGCATCCTTGCTAACTGAGGGTGGGGGAATGGCAAACTGCTGGAAGGACATTAGCTAATGTATGCGAAGCCTCCAGAGCACACCGCCCCTGGAGATATCCTCTGTGGGGCAACAGCGGTATGAACTGCAGGATGTTTCGGGCCTTGAACATTCCCACATGCCATAGCCCCTGCAATATGGAAAACACCGGGAGGCACCGGTGCTGAAGGCCACTTCTGCTCGCTCTGCCTTCCCCCAGAGCACCGCTCCGTCTGCAAAGTGCCGGGCGTTCAGGCCACAGCGAGTATGTTACGGCCGTCTGAGAAGAACGGCACGCAGCTGATGCACATGCATCCCTTTCCAGGTGGGTAAGTCACACCTCACGCAGCATTTTAATTCTGCAGCCTGAGCAGATACCCCCTTCACAAACTGGCTAAAACGCATCTCGGCAGAACCGGTGCTGGTGAAGAACTTCAGAGCTCCTCGGGGGTTGTTAGCAAACACTCCTCCTCCGTCTCCTTCCATCACCGCGAAAATCCACCCCCTTCCCCAAATAACTTCCCCTGCACAAACCGTGTCGGCTGGATGCCCTGCACGAGCTCCCTGCTGGAAAGTCGCAAACCGTATGGGTGGGCCCCTGGCCTCCCTCTTTGGCAAACAGCAGGTACGTGAAGGAGGTAATAAAATAACAAGCGATCGCCTCTCACACAGACCGTGCATTTGATAAAGCGCACACCGCCGCTGCGCACGAGTAAGAGCGAGAGCCAAAACCAGTAATTATAATGCACGGCAGCCTGAGGCAAACTGGTTAAAATCACGCAGCAAGGCAAGGAGTGCTGGCTGTCACCTCCCAACACTGGCATCTGCAAAACAGCTTTTTTTTTTCCCCCCAAAGGAAACAGGTTTTAAGTTTGTATCCCTAACAGCTTCACCAGATCAATGCATCTCATCAAGCCCAGGTAAAAATATGCTTCCTGTCCACTCCAGTTATTATTTAAAGACAGTTTAGAATGTATGAAATAACGTGTATTACAAAACAGAACTAATCCTCACACCTGCAAGTTACAACAGTTAATAAAACCGAAGTGTTTTATACCTTGCTACACCTAGACAACTTGAGAACCTGGTACATAAATCCGATATTTAAAAGAAACCCACCAACCCAGCCTCTTTTATAAATGCAAAATTATTCACCTATGCAAACAAGAAGGGGCCCTGTATTTTGCGATTTAACAGTTTTAACTTTCCATCATGCTTGGTATGAAATACAATTGCTGTGGTGCCTTTGAATTCAAATGCTGGTCCAAGCAAAGTTTAGGTTCTATTTTTATGCAGCTTATTTAACTGTTTAGCAGAAAAAGATTTCCTTGCCTCAGGAGGAATTTAAAATGTCAATACCTATTGGCTGAAGAAAATAAAATACAGTGTTCTGCTACCAAAAAACTGGGATTCAGCACTCTACTTAAAATATTTCTGGTTTTCCCACGTCACTCTCTGCTGAGTGACACCTCACACTACTGCTGCCCTTACTTGCTGGGTATCATCAGCTGTCAGCATATGGAGTAAAAGTACTTCAGCTATTTCAATTTTAGAGGCTTTGTATACAGCTGCTTTAAGTTTTTCCTTTCAAATCTTTATAATTCTGGCTTATTGCCTTAAATATCTCTGTACCTACCATCAATCTGTCCTGCAAGTTTTTCCTCTTGGAATTTAAGTTAGTGTTTGGGGCGGTTGCAGTTTTTTTGGTCATTATTTTTCACCCCCAATAACGTAATACGTGCTCCTCGGGCAGTGTATCCGGGGCACGGGGCTACCAAGCTTTCCAGTCGTGGTGTGAGCTGATGACACCTCAAAACCGAATGAAAACGAAAGCCTACCGGACCCCGAGTTTGTTCTGTGCTACTGCCGGGTTTTACGTACGTAGCTAGAAAGTTGGTGCCGCTTCTTATCAGTGTCACAGGGCTGGGGGTTAATGGCGAAGTCCACGACTCCATGAGAATATTGCCACTAACGGCTGGAAACTCTCTGGTAAACATCCTTTAGAACTCCAAAAATATGCTAGAAATCAGCCTGTATTTTTTTTCCCAAATAAAACACCAAACCAAAGCAAAAACCCCACACACCAAAAAAACAAGCCGGGGAAAGTTCTACTGTGGTTCTTCCTCCCTTCGACTGGCTGCCCAGGCCACAGCTTCTCATCCTCAACCGCATTGTCCTGAGGCAAGCCAGTGATTTATTCCCTCTTTAAAAGCATCTCCACCACCGTTTGTTTCACTCACTGTCTCTGCTAACATCTCCGCAGAAGTAAGGCTGGCTCCTAGCGCATCAGATCCGGATTATCCAAAAGTTGATTGCAGAACAATAAAAGTACATTCAGCAGAGGCCAAAGCTGCACATGCACCAACTTTGAGAGAGTACAAAAGCATCTGGTTTATCGGGTTTAGCTGATCTGCGCTGCTCACCGCCATGCGGGGTTTCCTGAGGGGTTTTTTTTGCGTGCGTGCGTGTGTGTGTGCGCGCACGAGCGTTTAGAAAAGCCGCCTGCAATTTCCCATGCAACGGCAACGGAGAGGACCGTTCCCAGGCCGAGTAGCAGTGGCCGGACCGCCGCTCCTCCGCCAGCGGGGCTGCTCCCGCCGCCGCCACCACCGCCCCCGTCCTCTGCCAAACGGGACTGCGGGTCTTCCTCGCCCCCCGGGCGGGAAAATCCGCGCCGCGGGGCGGCGGCCGGCGCGAGGGACGGGCCCCTCCCTCAGGGCTCTCCCACCGCCCGCGCGCCGCGGCCGCCGCCTCAGCCGTGAGGCGGGGACGGGACGGGCCGTCCCGCGGCCGCCGGTGCGGCTTCCCCTCCCGCTGGGGCTCCTCCGTGCGCTGCCTGCCGCCCCGCCCGCACCGGCTCGGCCTCCTGGGCCCGCCTCGTGCGCCCCGCCGGCGGGAAAGGCGGCCTCTGCTCCCGCTCCTGAGCCCCCACCGTACGGGCCGTGAGCTCGGGTGGGAGCAGGAAAGCGCAGCGTTTCTTTCGTTCTCGGGTTGTGAGAGCACGCGAACAGCGGGGGAGGGAAAGGCCGGTTTTAGGGGGAAGACGACCCCCCCCCCCCTCCCGCGGTTCTGTCCGCTGACGTCACGGCGGAGCTACTTTTGCATATCTCCTGCCCAATAAAGAACTTCCATGGGCACGTCTTCGCTAAGAAAAAATAGACCGTTTAGCCCAACTAGAGGTAAATCCTGTTAAAGAGGAAAGCTAGAGGTGAGAAAGGAATTGGTGAGGGGTTTTGCGTGACTTACTATGTTAAGGAAAAAAGTGTGTTTAACCTGTTCACTTTTGTGCAAAATACTCCGTGCTCTGCGTGTGCAGGTTTTTTACCAGAAGTAACAAATGCCCAGAAGGACTCCCGGTTTTCCACGTTGTGATGTTTGTGATTCGTGTCTCCTCACCACTGTCTCAGAAAGTTACATTTTCATTACAGTAAAATCCAGACTTCCTGGTTGGGGTCAAGTCCCCACCTCAGAGTGGGAACTGCAAATTCTTGTTGAGTGCTAGCGTGGAGTGAGATGCTTTTCTGTTCAGTGCAGTCACCAACATTATTTTGTGGAACATTCAGTTCATCTGGGCAAAATATAATTGATAAACTTTAATATTTTAATGAGGTTTAAAATTACTCAAATTGAGCAAAAACTTTGGTAACGGAAACCGTAAGTTTGTGCTTGCCTGTTACAGCATTGCTATTATTCTTCTACGTTTTTATCAACAGAACCTCTACAAGAATACCTCCTTGGAGGTATTTAAAAGACATGTAGATGTGGCACTTAGGGACGTGGTTTAGTGGTGGACTTGGCAGTGCTAGGTTAACTGTTGGGCTTGATGATCTTAAAGGTCTTTTCCAACCTAAATGTTTCTATGATTCTGTGAAGTACACTGTCAAGTGCAAAGAAAGGAAACAGATCTGAAGCAGGATCATAAGATGATGAACCAAACTCTCTTGCTGTATAGAACCACCCAATTTTTAGATTTCCTTTACAATTCTGTTGAAATGTAAATAATTTTCAGATTTGTATATCAATATCTGCAAATATATTTTTCCCTTACCTCCACCTGCTTTTTCCAGCCTGTTAGAATAAAACAGATCACAGACCAGCTATGAAAAAAAAGAGTCTCATCCAAAAAGAATGAGAGGGGGACAGCTGGCTTTTAGCTAGGAAAATAGGTTAGCACTGGAAATTACGAGGGTAGACCTATAAATATTCTGTATACTACCAGCAAATCCAGAATAAGGCCAAATCTGGGTTAGATTTGCCTTGACTAATGTGTATATGTGCTCAGTATCAGTTTGTCAATGACATATATTTGTCCACACATGTATGTATATATGAACATGCTGGTATTTAATACATGTTCTTAAAAATGTGTATTTAAAAATAATAAATACTGGTTTATACCTTCTGCATTTTAGTTTCTTTTTCTTTGCTATAAGTTTATAAACTTCTAAAAAACCGTTGCCTTTTTACCATAACAAGACACTGTAGTTAGATGTTCGGACATATAACCCAATCCATCCTTCGAGCAGACTGAGCTCTCCAGTGTTTTGGGGGACTACAGGCTTAAATCTTTCAGAAAAAAGGTAGCAGAGGCTCCTTCCCTCCAGCGCAGCTATCCCCAGTCAAAGGGGATATATCCAGTGAGGTCCCTGTAGCAACTACTGGTTTTAGTCAAGACTTCCGCTCTATCTTTAGCAGTAATCCAAAAGAATAATTACTAACAGCCTAATAAATAAATACCTCAGGTGACCAAATGTGAAGTGCTAAGTGATGATGAGGGTAGGCTGATTAAAATAATCTTAAGATACGCTAGCCTCATTTGAACAACACATATCTTAATAGAGATGAACTCAAAGTTACACAGGAAATGGTGATTTTAGTGCACACTAAGTATGAAGGAGTACATTTTAGAGAACAGAGGTACAATAAACGCTGGGGGGGCAGCCACGCTGCACAGCCAGCTAAAGATGAGTTTCCTCTGCTGCTGTGGAACCTAGAATAAATGAAAGCTATTAAGAAGAGCACTACCCTCGCTAGCAGGAGGCCATGGGCTCAATGCCAGCTTCACAAGGCCTGTGGGGCTTGTTATCAACCTGTGGTGAGAACCTGCCCTGTGAACTGGAGCTTTGTGCCAGACGGCTATTATGAAGTGGAGTTTCACATGGGATAACAGCAAAGGCCTTGAAAATATCGTTGAAAACAGAGCACCCAAGATTATAAACAACTAGCTGATGGCCAATTACTGGTTGAAAAAAACAGAAGTTACGAGGATGACTGCTTTAAGCATACCAAAGGAAAGCAGCAGCTGAGCTAGAGAAAAACAACCAAGCAACAGGAAGAGGCATTTGCTGAGACCTGAGGAAGAAATGCTCTCCGGTATCACAAGGTACGTGTATGGCTTAGGAGGTGGAGACCAAAGGCTGCTGGCTGCTCAGAAATCCTCTTACATGAGGAAAAAATTCTGAATTTGGGGAAAATGTCATCATGGGGACCTGCAGTCATGAAGTCTGCGTGGGATTGGCAGGGCTGCAAGCGTGCCACCTGCTCTCGCTGCCTGCGCCAAGGGCCCTGACGCTGCCTCATGTGCTGCCTGCTCCTGGGGCCCTGCCTCTCCCTGCCTGCTTGCCCTGGGATCCCTGGCTCCTCAGGGACCTCTTGGCCTGCCAGCTCATCAGGACCATGTACATCAGGATTGTGTACATGCATTTTTATTCTCGCAAATTCTGTGAGTTTTTCCTCTCTGACACTTAAAACACTTAAATAGAGCCTTACTGCGTGTAAGCTCCGCTTGGCTAATCATGATTCCTGGGTAGAAAGGGTGGTTTAACAGATATGGTCGTAATGAAATATAATGGTTAGAAGCTGAAATGGAAAAAAAAAAGGAGAACTGAAATCTGAGGTAACTAACTGTGAAGCACTTTATCTAGGATGTGATAGGTTCACTGTCACACAAGTCTTTAAATCAAGACTGAAAGGCTTCCTATGGATACATGTTAGCTCTGCTGTAAATTATAGGCTCCAAGCGAGCAACATTTACTGATGTTCCCTCTGAATTCAAGGAAGACCGACTGGATTACTGTAACAGCCCTTTCTGGTGTTACAATTTATGACTTCATTAATCTGTTTTGTAGGAACTTGAACCTCCCATTGAAATCAATGATAGCTCTAAGATGCTCTGTACTAAGCACAGTCTGTGTCTTACACACTGTCAAAATTGAAACTTTGGGAATTAAGGGGCACTTTTGGAATGTGACTGAATATTGTTGAGTTAGTCACTGAAGTCGGTGACGGAGGGTTACCTTTGATACCAGCTGACTCAGTGAAATAACCAGCTGCCATGTTCCCTTTCTTGCCTGTTTCTTTTCTGGGAAGGAACGCATGCATGGCTATTTAAAGTATTACACCTTGACATCCTTTGTAGTATCTTTCTTCCAGTGGTTTCACAGTGCTTAGTAAGCATGCTGAAAATCAGGAAGGTCATTTGTTCACTGGTATTTTGTAAGTAAGTAGAGGCGGAACCCCTGGTACTTCAGTCACTCTCTAAAAATCTTGATTTTGTTTCTTCAGTTGCAAGACCAATAAGCTAACGCTGTGTAGCAGACAGTTTTCATGACAGCAGTAAATCATATCTAAACCTTACTCAACTAAATGATATAAAACGTTGGTCAAGCAAAGAAGTTGTCCTACCTTTAGGTCAGTGTGTATCTCATTCCCCTTTATTATCTCCAACATGTTTCTTGCTGAGCCTTAAAGTGAATTATAGACTGGTTGTAGCCATACTCAAAACTCTTTTAAAGTGGCTTTCTTGTTTCACTGAGCTTTTGTTGAAAGTTTTCTGATTTATGTACTACATAACCAGTCAATCTGGGTCACTTGATCCCAGATATTGAAGCAGAAGTGGCTAAACTTTCTATGCTATAAAACTGGCTGGTACTAAGATTTGCAATTAAGCTACATGAATTAAGGAGTATACATGACATTGCAATGAAGCCTCCACAGAACATGAAGATCAATATGGCACATTCTGTTAGGCTCCTCAAATCTCCTAGTGTGGTATATGTACTATAAATTGTTGCTTGAAAGTTCACTCATATGGGTAAATGAATGAGCTGAGCTTTTCCTGTTGTTCGTTGTATTGGGTCTGGCTGAGATGGAGTTAATTCTCCCCATAGCAGCCTTCATAGTGCTGTGCCCTGTATTGCTAGCT
>JAVKLA010000090.1:25311464-25393498 GCA_034782735.1 Sagittarius serpentarius
TTTTCCTTTTTTTTTTTTTTTTTTTTTTAATTTCGGCTTCGGCCCGGTAACGCTCCCGCGGAGATGGCCGTAAGCGCTTCTCCTCTCCGAGCCCGCAGCCCGCGCGGGCTGACCCGAGCGCCCCGCCCGTGGGGCGCGGGGACCGGGCGGCGTCCGTCCCGCCCGCCTCGCCGGAGGGTCCCTCCGCAGGGCCGGACGTGCCTGCCAAGCGCTGGTCCTTCCTCTGCCCGCAGCACCCGAGCGCCACCGAAAGAGAGGGAAAGCGTTGCTTGTGCTGCTGTGGTGCTGCTGCTGTGGCCGCCCTCCTCGTAGCAGTCCTCCAGGGCTCCGGAGGGATGCGAAAACTCCGGCCCCACAATCTGCTCTGCCTGCCCGCTTCCCTCCTGCACACACACCCCCCACCCCCCACCCCCCGCTCCTGTGGTTTGTGTGCGGCGTGCGCAGCTCTCCCCTTCAGACGTCTCCAGGCTATAAAACAGGATCTAAACCTAGTCATGATTAGTGAGTCCCGTGTAGGAATTGTGCTTACTCCTGGCAGCTACCTGGTTACTGAATTTGACCGACTCCAGGTGCCAGCTCTGGGCAGTCGGACACTGGCTGTATTGTGAACGCTCAGGAGCTGTGTTTATTGTTTGCGTGTTTTCCATGTTAAGAGGTGTTAAATGTGTTTATGTAGGCAACAGTGCCATTGTATTCGGTTGACAAGAGTTGGCTTTTTGCAGTGCCAGGATGTAACCAGATGAAAGGAGGCAGTGGATTTGTGGTAGAGTAAGAGACTCGTTCTCCATTTGGGCTTTGGAATTTGGTAGGTTGTGTAAATAACTGGCAGGAGCCATTGAGAAGGACATTTTACTTCTTCCTCTTACGGACAGGTAAACCAGCAAAGTCAAAAAGATGCCTTCTAGTTCCTCCCAGCTTTCCCCCCCTCCCCCACACCGTGTGGCCTGTGGTGCTTCTCCTCTTCCCATTTGTTTTCTGGCATCTCTGTGGCGGCATTAGTGCAAGTACCACATACGTGGAAAAGCCATTTGTATGGGAAAGCCGGGAATGATCAAAGGGGTAGGAAAATTCAGCTTCAGGGTTTTTCAGCCCCCAAAGCAGTTCTTGCTCTGTTTGCAGCCTCATGGTGTCCCCGAGCTGGTACAAAAGGACAGAAGATGAAAATGAGTAATTTTCTTTTACTTACTTTTTTCTTGAACTGGGAGCATGTCAGGCGTCCAGGCTCCTTAGGGCCTTTTGTAAAGGAGAGGCGCAGAGTTTCACTGCAGTTGGAAGAAATGGGTTGTTCCCCTAATTACAAGACAGATGGATGGCTGTACAGCAAAGCGCGAGACACTGTACGCACTGAGCCAAGTCCCTGCAGCAGCACGTGCGGGCAGACCAGCCCTGCTGCCGGTGAGAGCTATCGGGGACCTCTGCCTCGGAGGTGCTCCAGGCATGGTGGCTTTGGCTGGCTGTGGGCAGGTCCAGGCCAGCTGTTTGCAGATGCTGCAAGGTGAATGATTTGGGAGCGCTCGAGGAGGGCTTTCTTACTTCAGCCTTGAACTGCGAGAGGAAGCCTCCTTTCCACGTGCCCAGAGCACAGCCCTTCACGTTACAATAATGCCAGCAGCAGTGGTGTACGTGGTGGAGAGCAGAGCCGAGCATGCCATACGGACCTGCTCTGCACTTTCTGCTGCTCGGGTAACGTGCCCTAAACCTCAGCTCCGGTGTCGTGTTGGAAGTTTTCTGTCCTCCGTGCCGAGTCTTTGGCCTGTCTGCTGAGACCACCACTTGGCTGGTGGGACTGGCTGGCTGCAAAGATTTAAGGCAGGACCAAGTCATTTGATATGTCAAACATCATTAAGTTCTTCTGCTAATGATATTAGCCTCTTCTGTATCAAAGCTGGAGCAGCTGGTTTGAGTGCAGTGTCACCAAGTCTGAGATTAGATGTGCCATACTGGTAAAAATGATGGCCAAAAATCAAATCCAGTCTGAGAATGCAGCCAAACTTCACAGCCAGATTTTAAGCTTATCAGAAAAAAGGGATCTGATTTAAATTCTTTGTCAAAGGCTGTTGCAAGGATGGAAAAGCAGATGGAATTCGGCAGCTAGAGAAGACTTGCCTGTGTTGTTTTTTGTGCTTGTTAGACTCATAAGCTGGAGTAAAACATGGAAAGGATGATGCCTTTATAATCAAACAGAAAATATTGCACAAATGCCTGTATTGAATTTCTGACAGCCCCTTTAGTAGTGAGTAACGATTGTTCACATGTAAATGGACTGGGGACCTCGCTGCTACAGCACCTTGAGACTGGATTCCTAAAGCAAATTTGGTATTTGGATATTTAGATAGAAAATAAGATTAACCGAAGTTTGAATGGAATATTTAAAGATGTACAGACTACTGCAGGTCCCACTACCTGCTCTACTGGGTTGGAAATTCTCTAAAATGAAGATTTAGCCAGTCGTTAAATACCAAAGGATGTAAAGTCGCAACACTGGGAATGTGTTATCTTGAAAGTGCTTCCAGCAGTATTTCTTACGTCTTCTCAGTAACAGCTGGTATTGGCCCCTAACGGAATCAGGGAAAGTGATTAATTTTTGATTACTGGCCTGAGCATGGGAGCACCTATGCCTGTTAGGATACTCCTTGCTTCAAGGCATAATTTCTACTGGAAGCAGCATAAATTGCTGGTACAGAAGTAGTATCGCTGATTGCAAACTTTTTTGTAAAACAACAGCTGAACTACGCGGTTTTAACCAAGTCCTGAACCTAATCAAGCTTTGCATGATTTCAAGCTGCTGTTTGGGTATTTAGTGCATCCCCTCATGTGCCATTATGAATCTTTTATTACCTGCGCTAGTCCGAGTTGACCTCTAATGATACAGCAGAATTATTTTATTAATGCATTTTCCCACAGCAGAGGACACTGCGCTGGCCAGTAGCAGAGTCCCCGGCTTTGCCTGAAGTAGCCGGTGTCCCTGGAAATGGGTCCGGAGACACGGGGAGGTTCCCTGCCTGAAACCCAGAGTTTCAGCATGGTGGTACCTGAGGCCTGAAGAGAAATACGCAGATGTGACGTGATGCAGCGGCCGAGGCCTGACCTCAGAACGAAGAGGCTGATCACGGCGGGGCCGGTGCCCTGGCCGGGCAGCGGGGAGCAGGCAGCGGGTGCAGCCTTTCGGGGCTGAGCGGCGGCAGGGAAAGTCCCGCTGCGCGGAGAGCGGCTCGGTGCCACGGTGCATCTCCGCGCTGCGGGGCCGCTGCCTGCTCCACCTGCTGCCCTGCTCCCCCGGCACGCCGCACAGGCGTTCCTGGCCTCTTTTACCGCCGGCTGAGGGAGGTTTTGCGAAGCAGCAGGCAAAAGGTGCGGGAGGCAAGAGCAGGAGGAGAGCTAATTTGCCCCTGCCTCTCCCTGCTGAGCTTAGACAGGGGCGGAAACAGCCAAGAAACAGCGCAGTCTCCCAGAGGCAGAGCCTGTCTGTCCACTTTAGTGCTGCTTTGCCCACAGTCGTTTAACCTCCTGTAAAGTCAATTGGTTGGTGAGGATTTGAATGTTGGTCTGGGCTTGCACCTTTAGCGCCTCCAGCAGCGTCATTTCCAGCAGAATGATTAGAAAACTGGATTGAGATAAATGACAAACTCAAAAGGCTTCTGCGTTTGTGCAGGCAGGGGGACAAATCCTGACTCTGTTCAGCGAAGCAGCGAAAGCGCAGACATCCCCAAGCAGCGTTTTGCCACTGGTTGAGCTTCAACACAGCTTAAGGGCAGGGGACAGGGAGGCTACTGAAAAAAATGTCACCCCTTGCTCTGAAACCTCCATCACAGCACAGTTTGCAAGAGGTTTTCTCTGAGCAGGATGGATGGCAGAACAGAAAAATGCTGGCAGCTACAAGTGCCTTGTCTAGACCAGGGCTTCCATCATAGCGCTCTTCCCAGAGCAGACCCGGCTAGCAGCACTGGGAATTTTTAATGGAAAAGGCCGGTGAAGGCGTGGAGCCCTCTCAAAAGCCCTCCAGCCCCCGAGTAAGATAATCTGGGTGGCCAGCTGGGAGTATGATGTTGCACTGATGCGCACTACATAGAGAGACGTGCGAGTCTGACATCCTACTCCTGCCTCCATTTCCATACAGCTTGATAATGACTTTTTCTCCTGAGAGGGTAAGGAGATCTTTCCCAATCATGTTTCAGGGCTGAGAGCTTCTCTGAACAGGACATCTTGGTCTGAAATCTTGAAACTGGGTATGTATGAAATCTGGGAGAGAGACTGCCTCGTCAGCAGGGTCTTTCATTTGACTGGAACTGTTTCCCGCTGGCAGGGCATGGGACCCCGTTACCCATTCCTCTGGTCTAAGATAGAAAACCATTTCAGGTCTCTTGGGAGAAGCGTTTTTTCTAATTCCCATGCACTGGCCCAGGGAATGCGGGCAAAGGAGTTCCATGAGGTGTGCCCTCGGTGAGAAGGCAAAGTTACTTATTTGATACACAAATTATTCTTAAGTATCGGACTTGTTGATTCAGAGATGCACATAAATCACAGCCTGGATTTCCGCTTGCAGGATGAAAAATGTTTTGTTCTAATAATAAATACTGAATCTCTGCTGTTTCCATTTACATAACACACATGACACAATGTGTAAATCCTTGACAATATTTTTTCAGAATTTAGCAGCTTGTTTTTCTGCAAACATAAACATTTATTTTTGGTGTTAATAATTAATAATATGCCACATGCCCATAATAAATGCAAAATCTAATCTTGTATAGACATAAATGTGTCTGCCAAAGTGGTCTTTCTGTGCTGTAAATGACTTTCACAAAGTGGTAGCATACATTCTATTTTCAGTTACTGGTGATTTGTTTTGTGAACAGATATGTCATTAAACTAAATGCTTTCCTTTGACAATAACAAATACTTCACACTTTTCTTTTTTTTTTCCCAAAAGAAAAATAGCTGATAATTATTAAAAAAGGGCAGGTGGCTAATATCAAAATCTTTGCAGCTATATCCAAAGCAAAATACAGAGAGGAATGTGGAAAATCCCAGCAACGGAGGGAAGGGAATGTGAGATATGAGCGCATCAGTCCTCATCTCTGCAGTGGAAAGAAGGAAACGACCTCCTTGGGGTCAAATTCACTCCTGCAGTTGGACAGAGAATGACTCTACGCGGTGCAGAACAAGATACCGGAGTGGTGCAGGGTAGCAGATCTAGGTACACCCTTCTCTCTCCTATTGATTCCTCCCTTCAGAGCCCAGTGTTTTTAGGTTTCATCATTTCCTAGAAACCAGCCGTAGCTGAGAAACCTCCTGACAAAGCCTTTGGGTTGTATTGCTCTTGCCGGCTGTCCCACCTGGCAGCCGGCAGCGCGGCTGCTCTCAGTTATGGCGTGGCTGCTCTTCCTTACGGTGCTAGCACAGCCGGCAGCAGCTGCTGGGCTGGAAGCTGTAGCTGTGCTTATGAACCCCGCTTAACAAATTGGATCGTATTTTAACACTGATTTGTGGTACAAGATGGAATGTAGTTTGTCTCATCATCAGTGAAGCCGCAGGTAACTGTGGTTCGCTAGACTGCCCTGGAAATAGCCGTCTTTCCAGAGTAGGCTGAGCTGACTTTTTGGGGAAGGTAGGGATATGCTAACACCAGAGAAGTAACAAAACGTGAGATATTTTACTACTCTGTTTTGTAAAGACTTCATAGTGTCTATATTTGATCTGCTTTTATTTATACTACTCCAACCAACTGATAACTCTCTTTAGGTAACTCTCATCTTTGCTGAAGGTTTAACTTTGCATTCAGTTCATTGGTTGTGGTTAGCAGTGTGGATGACATGAGGGTCCTCAGAAACTGGTCAAACCTTCCAGAGGAGGTAAATCTTAATATTCCAGTGTCAAATAAGAGAGGAGATGAAAGAGATTTATCTGAAGCATTTTCAAGCTATCATTATGCATTCTGTAGAAGACATAGATCATAAAAGTCCAATTGCTGTTCATGGGCCAGCACTTATTAATCAAATGAAAATAAAGCGCCCTAATAAGGATGGGTTCAGTGTAACCGGGCTGGGCTGACTCAGCCATTTGTACAGTGATGAACTCCCTGAATGGTATTGTCTGAGGTGCTTTGGAGGAAAGTTTTCAAAATTCCCCATTCTCTGAATTTCTCTCTGCTGAGTCACCTTCTGCTTGGGCACTCTTTCTGCTGGAAACCCACAGGCACGTAGAGCTTCACAGAGGCTCACGTTGCTGTAGCTGAGCCGAGTCCTGGGGGAGCCTACTCACCCGCATGGGGGACCATAGGGTACAGCCGTCAATACAATTGATCAAAAATGTGTGCAGCAAAGGGTTTTTTTGCCTTTCCAAAAAGGCTTTTAAGAATGAAATGTTCTATAGAAATGGCTAGCACCAATGCAACCTTCAGTCATTTTTCAAACATAATAGTAAGCATAATACATCATAAAAAGGAACAGATTATTTGTCCAAAAAAATATTCAGCCTGGTTTTGAAATGGAGTTTCCATCTTTTAATTCTATATTTTGCAAATATTTCATGTGCTTGCTTGTTTTGTTTTTTGGTTGGTTTTTTTTTTTTTTTTTTAGCAGATAGACTTGTCAGGGACTGCTTCTTACCTTTGCATACGGAACCTAACACTGCTGTCATCTCAATTACGCATCTAAGGTTGGACTTGCTACATATAATACATACAGTAATTAACAGTAATTCGTCATCTGTTGTCAGGTATCTTCAAGCTGTTAATACTATCCTAAACATCTTTCCCTTTCAAAAATAGCTTTTTAAAGACCTGTAGCTCTCATAGTATGTATGTGATAGCTAGCTGAACCAACCAGCCACTCCAAATTCAGTTTCCCAAATGGAGCTTAATGTTTGGGTACAATGATGATTACATTTGCTGTGTTAAAGAACCAGCTCTATTCTGTTCCCTCAGCAGGGCAAAAGGCATGTATTGAGAACTACTGGTTATTTACCCAATCCCACATGCGTTCCTACACAAATATGGACATTACTTAGTACCAATTTTAATCAGCCCAGTATTTTAATATTGAATAGAAACACTCCAGGGATGATTTTCATTGTTCTTTTGTTGATGAATTTCTTTCATGGAGGAAAAGCATAATTTAACATTGAGGAGTGACTTACAGTAGCGCTGTGACATGGGATAAAAACAAAAGAACAATGGGCAGAGATAGTATTTAAATTGTCTTTTCCCTCCCAATGAAAAGGAGAAATAAGTGTATCAAAGCATTCACTACTTGAAAACCTGGATTAGGAAGAGGCATTTTTGGGTGTTCATTTGATAGGAGTATGGAACTTCTGGAGAGAGAAGTAGGGAAAACTCCGTTTTCATATGGCTGAACCACACTTTTGTCAGCTAACCATTAGTTTTGATTTGTGGTATACCATTACGGACCAGTGAAGGGCAGCACTAACCAACTGTTTTAGGTAACTAGAAAGATCACTAATTATGTTTTCAAGTTTAAAATGATGTAAACATTAATTGTTTGCCTGGATTTGCTATAAAATTGATTGTGTTGCTGTATTACTGCAAAACAGTAACTTCAAGAGCATTCTGTAATCGTCAGAGCGGAATTATGCAGCTACAAGTTAACAGCTTGTAATTTTAGGAAATTTTAGGAAAGGGCATTTCATTTATTGAAAAGCTGAATCTCTTGCTAAGAGTGTGGTCAATTCAATTGCTTTATTAGGTTATAGCGTAGGATCTACACATCAAAACAGATTTTAGCAGATTGAATTATGGTTTGTATCAGAAATATGAAACAATAATACAGATATTTTTGTAGTTCAAAACATTGGAGGTATGCTTTTCTACACAAATTGGTAGACTAGATTAGTTCATTTATTTCTGAAGTTTCCTTCAGCTTGCTTTATAGGAAATAATGATTTGTGTGTCTGATAAACTCATATTTATACTCAATATAACAGGATATTGGAAAGAACTTTCATTGGCAATTATATTTTTTTCCACATGTCTGAAGATTTAGCTGTAAACTTCTACAAACTCTTTCAAAATACTATCTTATTTACTATGGTGTTTGGGAGGGAATAAATTAAAGGTGCTTTACTATTTAGTCTCATTTTAAATGTCCTATGCCCATGTGCACATTTAAAAATTACATTAACAACCTCCCCCCCCCCCCCAATAATATCTTGACTTTCCATAGGAAGCTATTTATAGTATAAGTTCATGCAGACAATAGTTTATCTATTTACTTGTAAAAACAAAGCTCTACATCATTCTAAATTTGAAGTATTTGTCATGGCTGTAAAAAACAGGTGAATCAGTCCTGTTAGATGATTAACAGAATACCCTGTAAATAAAGATCTTCACTGTGATTTTATAGTAGAGAAAGGTCTCTCCATGTATATTCAAATAGCTACCAACAATATTAATTTGCAGCATTGCTCCTTTTTACAGAGAAAATCATTATTCTAATACTAGGAGAATTTTAGTGCTAAGGAGAACATGTCTTGACTGAGCCCATAAATGCAAGCGCGCGCGCGCGCAGCCTTACTGTCTCCATCACATCCGCGCTGCCCGCCGTAGCCTCTGGCCGCCCAGCCAGTCCGCGGCGGGGTTGCACAGACCGACGGCAGACCCCAGGGCTGAAGAGAGACAGAGAAATGTGTCTGGGGTCTCCAGGAGCCGTCCTCAGTGGAGTGACTCCCGCTGACCCTTTGGGCGGTACGCTGCTGATTAGCTTTTTAGACACATGACAAAGATTAGCGTAAAGCCCACCCGTCAGGCCAGCCCTTGCCTGTTAATCCAAAAGTGTCTACTTTAACCTCAGAAGTTTTGGTGTGTAATATATGTACGAGTAACCATTGCGTATGCCTCCACTGTGAGCAAAAAGGAAGTTTGTAAGAAAATTTTAAACAGTTGCTAGAGTTAACAAAACCCCTTGCTTTACCCAGAATTATTTTGGTTGTTGTTTTGTCCACTCTGAATATTTGAAGCACTAACATGAATTCAGACCGTGCCACTTAACTGTGTGCTTGCAATGTTTTGCATGAAGCGACTGTTTTAGTTCTGTTTTTTTACAGAAGTCTTTCTGGCACACAGCTGGCCTTCCTGCCATAAAAAAAGGTCCAAGTGCTGGAGAACAGAGTAGGAATGGCGTCCATGGCACTTCAGGCACAGAAAAGTAGGTGTTTGGTCTGAGTTACCTTGGCCGCCTGGTGTGAGGAGATGAGATAGGCAAGGATTCATCCATGTAAGAGATCTAAGTAGGGAGGATTAATTACAGAGAGGACCAACTAGGAGCCTTAAGGCTTAGGGGCAGGCTCCAGGTGAGCAACCCCTAGGCGCTGTCTCTGCAGCCCTGGGACGGCTCTGCTGAACCGCTTTTGAGAGAGGTGCTGGTTTTATATCCTCACCCTCTCTTGCACACAGACGTGCGATTCCTCCAGCCTTGCGGTAGCGGAGGGAGGTTGTCAGGGCCAAGATGACTCTAGTTGTTTTCTTGCCCTAGCAGACTTGTGTCGTAACTAAGCATAAATATCAGGTTTTTCACATTCCTATAGTCAACAGCATTTATTTATATTTTAAATTTCACCTGCATTGCAAGACATTTATTACTATATTTAATGTACAAGACTGTCCAATTAATTAATGAAAAATTCCCCTTCTCCTTTTAAGGGATTAAAATAATATTTTATGGGATGCGTCTGGGACACTGGTTACAAATTAAAATGGTGACATTTGCTGCAATAATGGTTTTTATGCTGGAGAACCAGACCAATAGATCAGATTATAGAAGAGACGGATGAATCAACAAATGAATTAAATGATTAAAAGCTTAAGCTGACACTGAAGTTTATATGTTTACTCTGATATGTAAAACATCTATCGATCTGAAGTTTGATCAGTAATATTTACAAATTTATTCTCATACGCTTCGTTATTATTGTATTCGCTTGTCCTAAAAGTATCCTAGGTTACCCGAGCAGGCCCCTGGCCCTTCAGCCGGAGCACCAATTGCCTGAGCTGCTGCAGTTGCTCAGACACCTTGAGTTGAGGAGCTCTGCTTCCCATGCATTGGTCAGGCTTCCACCTGAAAAACCCCAAAAGAGCAGGAGGGAGAATGTTTCCCCCAGGTGAAGTTGTACCGTATAGGCGCATCAGTTCACTAGCGGCGGCGTGTATCCTGTGTGAAAGCAGGCCGAGGAGAGCTGGCGGGGCCGTCCCTGGGTACGGACGGACGGTGCTGCCACGTCCCAGACGGCTGTGGCTGGGGAGGGAGGGAGGGAGAGTGGTCCGGGGCCCTCAGCAGTGCCACCTCCCTTGGGACAGGGTTGTCTTTCTGAGCGAGAACAGTGGAGCGGAGAAGGCCAAGGAGCAAAGACTGCATGAGTTTGGCTGTTGGCATGAATAAGAGCTGGAGGAGAGGGAAGGCAGGAGGAGGTCAGACCCATCTAAACCACGGGCTCGTGTCAGGCTTGTGAGCTCGGACCGCAGGGCAGTGCGTCTCTGGAGATTTCTGTTGTTTGTTCTCAGAGATCTGTGTTTCTCCAGGGCTTTTAAGAGTAAGGTTTTTCAGGGTAAGCGTTTCTTTTCCTAATCCCTTGTTCCCTGTTTTCTTGACACGTCCTCTGAAAGGACTTTCTATTAGACATCACACACTGTTGTGACCTTGATGCCGCTGGGGAAGGGTGCATGTGTGCCCTCCCCTCCTCTGAGTCTGGACCTTTTAAGGGGTCCAAGGACTGATTTCAGGACCTGAAAGGATAGGTACTTGCTGTACCATGCTCCAAAAAGGCGTGTACAGAGAGCAAGAGATGTGAACCTGGAGGTCTCTCATAAAATAGAGCTTGAAACGGACTGCTTTCAATAGACAAGTAATTCCAGAAAAGCAAAACTGGATCAAGCTGAACCCAACGTTTGTTAAGGGCAGAAAGCTTGGCAATGGACATGGTGTGCTGGTAAAAAAGAAAGTACGAAGGATCTCCAAAGGCAAATAGTTTAACGGAATTAATTTTTTTCAGGCTTATGCACAAACACAGAAAAAGGATTAGAAAGAAAAGTTTCTGAAATCAGAAGTTAAATGCCAAGGGGATGCATCTAGCGTCCATCTGTAGTTGATGCTAAGCTATAACTGCTTTCAACAGGTGCAGGGCTCAGATTTGGCTCTTTCGAAGACACCTGCAATGTGTCCTTCAGGCTATCTACCCTCTTTGGCTCTTTGATTTCAGCAGCTTTGTTCACAGATCTGGGGCTGGGTTCACAGAGACTGAGAACTGGGAGAGCATGTTTTGACACTAGCATCTGCCACACTGGGGAATCTGGCCACTGGCTTCCAGTCCTGCCCGGCATTTCATGCAGATCAGAATCAACATCAGCTAAAACTGTATCTTTTAAGTATTGGCCATGTGTACCCTTCTGGCTGTCCAGTTTGCAGTGCCCCTCTATATTTTTTTCCTAAACAGAAAAACGATAATTAAAATCATATGAGAAACATACAGTTGGACGTTGAAGCAGTAGAGTGCAAAGAGCATAGCCAACATATGTAAGAACATTAAAGTACTTGTTCTCGTTTTTCATATTCTTCACCTAATGGCTGAAATCACAGATTATATCCAGAGTGAGAAATGCTGTGCCTTGACTAATATATATTGCAATATTTAAAAAATGTATTATTTATAGAGAGTCATAAATATATTATTTTACATTTGTAGCTATTTAGTGGCATGGATCTAAATGATATTTTTACAGGAAAGATAAACATGCTGCTCTGATTGGAATCTGAGGTGACCCTGCCGGAATAACCCATAATGGGCACCACCACAGGCAAAAGCGGGCAGGGGAGCCAGCAGGACGAGTGTGCCAAATACTCCTGTGAGAGTCGAGGCAGTACATCTTATAACTGCAGATGCTGAAGCTTGTAGGTAACTCCACTTAGGGGAATAATTTCATATTAGTTCTTAAGGGTTCTTTTGTCTTTGTAATTGCATTCTCTTGTACATAAATATGCAGGATATCTTACCAAACAGAAAGCACAAAGTCTTTTACAATAGGGAACTGTAATATTTAGAGTCATATGTCAGAAGTTGTTGCCTGAACACTCATTTACTTCTGAGAAACTTGGTCCAGCTGCCCTGCAATAGCTGCTTACTCCAGTCAGATTCTTATTTAAAAAAAAAAATCTATTAAAATTGGGATCTGAACTAGTTTGATTATTTTTTTAAAGGCCCTGTTTTGCTCAGCCCAGCGATCTGAGAGTTCAAAAGATAAGCATTTCTCGACGTGAACAACCTGAAATGTATTTTAAATAAAAGCCATTAGAAACATTGTTTTCTAATACATTTCATGGTTTGCTGATGCTGAGTAGTGCAAAAAAATACGAAGAAATACATCTAGAGTCATTTTGTCACTGGACCATCATAGAAAGTGTGATTAGTCTCATAATGAATAATAAACAACGTGCAGCTGGAACCGCAGGGAGGAAGCGCGTGCATGACTGCCGTGGTGGTCTCGTGGGCTAACTGTGGGTGTTAAGGTCCTCTCCCCTCCCCTCCCCCAAACGCAGAAATGAGCATCTAGTGGCGAGAACAATTGCTGTTCTGTTGTCTTCCAGACACAGGCTGCTAAAAGAGTACAGGAAGTGAATTGAGATGTGTGTCAAAAATAACATTAACATGGAAAGTCTATTCCGTTGCCATGTTGCTCTCTAGGATAACTTGTGTGTGGTTGTCTCGCTGCTGCTGTGGTCTTATCATTATCACCGTCAGATGCACCTGCTTGCTTATTTCTGCATCCTTTTATTCACGGCAGATGAAAACCAGAAGGTCCATTTCAGCTGAATGCATGTTCTCCAGTCGATCCAATAACTTCATCTGTTTTCTCTTGCAGACAGGCCTCTTCGCTCCCATCTGCCATGTGGATCTCTAAAGTGTTGTGGGAATTGCTTAAGCAAGGTTGGTGTATCAGACGAGAGAGGCATTTACTGTGGAACAGACAAAGAACTTTTCTTCCCTTTTAGCAGTTTTGAATCAATTAGTTAATACATGGTTAGTGGTTAATGTAGCTTGATGGCTCCTTGGCAGCTTTCTGAGAAGGTGGGAATCCTTGGATGGTGTTACTGCACCATGGTGACATAATGTATGTGACATCATCCTCTACCACAGTGGTCATTAGCAGGAGGATGGAATTAATGCAGCAGCCTGGGGATTTCTGGAGAAGCTATTCTAGTTTTGTCCTGGCAGATATTGGAAGATAATAAGAGTACCAGTAGGATGAAGTTCTTGTTAATGCCATCTTTGCTCCACCTTGTATGGTACATTAACCATACCTCAGGCATCTGTCTGTATCTGCATCTCTCAGTTCTGCTACCAGTTACTGGAACCAGCTAGTCTCTATATGTATTTTAGAAATTAGTCTCTGATTATTAAATCATGACTGCATGTTAACACCCATTATTTTTATAAACCCACTGCAGACTCCCATGCATTATAAATAAATTGTATTAACTCCAGTTCATATGAAATATTTATAAATATTATGGAAAGGGCTCACTTTCTGTGCATAGTTATTAGACATTTTAGATTATAGAAGATTGCAAATGGTCAATTATGTAAAATTATGAGAATACAGCCTTAAAACTAGGCTCATAATCCTACAACGAGAGAGTCACAGAAAACCAAGATTCCAACTGGGTTCAAGAAGAGTGACATGCTTTATGTTTCTTAATTATCTTTATTTCCCAGTAGTATTGCTATTGCCAGAGCTCAATTTACAATGTGCCAATGAAAGAGTAATAAGTTGCAGAGGCACTCCTGTATCAGATGAGAGAGTTTCACTCTACTGTGTTGTCAGAACATAAACCCATAGAGGACAGATGATTTTAGCTATACTGTGTTTGACTTGGAGCAATTTTGGAGTTTGGGCAAAATTCAGTTGTGAGGTAAATGGTTCTTACCAAAAACCCTGCTGGAGATGGGCAATGAGGCTGTTGATGTCACTGAATGTTAAGCAGCTAATAGGAATTACAAATCTAAGTATTTTTGTAAATCTAAGTCATAACTCGTAACTGAGTATTTGAAAATATCCCCTAGTGTGGTAATAAAAACCAGAAGCCAGAGCAGGAGTACTGAGGCCGCTGGTTCACAGTGCTCTAGTTTATAGATTAGGGAAGGACGTGGCTGAGTGATGGGAAGTTTTTTTAAATATTCATCCAGATTCCACTGAATCCAATGGAAAGCTTCTTTGCTTCTCTGGGAGAACCTGGGGAGACCAGTGACAAATAACCTCTGAAACCCTCAGTCCGGTGGTCAGAGCTGGCCTGTCATACAGCTGCCCATGAGTTTGCCCACCAGGGATTAGAAGCTTTTGAGAAGTTTTACCTTTTTGTTTTGGTAAGGAAGCTCTTCTAAGAGGACTCGCTATGGTCTTTTACATAAACATGATAAACCTGTTTATCCAACCTCCTCTCATCCACAGCTTTCTTCTAACTAAATCTAGGTTATGTCCCTAGTTAGAAAATTTAATTAATAAATAAGTTAAATGTTTGTACAGCACCTTGAAGCTGTAAAGTGCCGTCTAAATCCCGAGTACTAGGCAAGTCTCTCAATTACGATACAGCATGTTTATACAAATATGTTTTGATGTCCTCAGAACGTTTGGACTAAGTGGAGCATATTTGCTGTTGAGAATAGATTTTGCTGGTTGGAAACCATGCCTTATGAAATGCAGACTGCTGTTGCAGCATCCAGTTCAGGAAAATAATAACATAAAGAAACATAATTTGCAGCATTAAAACTGCATTTTCTAAATATTTGAAAGCAAGAGTAAAAGATTTCAAAGACTCCCCTCTTCCTTGTTTAATCTGAATCGTGTTGCTTTGCTGATTATAGGAGGACCTGCAAGTTTTATTATAGTGGTATTGCATTTGACTGTAGTTAATGGTCTGACTGCTTTCATTATGTATTTTTATGAGTTTATCATTTGGACATTTTAAAATGGAAACACAATGAAGATCAATAGAATTAGGACGCTTTTCTCTAGAAGAACAATTTTCTCCATAGGCTGCTCCTACCAATACCATGTTTCTCATCGTAGTTAAGCAGAGGAGAGTGCTGTCTTTGGGAACACTGGGACTTGCTGTCAAGTCCAGGATGGCAGTCAGGGAGGCGGCTTGCTCTAAACCGGTCTTCTGTCACTAGTTGCAGGAGAGATGTAATAAGATGCATGATAAGACTGAGAGAAAAAGTAGTCTAAGTCAGAGGCCTCTTCTATTTTCACACTTAAGACAATGACTTCTCCATGTATATACCAGGCTGTACTTTATTACCATAAGCTTTCTTTGACTTAAAATATCTTTAGCTTCTGATTCTCAAGTGTTGAAGCTGTCAGGCAGTGCCTCGGCAAGCAGAATCTATTTTTTCCAGGGAAATATTTCACATCATTACAATGCTTTTCAACCCCAACTAAGGATAGTTTATGAACTACAATGTCACTGCTAATGCCAGTAAAGAGGTCACATTTTGCTGTGATGGAGAAGAAAAATTGTGCCTGAGGACACCAGAGAATGCACGTACATTTTGGGTAAAGAGCTGTTAGACTTCCAACGGCCATGTCAGAATTCATATGCTTGTAATTGAAAACTGATAGTGGATAATTAAGCCATGCCAACAGATAGCCTCAAAGATATGCTACCAAGGATACAGCATGCTATTCATGGCATTAAAAAAGCTTTAAGGTAGAAAACTCTGAATTGCTCACCATTAGGCTGGCTCTGCTGCCACTGAAGTCAAAAGCAGAACTCCTGTCAGCCTCCATAGGAACCACACTGCACTACTGACACACGCGTCAGACAACTTCATTATTAATTGCATGACCAAATGTCTTAATTGTAAATCTGACTCAGCCTTACTCATCAGTAACATATTAAACGTATAGATGGGCAAAGAGCAACTGTTCTTGCAACGACTATCAAGCCTTCAGCATTATAGGGTTTTTTGCCAGATGAAATTAAAGTTGAGAGGAGACAGAGAAAACCCCATGCAGAATAGAGGTCTGATAAGAAATGGCTGCTTACGCGGTGATTAGGAAGTCACCTAAGTGATGGTTAAGAGAGTAATTCCACGAACTTGAGCACTAGCCTGCTTATACGCCGCTTTCCTTCCGCTCCCTGGGAGCCGCAGTGCTCCAGCAGAAGCGATGAATGATGGCAGGCAGGGCTGCAAAGGGCTGCCGGGGTCCCCAGCCTGCGCCCTCCCTCCTGCGGGCTCCCTGGGTGCCCGGCTCCGCCACACCTGCCCTGCCGCCGGGGGGGGGCCCGCACCCGCGCCGCACAGCTGCCTTCACTGGCGAAAACTGGCCGGCCTACAGCTCTCCTTTTGCAGCTTCGCGATCTTCTGTCATGCTGCTTTCTGAGACCGTGATTAATCCCCATCTTTTATGTCAGCTGTCACCCTGAAAAGCTTTTCTGAATGGCGCTGAGGTCCCTGGGAGCTTCCCCGGGCCCATGCTACGGCCATCCGCTTCCTGCAGTTGCCCTTCGTAAGCCAAAGGCAGTTTTGTCTGCTGTTCTTGCTGTTAGCTCAGTGTTCTCTGGTATTTTCTATCCTATGGAAAGCAGGTGACAGGCAGAACTACAGATGGAGTTAAACTGAGTAATCCTCAAATTCATTATCCCAGACTTCTACCTATGTTTTGCATATCTGAAAGCCGGTAATGATTTTTCTGTGGATAATTTATCATTGGCGCAAGCTTTTCTTGTCTCACCTTTTCCCCTATCTTACCAACCGAGACCAAGCCCGTTGAATAGAAACATCCTCCACTTCTCTGCCTAGCGCTGTACAGAGACCTGCTGGCTTCTCTGCCTGTCATCCCGCACCTGCAGCACCGCTCTGCACTGTCGGACTTCCCTTAACTATCTCATGGTTTTTGTATTAAATGCATGAGATGATATCACAGATGGGCTGAACTGTCTCTAGCACATGCTTTTTGCTCCTGTAACACAGTGGCCGTGGGAATGGGCTGCTCTTTAGCCTAATCCTGCTAATCTGGACACCCAGTACTCTGCCACAGCTTCACCAACGCACACGACTTCTGTTTAGCCAAATACGGGTTCATCCCATACCTACTTAATTGCCTAAATCTCTGATTTCCTGTTTACTTTAAATCTTGCAGAAGAATTTTTTGATGTGTCATTTGAGTGTAGAAGCTTCTGTGTTTTCCAGGGGCTGTCTTTCAGTTGAGGTAGCCCATCAGTGCAGGCTCCCTGGTCCTGCGTGACCTCAAAGGACTTCTTGTCCACAGGAACTTCTTCAAATCACTATTTAAGCTGATTAGTAAAGAGCATTTACTATAGACACTAACATCCCAAACACTTAAGAGATCTTCACACTGCACAAGCTATTATGCAGCATCTACCCCGTTTGTCTTTTTTTCTGAGATAGTCACATAAGTCTTATAATTTCAGTTCTCACCGTGAGCAATTGTCAATGTTGTTCAAATGTTTTCTGGTGATTCCTGAAGCTTCCTGGCTGTCACCTGGGGTAGCGACCCAAACTGCATTTTTGGTGTATGCAATTTCCTTCTTGAGAATGATCAGGAATCCTAATAGAGTTGGGCGGTAGCTGTGTTTTGTTCCTAGGCACCACGCTTCTTCATGCACCAGGTTGTCCAACTGAGCGCAGCGGCAGCTAGTATCTAAAGTATCTGTCTTGTTTGATGGCGAAGTGATGGATGATCACAGTGTGGATCCTTTCCTTGTTTCTTCAGTAAATATTAGGACTTTTTCATGCTGTACTGGGTGAAATCCTGTGCTCGTTTACATGAATGTAATAGTACTAATGTCCATTGGATTATATTGTTAAAACTGAGCAGAATTTAATTTATTACATTTTGTTTAGTTAAATGCAATTTCTAATTAAAAAGTAGTAGTTCCTATGATACTCTTTGCATTCTTTGTAGAACATGTGCATTTTAAAGAACTGTACAGTATATACTGAGATCATACTAACTGGCACGAGGGTTTCCAGAGCAATTGCTTTAACTGAAATCTACAGTAAATAGAAGAGTAAAACCCAAGGTAAATATCGGTAGCTTTATAGCTTCCCATAGCACAACAGGGAGTGCTACGGGAAAGCAGTCAATTTCTATAGAGGCTTTATTTTTCAGCACTGGTTTTCCAGTGGATATAGTGGTCTGAAACTGAAAATGCACGAAAATAGTTGCTTTCACATAAGCAAAATGCTTTCTCCAGCACTCTTGTCCAAGCACCTGATCAAGAAATGGCCAGTGAGACATGTAAGAGAACCCCAAGCTACGGCTCTATTAGCCCAGCTGAGGCGAGGACCCCTTGGCACGTTTGTGTGACGCTGTGGGGTGTGAGACCCCCTGCTCGTCCCAGCCAAGGTGGCGTGTCCACAGCGCGAGGTGGGCCGGATCTCTGTGGGATGCGGCGGCGGCCAAGGGGTGCATCTCAGCCTCTTCCAGAGGTCAATGCTGCGTCTCTTCTTGCACCTTTGGGCTGTCTCATCTAATGAATCTTCAAAATCTTCCTTTGTCTGGTTCCAGTTCTAGTTCTCTAGCTTTATTCTTCTGAAACACCTATATAGATGCAGAATATTCCCCAGCGAAGCATGCGAAGAGAATTGTACTTCCCAGTACTTATTAACGTGTCATCCGGATGTGACTCCGTTAGGAGTTATAGTGCAAATATGCATTAAAATACATGAATGATTTGGCTGTTGAAATATTCTTAATTAATGAAATTAACAATATTCCTTTCAGCGACCAGTGAAAGAAAGGAATCGAGCATGAGTGAGTGAAGTTGTTTTATTTTGACGAGAAGTATGAATTGCACCTTCTTAAACTAGGATGCTTCCCATTTCCCCACTCCACTCTGAAATTCGGAGTGCAAGGGCCAGAAGGAGCTTGAGATCAGCCAGTCAATTTCTCTGTTAGACCATTCAATTTCTCCCTGTTTGCTATCAGGCTCAATAACTCACTGAATTCATAATTAAAAATATGATATTAATTTTTAGTTTGGATTAATCTGCCTTCAGCTTCCAGCCCTTGCTTCTTGTTACGCTTTTTCCTGATAGATTAAAGATCCCTTTAGTGCCTGGTATTTTCTCCCCACAAGGTGCTTATCTGTTGTAATCAACTCGCCACTCAATCCCCTTCTTGATAAGATAAACAGATTGAGCTGTTCAGGTCTCTCACTAGAAGATATTTCCTCCAGCCTAAAATAATGTATGTGAGCTTCTTCTGCACATTCTTCAATTTTTTTTAACATCCTCTGCCTTACACAGCTTCTGATATCTAAAAGGAGCAATCTACCACAAAAATTGCTTTTTTTTTTCTTTCCCTAAGGAACGATCATCATACAATGACCCTATGCAAGCCTCAAAATAACAAGAACTGGATTTCTTTTGACAGCATTCATTTATTAGGCAGCGAGGCCAGCTGAACGTATCTGAATTTTACTGCTTCGCTTTCACGTGAACCAGATTGCAGTAAAATCCTCTGATTCATTGGAGGGGAAGGTGAACAGTGGTGCCTGTCCCCAGGAGAGGCCGCGTAGCCGCCTCACAGCTGCTGATGTGTTGGACTTAAACCTGAAAGCTTTGTGGAGGGGGTAGGAATTGCGCCCAGCACCGGGACAAAGCTAGGGATCGTGCCATGGCCAGCCTTGCTATGCCAAACCTGGGAGCATGCTAACACCATAGCAGTTTGGGGGTTTTAAACATATCCGATATCAAGCAGTAGCAAACCTATGGTGGTGTGGAGCGCGCTGGGGAGAAAGGCAAGTCAGATGAGTACCGCTGGTACCGCAGCCTTCAGCGGGGGGAAAGGGAAGGTTTATCCCGGCTGTGCGGGGCAGGGCTGAAAGCAGAAAGAAACTGCTTCCCCACTTGCAAATGACGCGCAGACCCCTTGTTTGCTACTCTTGTGATATTCACTGGTATTGTTGGTAGCGATGTGGTCCAAGAACCAAATGGTGTCAGCTATCATAAGTTTAAGAAAATTGTGATTTGCCCAAAATTGGGCATTACCTCACTTTAAAATACAGAGTAAGTTGTACATAACTAAAAAAGGCAGTTTTAGGGCTAGTAAGAAAGAGTAGAAGAATAAAAGACATACTAATTAAGTTTCTCTCCAATCTATATACCTGGTGGAATCAAACTGCTTTTTAGAAGTCAAAGCGAATTACAGGTGAGTTCCACCTGATGCTGTCATACAGAACCTGGCTTTTCTGCTGTCTGTATCCGTAAACCTCCATGTGAGTGCAGGGAAACTGCCCACAGAGACTTCACTGCGTGGCCAGGGTCTAAGTAACCAAAAATTCCTGCACTCTTATACAGGAATGCTATATTTGGTGAAACACGTGGCACTCATGCCTTCAGCTGCTGAAGGACTGAGGAGATGATGTGTTGGGATTTCAAGAGTCATCTATGACCGAAAAGTCATGGTTCAATAGTTTTTCCATGCTGTTTAAAAAAAGCTATTTAAGAATTTGCTAATACCTCATTTAAAACCTTGATCCTTTTGATGTGATGACAGGGGGTCAAGCCTGGAGGCGGTGTCACAAACAGAAAGATATGAATGTTCAGCATATAGAAGTATTCATTAATGACTCATAAGCAAGTGTGCCTGGCTACTAATTGGAGATTTTTGTGCAGAAGGATTGTATTTATGGGCTCCATACAATCTAACTTATTTCCATTCTGCTGCTTGCGAGGCTATCTTTTTGGCAGGAAGAACTCATTAATCAAAATCCTTCCTTTTGTAAATGACAGGGTATTGGGAGGGTGGGGAGAGAGGAGGGCAGGTAGAACATGCATCTGAAATGCCAGAGATGCTGCGTTGATACAGCTCATACCACCAAAAAGTAAAAGGGATGTCAGAAAAGAGGAAAGCCTTTATTCTAGTGCTCCTTATGTCAGTGCATCGTTGATGAAACCCAGCTCTACTTCTGCGTGCGAAATCTGAAGTTACGCTTTTATGATCCTTTTATATCTGTTAATTTTTTAAAGCAATGCAGCTAAAATCCAGTCTGCTTACCATCAAAGTATTTGAATTAACATCTTACGTTCTCGGCCAATGCAATTTTCTCATTGTCTCAGGGTTCTTGTTGGAGTCGGGGTTTGTTGGGGAGCTGTGGGGTTTGGGCAGGGAGCCTGATCCTGCTCCCGCCAGGCACGGGGTACCTCCTTTCTGCCCACATGCAGTGGTTGCTCTCCAGCTGCTGGGGCAGCGCAGCCTTGAGAGCAGGCTGTGCAGAACAGCGGTGGAGTGCACGGGGTACCTGGAAATAGAGAACTGCCTCGTACCTGCTTAACAGTGTGCAAGGGAAGACCGCAAACGTTCCTTGGCTTGCTTCCCCTCAAGCTAAGGCCTCTGCTGTTTTCTTGTTTTATTGCTCTTGAGCAAGAAACAGATGTAATTTAAACAGATAAAAAAGGTATCTCCACCCTTTTAAAGGACAGAATTATGCGTTCTCTGAAACAGTTTTCTTGGCACAGGAAACTTGGTATTTAAGCTCTTTTGCTTACTCTGTATCATAGGCTAACAGATAGGGATTTCGCATGTTTCTACTGGCAGAACCACCTTTTATCCCGTTCTAGCAAGGCCAGACTGATCTATTTTTTAAGATAATAAATATGTCATTGACCCTGTCTGCTAGCATACTTTACGAATTCATTAACAGTTTCCTATGTTGTATTATTTACTGTCCTAAACAGCTATGCAAAGAGAGCTCCAGCCATTGAGCTGTAAATCACTGATACAGAGACTGAAAGCAGTTGCTGTTAATGAGATAGCTCACCTACCACTCGCATGTCAGAGACGTTATTAAAAGCAGTATGATGTTCAGAACTTTGGTGGAGGCTGAATTTGTGTCTGTAATAAATGGAGGAAAAACGGACAGGATGGTTGGCCACGCACCTGAGCAGGCTGTCTGCGATGCCAGCACTTTGCAAAGAACATTAGAGAAATTAACTCAGATGTCCTTTCGATTAACCAGCTTTTCAAAGTCTAGCATAAGCTCTTTACTCTTTGGAAGGAAATGCTTCCAAGGAGGATAGAGAATTGTTTTTAATGGAGGTAATCTTCTAATAAATTACTTCTGACCAAGGGGAGACTTGGAGGGGCAAGGTAATCCCAGAGTAAAGTTGATTTAACTTCTCCATTATCCTCAGGAAGGCTCTGGGATTGGAGCTTTGAAGAGCTGTATGTGATGTTTTTAAAAGGTTTCAGCAGAGGTTTAAACTCCTATAAAGTTAAATATGTTTTCCGAAGCGATGAGATTCTCATACTAGGGGCAAGATGGGAGCAACATTTTTGTGTGTACACTAAAGGAGATGACATTGGCTTTTTGACAAGGTTACAAGATGCAAAAATACTTTTTTTTTTTTCTTCTGAGTACAGTCTTATTACTTTCCCAATTAGCAACAAGCAGGTGTTTTACATTTTCCTCCAGAATTCAGCAATGTACGCGTAGGGAACTTGTGCTTGTGCTTTCGGTTCGGTTCCTAGTGGACACGACTGTACATCAAAGCTGTGCCTGATGCAACCTCTGCCCACGTGCTCTAGGTCTGGCGTGAAGCACGTCAGCAGGGGACGTCGGCAAGGCTCATAGTGTAGCTAGCTGCCCTCACTGGCCTGTGCATAAAGAGAATATGACTGCAAGTCTTGAGAACTGGCACCTTTTTCATTCGGGTACAAGAAGGAAACCTGAAATTGTCATTTTTCAACGGGACGTACTGATTTGCATTACAAGGCTGGGAAGAAAACATGCATTTCATCTGCTTTGACAGTTGCCCTTCTGAATTACACTTATCAGCCATATTAGCCCAGTGGCCTTTGGCAGAAGAGGAGCAGGGGCTGGTAGCATTGTTCTTGCCGATCAGGGACAACGCACGGCTCTGGATTTCTGCATTCTGTTTGGCACTTTGGTGGCATTTATAAATGTGACAGCTGCAAATTAGCTCAGCTATTTACAGGCTGGATTGCACATGGCTTACTGACAGGGAAGGTGCAACAGATTTTTTTTTCCTTCCCTTCACTTAGTGCTTGATATCCACCAGGAAAGCTGCGGCAGCCAAATATAATAGTGGTCACAAGCCTCGATAAGACTCTGCTGATCTATTTGCCTTGCTAATTTCTGTAGACAGTTATGTTTGCGTCTGCGGTCTGTCTCGGCAGGAGGATCTTCCTTTTACAACTCTATGCGGTCGTGTTATGGGATAATGAAGATGAAGGAGGCTGCGCACCTGAATTCCTGCCCTCGCAGAGGACTGTGCCTCACCCTTGTTAGCTGTTGTTCGGGTGCTAATGGTGCTTCTACCTTTCACGTGGCCTGTTTGATGGGTGTTCCCCGCTGGATGGGGCTCTGTAATGAACAGTAATACATGGTGAGAAGATCACATAGCCCCTGCGCCACTACTTTGTCTTCCTTAGTAGGAGTAGGGGAAAAAAAGCCACGACCACTCAGCTTTTATTTTTCAGAAATTTCTCTCTATATTCTACTTAGCTTGAAAGTTTAAATTTTTGCTGCATTTCTCTGCTGTAGTAGACAGAGGTGAGATTTTTCCTTAGACTGTACTGGCATGTCTGTGTACTGGGGTGTGCAGAAAGCCTGGTGCAGAAAGCCTGGTGGGGTGAGAGGAGAGGGGCGGGGAGCTCGGCTGGAAAGGCAGGGGGGCAGAGAGCAGCCACAGCCTCAAATCTGCCCAGGACTGGGGAGGTGGGAGGCCCCTAAAGCCCTGTTCTGCCTTGCAGCCGGCTGGGTGCTGGCCGGGTTGAGGCTGGGCATTCACCCAGACTGGGCCACTCTGAGCGGCCGGCAGGTACTTGCCCGCATCCCCTTCCCTTGGTGAGAGTCCCGCAAGCCACCAAGGGGTTAAACAGGAGAGACGCATTCCTTCCTCCAGACACTAAGAGGTCTCACTGCTGCCTTCTGTGTCAGCCCCGAAAATCTCCATGTCCTTATTGATGCTGGTGCGGTTACCCCCCGCATCACAAACAGTGTCTGTGGGTGGTACAACAGGGAGATGCTTTCCCACCTCAGCTCTGGGGGAACTTGGACGTCCCTTGTCAGACCTCGCCTCAGCAGCACCTCTGCAGCACCTTGTTGTACAGGCTTAATCATACGGCTCTCTTCTGCTACATACCGTGGGTTTGTGGCACAGAGTAGAGGACTGGTGCGGAAAACTATTTTCTGTCGTATAAGAGTTATTTCTGTGATGAATGTATGTTTACACATGCACACTCTTTCAGATGTTAGAGAGTGATCTCTTTTAATCTCTTCGATACCTCCCATACAATTCTGCGCAGTCACAAGCAAAATCAGTTATCGTGGAAAATCCTTCCCCTTTTGCCCCGTCACATTGCTAAAATCCAATTTTAGCCTGGGAAAAAAATGATTTAAAGGATTCGTATGGGCAAGGTGAATTTTGTGACAGAATGGTCCAGAGCTCCATCCTGGAAGCAGTCCTGCCTGTCAGCTGAGCCACTGTAGTATTTGTAATTTTTATGTATTAGTGATCTGGCACCTTTCTCTGGCATCTTATGCCATACAAAATTAGCCCCACATATAGGTGGTGTAAATTGGAGGACATAGGTTTGAATAATGAATAAACAGTGACAATGCTAATTGGCTTCATGGGCACCAAGTTCGGTGTCTGCAGAGTAGAATCACCTCGGCTGTTTTACAATAAATAAATAAATAATAAAAATGAGAGCCTCTGATTTGGGGATTATTTTTTTGTTTTGTTTTGGCAATGGCAAATATTTCCAGCCTCCTACTTATTGTGATTAGAGTTTGTGTGCAGCTCAATTCTCTGCATGTTGTAATGAATGGCTCTTACAAACAGGTGAGCCAATGTCTTTTTCCTTTGAGTTTTTAATGTAGCTGCAGTTGGTAATAAAGATCGACGCATCCGAAGGTGTTCATCAAGTTCTAACATCAAAACAGTAAGGAAAGCAGGAATCGCTGTGCTCGTAAGAGCTGTAAATATCTCGTAAGACTGTATATCAATTTTCAAAAAATAAAGCTTGCTATAAAAAGAAAATGCCAGAAAGATATATTTTACAATAAGATTTCTTTTACGAATTTCTACTGACTACAGCGGTTTCCAAGCTTGCCAGGCTGAATTTTTTTATTTTTTTAGCTGCAAGTGTTTTAATGACCCTCATTCTTCCTCTGCCCGATCCCGATTCTGCAGCCCGTGGTCACTGCTGGCTTCTGCGCCGGAGTGACCTGCTGCACCGACAAACGCTGAGTCGGCAGCAACACCGACTCCCTCGCCCAGCCCTGTTCCTAAATCCCAGCTGGCAGAAGCACCCGGCTGCCAGAGGGCTGAGCATATTCTTTGTCCCTCCGAAAGTCGTGGGCCCTGCCAGGTAGGGAAGGCAGATCCGGCACGGAGTGGGAAGCTGGGACGCATTTGGGCAGTCGTCTGCTGCCGTTTAGGTCCCTGTTCTCGGTGCAGTTCTTGCCAAACACTAGCATTGGGATTTAGTGCTTTTACTCCTTGTTACTTTAATGCAGGCTGAACTTGTGCAAAGCGAGCGCAAGCAATTTCAGTTATCCTGTCACTATAAAAAAAAAGGGTGGGGGAAAGGGAAAAGGAAAGAAAAAGATGACTTTGACTTGCGAGTGCTGGTTCCCTGTGAGCACATATGCTTTTTCCTCAGTGCTGTACAAACACACCTCAGTCCTCACGTTAAATTTTACCATCTGTGTTTTGGGGAACATAGAAAGTGATCTTCCGAATGGGGTATTTTGGCTTTTGGCTGTGGCTTTTTGGGGTTATGGAGGTATTCAGAAATTGAGAAGTGGGATCTAAGTGCAGTCTACAGAGGACTTCTGAAGCTGCCTTCATTCCCTGGGCTGGTTTTGAACACCAAGTACCTGCATTTTAGGTGCTGTTCCTGTAGTTTTAACTGCAAATAAATGAAGGAATTTGATAATTATATCTGTCCTGGATGAAAGGTAGCTGCTGTAGCTCTAACTTAAACATTTTCCCCAGCTGGTCATAAATTGGAATTCATAAGGATAGTTCATTATTCGTGGTAAATAAGCTAGAGAAAAATCTCCTTTCTGTCATGCCCCTCCTTGATAACATGATGATCATTACTATCCTAAAAGCCTTAAGAAAGATTCTAAGCAATCTGCTTATCAATGCAAGCCTTTATAATGGAGATAGGTGTATATGTAGAGAGGTATATGTAAGAGCCTAATAGTATGGTTATTGTAGTGCTGGTGTTCTGAGGATTTAAAGGGGCGAGGTTTTTAGAAAGATAACGTCTTTTATTAGATCAGCAGTTTTAGCTGGAAAACACTGGCAAATTTTGGTCTCAGTTCTCTGTCAGCCTTGCAACAATACTGCCACTTCAGTGCAGTGCTCACGCTCTCTTTGCCTGTTGTTATTTACACCACTGCTTGGGTTCCCCCTCTAATCATGAACAATTAAAAGCTCAATTTTGTTGCTTCAAATTGCATCTCTCTGTAATTATCTGTGGGAATAAAGTTCTGATGGTGGCCCCTCCAGGCAGAGGCATGCTCACAGTATATGTTGCTTAGAGATTTCCTATTTATGGCTGTCCACAATTCTCCTTGGTTATTTTTCAGGCATACTGCTCTCTTCTTAAAATTGGATTGCAGAGTACTCATCTCACAAGTCATGCAATAGGATCAGGACAGCAGCAAATGCTGTAACTCCTAGCCAGTGTTTTATATCACCAGCTGATCTGCTCTTTGTTAGAGGAGTCTGTTACTGTCCATGTACCTCCATTGGTGAGCAATGACTTCATCCGCTGGGAATGCAAGTAACCTAATTTTGAGTAATTTTTATAAGAGTCATGGCTACAATCTCGTGTTGGCTTTGATACCTCCAAGATTTTATGAAGTAAAAGAGCTAGGACTGCTCCACCTCCCACATGCTAACTTCTGTCTTGATAACAACCTGAGGATTATGAGAAGAATTAGATGGGTGATGCCACGGTAATGAAAAGGTTATCTAAACATGAGCACAGACTTTAAAAGCAGAAAATCATGGTCTGCACTTGTTGTTTTGCCTCTCATGTTGTTGTCATGATTTCTTATATACAGGACATGCAACAATAATGTGTTCGTGATACTCTGATAGATGACTATGAGAACAGCTGCTCAGGCTGAAACCTGAGCATCAAACACTTTCACCCTTTCTAGTACATAATTTTTACTTCTCTCCAAACAAAGCAGCGCAATTCAGGCAGCGCAAAGCTTGGCAGGTAGCATGATGATGAAGACTGAACAACTTAATTGTGTTCTAGATAGAAAGTGCCAAAAGGAATCAATGATACAGGAGCCAATAAGAAGCACAACTTGGGCAGCCACGCGCTCTCTCACTTTCCATCAGAGAACAGAGTGGTTTGTAATTTAGTATTCCTGCATCGAATGTTTTTTCTTTTTCTTGCATAGAGGTGTTCACAGGAGAAATTCACAAGCCTTTACATATATTTAAATTAAGTTTCAGGTTCCCTTTATTATTATTCCATTTGTATAGGTATATCAAGTGAAGCACCTTTTTTTTTTTTTTTTTCCCCAGATGATCAGACTTTGGTCCAATGCATAAAATGTATCTGAAATGCCTCATTCAGTTTAATAGCTGTCCATATATCCTAAAAGAAAATCACGAATAAAACTAACTGTATTTTGCAGGTCACAAGCAGAAGCTTGGTGAAAAGCATTTTCCAATTCTAATGTTTTCACCTGCTTTGTTTTGCCTAGAAAAATTAAGCATGCACATTATAAGTCTGTTTAATAACAGAGTATGTGGACAGTGAGGAAGTAGCTTACCATCTTTTAAAATAAATAGAAGCATACCCTTTAGGTTACCTGCTGGATGTGATCCATTGAATGCCTAGGGTTACAGTGGCAAATCTACAAGAAAAGAAACAATAACTAAGACAAAAATTCTTGAGCAGAAGAGATACAAGTTTCCAGCTGGAGAATAACCTCTCTGCATCTCCTTTTAGAATATAATGGATTTACTAATCCCAGGGCTGAGCTGATGGTCACCTCCACACAAGTACTGTTAGAAATAATCAAGTATACCATAACAGCGCTTCAGTTTTACGCATTATTGCTTTAATTGTATACAAAATAAAGTGAATAGGTATCGTATCACTACTTCTAGATTTCAATTTTAGCTGCTCTGTGAGTCCAAAAAAAAAAGAGAATGAAAGGACACTTTTCATCTGGAGGTGGGAATCATTTCACCTGCTTCTGGTCTGGGCCACCATAGCTCAGAAATACCACAGAACAATTTGGCAGAGAAAGAAAAAAATAATTCTGCAGCTGACTGTAAATCCAGCAGTAATTTATTTTACCTGAATTGAAATTTTCTCCCAGATACTGTTACGTTTAACACTCCCTCACTTGGCAGAAAACGCTGTGGGCTCTTTAGCAATCACTGTCCCTGGGACCTTGGCTTTACGTTTCCCCCCAAAGCTGGGCTGCCTGGCGGCACAGCGGCCCCCCTCCCCGCACAGGCAGTGGGACTTGCTCCTGAAAGATTGTATTGGATTGCTGACTCTTCTCGCAGACTTTTTTGTTGGGGGAGAGTAGCAGGAGCATCCCGGCCGGAGCTGAAACATCTTGATGTGGCTTTTGTTCATGGTGTTACCGTTCTCAGGCACGCACGGGCGCCCACAGAGGCTTCTGCGCGTCGCCTGCCCCGTTGGCATCTCTGCTTTTATATGCTACGCTGCTCTCTGGGCAGGCGATATACCTACGAACCAGCCCTTGGAGGGCCCTGTTAGACCGGTAGCACCTTCCCTCTGCCTGCGTCTTTCTGAAGCTTAGCAAGAAGGTTGGAGTGATGCGGGGTGCCAGCTGCCCACCCCTTCCCTCCTCCCTGGGGCTCTAGCTGTGTTCCTGATGAAACAGTAAGGTGGTGGCAGATCCTGCTCCTGGAAGAAGCTGCCTTTCCTGGTGGCTCAGTGGCACAGTTTTCAGGAGCTGTTTACACCGTCTTCTCTCTGCCGTGTGAAGCAGTGAACCGCAGCGAGCTTCGAGTGTGGTTTGCCAGCCCTTGTGTTGCTGGCAATGCTTGCCGTATCGCTCTGTTGGATGCGCCTTGAATGTGACAGGGTACGTAGCCAGGCTGGGCAAGCGTCTTCTTGCAGGCGTTGTAGGGCACTGGTGACTTTTCCGCTTTATTTCCCTAAACTAATTAGGTGCAAAATGGTAACCTGTGCCTTTAAACGCCAAGTATAAAACCTGCGTTAGTCTGGAACTGGAATAAACTGCGTACATAATTCTCATTAAAAAAGGCAGTCTGCTCAGGTAAAACACGCAGAGGAGTATGTAGGGCAGTAAAGAGTAAAAAATCAGAAAAGCCTGAGCAGTTCCTGTGCTCATTCATGGCAGCAATTTACTGTTCCCTCCCTGCTCCCACCCCGTGTCTAAAACCGAATCGTCCTTTCATGGGAGAATAGTTATAATTTGGTACTACCTCAGGTTCAAATTAGAATGAAAGTTGGTATTTTCAACAGTTCTGCAAGAGAAAAAAACTTCCAAAAAGTTTTAGATCAGAAATGGCAAAGCAGGAGGTGCCGACTGCCCCATCAGTCAGAAGCAATTTCACATGTTGAAATCAGATTTCCCATTTAGAATCAGCAAGCAAAAATAAAAATCATCGTTTCGGATTTTTATTTAAAATAAGAGCTATTTTGAAATGTTACTTTGAAGCAATTGTTCTTCAGTTGTCCTGGCTGGAAGATAAAGACCTTTAAACAAAATTGAGTTATGCCTGCAGAGAAATAATATATTGACAATGCTGTATTTTCCAAAGGAAGAATCTTTTCGGCCAAAAAGATGTGAAACTGGAACAAGAACTAAAGTTACATTGTTAGACCATGTTAAAATACATTTGAAAGTGGTAGCGTACAAAGCCTGAAGCTGCAGTCCGCCCACTCCTTCTGAAAGTGTAATGTAGCCACGGCAAACCAGAACTTGCAGTGTGAGCTCTGCCGCAGGTGGAGGTTTGGTGTGCTGCGCGGGCACGACGCAGCCGTGTTTGTCCTAGTGACCTTGGCCCCAGCCGGTGACTAGCTCCCCTGTCCCTGCTGGTGGCACCCGTCCTGGAGTCCCCCCCCGAAACTGAGAGAGCAGCTCTGGCCTGCCCAGCTCTAGCCTCTCGTGGAGGCGGCGCTGGAGGGACAGGTTTCAACAGCTCTGCCCTCGGCTGCGAGCCCACTGCCCAGTGTGCCCTGCCCATATTTGAGCTTCCCATGGCGAAGAATCAGTATGACCTGGGAAACCCTGGGTGTCTTTTATTGCCAGAAGGTGTTGGTTGATACATGTTATATGCTTCCCACTCGTTTACCAACAAATCATGGTGGGGAAAACCTGTTGCAAAGCTGCAGAGTGCACTGACTGACATTGCTATGCTTTGGCTTACTAGAAGCAACACCGACTCGCTTCCTTACGACAAAAAATCTGAATTACATTTTAGCAAGTGGTAGAGGTCCCTTGGGCAAAAATCTCGCTCAAGGAGTGTAAAGGGACAGGAGGATGGCAGCTCCCCTGGGTAATCATACAAGAGGCTAAATTCAAAACAGTTGTAATTTAGCAAAAAAAGATAGAGTCGTTCTGGCAGTTCATTGTTTGGAGTTTATAAAATGGGGAGAGGAGGAGGCCAAGAGAACAACTAGGGGAAGGACAAGGGCAGCTTTTATAGTACATACCCATATATTATTTCCCCCAGTATACACATATGCTGTGACTGTAATTTCACCTTCGAGTTTTGGTAACGTAAACCAAAGTCTTGAGCATCACTGCCAGGGTTGCTGCTCTCACCAGAATCCCGAGCAGGAACGGAAAGCTGCGCAGGAATGAGCACATATTCCTCCTTGCGTCCTCTCAACTCTTTTAAAGGAGTCTGGATTAAATGCAAACTTAACATTTCCATACATTAATAGAATGCATAAAAAAGAGAATTTATGTTGCTGCCTATGTTGTTTGCACTGCACTGTTCCAGTAAAGGTGTCAGTATCAGGAATATACATAACTGGAATCACTTTCCTGATGTGGTGGTTATTAGAATAGATATAGGCCCACACAGGCTGAAAAAGGAAGTGTTTCTTCAAAGTAGAGTGACTGATCCTACATTTTAATGCTGCCTACTATATATACACTTGTTTTTATTACAGCATAAAGTACTTTTCCATGGTACAATAAATAGAAATACAGCCTGTGCATGTGTATTTATCACATTTGTGGCTGATATACTTCTGGTGAAAATTAGGAATAGAAATAAGACTATGAATACTAGGTCAATGTAACAAGTAAATTTAGAACAAGATAGCAAGCTGCTATCTGGGACCAAACTTTGTACAAGGATCTTCATTATAAGAATATAAGGATGAATCTGAAACAACTCCGCAGAATTTATTAAGGTGAAAAACAAATATAAAATTGAGGCAAATAAAGCCCTAACTCAGTCCTCTCCGGTTCAGGGGAGAATTTTGGAGACTGCAATTTAGGCCTAATTCTCATCAGAATGTGTGTTCAAATACAACTGTTTATAGCAGAAGTCCAAGCCCCGGAATAAAAACAGTGTGTGGCCTGATTTTATATTAATTCATTAATTATATCTGTAGTTATAAAAAAATTGGAAATAGTCTAAATTGTGAGGAAAATAACCATTATTCAAATCCCACTTTAATGTAGTCCTTGCCAATTTGCCTTCCATAACAGATGTTACTTCTCTTGACAGTTTATTGTGGCCAAACCATTTCTCTCTAGCCAGAAAACTGAATAAATGATAAAAGGCAAAAAGGGAGGAAGATGCATGTTTTTGTCAATGCAAAGGCTTACTTTTTTCCGAAGATGATGCTGGTTGCACGGGAGGTTGAGTGTCCACCCATGTGCGCCTGCAGACATGCACATGCATTTGCCTTGCTCTTCACGCGCGTTCATTAGCTTAGGACTTGTTTGTTTATATTTTTGCTCTTGTAGCTTATTTCTTTTTTTGTCTCCTCAAAAGTCGGTTTTCTCTCTGCCCTTTCTGTTCTGCTCCAAGGGAATCCTCTCGGCCAGTTCAGAACATTTTGTCTGTTTGATCTGATAGCCCCTTCTGTCCTCCTGCATCCACGGGCAACTTTGCATCTCGGTTCTCGGCCCTTCTATATGCTGTCCAGCTTCTTTCCTAGACTGAAAGGTGCACCTTGCTCTCTATAGGGCAGAGTACTTTGAAACCTGAAGTCCTACTTTTGGAAGGTAATTATCAGACTCTTCCACTCCACATCAAAATACCTTTCATAAGAACTTGCTACTGAACCAGCGTTGTAGCCTGCTGAAGGTACCATTGTTTGGAGGAGATGGAAAATTATAATTACATAATGATTTACTAATTTATTTTTTTCACTTTCAGAGATTCTAAGCAGGTAATTATGTTGCTTCATTTGTGACAGCAGCAAGAATTTTAGATGGTATAATAATTTGTGGAAGTAAGCAAAATTGCCACATAATATTGCATTTTATTAGGGTGTAGAGTTATCACAGCCAACCACAGAGATAAGCACTTACTTTTAGTGGACCATAGTTGCATAAAACAGAAGCGATAAAGCCTAAAGGAAACTTTCTAAGGGAATCCTGTTGCCACACCAATGTGCCCGAATTTCCCTCTGCTATTGAAAGAACAACCGATCCAGATGTATTTCACTCTTAAATCAGGAAAAGGATCCATGACCTTTGAGTACAAACAGTCCTCCGAAAGCTTGCCTTCTCTCAGCCCAACAGTCTGTCTACCTTTCAGTCTTCTCCAGTGTCCGTTTCGCAGGTTTCACAGCCACATGCATACAAGAAGCACGCAGAGGCTGAAAGCATCTTGGCCACGGTTCCACAAGAAGACCTAAGATTTCAGCAGAAATGCCAAGGGGTTGAGATATTTTACCAGAAGCCACTGGGAGATGTAAAGCGTTTTGCAGAGGTAAAGGTAAAAGCAAAAGCAACTTTCAGATCTCAGTTTCACAGGGAGGATGTGACTTCCATCAGGATGATTTCTTCCTCTGTGCTGAGCCGCCAGGACGCTTCTGCCCCGGCTCTGCAGGTGCAGGCACAGCCGAGCGCTGGGGCTGAGCGCTGCCTTGAGGGTCTGAGAACAAGATGCTGCCAATGGTTTGCAAGAGTGACTAGGAAACTTTCTGGATGAAATGATCTGCGTAAAAGTAGGACGTTATTCCTACTAGTCATACTTTTCATATTCCCTTTGTTACAATTACTTTCACAGCATGACTGAAGAGACATGCTGCTAAGAATAAACTTGATACTTACACTGCATTATAATAAAATTGAAGATAATTTTCCATAGAAAGAGAGAGTAAAAAGAAACATTTTTTTCTTTACCAATGGCATAGCAAACTACCAGCTGTTCAGCCTGCCACCAGCTCTACACTGCTGCGTTACATGGGAAGGAGGCAAAGGTTTCCTGCACTTCGAAACCTTTAATTTCTCTGACTAAGAAGCCCATTTGGCATTATTTATAATTTTACACATTTCATGGCTTGTCACAACCTTAACTGCATTTGAGTGCAATTTCTGTGTGTGTTAAATATAGCCCTTTTAAATAAGTGACATTTCCCATATTTTACGCAGTGACAAATTGCAATTGTCAAAGTAAGGAGCTTAAAAATTTTAAATAACGTGCATGGTAGGCCTGTGAAAACAGGTATCTTGGTGTTTCACCTCTTCTAAGGGGTTCAAGCAATATGTAGTCCATATGCAAGGTGTCAGCAAAGACACCACAGGACGTCATGTAATGGGCTTAATGGGCATCATTGTGTTATTCCTCTTTGTGCCAGTTCCTAAAAGTTGGAGTCATGGCTTGGGTTCAATGTGTCTTGGGTACTGTGCGAGAAGGCAGTCTTTGCCCCAAAGGGTTTGTCATCAAAGCCAATCTTACTCTGATTTTAAATTTTATTTTTTTCTGGAATATTATAGATAACATTCTACTGCCAGTGGTGCAAAGTTTCTCTTGATTTCACTGGATAAGCCCTGAGCATATGAAGTGAACTATTTTTTATCAGGTTTTGTAAGCATTTAACCCTAAATTGTCTTATTCTGTCCTACAGCTATGCATACAAGGAACCAGCAAGAACTGCAGTATCCTTACAATATTATAATTTAAGAATTGCTGAACCAAGTTTTTCCCGCAGTATGCCAAGGCAACAGATGTCACTTTCTCCGGCATGGGAAAGATCAAGGGAAAACTTTGTTTGAAATTTGTTAGTAAAAAATCGCTGACCATCACTGACATCTTAGATGGGTGTGGGCCTGCATTAAATAATAAAGCACAGCACAGACTTGCACACAATTAAGCGCAAAGATGATCCTAAGTAGTATAGCACGTCTCTATTGCATATTGCCTTATCTTGTTAATGTCAGCCTGAAAGTGTTCCAGGCAAATCTGTTCAGAAAAAGAGCACAGTATGTACGAATCTCTCTAATCTAAACAAGATAGGATGCTTCTTACAGGTATGCCATTTACAAGGCATGGAACATATGCTGAATGAGGAAAACAAAAGAAATCGTGATCATGTAGCAATCAACTATCTGAATAAACAAGGATGCTGTGGACAAAAGTCTGTGATTAGTTAAATGATCACAAAAAGCGCAAATTAAGCCTGCACTTTCAAAAGGTTTTATGAATGTATTTTGGTGACTTTTTTACCTCTAAGGCCATTGTTTTATATTCAGTGGAAGTACTATTTAGGGGGACACGAGACACTTAGTGTAGCTCATGCAGACAACAAGTAAAAGTCTTAATAAACAAATAAAGAAGTCTTAATAGACTGTGATTATCACAAAGTATCTTGATCAAAACAAACCCAACACCCCTAACCCCCCAAATCCAACCTGATTGTGACAGTACATTTGCCAACTGTTCACATGGGAACGGGCCAGGATTCATCATTTAAAGTAATACCTAATTAATGCTGTTTTCCAAGAGTTGTTAAGCTTTTTTCCTAGCCTCGTGTGCATATAACTTTTATCTTGTTCTCAACGTGTCCTTTGAATCCCGTTTTTGACCTCTGTTTTGGTGCAGCCCAACCAGAACTTGCCATAAAGGTATAGCTGAGGATCGCCCTGGCGTTCAGGTGTGCAAAAGTCAGAGCAGACAGTGGCATACCGGGGACGAGAGCTGAGCCCCGGGCCTGCTGTGGGGTTTGTAATACGTGATCCGGCTCACAGCCGGTCCCTTGCTTCTGCTGCACTAATTCAGCTCTGGGGCCTCCTGGGGTCTTAGGACAGCAGGACAGGAGGCCAAGGGCATAAGACTGCGATGGTTGTTTTTCCTCAGTTTTGTCCGTTTATGGGCCAGTCAGTTCTGCCTGTACAGTCCTACGGCTTTTATGCCACTCGTGTTCCTGACGGGGGTGCGCAGAGAGCCTGTTCGGGACAAGCCTGTGTTTTAGCCAGGCAGAGCGAAGTGAGCCAGCTGTAGCCTGCGCAGCATCGCTGAGCTGTGTCTCAGCAGAGCCAGTGACGTACCCCAGGCCTCCCACTGCAGGTAATTTTGTTCTGCAGTCAAGAGAATTTGCTACGATTCGCCCGCCCCCCGGTATTTCCCGCTGCTGCCCCAGCTCCCTGCGGGGTGCTGCCACGCCGGCTGCCCGGGGCCGGCACGCACAGTGCTGCTCACGAGCAGCTTCAGGGGTTTTCTTTCCCCGGTGCTTGCCGGGGACCTTACATTGCCGGCACAGTCGTGCCGTCGTGCACCTTGCTACCAAAGCCACGTTTATGCAGTGTGCACGGGGAATTGTTCGTACGGGTGTCTGAGGAATTTTACAGAGAAGCCCCATTTTACAGACTCAGAAAAAAAACCCCAAACCAACAACTGTAAGAAAAATTACAGGGAACATGAAGGAGATGGAAGCCGGAGAGACAGCAGAGAGTGCAATGATAGGGGAGGCAGCTCTGAAATGCTGCGTGGTTTTGTTTTCTCTCTCATCTCATCTGCTGTCTAACCTGCTGTGCTTACAAAAAGAAGCCAGCTTAGCTTGTGGAACTAAGAAGAGCAAGTTTTGAGGTGGATATGGCCCTATAGGGCCCCAAAAATCTAGGGATAGCGGTGTAAGCCACAGGGATGACAGAGTGGAATGAAACACAGAGACAGGCAACAAGGGATGCTCAGCAGGGCAGGCTTGATATATTTAAAACAAAGTACAGTAACAAAAGGCATGCATGCATGCATGCGTCTGTATGCACATACCTGAACCTATCCAAAATAAAATTCCAGACAAAATTTTGGCAGTGTGACCATAGATTTAAAAGCTCAAGGAAAGACTCATACTTTCCTTCTCCAGACCTTATTCTGCCTCTGTTTTCACCTGTGAAAGGAAGGTGAAACAAAAGTGGAGTCAACCCATCTTGTAGAGAGGGCAAGATGATGCTTTTACAGCCTGACATCACTGGCTAAGGCCGATATTAATGAACTCTCTTTGATTTTTTTTATTTTTTTTTTTACTGCTGCTTTTACGTATCTAAGGGGCAGAGACTAAAGTATTTGAAACCGGCAGATGACATGGAGAAAATAAACTTTGGGGTGTACAATCTATATGGATATTTTAAAAGCCTAATTTCTGGACTCTAAAGTCTCTCAAATTCAGATATTAAAAACATGCTTTGGCCAAGAAAGGGTATTGTTCTTTATTTTGAGCTTCCCAGCTTTTGTTGGCTTATAACATGCACAACTGTAATAAAAAATTATTTGGCCTGTACTAAACCTCTTTAAAATTTGACATAAACCCCCCAAATATTTACCTTCTTTAAAGAACTTATTTATTTTTAGGACCTCTCCCTTCCTCCCCCAATTTATATGAATGCATGGGGAAAATTTAAAAAATGAAAACTTTGTAATGATGGGATGGCTTGCTTGACATTCCTCAACAAAAACTGAGTTCTTGGTTTCAGGCTATTTTTCTAGCTTAAATGAATTTTTATGGGTACATCATAAACACTTGAAAATCATAGTTTATAGGGAAAAGGGTGACATAGCCTTAGTTATGATATATCATGAGCTGCCATTCAAAAAAACATTGTTAACTCCTTCTGGGAACCTGAGAATATATTGTGATGTTCATGCACCATCTGTTTGGTTATATTCCAAAAAACGTGACGGTGAAACGTGTACAGTCTAAGTGTCAGTCTAGATTAACTTATCAGCTCCATAAACCACAAACACAGACACATACCTACGCAGCTAACCAATCTATACTTCATTTGTCAGTACAGTGTATTTCATTTGGAGGGTAGAGGACAAACGCATATGTTTAGGGTAGTTAACTCTGGAATGAGAAGGGCTATAATTCTGCTTTGGTGACAAAATTTGAAATTGGTGAGTCAAACTCTCAGGAATCCTGATGTTGGCTTAGAAATCACAACTTTTCAAATGTGAAGACTTGAAAAACTTCTTAATTAGTCCCTAGACTTTGAGGCTTTAGGATTTGTGTCTCAAAACCAAACAAAAAAACCTCAAAACTTAAAAACACAGCTATGATTTTCGCAGACTAGTAGGTATCCAGGGGCTGGGACTTTGAACAAGTTCTAACATTTAGCGATTATTTTGACAAACAGACATTTTCCACGGTTAGATAATACAACATCACTAGCGCGTATCAGATACTTGCTAGAACTGCGGCACTGAACTGTTACCCATCTTCGACTACTGCACTTCCACCGCGCACACGCTGAGCGCTTGTGGGTCGCAAAGCCGACAAGACTGCAGATACAGGGAAATGTTATTGTTTTAGTACAGCTATCAAAAGTTATTGACCAAAGAATTCTCAGCAGCTGAGGATGGATCCGTTAGTAGAACTGCTGGCTGAAAGAAGCAAAAAGCATCTCCCTCCCCCAGCTCTGCAGACGAGGAATGAGCGAAGCATAGGAATTTCAGTTAAAGTTAATGCCGTGTTGGCTGATGCACAGGCAGCTTCAATTCTCTTTAATTAGTTCAGAGTTAAGTGACAAAGTATTTAATCAGTGAGCTAACAAGTGCAGCAGCTGATTGCTCTGTGCGTGTGCTCGTGTGGGGGCGTGACTGAAAAAAGTAAATAAAATTACTTTCCTCGCTTTAAATGAAATGGGATCCCTAATTTTATTATAGCTGCAATCGGTTTAGAGGCATGATAGAGCAATAAAAATTGATTCTGTCCTGTTTTATTCCTTTAACAAAGTATTTCATTTAAGAAGATAATACTGTAATTTAACTGTTTGGCTTCTCAAGGTATGAATTTAGGCCTTATTTCCACAGCATCTCTGTGAAAGGAATGACCCAGCAGGCTTATCTTGATGTTGTACTGTGGTATTTAAAGCACACCTATTTCTATTTGCCACTGATCAGACTGAAGACTGAGCCCCCTTTTCTTAGAAAGGTCTAGAAATCATGATCCACGTACATAAGCTTATTAACTTTCAGTATTGCAATTCATTACATCAAGGTCTTAAGATAAATACTGTGAAAACCCTCTAACTGCTGCAAGCCACTTACCGGCTTAGTAATGCAGATTACCATCAACACATCACCTCGTGCTACGCTGTCTGCCGGGGTGCCCGTTGACTAAGGTCTGGTTTATGATTTCTGTCTTAGATCCAAAGCCCCCTGTGTAGAGCCTGCAGTAGCCTGCGAGATTGTCACTCTAACGCACTGAACCGAGAACGCGTCATCTGGCAGAGGATGGCATGTACGGTCTTTTATTGGCACTGAGCTTGTGGACCTCAGACGTGCGAGCTGGAAATGGCCTGTGGACCTGTTCACTTTCAGAGTTATTAGTTCCAAGCTGAACTATTGCTGTACCTGGAGCTCCAGGCACAGAGGGCACTCCGTGTATTAGGTGCACGCAGGGTGGAGAGGCAAACCTCGTCCTAAGCGATTTCTGAAACTAAACCGGGCGGGAGGCAATGGAGTTAGGTGGAGGAGCTCAGAGAAATACTGAGGCTGTGTCAGTTAGTGTGGGCAGCAGCCTGGGAACAGCAGGAACTCAAATGGGCTTTGAAATAAATGAACCTACTACTTTAGTAGTAGCTAACTACTCTCCCTAATCAAGAACTTCCTTTGTAAGTCTTTACAGAAGGAGAGAAGAGACTTTTCAATTAATGGGTAAAAAAATATGACTCATAAACACAAAGTGACCCTTCCTAGCTAGGCGGCAAAAATTCTGAAAATTCACTGAGATTTTTGCCATTGTTTTCAAAAAGACCACAATTTCCGCCATAATCGATAATTTATGGCAGGGGCCATCCCAGAAACACAGTTTGAGATCAGCAATGGGAGCTGACGTAACTGGGATGTCGGGGCTGAAACAGCCCAGCTGTGAGTAGCTGGTTTATGGAGGGGGGGGTGCAGAGCGCACCACCGCCCGGCCCTGGGAGCGGGGGAGAGGGGCACGTCCCCACCGCAGTTCCTCACTGCCCACCGGAGTCCACACCCGAGGCGGTGGAAGTCGTCAAAAACCTGTAGTCTTGTCTCTGCTCTTGCGCAACAGACACACTCCTGGGAACTTCGTTTTTTAATTTACGGTAGAGTGCTGAGAGAGGTTAGCTTGAGAAGACAGACATGGAAAACAGACCCTTGAATGTGAAGCTGACAGGTTTTATTTAGAAAGCCAGCATATGCACTGGCTGCATTCATATCTGCAGTGTTCCCCAGCTTGACAGGCAATCTAGAGTATGGTGTATATTAAAGAGAAGTAGTTTTGGATTCAGATTTTGGTTCCCTTCATTATAACACTGAACATTTTTAGACAAGTACTGGCTTTGTTTTTCAATAAAGACTACAGATTCAGTTTATCTTGTGGCTTTTTATTTAACAGCTCACTGAAAAAAAATATGTTTTAGCATAAGTCTGGCTGCCTAGTTAGGCAAGTTTACTTGCATTTTTTTCTATGCAAGTAAAATACCATCAGAGTTGAGCATAAAGCCCTGCCTGAAGAGACTGTAGGAATGCATGACAAAGTTTTTTATGGCTTTAATTTAATCTCAGAAATAATATCCAGCAAGCAGAATGCTCTACATAGCTACATAAACAATATTCTCATATTCAGAATTGGTTTGAATTTCTCAGTGACCTTAGGAGGATGGGTTGATACTGCAAGTTTTCTCAGGCTAATGCCACACCTCTGAGATGACAAAGTAAACAGCCTGTTCGTGGGAGCTAATGTTGAGTTATGTCATCTCAGTCACAAAGAAATGTAAGTATAAGAAATATATGATTGAAAACCACATGCTATGGACCTCAATTCAAGTCCTGACTCAAGGAAGTATCCTTAGGAGAGCACTTAAACACAATGCATGTGTTTAGATGCTTCCCTGAGAGGAGGTGAGCTGCAGAACACGTGCAAGTTCTTTCTTGAACTAAGATCGAAGAAAATGTATGTAGTTCTGTTTGTAAATCTTCCTATAACTGGAAAAATTAGGAAACCTAAAAAAAAAAAGCCAGGCGTAAGTGTTGTAGTGTAGTGGTCCAGAGTCAAGGTGTTGCTAGATCTGTGTAATAAATAGTGCAAGCTAAGGAGTAAGACCATGAAAGTGGGGAACTAATTTAACTTGTCTTGAATCAATATTCTGTGAAAGGTATAGATAAAGCACTCTGTTTACAGGATCCTTCTCTAACGATAAGAATAGCCATAAATGCTGCACTTTAAAAAATTTATCTCCGTTATTAAAGAGGTGGTTCCCACACAAGTCTTCTCTCGTGTGCAGAAGTGTTACTAAAGACTCTATCAGATAATTTCTTAATCAGGTGCATAAATACACATGCAAAATCTGATTGCACACAGCAGACACCAACACCAAGGTGGTGCTCCTTCGTGATCCTGGAACCAGGTGACCAGCTACTTCTGCCCTTCTCCGCCTCTGCTACATGTGGCGGTAACCCACGCTAGCTACCCTTGCACAGGGAGCTGGGAAAGCAACTGAGCACGTCTGTAGATTCATTTAACTTGGTCCCAGTGATTAAACATCATTAACTATTTTAGAGTTAATATGAGGTGACTTTTGTAAAGTAGCAGAGAAGCCTTCTGCAACTTTAAACTTAAACCAAACTCAAAGGTGGCTAAAAATCAAATAAAAATAAATGGAAGTTAAAACTTTATTATGCAGGTTACATCAATTTAGGTTTCCTGTTAGACTCTGCAATATTTTCTTTCTTTGACTTATACAGACTTATGAATATATCCCATGATTTTTACAGCTCTCTTACAGAGCTTCATTATATTGAGTCAGTGAGTGCAAGTACAAAGAGAACAGAAAATAAGAATATGGCAAAACCAAACTATTAGGATTTCCCCCAAAGTAGGGGCTTAATGTATGGAAGTACTCTGACATAGAAATAAGCCCAGGTGGTAAAGGCTTTTTAGCCTACGAGATGACAAAACGAGAGCCAAAGTCTGGCAGCTGATTGATTCAGGTGAATCAGTCTGCAGCTGGGGATGATTTTGCTGTGGCCAATCAGGCCATTTCCTAAGTGATATCAGGGAACCCTCAAGGCAATTGTGGCCAAGTAAGAGATTTTAAGAACAGGCTTTAGAAAACAAAGTATTTAAAAGAACGGGGTTATGTAGTTCCTGAGTGTGTAAGCTGTTCTAACTTCTGGATGTAGCTATGAAGCCAGCTGGAGGAGTTGCGGGAAGCTGATTGTTTACTGACCGGTAAGTGAAATGAACTTGTGATTTTAATCCAAACCCCACAAGTGTGTGTTCAGATAATAAATCCTGTAGCTATTACTACTTGTGTTTTGGTAATCTTAAAAGAAAGTTCCCTGGAATTTTAGTTTAGGACTGAGGCTGGAATACAGAAGATAAGGGGCAATGGTCACCGTGCCCCAAAGGCTTCCGCTTTCATTTGTCCAGTAGGTGCTGTTTCTGTTTGCAGCTAAAGATTGCTCGTAATACGACAAAAGGACTGACTTTCTGTGGAGGAATGTGCTACTGCACTGTCTGAAAGGTCTTATTTAAATGAGCATGTAGGCACTTGAAGAATTATTCCCTGGCAGGAGAGCAGAGCTTCTGGAGGACCCTGGGCTAGGAGAGGACATGTTAACAGTGCTTTGCCTTGCTACACTATAAATACTATATCTCTTTTCTGAGGATTGACTGATTTCTGGCTGGACTAGCCATGCAGATATATGGCATCTCAGTGGTTTCATGACACTGCCTGCTGTGTAAACCCTGGAGCTGGTTTCCATTAAAAACTGAGCAACACAGTGAACATAGACGCAAATAAAAGTGGGAAGTACACATGGAAATGATAATTTTGGAGTGATCTTTCCCTAGATTTTTAAGGCTCTTACTGTACCGCATTGGAATACCACTGGTACGTGGGAAATATTTTTCGTATGTACATGTTTTTCCTTGGTGAAAATGAAATATTTAATCTAACGTGTTAATCTGTGCATGTGGACAAAAGGGAGTAAACAGAAGGGGGACAAGGACAGGGAAAGGGGAGAAAAGAGAATCTCTGAGGAAGCTGAGGAGCTTTCCAAAGAACAAATAGTATCATCTACTTTGTGGCTAAACTGATTAGCTCTCTTCTAATCACATCTCAGCTGATGAACTTTGTGATCTTCCTCTGTAAGAGCCCTCTATGGCTGTTCTATTTCATTCTTTAAGAAGATTAAGTGGGTAATCCTGAAGCTCCACAAAACCACCTGTTGTTTGGGCCCCTGTGTAATATGGCTTTTGAGGCAATCCTTTGACAGTTCAGTAGTAGGATTGTGAATAGGCTCACTTGTTTGTGTACCTGCTGGTTTCCAGTCTGTATGCGCTCCACGGCACAGTGTGCTAGATTTCTAGCAGCATGAGTAGCTGAGCCTTAGGAAAACTGGGCCCAATCAACCTACCCTCTCTCCTGCTTTCCCCTCCCAAGGGACAGTTTCTGTCTGCAGGAACACTGCTTTCATAGCTGTAATGGCATTTGCAGAGAGACTGTCTCTTCACCATCTGGCTGTTTCAGGGTTTGAAACGCACCATGTGTTGGTGAATACATCTCCTTCATCAGGAAGGGTCCCTTGCAGCATGCCTAGAACAGAAATTCCTAATTAAAAAAAAAAAAATAAAAGACGAACAAGATAAATGAAAAGGAAAGGAAAGAGGGAAGAGGTAAAATGAGGAAAGCCAGTCAGCTGCAGGTTGAGCTTTAACCAACAGTTGTGCCAGAACTGGGTCAAAATCCTTGTTCTACGCAATCTGCTGGGACGCAATGGCAGCCATTCTGGCTGGGATGTATTCCTGTAAACCGCACTGTCTGACCATCCTACTCAAATGTCACTCACTACAAGTGAAATTCCTAAATTTAAACCCACAACCTTAACTCCAGAGGAATGTAGGAATGTTCTTTTTCTGAACAGTTCAGAGTCCTGCAATGAGAGAACGTATTTGTAAGATGCGAGTTAAATGTTCTGGATTTCCTGCTTTTCTGCTCTGCCAATGTTAAGGCCACAATCCAACAATGTGTTAAATCTGTGCTTAATTCTAAGCATCTTAATGATCTGATGGTAGTAGCCAGTAGTGTGGCTGTTTGTCTGCTTTGATTTAAAGACTTCCTTAAATGCATTGCTGACTTAGGCCTTCTCTACCACAGGTTAATATACTATGATTAAAAATGAATAAGTTCAGTTGTATCGTCATCCACAAAACTGTCTATGTCAATCCATTAATATAGGGCTTGTCTCATCAGTACGTTTATTCTTCGCTGTCTCCCCATTAATGAAGCCTGTGAGGAGGGGAAAATAATTTTCAAGTTATAAATCTTATTATAAATGGTAAAGGTATTTCAGTCAAAGGTCTTATAGTAAGAATATCTTACACTTAGTGACTTTTCCTATGAAAACATAGGCCAGACATTGATGCTCTTAAAGTAGTTCTCTGATGTCTTGCTTACACATCTGCCGTTCTGTCCTACTCTGAGTCCAGCAACCTTAAATCAGTGTTTCAGTTGGAAGGTTTTCCAGTACTGTGGGAATACATCCTGGGAGTAATAGCTGCACACTGCTCATGTCCTCCCTTTGAGCCACAGTGACAGGTAGAGCTACAGCTATTTGCTGCAGCTTGATTACAAACACAAGATTTTGTGAACCATGGGTGCCAAGAAAATCCTGCCTCAACTTGTCATGCTTTTCTGACTGTGGAAGTCTGCTAAAAAAAAAAAATTAAAAAAAAAAAAAATTGTAAACATATGGCCACTGTGTTTGTTCCTTCACATTCCCTGGCAAGGAATGAAGGGGTCACCAGACATGAGCATAGATAAGTCACTTATGATTGCCCTTCAATTTGATCTCTAGTAATCACCATTAATGTTGTGTGCAGCTTAATTGAATGTTTTAGATTGCAAAATGGATCAGTATGATTAGCACTTACCATGCTAGAAATGGCTCAGTAGAAAAAGAATCGTCTGAAAAATGTTTTTGACAGGGTATCCTAAGTGGCAGTGTGATGGACTAAATCAAACGATTACTGTTGTGAGAACCTGTTTGATCAGTGGTGCTAAGGGTAGATGGAAAAGGGATTAATCATCCCGTCCCTGACACTGCAGTGCAGATAGGGTTAAGAACAGGAGTATTCTTTCGCAGTGCTCTTCTGGCTGAGGAAGCTCTGGGTAAGGAAGTGTAGGGATATGCTTTGATTGACAGTTTATTCATCAAGGCATTGATTGTTTCCTGCCATTCAGCTTGAAGATAGGTTGTTGAGTAAAGAGGTGTCTAATTAAAATTCCTTTGTGGTGTGGTTCTCCTAGAAAGGCATGAAAACAACAGTTGAGATAGCAGGAGACTTTAAAAATTCTGTTTTCCAGGATTTCAAAGTACCAGTTTTGCCTGATCAGTTTAGAAACCCAGTTCTGGGGTTTTGTCCTTCAAAGTAGTTACTTAGGTGTAACTGCTCTGTGAAGTTTCAAGGCAGGCACATGCTGCTGCTTGCTTTTTGGCTTTTGGCTAATAGCTTTGTATTTTCTAATGACAACTTGCTAGGGGAGAGCAGTGATAAACCTGACCTTCTCTCAAGATAGACTACACAAACTAGATTTGTTTACTCTGGTTTTGGCTGAAGAGGTAAATGTGAATTGTTGATGGCTCCTTTTCTTCCCCAGAAATTCACCCATAGGCTTAGGAGTGGAAGGGAGCTTAGCTGCTGCAGTGGTCTGAAGGGTATAGGCTGTGATATAGGAAGACAGCTATTTCTCTCGTAGCAGTTATGTGAACACTTGTGAATAAACACTGAAAACTCTCCCACTCCAAGAAGTGAGCGTGCTATAGCTCAGCCTTGTTGTGGCTGCTCCCACTGTGCACTGGACTACTAGTAATTTTGTGTCCAATAATGTCTGTAAGTCCAATATTGTCTATATTGTGGATGTCTCTTCCTGTGTTATTCAAAAAAGAATTACAATAACTGTTTCTCAGCCTTTCTATCTCCCAAAACAAGTGTTATACTAACTAAGCTGTCGCGGGGGTAGTAAAATCCCAAATGTTTTATATGAAGAGGGCATTTAAAGCATAAATTAATGCTGAGCAAGCAAAACTTTTTATCCTTTATTAGTCTGTATTGCTCATCTTGTAATCTCCTGTAAGTCAGTAAATAAAATCTCTTCCTAGGAAGAACTCTAAATTTAAACTTGAAGAATTGCACAACAGTTGAGTGGCATTATATTCCAAAGTACTGAGATACAGTTGTGACACCCTCACAGGAGAGAGAAAGAACTGTTACATATATAAAGAGCATGAAAGAAAAGTTGACTTTTTTCCCCCATGAATTACTAGTTCCTATTCTTTAGCTGGCAATGGCCATATTTTTCCTTGCAATGAAATACAAGGATACAGACCCATGAGAGCAAAAGTGATTGTAACTATATTTAATACAGGTATTTGCATATTCCAGGTGATAAAAGGATCAAATGAGACTTCTTTTAGATCGGTATGAAAGAATTTTTCAATATTGTGGTCATTAATTCTGAATTTTACATAAAATACTCAGAAGTCAAGCTATTTTTCTTCATGCTTGAATACTTCTAGAAGTTGGCTGTAGCTTCATTGAAGTGTTTATTGGAAATGAGGGGGGAAATAAGAGCTGTATGGCTTGAGACAGTGAGAAAAGTCTGAAAGTCACCTCTTGCAGAAACAAGGCCTGGACAGATGAAGAAAATAAGTTACTGTTTATTTCTCATTAAAGTCTTTGACTGTGGAGAATCTGTACTCTTTAGCAGGATCATTTCTGAACTTTTGTTGTAATACTTTCATGAGGATGAAGTTGACCACAAACCGCAATCCTTCCAGCTGTACAGGGGCAGCAGATACAGCCTCCTTCACTGACACGCAATGCTGCGCACATACCTGCTGTTAAGTCTTCTTTTGCCTAAAGAAGATGTAGAAATCCTCCCTTGGAGGGTAAACAAGATAGAGCAGAACAAGTCATAGAAAGATCTGGAGTCATCAGAGTATCTAGAAGTACTTTAATTTACTGTTTTCTTAATGGAAGATGGACTTCTGTCACAAATGTGGCAAACAAATCATTTCACTGCATTTTGGGAACAATGTGAATAATTCTGTGGTGTGACTTATGTGCCATTGAAAGCAATTTTGGTTTAATCAGAAATCATAGTAAATATGTAATTAAAAAGTTCTCAAAATGTATGGTTTAAAAATGTCAAATAGTATTGGTTGGTAACAGCTTCATTTGTCTACTGTACTTGGAGTTTTATGGCAGGGCACAATCACATGTACCGTTCAGTGATTTATAGAACTGAGAGCAGACACTAATGAGAAAAAGCTTTTAAAATAAAGACTTCTATTATATCATTTCTGTAGCTATGCCCATAAAGGTAAAAAAAAAAAAAAAATCAAAAAAACCCCTGAACAGATAGTTTCTAAGCCTGAACTTGGAAGTGTCCAAGCTTATACCCTTATGGACATAATTCTTATAGAAGAAAATTTAGAGGAAAGCTAATCTTGTGAAGTGGCACTTCAAAACTGGTATTAATTCTAAAAGCTAGTGTCAAACTTGCCTTTTCCCTCCCTTCCTTAACTAATGAGGAGTTTGGTCTTCAGCTAGTATTTGGTTTATTTTGTGTTTTAGATGAACAAATAGACTTGCATACACTATAGAGGCATTGGTCAGGGAGAAGTGCATGTTATTTAACACAATACAGGCAGCAAAGTTTTTAATAAATAATTTACCTAAAATATTTTTGTGGTAGTGAAGGCAATGCCCAGCTCTGACGGGTACAAATCGATGCAGCAATGTTGATATTGAAAGAACGGGGCTGACTTGCATGTGTTGCAGAGTTAATACAGCCCATCATCTCAGTTGTGGCATCAGCTCTCACTCCTGCCTAGTAGTTGGGTGGCATAGCGGAGTAGTAACATGGGCACTGGAAGCTGGTACCCAGCTCTGCACACAAGTGGGAAACAGCTGTGGAGGGAATATTGCTGCCTGCGTGTCCCAAGGTATGTGGACCTTCTGCCATGCCTGTCTGCTGGGAGGGAGCTTGGTATGAACCATACCAGATGTCTCTGCTGCCTGCCATCAGCAGCTGTGTCTCTATCAAAAAGTCCTGCTTGTGCTTTTGAGCTGGAAAAGGCTTTGCTAGTGACAAAAGGAAAAGCAAAGAAGCAAAAAATTATGAATAACACTTCTAGTAGACAACTTCTGCAGCAAGCAGAATCTTGTGAAGAATCGGGTGATCTATTGTCTAGGTACTTTGATGTACAAATAGATAGCCAATTCTTTAATCTCAATTTACCAAGGCACGTAATGTTATGTGTGTTTGTTTGCTGACTGACATCTAGTAATCGACTCAGTAATACTGTACTGTTACCAGATAACTGTTCCCAAGAGTATTGCAGGGCACACTATGCATTCAATATGGTTTCCGTAAGTAATGCTGCAACCATTACATCGCTGTTACAACCGCTATCTCAAAGCACAGCCGCTTGGGGTCCCTCTCCAAGAGGGACTTGAATGATGGTAGGTAAATATCTATGTATTACAGAAACTAAAGAAGCTTCTACTGTACTGTTTTCCAAATTCTACAAAAACAAACTGAAAAAGAAGAGCTGTGTTCAAGATTGGACTCTGGAACGTGGATTTCAGTTGAGAGGGAATAAGAGAGGGTTTTTTGCTTTTTTTTAATTGCTTTTAGCAGCAATATTGGGTGGGAAGCTATCTGAGAAACTGTAGTAAACCTCTTCCTAAACCAGGAATAGGACAGACTTACAAACCTAGCTCCTACCTGTGGCTTTACGGTAGGAGTCAGAGGAATTGCTGGAAAGCCTATAGGGTAGATGGCTTTCCATTTGGTTTAATGCTTCCTTTCACTAGAAGCTCTGTAGTAGGAAGAAGACTCTTGGCCCAGTTATATTTCCTGATGAGTATTGCCTCGCCACCTGGGGAAGACCTTGCCTGCCTCCCCAGGTAAAATCTCTGGGGAGGTTACAGCGGAGGAGAGAAACAGCCAAGTCTTTTGCCCAGGAGCCTGAGCCAGGCTGGAGGCCGGCGCTGACCGCTGTGCAGCGTGGCGTGCTGAATGACTGCCCGCCCGCTGGTAAAACCATTGCCGTGTTCAGATATCCAGAGGCATAGTAAGCTTTATTTTGGCACTGTATTTCTGAGGCAAGTAGTTAGGAAGGATGGTCAGAAACAGCCTTTGAAAGTTATTGTGTGAGGAGGAGCTACTGCATTCCCAAGTATAACCTCTGAACTTTCTGAACCTCAGGAGTTACTTCAGCCATGGGGACTATTTTGTGTGGCATAAAGCCCAGCGCGATTCCTTTGTATGAAGTACAATGGGTGGGCTTTTACAAGGAGTATTTGTAGAAACAGTGATATTAATATACCTGCTGGTTCACATACATGATGAATTACAAGTTATGCTAATCATAAAGCAATTTATCTTTCTTATTTAGAAACCCCCATTCCTAAACAATAGTGAGTCTTGGAGCAAGTTACCAGGAGACTTCTTTCTTTTCAGCTAATTAATAAAAAATGCAGTATTTCCAGAATGTATGTTCTTTGCTCGGCTTTTGTTAGATTAATAATTTAGCGAATATAGTTGAGTGTGTTTAATGCAATTTTCTCCTCTGTCACTTTAAAATGTTGTTCTAGTATGTAAAAGAAAAATCACTTTTATTTGTGTTTTCATGAAATGAATCCCATTTCCCCCCACTTCAGGATGATCTAATGCTGCAGCAAAATGTAGCGGGGGGAGACTTGAGCAGCCAGGTTATTCAAGCATTGCTCTCGGGTTTGAATGGCCGATACAAATTAATTGCTTTTCATAGCTTACATCTTTGTAAGTACTTTGCATATCACCATAAACTTTAACTGAAGAAAACTTGGCAGCAGTGCTGTGGATAAACAGGCAGTAGGTAGGTCTGGATGGGCTTGCTCTAGAAGTAATCACGAGACATGGGGACAGCTGGGGAAGCAGAGCCTGCTCTTGCTTTGCCTGTCCCCACACAGGCACAGGAGAACTACAGAGTTTCGTGGGCTGGCGTCTGCTCCTCCACGGCTGCGTGTACAGCCCCGTGGGGTCGGGGTGGCTCCTGGTGTTAGGGCACTGACAGGTAGAGGCATCTGTGGCTCTCGCTGGATTCTTCTGGCCCGCTGTCCTCGTCCTCTTCCCAAACGGTGCTCCTTTGCTCTGCGCTGATACCGTGAGCTGTGTAAAAGAGGGAAAGTCTGTAGCTGCTCCAGTCACCGCCACAGAGGCTGTGAAGGGTCGATAACGTGGCTGTCAGCAGGTGACAGTCCCTTTCAGGCCTGATGGGCTCCGGAGCAGATTGTCTTGCTAAAAAGACAAGGAAGGAAGGATACGGCCATCCACCCACCAGCAGCTGGGCTGAATTAAACATTGTTAAATGGGTCTGCTTCTTTCTGCTTGAAATAGAAACAAACAGTAAGCAAGAGAATAACATGGTGGCTACTTTTAGCGTTAGCAGAGGATACCTTTTCTTTTTCCCTAGAGACTGTTCAGCACATGGTCTGCTGCTGTGGGCTGTATGCTCAGCAGCCAAAAATTGTCACTTGGGGAAGAGGTATTAAGTATTTTTCCCTAATTCTCCAGAAGTCCTATTGGAAACTAGACCAGGAATTACACTGCCTGGTATGTAAATTATATGTTAAGTAGTTCAAATGTTCAGTCCAAAAATAAAAAACATCACCCTTTCACAACTTGAATACAGAGCTGAATATTCAGGTTAAAATAATTTATGATAGTAATTATGGTATAAACCAACTTGTCAGCAGCTAGTTGTTTAAATTCCTTCTTCCCCACTCCAAGCTTCTCAAACCTGTAGGGAAATCACTGTAAGAAATACCCCTTCTGCCTGCTATATTCATCAGAAATGGGATGCTGTATGTGAACACCTAACTGTGTAACGAAAAAAGGATCTCATTTGCAATGATCTGGAGTTTCAAGAGGTCAACCAGCGTTCTGATAACTAAGCTTAATCTTTACTGGCAACATCTAATATTAATTACTAATGCTCACACCTTTCACCATTAAAATCTGAACATTTATGCACATAATTGAGTCATCTAATGGCTCAGCAGTTTTAACTTTTTTCACTGTGTGCATTTCATTTTGTTTAACCATGAGAGAACTGGACTTCTATGTATTACGGACAAAGGTGATTCAGAATAAATCCTGACAGGATGAGTTACTCCTGAGCTTTTGCATTTAATGGAAAAGCAGTGTGAAAGCCCTTTCTGTGCTCCCTGTGTGGGAAAGGGGGGATCTGACAGTAGGAGAGCTGATATTGCCACCAGTGGAAGCAATGGTAGGGTGGGACAGGTACGTGTTGCTTGCTTCTTTTTACATCAGGAACCCTTTGCCAGCAGAGAAATACCAGTAGCCTCACAGCACATCCTTATTTTAAGTACAGCTCTGGCCTGGCTGCCTTACCACAGATAAACTAAGAGCAGCTCCAACGGGCAATACGAGCTGTTCTGATAAGTGTGCAAGCTTCCTGGTATTACTGCCTTTACACCAGGGGTTTCTGCAGGCAAGATATAGTCAACAGATGATCAGACATCCCTTCCCCCACCCATCTGTTGATATCTGCGTGCGAGCTGAAGTCTGTGTGGTAGATGCAGGTGCTGCATTCAGAAAACAAGCACGGTTTGGTTGAGCTCGTCCTCATTACCACAACAACCTCACAGAGCAGTCCCTGTGGTCTGGTGCTTGCTGGATTTGAGACAAAATGCTCAGTCTGGTGGGACAAGCACGGATGCCAGCTGGGATAACAGATTTATTGCTGCAAAACCAGAAAGTGGTCACCAGCTCATTTCATATAAGCTACTGGACAGACACCAACTGGATAGAATGGCATGAACTTTGTTTGGGATTTAAGGCGGGGGGAGGGGGGGGGGGAAACACCGGTCTGTAGCCACTGAGAAACAAAACATAAATGAAACGCTGGCCGCTGATGGAGGCTAGTGGAGGACAGTGCAAGGCCCCAAGGGAATTGCTGATAGGAGAACGGTTATTGCAGCAGAGCTCGGAGATGGTAGGGAGATGCTCCGCCACAGGGAGAGGGTGGAAAGGGTAGATGAACAGTCCTCGATAGGGTTGTGACTATTAAACAGCAACTGCTGCCATTGCTTGCTCGTCTGCCTTGTTTTTTCACTTTGACTCAGCATGAGTAGTAGCTTAATAACTACTTGCATATAGGTAGTCCCCTGAAGCTGGAGTACTACCAGGCTGGAGAAGTTGTGAGAAATTCTGGACTCCTGAATGCAGCAATGGCTCTGTCCTCGGTGGTGAAGCTTGGTCCCTGCCCCACTGTAGCTACTCACTCCGGCTCTCAGTGCCAAGGGGCGGTTTTCTCCTCATCAGTTCTCTGACACTTTTCAGTCTTTAAGATAGTTTTGTGAAACATGGATGTTATAAGAGAGTCATATCTAAGCTGTCTGGAGCTCAGGTGCTTGTGCAAGGAGACTGCTTGACAGGGGGAGAAATTCTTTGTAGTCTTTACCCCTGCAGTAGCATAAGATAGTGAACAGGAAATGGTCCGATAGTTAAAGCAGATGGTTTCTCTGCAAAAGCCTTCTGTGGCTTGTATTCTCTGTAACTTTTTTAGTGAGACAAACCAGCTTTCCTGATATGACAGCTTCATTGCTGTGCCTTGTGGAAACATGCTGCCACTTACACTAATTTTACCTTGTAAGAACGTAAGTATGAGAGCACACTGGTAAAGCAAAAAAGTCAACATTGCTATGGTTTGAGAGATGCTTTTTTTTGGACATAAATGGTTGCCAGTAGAGGGAAGTAATTTATAAAAGCTATGCAGAGAATAATAACATTTAAATAAAGATAGACATGTTCCTGCTTCTCCTGTTTTTTTTTTTTTTTTAACATGGGCACGCCATGAGCCAATGCAGTTGCTAAAAGAGTACTTCCCGAAAGGGCTGTTCTACATCTACATGGTTTATAAGAGACAACAGTGAGGGGAAAAATAATACAGACAAACTTATTCCAGAAGACTGCACTAACAGGTTTTAGAGTCTGAAAATGGTGCATGGAAATGAATGCAGAGCACTTGTGTTAGTAAAGGCCAGAGAGGGTTATGGAGCTGGGAGCTGTGAGAGCAGGCTGGTCTTACTCGGGGAGGGGGGCGGTGGGGGCTGCGGCTAGGAGACGGTGACACATCTGACCCTGGTCTGTGCAGACCGAGGGAAAGAGGGATGCTTCTGCCTTTCCTCCGAGGGCAATATAAGGCAGGAACGTACTGATTCACACTGTCTTTTCCTCTAACTGGTGTATCACAACTCTGTGTACATCAGAGATGGAAATATGATAATCGGTTTCTTTTAGGCTATACGGACTTCCATTCAATATATCCAAAGGCTTCAGATTAGAGCCTGAGTGGGCATCGAGATCTGCCTTCCTACACTGTAAAACGGTGCCTGTTTTTGCTGGGAAGGGTTCACAATGGTACCTGATTAGATTCATGTTTTGTCCTTGCAGTTCTCCTTTTGGAGTGATCTGAGGTCCCTGAAGGTCAAAGTACTGGAACAAAACCTAATATTCATAATCATCCATGATTATTCAGACACAATCTCTGGAAACAGATCTGTTAATTATCTGCCTTCACCATATTAATTTTTTGGGTGGAATAAGAATTCTGAAATGATTGTGCATCCGTCACATTTAAACTCTATGTGACTGAACTAATTCATTTTAATTGTATGTGTTTGCATGGTCTCTTATTTTGGGTAGGAGTTTAAGGTGAATCTAATCTGCTCTGTTGGGGATATATGGAATCCAAAGATAATGCAGTTAATGGGGTCAACTCTTTTTCACTTTTAAGACTGCATATTTGAAATCAGCTCAAGAATTTCAATCATGGCAAACAAAAATTCAATTAGAGCTGTGTGGTTCTTTTCTCCACGATGTCAGTTAAACCCTGCACATGGGAAACATTCAGTATAACCACATGTAGAAGCTGAGCATTGGCTTCTCTGTGCAGAGAACTGACTGAGAAGGGACTGAATTGCAACCTACACAGCTTCAGACAGATAAGGATTTTTTCAATGCCACAACACTGGCAATAAGGACAACTAAATTGGGCCAGTGCCTTAATCTGTTTCTGTTGCAGATGTGTAGTAAGAAAGCCCAACTATGTGAAATGCTATAGTTAATCTTCAAGCAAAGCATGGTCTCGTAGCTATACCTACTTGTAAAAGAAGCCATGGGGTCTAATCATTAGAGGCCTGGATAAGAGCTCTGGCCACCCATATTCTAACAAGAAAGTTTCGTCGGTATATTTTATGACCCTCTAAAAAGGAGGAATAATGGTGTTGAGCTGTTTGTATCTCGGAGCTTTTTATATATAATTGGATAACATCTGGAAGGCAAAAGACAACCTGCATATAGCAATGATCAATTAAATATTATTTTGAGTATTACAAGTGGGAAGAAAAGCCAGATATTCTGACCTTGAGGATCAATGCGTGATTTTTATAGGACTGTGCTAATAGCTGTAGTGTGTTCTTAAGTAACTTTTCTATCTTAAATATACTCAAACACCTAACTGTAAGCACCTCTTCTGGAGCAGTGAATCTGTTGGAATGGTTCTTCAGCCTGATTTGTTTCATATTCTCTCTGTCAGCCTACCATCTCATTGTTGACCTTTCCATATTGTTAGTTACTCCTTTTTTCTCAATCCTTGTCAAATTATATTTGATTTCCAATAGCCTCCAAGAGCTTTGGGGCCAGAAGAGCTCCTTGGGAGGAATGTGGTTGTCCTGAGACTAAGACCCTCAGAGTGAGACCTTGCCAGCGCTCACCTGTCTGTAGGACTTGATGAAAGTGGATGTTGCTGTCCTGCTGCAGGTCACCTGCCTGTCTGAGTGTTCAGCAGGAACATAGGAGCCATATTAACGCACCCTTCTCCTGGGGTGGGTGGGGAAGAAGCACCTTATCTCCTGCTTTGGGGTCAGGGTCACTGTTTCTCTGTGCAGCAGTTGGGGCTGACAGTGCAATGTCACCTCGTCTCACCCCTCACCTGGAAGTAGCTTGGCTTGGAGCAAGGCCTGACCCTCCTGAGGAGGATCAATTCTCTCCCTTGCACCCAGGGTCTGTCATTGCACAGCAGTCAGGAGAAGGTCACGTCCTTCCTTCTGCCTGCTCACACTGAGGTTTTTTAGGCAGAACAGCACTTGAACGTGCTGTTGACATGACAGTAAGCTAGCTAATGCCCACCACAAAGGGACAGTGGAAAAACCCTGATGTATAGTGAATACTGAGGGTCAAATATTTCCTCAGAATTTTTTGGACTTGAGGTTTAACCTCTCAGCAACTAAGCACCACAGAGTCACTCGATCACTTCGCCCCACCCACTGGGATGGGGGGAGAGAGAGGAAAAAGCTAAAGCTCATGGATTGAGATAAGAGCAGTTTAATAGAACAGAAAGGAAGAAACTAACAATGACACTAACAACAACAATAAAGTGACAATAATAATAAAAGGATTGGAATACACAAAACAAGGGATGCATAATGCAGTTGCTCACCACTTGCTGACTGATGCCTGAGCAGCGACCCCCACTCCTGGCCAGCTCCAATACTGGCCACTCCTGGCCAGTTTATATACTGGTCATGATGTCCCATGGTATGGAATACCCCTTTGGCCAGTTTGGGTCAGCTGTCCTGGCTGTGTCCCCCTCCCATCTTGCCTGTGCCCCTCCAGCCTTTGTGCTGGCTGGGCAGGAGAAGCTGAAAAGTCCTTGACTCAGTCTCAACACGACAGCAACAACTGCAAACATCAGGGTGTTACCAACATTCTTCTCGTATTAAACCCAATACACAGCGCTGTACCAGCTGCTAGGAGGACAATTAACTCTATCCCAGCCGAAACCAGGACAGGACTAAAGCCCTGTGAGGACATTTGTAATCACACTTGACCGCTCTGAATAAAGAGGTAGGAAAAAGAGAAATGGTCCTGATTTAAAGGCAGATGGTGTATTCAAGAACATTAATGCAGACAGACCAAAAACAGGTATTTGAAATGTCTCTAATATCCACATAAAAGCATATTCCTCTGAGGAATTGCTCGTGCCTTTCCTCACATTTTTTTGTTCACCATTTAAACAAAATAAACTTACCCCAAAATTCTGAAAGCAATGATTTTTCCCAAGGAACACTGAAGTTCAGTTTCTCAAGGTACTTCCTTCAGTTACTTGACCCTGCAGTAGGACTCTAAATGACAGATTGATGACATCATAATAATTTTTCTTATGTAGTAAATGGTGAAGCCATTAACACAGGACTATATGACTTGACTGCAGACCAAAGAGAATGAAGAGCTGGTTTCTCAAAGAAAAAAGCTTTTATTCAAACCCATATATCTTCATAATAACAGGGGAAATATAGAAAACTACTGTCAAAGTAAATTGCATTTTGTGTGAATGCCATCTCCTTTCAAGTTTGCCCCAGCATGGTAATCCTTCTTTATTTAGTGGTGTTGCCCTTTTCTCTTTAGAGACCTTTAGTGAAGTCGTCTTTTATATTTCATGTATCATTAAAGTGACTTAAATGATCAGGGATGTGGTAGGCCTGACATTTTATTTTTAATTATTAGCATAAATAAAGAGGCTTCTATATTCCACACCTGCTGCAATTATAAAAATATATTTTCTTCATTTATAAAACAAATGATGTGCTTTGGGGAGTCAACCATAGAGATGAGAGGCAGTTCTTTTTGGTAATCTCTATATAATTCTCAATGTTTATTAGATCTGACTGCAAAGGACCAACAACATGGGTTTGATGCCACTCAATTCATGGCTTCTGTGCAGTTCCTGGGAAGGGTATCTGCATAGTACTGAAAACAGAACTGTGGAAGAAAAATACTCCAGAAGTGTTTTATCATGGCCTCGTATCTACACTGCTGGGCAGTGCAGCCTCAGATATTGTATCTCTTCCGAAAAGCATAGTTTGGTGAGAGAGACTATATTGGTCACCAAAAAGTTAAGCTAGGACAAACAGAAAAGAAGCCCCTTCTGCCATCTAGACACTATCTAGAAAAGTACTTAAGTTTAAATTTTGGATCACTTTAAAGATGGGAAGTTTCATATGAATTCAAAAAGCTGAGCTACATTTTGCTGAGCATTGCTTTCTGGTTTTCATTCCGTTTGTATGTGTAAGTAAGCATTACTTATAAAATGTATACATAATTACATTTAAAAAATGCAGTAATTGCAATTAATCTAATCTGAAACTCCAGTTGTCGAAGTACTCTGCTTTAGTAGTTTATACTCCTTTCTTGTGCAGGCTGTCCTATTTCTTTTTTCTTACCAAAAAAATCTATCTTGAAATAGTAACGGTATTTTAACACTCGTGGCAAGACTGGCTATAGCACAACAGTGGAGTCAACTGGTTACAACTAAATCATTCCTCTTTAAACTATAGTGCAGTACATTAGACAGTCTCATGTAACATGGCTGAGAGAAGCTTTTTGTCCTTTTCTGTGTTTGTCCCTTTTTGTCTTAGTGTAATAGAAAGGGGGCTGTTTCCTAAGCTCTTCCTCCTGTTCAACAATTAACTGATTTCAGTGAATTGTGGTACACCATAGTGCAAGTGAAGATGATGACTTTCTTTTGGATGTTTTATATCTGGAGATTTCTTGTGATCTCCTTAGATGTAAGGGAGCTAAACTCAAAGTCTGCTGAGGTCCATGTGGCTCTTACTTAGCCTCTGTTGAGGCTTCTCCATCTTGCAGCATGTCATGGCTGTTCAGACTTTCAAAGGTTTTCACAGTACTGGCTGTCTAATTTGACATATTTGTTTCTCATGACACACCTAGCTTGTCTCTAGCATTTGGCAGAATGCAAGATGTTAGCTGAATACCTATCGATAAAATAAGATATGATGGTAGTTCGGTAATTTAGTGTAAATTCATAAAATTGTTGTTTAAAAGTTTAAGTAATTAGTTAAAATCTTTTTGATTAATGGTAGCTAACAGCTTGTATGTATGAATATTATAGTGGTGAGTGGCTGAATTCCAGGTGAAGTGATTGATTGTGTTCTGGGGGTGCACATATGTTCTTGGGTGCATATAAATTATTGTTAGTCATGCAGTTTCAGTAATAGGATTATTTTCAGTGATATCTCTTCCATTTTAATGTCTTTGCCTTTGTCTGATTCTAGACATCCAAGACTGCCCTGTCTTGCATCACTCCCTTTGTAGTTATTGCCTTGTTCTCTTTCATGTAACTGTCATACCTCAGGGACAACGACAACAAGAAGAATGAAAAGAAAATGTATTTTGATGTCTTGATGGAAATAGCAATTTAAAAAAAAAAAACCAAACCCAAACCAACAACTTTACGTTTTAAGCGAGTAAAAGGTCTGCTTTGACTTTGTTGTGACAAGGCAATTTGGCTTTTAGGATAACATTTTCACAAATGCTCAACAGCCACGTAGGTAAAACTATTTAGATGTCTGTCTTCCACTTGCTTCAATTGGAGATGGGGGTCTAGGCTATATGGTGAAAGAAGCTGGTCTCTAAACTGCTCACACAATTTGCTCCTCAGGATGTAGATCTCTATATCGCTTGACATTCAGCGAAACTTATGTTCTTTTGTTACAAAAACGTTTCTTGAAACTTTGTTTGAAGGCAACAAACGTAACTGCATGGGCTTAGTTGACCAAGTGTTGCAGCTGCTCTGGCTGTTTTGCTAGCACGGGTAGCCCACCTGGCATCTCTGGCTCATACCAGGAGATCTGGGTGAACGCTAAGCTTCTAGGACGTGGCCAGAGCCGAAGAGTTTGACTGAGACTTTGCTGCATGGTGTTAGATATCACCTTGACCCACTGGGGGTTTTGACATTTAATGTAAAATGGAACAAACTGAGGGGAGCAATTTAATACCAAGCCAGCACAGGACAGAGGGCATGCAAAGGTGGCATCGGTTCAGTTTGGGCCCCAACCTCTGACTTAGGCAATAGCTCTTCGGCTGCAACCCACGTATGAAGAGCTATATAACATTGTCCTGAAAAACAAACCAAATGTGCTAGACTGACAGCAATTGCTGCAGAGTGCTCAGTTGTCTCAATGCTGCAACCAAAAAGGCAGCAACCAGGCATGTCTTCTGCCATTGCCTATGTGCATGAACCTCACCCAGGATTTGCCAAGGCCATTTTTAGAGGCAAAGGTGTCCTCCTGTCCTTTCAGGATTTGGCATCTATGCTCAGAGTGTGATTTTGTGGGGAGGATGCCTGGCTCCCACAGCCCAGACTGGGACCATCATTTCACACAGGGTGCAGAGCAGCTGTCAGATAGTAACTGCTTTCATTCACCAGTCCTCTCCCTCTGCTATTTGCACGTTACTGTCATTTCTGCGTCTCTTCTCACGTGCAGCGTGTCTGCTTGTAGATGTTCAGAGCAGTTTCTGCATGCAGATCTGGAGAAGGTTTGCTATCAGAAATCAATATTTTAAATGATGTTTTCCCCAGAAGATTATTATCATTGTAAAATCAAAATATTTTGCAATCCTTGAAAGCTCAAAGAATATTCTGTGTATGAGCTGACAGGAAACCATAATCAAATTGTCAAGCAATTGCTCCTACTGTGGCAAAGTGAGAATGTTAGATTACATGTGTCAGCATGTGAAGATAAAGACTGCATAGTGAACAGCACACTGAAGGCTTGATAGGAGATGGGAAGTTTATCGCTGTACACTGTAACCTATTGTAGACAGTTCTGCTACCTCAGCAGTCCTCAGTTTGCATTAAAAACCTTTATGATCAATAAAATGCCTCAGTTTTGTCATTTGGAAAAGACATTTTAAATTTTCTACCAACTTTATTTGGTCAATTAAACTGAAGACTAATTGCTATTCCAAAGGGTTAAGTAATAAAAGATGCGGAATACAAATATACGTACACTGGTTGTTTACTGACTCTAATATTACTATCACTGCTCTAATCTCTTCAAACAGGCACCCAAATGCATGCTGCTGTGATTATCTGAGTAAGAAAAATGGCTCATTTGTTCAACATATGCATTGGCTGCTAGTCTGGGGTTTTAGATGTTTAAAGATTTATGTTCAAATTATTTTTCTCCAGTTTTCCTGTCCTTTTACCTATTCTTCTGTAAACTCTTCAATCTTCCTGTTCTCTATGGCTGCTTTGCACAGTGGATGCTCACTGAAAACATCTCACCAAAATGTTTGGTTCTGAGCTTGGGGGCTGTAACCCAAAACCTGCTGAGAACTTGAATTCTCATTAAATTCAGTCAGAATTACTGACTCATCACCTCGCAAGATCAGGCTTGTGGGGCATGTTCTCAAGCAGCCCAATCATTCCTGTAGCTCTTTCTCTTGTAGAGGTAGGATCAGAAAAGGGATTTGTAGCAGTGAAATTTAAAAGGTTTTTAGCTCTGATAACCAGATTGTCATTCCGGCTGGTTACTTAACTGCAGCACAGAACAGGCACTTAACGTCAGTTAAATAAATTCAGTCATTTTAGAAAAGTACAGTATTTAGCCAGTTAACTAGTACAGCCTTCTTTGTCTGACCCTGAAAGAGCTTGCAATTCCAGAACAAATTTTAAAAGGAGAAAAAGAGTGACATGTGATGGGAAGAGGAAAATAAATAGTATACAATCAGAATTATGTCAGCAATGGTAGACTAAACTGGTATCATACGTTGATAAGGTGACTGACAAAGGGAATGCACTATATGCCATCGTTTTGGTTAGCAGGAAAACATTTGGAAGGGTATTCTTTAAAAGTATGTGGAGAGCAATACAATGGAGAATCACAAATACATGAGGACTAGAAGCATGATGCATGTTTAATTTAATGTCAAGAAAAGAAAAAATGGATAAATTGTGAATGTTTAGACTGATTTAAAAACAGGCTCCTACTCTTCCTGGAGTCAGGGCCTGGAGCATCCTTCCAGCAAGACTACTAAGTGGGAAATTGAGCCATAGGGCTGCAGGTGAAAGCAGAGAGGAGGGGCTGAATAGGGAGGGAAGACCTTTCCTCTGACTTCCACTGGAAAGGGCAAAGCAGCTGGGCTTGGCTTTGCCTCTGCTTTCCTGTTAGAGGGTGCAGCAGCTGGACTGTCACCTTCATACCAAAGAAGAAGGTAGATCTAATTTTAAACTGGAAATTAGTCAGCTAGTGAGACAATCGTGTGATGTGGGGCTGGGACTAGATTGGGTGTCCAATGAGTCAGTTCCAGGTCTTTAATCTTACATACTTTATACTAAAGAACACATTACTTCTCAGAACTGTTATATGTCTGGTGAGTGCATTTAGTCACAGTTTGAAGGGCAAAGTCTGTGCTTCTGTCATCGGTATAGCTCCTGTGCTGCATTAGACCGTATAATTCGGAGATCATGTGCTGTGGAGCAATTGGGTCTAGGCTTGTATGTTTATTTAGTACCTACCAGGTGAAGTAACTGTCTAAATTTGACTTCCTTTGCTGCTATGGGGGTCACGTGCACTTATAGCTGAGTCCTATCCCCATTAAAGCCAGTAGGAAGACTACAGATGAATGATAGTAACCTCTTGATCTGGAGAAAATATTCTTTTTCAGGGTCTTAAAGGCTTATCAAATGCTAGAGACTGAGACTCAGGGGAACAGAAAGACTGAAGCTGTGACTGGTCCAAGATCTGAGTGCAGTGCTGGGGGAAAAAAAAAAAATCACTTCCACTCCAAGCTACTAGTTCTTGTAACTGAGCACTTCAGTGTCTCCTCTCTCCTTGATCCCTCTCCATGAAAACACTCTTTTCCTACAGTCAGCAGCAAGGTATATCTCCTCAATACAAGTGATTTGACAATGTTGTTGAAAAAAGTATGCTTTCAACATGTAGAAAAATGATCATATATGCAAGTAGTCTAGAGGAATATTGAAGTTTTAAGTACAAAATGAAAGTTAAGAAAACCTTATGGGCTGAAAGCTTGCTGTTGGTTCAAGTCCAGTACCCACTAGTGCTAGTGGTCCGAAACCTTTCTTTACTAGCAATCTGCAGGTCTTTTCATTAGTCAGTTACTACTCATTGACAATCACTCTCTCCTCATCCCAAAGGCTTATCAACTCTATTCCACTAAGCAAATGCATCCTTTCAGTGAAAATTTGTTGATCTTAGTTGACAACTAAGCAGTTGATCACTTGTGCGTTTCACCTGTGCCTGAACAGTGAATCCCCACTGGCTATTTCCTTTGTGCTGCCACAAAAGGAGCTGCGAATGAGTAGGAATTAATAACTACTGTTGCTTTAACTCTTGGGTTGAAACTGCTTACTTGTGGTTTATTTTTGCACAGCTCTCCAAACTGCTTAGCTAAAAAGGCATTTAAAATGTTTGTTGTATTGCTGGGAAGGATAGCCTGCCAAGGGCTATTATGATGATAAAATAAATGACGGTGACTGTACTTTGCCATCAGAATATTGGGCCATAACCTTTTCCTTCAGCAGTTTCCACAGTCACTGTCTGAATGGAAGATGGGCATAGCGTTGGGGTGAGATGCCTTAGGTCCAGCACGCTGCCTTGACTGGCTCTCCTCTTTCCGTAGGGGACCTTAAGCACGTATCTTCCAGAAAAGAATCTTATACAGGACCCTCCTTCATCTTCCTGCCTCCTTCAATTTCTTTGGTAATGACCAGAATTTTAGTGTTAGAAGAATGTCTTTGTAGTAGCATTCAAGGAGTCGTCTTCCTTGTCACACATCTTTAATAATTTATCATGCTCTTGATAAGAATTCTAAAAGATCAGTAGGTAAAAGTAAACAGGCTCAGGGAGGCAGCCCTTCTATGCTGACGCTGTTAATTTTGCAGCAACTGGATCGGTCTTCTGTCATTACAACTTAAGACGCATAATTGCAAGATCATAATTTTGGGGAAGTTACTACTGCCAAATATTTTACAAAATGACTGTGTATTAATTAAGCAGGTTAAAAGAGAAACTACACTTTTCCGTACTAACACAGAAGGGAGGAAAAACCTGTAGTGTGGAGACCTTAAAACATTTATAAATGCGGAGAAGAGTGAATTGCAATCTCTTTTCTAAAATTAGAAAGAGAGGGTTTTTTTGGAATATAACCAAGCCATTAGATATGGGCAGACTAGTTCAGATAAAAATAGAATTAAACTGAACCTGTGTTAATATTCAAAAATACTGAAGGCTTGAGAAACTGATAATAATTTTTGCATATCTCAGTATCTCTTGGGGTCAGTAAGGACTAGAAAGCATGGAAATGTGTCATAAATAAGATAATTCTGTAGAGGGAAATGGATTATTGATCTAAGCTTGGGGTTTGGGGAGTCTCTGATGTTAATTTTTTTTTTGTGGTCTTAGGTGCTTTTTGTCTTTTTGCTTCTGCAGAAGTAATTTGGATACTCAGGTGTGTGTTTGGGTTTTTGGGAGGTTTTGTGTGTGTTCCCCCACCCCTCCCAAGCCTCTTTGGAGAGAGCTTTCTGTATGCAATGTGCTTTTTTCATGGTCTTGCCTGCTACAGTGTTTACAAACACCTATGGTAGGGAACTGTATGGAAGAACAGCATCCCAGCATCAGCTCCTGGAGAAAAAGTGTCTGCAGTTTCTTATGAACCTGGCTGCCTTTGGGAATAGTGTGCTTTGTAATGCCCTTTGTCAGCGGTAAAAAGAAGGGAGTGGTTCTTAATTCCCTCTGGTACACTCCTTACCAGAAGTGACAGTAGAACTGAGTGATTTGTGAAAATGGAGAGCACAAAATCCGTGAATTCTACCAAGTTTGTGTTCAAGTGCAATGAGAACAGCAGAAATGGCTGCTGGATGTTAACTGGTGTCTACTTCTACCATATTGGCATATTCTTAGTTACTACAGACTTCTTGCTACTGGCTAAAAATCCATTTGGGAGAGAGCAGACAGTTGTAGCTGGGGAGATAAAACTACAGCATTGTGGAATATTTCAGGGAATCTGAGGAAATGAAACCAAAATCCCCAGGATCAACCCTTGGAGAAGTTTAACAGTTTTGGAGCATAATGGAAGGGAGATAGTGCAAAAGAGGGTTGATTTATTTATTCCTATTGGAGAAAGCTAGAGGTTAGGTTCTGGTCTGAGATGCAGTGGTATAAGCCAGGAATCACTTTATAAACATGAATGGTGTTACAGAAGCATAACTAACAAAATCTGACCTTGTGGCTGTGGTGACTTGAGCTCTGCTTGTGGAGATATGTTCTTACAACAACACATGTTCAAGTGTTTGCCTCATCGTTTCTCTGAACTGGCTTTGCTTCTACCAGTAGGTAGGTATCTAGGTACAGCCAGGTGTGTCTGTTGATCAGCTTTGACTAGACTCCCCTACTCAGACCAGCTTACTGCCCAAAGGCAGGAGAAGCCTGGCCCATAAAGCTGCTTCTCTGTGTCTTTGTAATCCAAGTCCCTGTTCCAAGAGCTGATTGCCTGCTAACGTTTCTGGTATGAGGACAGCAGTAAAGAGCTATTACAGAGGAAATGGAACCAAGCACAGCTAAGAAAAAAGCTAATTAAAAATGAAGGGGATGAGGAGCCCGGAAGATGCAATGGTCCTGGAAAACATTTTGGTCCTAGAACAAAGGGTGTCTTCTGAAAGGCTTTCTTGAAAGCATTGTCAATGTAAGTTCCTTCTGTTTTGTAGAGATCTTTCTGTTTTGGGTATCTGTCACAAAACTGCTGGCCACTGTGTAATTGTTGCTGTCTTATCTTGTCCATCTGGATGTTTTCTCTTCTTCAAAGTGATTTTATTTGTTTCAGTAGCACAGCTATCCTATGCATCTCCTTTTGTTGCATTCTCTAAGAACTCTTCCCGAGTGCCAAACTAGGGTTGAAGCTATCCATTATGAACCAAACACAATGTAGCTTCATGAAAAGCATTATCGAAGAAGCACTTTGCGTGATTTCAAGTACCCACTTTACTAACATGTGGCTATTCTCAAGAGTAATAAGGGCTGCATTTAATTCCCAGTGAACAATTCAAGGGCCAGTATCTAGACTCAGCTGTGCTAGGATAAATATAGAGGATCACCACAGAAGTCAGTTTTTGTTATGGTTTTGTATGGGCAAACTGAGATCAAACTGTTTTTCTCTGTATCACAAATAGGGCTCTCCCAGGCCTAATACACAGCCTATATTTGTTAAGCACTTACCTTACTGCCAAATAGAAGAAATAAGTATTTCACAGCCTTACAGAAATGAAAGTGGGGTTTAGTAATTTTTTTAAGATATTCACATTTTTTGTCAATTTCCAGTTGTTTGTTTGTCCTTTTCCTATAACACTATTGCTTTCAGCTTCCCATTTTATTTCAGGAAAAAAAAGATGAAAAAGAAAAGCAATGTCTTCTAGCATTTTTATAGTAGCAGTTATGGTAATTTTAGAAAATTTTCATGCCAGTCAGTGTGTTAAGGTAATTTGAAAACATTACAACAAGATGAAAAAAAAAAAAAATCTTTTATGCTGATCGTGGCTGATTTACCAGCAGTGGAAGCCTGGGTTTTCATTACTGTTAGTGTAACAGGTCTGCTGTTACACCTGCCTCAATACTTCACAAATAAACATGACAGGCCCTTTGAAAGAAGACTGAGAAACTTAAAACGGGGAATATAGCCCAGTATAACTCCTGGTTTTGGGACACTTATGGCTGAGCCCTCACTGCTGAGACCAGAGCCTGACCTGTCTTGAGATGCACAGCAATTGAGCTACATTGTTTTATTGAAGAGGACTGAAAGCAAAAAGATTAAGGATATTTTGTCAAAAACCATGCAGGAGTCTGTGCCAGAGTTTGAAATGTTTTTTGTCCTTCGAGAGCCTGGGATATGTCGTGATGCTGCTGAGGCGTGCTTCTGGCATGCACCCTGGGCAAGGCAGTGTCCCCCACCATTTTGTGCCCTGGTCCTCCTGCCTTCCCAGGGCCTGGCCCTCCTCTCCTCTCCTCTCCCTCCCATCTCAGTGTGGGCAGGAAGATGTGGTTCTCTAGAGCTGAGAAGAAGAAAATGTCACTTTTTTGCCTTCAGTGAGTGTTCTAGTGACTTTAGCGAGCATAGAAATTATAGGAGAAGGGCTGGACCTGGCTGAGGGGGGAGAGGTTGCTGTGGGATTGCCCTGTGATGCTGAGGTGGCATGTCGGGCTGTATGCTCAGCCAGGAGCTCTGCTGAGGAAGAAGGACCCCGCTGCCCATCGCAGCCCAGGAAGCAAGGAGACCTCATCACCACAGAAGTCACTGAAACCCCGAAGGCTGATCAGTTCAGATGTGCTTTCTGCCCAGGTGACTTCCCTCGAGGGCGGTTTGTGGAGCCACCTCCGCCTTGACCCCATTTTCCAGAAAGGTGTGATGGGGGTGACCACGTGGCAGGGAGAGCAGAGTGGGGCCATTGGCCACGAAATTCAGGTAAGGGCTTTGGAGACTTGCAGGGGACAACCCCAGGAAGTGAGCTGTTCCTGAGCCAAAGCTTCCTTACCGAGGTAAGGACCAGCTGCCTCTCCCGCGTGAGTGCCCGCCTCTGGGTTGATGCCAGCGTCTCTGTGCCTGTAGGATTTAATCTAGTCAACAGCCTCAAGCTCCCAGCCCGTGGCTGTCTCTCGGAGGACGAAGGGGTTGGCTTTGCCCGTCCTGTTTAGCAGGCCAAACGCAGAAGCCCTTGAAGGAGGCTGGCACCTGGGGCACCATCCGCCCGTGAGGGAACGGATGCGCAAGCTGGGGGAGTGCATGTCCACAAGAGCCTTTTCACACCCACACAGGGCGCAGCGAGGAAGGAGACACGGGAGCAGCCTGTCAGAGTTAAAGCTTAAAGCATCCTTAACACAAGAGTGGGAGTGAATACTGTTTAATCTCAGAGTTTTACCACTCTCTCAGGAGACATGAGTGGAGGCGTGAGGAAAGTACCTCATGACCTACCCTGTAACATGGCAGAGAAATGTACTCTCTTTTTTTACTGCAACATTGCCAAGGAGCACCAGTTATTGACTTGCACTCTGTTGTACTGTACAAACACAGCAAAATCCCTGTAAACTTGTTGGGATGGGGGCTGTCTTTGTAAGCCAGGGAGTGCAGACCCCTTCTTTTTGTGCTCTGACAGGCTGGCTTTCCCACAAGTCAAACAATGTTTCCATAAAAATCAGAAACAGATACCGGTTTCAAATGTTTTGCAAGTATTACCTGGCTTGCCCTGTCTTCTCTGAATGTGTGCATCACATGTGTGCCCAGGGGGCTCAGCATCTTTTTCCACAGTGATTTACCCATTGGGGCCTATCTGAGGTTCCTGTGGATTTATGGCAAACAACTGAGCAAAGCATTCTCTGAGAATTGAAGAGATTTTTATAACTTGTTACAGATCCCTAGATTTATGCACAGTTATTAAAAAAAGTGAAGGTTCTTGATGAAGAAAACATTAGCGTACACTGTTCTTATACTACAATGATGGCAATTCACTGGTGCCTTTCCCAATAGCTTCTGATAAAAAGAAGAGATGAACATAGGGTCCATTTCACCTGATCTTTGCTCTGAATGACATTTTAGCTGTGTCTATACCAGACAGAATAACACAATATACAATTCCCTGTGCTGTTTGAAGGGTAGAGAGCCATCCACGCTGGGCAGGGCATCATCGTGAAGAAATGGTTCTTCAGGTCTCAAAAGCAATGTGTTCCCTTTAGTACTGCGCAGCTGGTAGCTTCCAGTTTTGGTAATGGTCTAATTGTTGTCCGAGTTGTTCCCTGCTGTGTGGTGTTGATTTGTCCTGTGGGGCTTCCATGAATGACTTCTGTTAGGGATTTTGCGAAGATCCAAAACAGGTGTTTGAGTTGGCGCGGATAGTGTGTATGAGCTTAAAGAGCAGAACACCCGTACTGCATTAGAGCTTATAGTACGTGTTTCCCAGTGGCATTTGGTAACTGTTAACTGCTTCTTTCACAGCCAGTTGGCTATATAGGAGGGCGTTAGTGGATACCATTTCACAGCACCTGTGAGGAAGTGAACTGACAAAATACTAGGTCTTGAAAGATTCTTATATGTAGCAGCTGGAAATACCTACTTGATAAGGTGCTCATTGTTTTATAGGCTAATCAGGAATTTTGCTGTCTTCCAGTATTTTTTTTTTATCTCCAAGGAGAAAACATATCTTTGTGTAATTGAAAACATCGTCTTTTACGATCTGGAAACTTCTGAGTGGGTATGCTCATCCTGATGCTGAAGGATAAAAGTGTATAAATTACATTACCTTGAAATACAGTCTCTTTTTAGGCCTTGAAACTTTTCAGGGAACGTGTACAAAGCACAAAACAAGTGTTACAGTCCATTCTTTCTCCCGCACTGTGTGTAAAATTTTCCTTAACATCAGTGTAGATGCGTCCACACTTTCTCCTCAGGGTACAGCAGGTCTGTTGACAGCTGTTTTCAAACCGAGGTCAGTGCAGCTTGCTCCCCTGCAAGCGGAGGTGCACAAGGGCTGTTCATGCTGCGAGTCAAGTGGAAGCCATGCATTGGTGCTACCTGAGACCACCTCTGTCTTACCTCAGACCTGGTGCTGCACTGACTGCAGCCCTGCCCACTCTCCCCCCGGCATTTTAGAGTGTGGTTAGACTGAGTACCTTGGGAGAGTGTGGAAAATATTTGTATAGAGTCACTGCTATGTAAGGGCCTTTTCATAACAAAAGCCTTAACTCTTTCAAGGAACAGCCTGTCTGTTGGTGACCCAAAAGTGACCGTGCCACACTGTGCCTCAGGTGCGTTAGCCTTTGTCCTGCCGCAGCCCCCCATGGACTGCTGCAGCCTGCCGTGTCCCTGCAGCTCTGTGACCTCTCCCTGAGCTGCTGCAGCAGTGTTTGCCTCTTGCTCTTGTGCTGCCTTTCTCCTGGCTGTGCACCTGCAAACCCCATACTGGGGACTGACAGTTCTCGTGGGATAGGATCACTACCAGCAAGAGATTTGTCTCTCACTGCCCACCTTCTTTTTCCTGACAGTTGGCTGTAGCTCTTGGTTTACAGGAGGGGACACAATGTGTTGTGTCATGGTTTAACCCCAGCCAGCAACTCAGCACCACGCAGCTGCTCACTCACTCCCCCCTACACCCGGTGGCATGGTGGGGAGAATTGGGAAAAAAAAAGTAAAGCTCTTGGGTTGAGATAAGAACAGTTTAATAGAACAGAAAGGAAGAAACTAGCAATGCCACTAATAACAAGAAAATGACAATAATAATAAAAGGATTGGAACACACAAGACAAGTGATGCACAATGCAAGTGCTCACCACTTGCTGACTGACGCCTGAGCTGCGCTCCTCCCTCCCCCACCAAACCGGGCATGATGTCCCAGGGTATGGAATACCCCTTTGGCCAATTTGGGTCAGCTGTTCTGGCTGTCTCCCCTCCCAGCTTTCCTGTGCTCCACCAGCCTTCTTGCTGGCTGGGCAGGAGAAGCTGAAAAGCCGTTGACTTAGTCTCAACGTGACTGAGCAACAGCTGAAAACATCAGGGTGTTATCAACATTCTTCTCCTACTGAACTGAAAACACAGCGCTGTACCAGCTACTAGGAAGACAATTAACTCTATCCCAGCCGAAACCAGGACACAATGACACAAGTGTGTAAAGGTTACAAACTACATGGTGTGCAGCACCTGCCCCTGATTAACATGTGCTCCAGTCAGTGCAAGCAGCATCATAAGCAGGAGCAACCTGTTGGGAGATTGATCAGGTCCTGATGAAAACAAGATAGTTACTGTGGGAGATGTATTGGGGGTAGGCAACCTGCTGGGCTGGCAAGGATGCCCAGGGTAGGATGCTCATCTCCCCACAACTGCCCACTGGAGAGAGATTTAATTTCCCTTCTTTTCTTTGTCCTTTTTGTTGTACTTTTTTCACCAAAGTGACTTTAACCATTAGAGTCAACGTATGCCATTAGCTATGGACCCTACTAATAAATCCTTGTGTGCGTGTGTGAGCCTGTCTCAACATCCTTTGTGCTGCAATTACCGTGTTAGGACCCAGTATCAGTTGGAGTCTTTGGCTGTGATAGTAATGCAGTAATACAATATCACAGAGCTCATTTGTAACGGCTGTCAGGTGTTACTGTAGCACCACATAACCTCTTCTAGAAGGATGGGAGACCTGAGAATTTTACAAATAAACTGAAAGGAAAAACTGCAACTGGTATTCATTTATAGTTAGGATGCTTGGCCAGTACACACTTCAGATAGAGCAATAAGCTTTCAGCTTCCATGTAACTATGCACAGCAGGTCACCGAGTTGGTCTGTCTGGATTTAGATGAGAAAGGAGATTCTTGTCAGTAATCCAAAGAATGCTTCGTGGACCAGATTTTTAAAAGAAAAGTCATTATCCACAACATGAGCCAGACTTCCTCAAAAGCTCGTCCCCAGTTTAGGCACCAAAACAAAGTGACCATATTCAACTGAAGAGCTCAGTGGGGGTGTGTGTGTGTGTGTGCAGAGTCCTGATCTCTGTGGCACTGCCGGGGTGACAGTGGGGGAGCTGCTTTTGTGGATCTAGCAATCATGAAAGTGTCTAAATATGACCTTGGCATATTGAAAATCTGTCCAAAACTGAGGGTGCTGAGCCCTTGAAAATAACCCCCTGGGCTCTTATGAAAGCCTGGTCCTGCATCTGTTCGATCTGGAAGTGCTGGGAGCGAGCTCTTGCTATGCAAATTTGCATTCCTTGTTGAATTCGTTTAGAATTGGTTATCACATTTTGTAATTATGCTGTGTATGTTGTTATAAGCATAAATACATTTGGGGAGTAAGAAAACTATTATTCATCTGTTAACACTATTACAAATCTCTTTGGTGTATTTTGCATCATTCTCTGTTTTGTTTGAAGCATGTATCTTTTTCACAGCAAATAATAGTTCAGTTGATTAAATGTTGGGAGAAAGTTTGCTCTCTGTCAGTGGAGTAGTTTTTACTAAGACAGTGGTTGTTCTACACTTTTCACTTTGTCTAACTTCAGAGAAGTAAGTCTAAGAAATAATTAGTTAGAAGTTGATTGCTCCTGAGAGCATTTTTAATCCCCCACCCCCCAGTCCTTGGCTTTACTTCCTGGTGGTGTTGAGCTCTGCTCAAAACTCCCTTTCAGCTTCAACAGGTCGTGAGGGCACTGCAGGGCCCAAGGGTTCTTTGTGGCAGACTGTGGTCTGCCTTTTCCTGATTTATTGTATTTAACTTAGTTTGTTGCTTCCTTTGTAACAACACAAAAATTCTGGGATGTCTTGAGGAGTTCCTAAGAGCACAAGTCTGCACTGGGGAGAATGCAGGCAAGCTAATAGCTTAGCTGATGTCATACGTGAAAGTCATTGGTACAGTTGAGAATGAGGATGAGCCTTGCAATCAATTATTTCTTCAACGTTTTCCAGAATGAAAGCCCACTTATGCAGACAGTGGGTTTGTGCCATGAACACAGACAGTAAAACACTCAGTGATCCTCTGGCTGAAAGAGTTCAACCTGTATATGGAACTGTGGTTATTATTAATGATACACTTCACCTATTGTTATAAATAATTTGTGGTTTTGCTAAAATGGGGCTTTGACTCATTGCAAACCATAATGCGCTTTCGGTATGTACTTTCAAGACTTCAGCTGTCATCTTTAAAAACTTCTAATTTTGTTCTGTAGATTCTTATAATTATGTTAATAAACAATTTAGATGTAAACTGTCACATACAGCCTATACGGTGTGCATTACTTCTCAGTTTCTATCGCCTTGTTGAATAATTTGCCTGAATATAGCCAGTACAGTAATTGAGCAGAACTTTCTGCTATGCTATCTTCGATTTGCAGTGAGATAAACACTGGGAGTCAGATTCTGTTCTGGCACAGCTTTGACTTCACTGGATTTATCCTAATGGAGAATATCATCCTTTCCATGAGGAAGTACATTAAAATGATCATGTTTTTTATCTCTGGATATTCATTAACCTAAGGGAATATCCTAAACTTGTCCTATGGTGAACCTTCTAATACCTGGAGAAACGGGAGTATTGAGAGCGCGACATCTGTCTGATGAATAATTACTCATTCCTCTTGATGCCTGGGGTTCAAAGATTAGGTCACCCAGCTTATCCAGTGATAACTGTCATCCATTAAATCCAAAGGCTTTTTCTTTTTGAGACCCCTTTCACTCATAACCTGTATCTCTATATAATAGACACTGCTCATCTCCATTAACTTCCATACATCCCATGGATAGCCTATGTTGTCTGAAAGTTATGTACAGTCTGTCCCATTTTGTGAATTGTTTTTGTTGGAGAGAATAGAAATAACATTGCTCCCCATTTCTGCAGTTCCTTATTGAAGAGGGAAGACTGTCAGTGGAATAAGTATACAGTCCCATCTCTCTCTTTAAATAAGAATGTAAATAAGCAGTAAAAGGTGGGCGGCTTGGTTACTTAGCAGCATACCTGGTCCTGCCTGGCACGTGGAGAGAGCTTTTTCTCTCAGAATCTCAAGCCCTTTACAAACACTAGTTAGTGTCATTAACTCTGTTTTACACACAGGAATATCACAGACAGAGGTTAGTTATGACTTTTTTAAAAAGTAATTTCTGATATTTGGATGCCTCAGTTTTGCTGCAAGTGATTGAAAAATGACCTCTTCCAGGAAATCCCATGGAATTTTATGCTCTTGCCTGCATCTTCTGCATTTCTAGGTCTTGGACTTATCTTTCTAAGTAGTTCACTATTTGAAAGGGGTTTGTTTTTGTTTTTTTTTTTTTAATAGGCTATTATTACTGGCTAATACTTGCAAAAATCCCATTCTTCTGGTTTTTGTAGAAGGATAGGAAGAGACTTCATCTTGGATTTCAGGCAGTAAAATGTGAAGAACAAAAAAATAAAAATGATAGTTTGGATTTAGTGTTTCACAAAGATAGGATACTCACATCATAGTGTGGATTTAACGTTGATATAACCCAGGGGCACTTATAGGAGGTAGTGAAACTCCTGGACTGCAGTGCGAATTCATGCTTTTAATGAACCAGCACAGAATAAGTAATTAAGTCCATGTGGTGTCATTTCAAAAAGAGAAAACAAGAAGTGAAGGAAACCAAAACACCAATCAAAACAGAAACAAAAGTATTTCTGACAGACAAGAAACAGACCCATGATTTCATTCATAATCAGCCTTGGAAATGAGAAGATCTCATCCCAAGGCCTGCCTTGCTTGTTACAGTGTCTGATTTCAAATGCACAACATAAGTTTTCTCTGCCACTGCCTTTGCATGTGATTTTGATATCTGCTGTCAAAATGTTACCATAATACTTTATCATTCTTTGTGCAGTGATTCTGGGTATCTTTCCAAAGGATACCGACATGGAAACTTTTTTTTACTCTTGCATTCCATAGCATTTCCAATCTTTTTTCCTAAGTGGTTACAATTAGCTTGAAAAAACCTCTGCTATGACTTTTAGAGCATGTTTTGTTTGACTTATAGCATTATTATAATATTATTTTAGTTGGCTAAAAATAAAATAACCATTGCTGTTATTACATAAAAATCTTGCAACAAATTATGTTTCAACTTAACAATTTCAGATAACACCGACAAATGCTTGAGGCAAGTGTGTCCTGATTTGCTTTCACTGTTGGCAAAAAAAGGAGAGGAAAAAATGATATCTGCAGTTACTGCCTTCCTGGGGATCAGGCTTGAGGAATGAAGAGTTCTACGAACACCTGCAGCAACACTCAGTATGTCTCATATACTCAAAGTTAGCAGCCACTCAAAGTCGTCTACATAGGAGACACATCCTCCAGTGAATTAGACAAGAACTATAGACATCCTCCAATAATGACAGGGTGTATCTCCACAAGTGATTTACTGTGCAACATACATTGTTTATAGATTATGAATCCTTGTCACATCTACATGTGTGGTTCTGTGCAGCATGCTAATGATTACCGAGTGTCTTGTGAAATTGTTGTTCTCAAACTGGTTCCTGAAGTGCTCCAGTATCATGAATGCTCTTGAACTTCTGTCTTTTATTTAGGCGCTTCCATGTTGGAGACTGTATGGATATGGACTGTATGGATATAACAACTCAGTTGTAGAAAATATTTATAAATGTGTATTTGCTATTTCCCCGTAGTTATTTCAGGAACCTGGACTCACTAGTTCACCTGTAATCTATTCAGTAAAGAAAGCATTATTTTTTTTTTTAAATAGTCAAGATAGAGATTTAGAAGCTTTGTCATGCCACTTTAAAATAGGCAAAATAGATCGTATGCGTGCAGTCGTAGTGTTAAACGGCATTTAACAAGGCATCTTCTATTTAAATCATAGGTTGCTGTCTGGGAAAAAAAACCAGCAAGAGTGCAGTGGAAAATAAAATAAATCAAACAAACACAAACTGAATCTTAGCTATGAATCTGGCCTTAGGCAATCTGGCACCACTTTGCACCCTTGGAGAGCAGCTGCATTGCAGAGGAGCTGCTCTCTGACGGGAGGGTGGCTTTACAAGCCCGTTCAAGGCTCTGCTGCAGCACTCTGCCAAATGAGTTTCTTCTGCCCAGGGAGGGGTGCTGAATCATGCCTCTCTTGGTCAAACGGGAGCCATGTGCTTCTGTACCAGCGCTGTCCTTTCCTGGTGGAGATGTTGGCCTCTCCCCTGCGATGGAGAGGCTGCAGGATAATTGTGATTCCGGACCTAAGAAGAGGCATTGATGACCGGGCAGTGAATCTAATCCTGTATTCTAAGTAACTTAAATTTTTCTGTTAGCACAGTGAACAGTTAGTCACTCCTTTCACTAACCAGCTCAAATGAGGTGATGATTCTGGAGCCACTGGCATGATACCTAAACCTTTTGTGGAACAACTTATTTTTAACCAGCATTCCTGAGGTTGTATAAACTTATGAATTTGAGCAATAAGCAGTGTGTTTGCAGCAACAGTTAAACAGGATGATAAAGTCAGGCTTATAATAAAGCGGGAGAAATCCCACCTGCCTGGGAATTTAGGATGTTCCTACAGCTCCCAGAAAAGGGTGAAGTAGCTTGTATTCAGTTCTTAGTGGTAATGAAGTGCAGTAAGCCAGCAAAATGCAGGTCCTGTGTGGCTTCATGTTTAGTGGTATTGTCTTAAACTGTCTTGCTTTAGTTCCTTAAAGATGTAAACATGACTTGTACTCGGATACTTTTGTGGCCAAAGTTTTAAACTGAGGCTATAATTCTGCAGAAAGGGTGTTTTTGGGGAAGGTGGTTGACTGTGGCCTAAAATAAATGGCTGGTCCCAGACTCCCTGGAGCAGCTTGCTTTCCTTGGACAGCGCAGGACAGCAGCACACTAAGCTTCAAATACTGACAAATGTTTTTGAAGGGCTACTAGCTATATTAAAACTGCAAATGCTTACGGTAGCCCCATTTCAGCTACTTACCCGCAGTTTTCCTGTAGTCATTATTTGTTCCCATTATTTTCCTGTAGCTCAGCAATTCTCTGCCATGAGAAAGGTACACAGAAATAATATTGACAAAAAAGGGGAGAATAGATTGAAAATATATATAGATGTAAAAGTTTATGCATCCCACATTAGCTATTACCATAGAACATGCCAATGAAACTAGACTGCATTGATAACTGCTATACAATTACTTGAAAATATTGCAAAACAACGACTCAATCTGTAAATAGCATTGGAGAACAAATGCAGGAAAATATTCTGGTACAGGAAAGTATATGTTTAGTTTTAAGCATGTTTAAGCATTCTCACTGAATATCTTAGGACTCGTGTACCCATTTAAATGCTTTACTAAATTATGACCTAAAGCTCTCCAGCTACCTGGAGATAAGAGTGACAATAAGAAGTGCATTTAATAAGAGAAATATTTTAAAAGAATAAAAACAACAATAAAATTTTGATGCTGAATATGTTCCTGGGATTAGTGAAAGGCCACTGGCTTTGCCCATCTGGTCATTAATCAAGGAGGAATTCCATGAACTTTGGTTGTCACTCACCTCTTTGGGCGAAGAGTAAACCTGGGCTGCTTAATGGTATGTGGAGTTGTTAGATACCTCCCTTTGCCTTTTTTAAGTACAGAGGTGTTTTTCCATTCTGGGAAACAACAGGTTGGATACTTAGCTATTTAAGACCAGCCTAAATTTTACATTTTGCCAGCCTGGACGAGGACTGATATCTGTCCTGGGCTGTTAATAATAAATAATTCTTCTATTTCTCAAAAAGATGCTATTCTTATTTTTTATAAGAGTTTGCTACATTTTATGTATAAATACAAGTTGTGTTTGAAAAGCTATTAATTCTTACTGACAGTAGTGAAAGAAAAAGTAAGTTCTTCTTAACTCATTTCTAGATGTTACAAAAATGTTTTGAAAAAGTTCTTAAAAATAAGCCTCATACCAGAATACTAACCTTCCATAAATATTTTTCCCTATGAAACATTCAATAGCAAGAATATTCTGGCTGAACTCAGCACAAAAAAAAATATTAGATTGTTGTCAACCAGAGCAGAGTGCCTGCCAGAAATATTTAAAGCAGATATTGATTGAGATACCATCTTACAGTCTTGGCAGCTAGATGACTTTTACACTGAACAGGGAAAGCCAAAAGGCTAAATCCTCTGAAGAGGAGGGTGTTCAAAAACCTGCCCAGGCTCATGACCCAAAAGCAATCTCTTCAGAATACTTCTGAGTGAAATAGTCTATTATTGATTCAACAGGCTTTCTTGCTTTCCTTGTCTTTAGTTTCCTCTGTTGTCCTTCAATTCAGTCATTTGGGGCTTTTCAGGAAATCTCAAAGAGGAAGTATCTGATCTCTTGCTTTGTAATTTCTATTATTCCCAGCCGGAATACCTTGTTAAAGTACTAAGAAGTTTGAGAACACAGGAGTAATTTGAAGATGAAGAGCATTAAAAGAATATTGTATACATATTGTGTGTATATATAGTGTGTGATTTTGTGTATTTTTATATATATATAAAACTGCAATATTCTAACAAAGTCTAAAACACTGTCAAAAGCACTATCAAGGCTGAATGTCAATGAAACCAGAGAATTCTGTATGACGGAGGTGTGTGCTTAAGGTCACTCCAGCCAACTTCTGTGCTGTTCTTGTTAGTAGGACTACAAACAGGCTTTTGCGTAGTTTAGGGGCTTAACCTGAGAGGAGGAGCACTTGTAATGTAATGTGCAAGAATACTGTCATCTTATAAGGAGTTAATAGCAAGTTTGCCTAAAGCATAAAGCTAGATTTTTCAGCTAAGGCAAATTTGTCTCTTCCCTTCTGAAAGCTATGGGCTATGCCACTTGTGTTTAGCTGAGTAAACCAAGTCAATTTTTATGAAGAAATACCAGATTAATATGGCTGCTGCTACCCCATGGCCAATGGAGTCTTAGTTAGGGTTGGGTTTTTTTGTTTGGGGGGAGGGGGTGTTTGGGGTTTTGGGGATTTTATATCTTGTTCTTTGGGTTTTTTTAAGAGCAATTCTATTCATTGAGGATTTTATTCACTGAGGTCAGAGCTGTAGCTCTTGCTAAGATTTTTAGGAATGTGTCATTTGATATGTACACTTTTTTTTAAGTCAAGAAAAATGAGGCAAATCAAACCCTGAAAGACTTTTTTTTCTAAACCATGTGATCGATACTTACTTTTTCTGAAGGATTGAATTACAAAATAGCAAGCACAGAATACACATGGAAAAAGTGAAATGGAGAGGACCATCGGAGAAGTCTGGAATAGAGGAATGGGGAAGGAATACAGTGGAGTTCATAACAGTCTTTCTGTTTATGATCAGATTTGTTATCAACTCAGGCACTTAAGAGTGTATAGTTTATATTTACTTCTTAGAATTGGGTTCAGGAGAGAAGATATGTTTGTTTTATTTGGTAGTCTAGAGCCGTTCACTTCATTCTCAGCTTCTTTCTGTTTCCATTGGAAGACTTCTATTTTAAAACAGATTTCTGGAGCAGAAATATGTAACTTTTTAAATTGGCCCTACAAAACAAAGAACTTGAGGACTTGCATTAAAACTGGTTGGGTACATCTAAACTTCCATCTGTAACAGCGCATCTTTGCCCAGTGCAGGCTGTTCTCCGAGTGGCTGAGGTCAAGGCACAAACGGTTTTACGAGGGCCTGGCTTGGAGCAACTCAGCCTAGGGCTTTTCCAAGTTGCCAGTCCCACACTCTCTAGATCTCAGTACTTTTAATCCCACCTCTTTTTATAGGACTACTTTTCTTTACAAAAGGAGTAAAACGTAGTATTTTTAATGCTTCTGGCTGTTTATTAATGGTTGTGCTAAGTGGGCACAGAGGACAGAATAGGAGCCTCTCTTTCCACCCAACAGTTAACACCAAGTCCCTTAGACTGTACGTTTCTGACCCGGTGGGTGGCAAAAATGCCACATTGCCTAAGCGGTATGACTCCATGGGGACAGGCTACCAAACGAACTTCCTTTTTCTTACCACTTAAGTACAAATCTCTATACTGGGGTACAATTTATAGGATTATAGATCCATTTAATTCATAATAATCTTATCAATAGCTGGCTCTATCTGCTTGACTCTAACGTGCTTAATGATATGGTTCATGGACCAAAGATCTTACAATGTAAGATAAATAATGTGTTTGGGTTCAATCCTTAGAGATAAAAGGCTCAGTAGATTTACTACAGCTGATCTTCCTTAAATTCCTGTCATTTAGTAAATTCCTTGGAACTGAGACTTTGCATGCTGTATAGGAAACTCTTTAGAATGATTTCCTGAATGTAATACAGCGAGTCAATTATATAAATTCATTTCTTTTTTGGTGATTTGCTACTGGCTGCTTATAGCTCTCTGATGAAAAAGTATTATGAAAAGAAATTTATGTGCCTGTAAACTTGATGGCAATAGTGATAAACAGGATTTGCATGCAGGTATAGCTACAGGTTACATTCCCAGCAGAAAGATTATATTGCTTCGCTCCAGATGACTGGAAGTGAGAAATAGTGCTCCACCTTTTAGATTCATGAATATGGTGCATGTGTGTCTGTAGATGTGTGCATGCATGGAATATACTCATCATATGGTATGTTAGAGATGTTTAGCTCTTTCATTCGCATTTAGTGACTGTCATGTATATCTTGGGTGGATCAGGCCTGGCAGTTCAGATTCACTCTGCTGAGACACTTCCCATACAGAAATCACCCTCCGGTTTTTCAGACTTCTCATGTCCATTCTGCTGGGGCAATATCTCCAGTGGGTTGCATCCTTTCTCAGTTTTTCAAATGTGGACAGCTGGTTCATACCTGTAAAGTTTATTCTGGGGTTGGAGATACCACACAATTCAGTTTTGATTGAGCCTGTTACCCCTGAGTATTCAGATCAGTACTGCTGACAAATAGGGATTAGTTGTTGGATATGAATGTAGCAGTTCATGGTACTTTGAGAGCTCCTCACAAGTACAGAAGACAGGAGACAGTCAGGCCTTTCTGCAGAAACCTCTGGTGCAAGGACTAAAGGGCTCAGCCAAATACAACACGGCATCAGCAGGGGCTACTATTTGAGTTTCATGGTTTAAATAGAAGTCATATAAAAACGGGTGACATAATAATTTTGTGATCCATCCTCAAGGTGTTAATTATCCTCACAGTACATTAAACAGTCAATTTTATCTGTGCATCAGTCTCCCACAAAATGATGGGAAAAACAACATCATAGTAAGACAGCCCAACATAATAATTAATATGCTGTACTAAATCTCTCATAAGCGGACGGTAAGGAAAAGAAAGCTCAATCATTACATTGGGTTTAATTTGCTGAGGGAAACAGCCTTCACACCTGAGCCACAGTCACAGCTTGGTTTTCTCTCAATTAAATCCATGCTTGTCTAAAGCAATGAGGGTTTGGAGGACAAGATCAGGGCACATGCTAATGAAATTCCCTGCAGTACAAGGGCATTATGCAGAAACTATTACAAGGCAGCGACCACATAATCTGTATTTAAAATTCTCTCTAAAGCAACAAATGTAAGAGCTTGGCGAATGCTAGATGTAGACCATGCTATTAATAATCAGAGTTGTTTTGTCAAAGTAAAAATTCTAGAAGTATAAAAGAACATTTGTGACATGTTTAAGGATTCAAAAATTGGGCATGTTTATATTTTAAAAAGTTTACTCATAAAATATGGGTATTTTCAAGTTATAGCATTAAATTATAGATTTTTCTATATGATATTGCCGCTCAAGAATAATTCCCACAAGATACATATTTTTACACCTACCCTTTTGAAATCTAATGTAATAACAAAAAGTTGCTGCTTACTTCTATCCAGAACCATTTTGAATTCTTCCTTTATGCACTCTGTTGTTGGCCAAATCAAACTATAGCACTATGAACTACTGCAATACTGCTCTACTAATTAGGTTTTCTTGCCAGACTGTTAGAATTTCTGGCATTATCACATAAGTCCCAGAGAATCTCTAAGCTGGAGCTTCCAGAAAGTCACTGGTAGTTACTATTACTGATTGCTTATCTTTTACTGAAAACCATGCCTTGGAGGGACGACGAGCAATTGCATTCAAAAAGACTTTGAGGTATGCCTATGCAATCGCAGAATGCTCTTCAGTTTTTTTCTGAACTATGGCAAAAAAGTTTTTGGGAACTTTTTCAAAGTTCTTCATCTGTATACACTTATAAGCAAGTACGCCTATTAAATAGTTCTCCACCAAATGTCTATATATTTGCTCATTTCTTCCCTGAATCTTCCTCCAATGAACAGAATCTGAATGGTTTCAAGTCATTTCTAATGAATCCATTTCTCCCATGCTATAATGCATTATTTGTCTTCTCTCTGTAGCTCTAACCTTAAGAGAACTTCCTAACAGAAATCTTGAGTAGCTTAAGAAGTTTGTGAAAGCTAATGGGAATGCTTTCGTTTGCCTCCAAAATACTAACTATGAGTTGGTTTTGGGTTTTGGTGAGGTTTTTTTGGTTTGTGTGGGTTGGGTTTTTTTTTGTTTTGTTGGTTTTTTTTTGAGCCACAGTCATGAATCTTGAAATTTGCCATGAGGGGAGAAATACAACATTACAAATTCACAACTCTAGGAATCCCATCCTGATTCTGACTGGCTTTACACTAACTTCACTCCAAGTAGTTAATTTAAATAGAAATACAGTACAGTCAAATAACTATAACTAATTGGAAACAGGACAACCGTTTTCAGAATTTGTTCATGTGGAAAATACTGAATTAAAAATACTAGAGATAAAAAGAGAGCATGCAAGAAGTCAATCAGTTTATCTCTTCCCTTCCCTGCTATCTCTAGGTTTCTCTTGACTCTGTCTGGCTTTGTGCAGGAGGTCTAGATTGACCTGTTTCCTTCTATCTCAGGACATTTTGCCAGGTATTCAGCTATTTTTATCATATTCTTAATTTGATCCAGCTTGTACTTGTGTCACATGTCACATTTATGTCATTGCATTTTTTTTCTCTAGTCTTGGTGTTTAGACATGACAAAAACTTCCTAGCTGAGTCTAGTTCCATAAATGGAATTTCAAAATAATGAGCTGGGTTTGAAACAGGAAACAAAACCCTTAAGAAAGGATTAAAAAACAAAAACAAAAAAAACCAGCAAAACCACCACCACCACCATATGTTGATAGCCACTTAGGATTACATCTTTTGAACATGCTGAGGTACTTCTGCCATGAACAGTGCTTAACTAGGCTATTTAGAGATTTGCTGTTTAATCACTTAAGAAAATCTCCCAACTAGTAATTTGCACTTTAGTGTGGTTTTGGATTATTTTTTTTTTAACAACACTTTCTGTGTTGGTGTTTGGTTTTTTTGCTTTCTGACCTTGTCTGGTTTGTGTAGTCTGACTAGTTCTCAAGAAATGGACTGTCAGCTCTGTGCTTATGGTACTTTTATTTGCATATAAAGCCCAAAGTAGCAGTGGTCTCCTCACAGAATCATGGAATATCCTGAGCTACAGCTCAGGGACTCATGAGGATCCTTGAGTCTCTCGACTCCACATAGGGAAACATGTTAAACCATATATCTAAGAGCATTTTCTAAATGCTTCTTGAGCACCGATAGGCTTGGGTCCATGACTACTTCCCAGAGGAGCTTGTTCCAGTGCTCGACCACCCTCTCACTGAAGAACTTTTTCCTGATACCCTATCTGAACTTCCCCTGTGTGGTAGGTTGACCCTGGCTGGATGCCAGGTGCCCATGAAAGCCACTCCATCACTCCTCTCCTCAGCTGGACAGGGGAGAGAAAATACAATGAAAAGCTCGTGGGTTGAGGCAAGGATAGGGAAGGGAAAGGTCATTCACCAATTACCATCATGGGCAAAACAGACTTGACTTGGGAAAAAAAAAAAGAATTTAATTTATTACCAAACAAATCAGAGTAGGATAATGAGAAATAAAAGCTAAATCTTAAAAACACATCCCCCCGCCCCCGCCTCCTTTCTTCCTGGGCTTATCTTTATTCCTGATTTTCTCTACCTTCTCCCTTACAGCAGTGCAGGGGGGGATGGAGAATGGGGGTTACGGTCAGTTCATCACACGTTGTCCCTGCTGCTCCTTCCCCCTCAGGGGCAGGACTCCTCACATTCTTCCCCTG
>JAVKLA010000090.1:25413352-25423762 GCA_034782735.1 Sagittarius serpentarius
GAGATAAGGATGTGGTGTGGGACCATGTCAAAGGCCTTGCAGAAGTCCAGATAGATGACATCCATTGCCCTCCCTTTGTCCACTGATGCCGTCACTCAGGGTGAAGCTCTTGGTAAGCAGTGGACAGAGTAGCCCAAGGCATGCCATGGTGTGGTAAGGGGGAGGTTTTAACTGACTGAGCTGGGAAAGGAGTATAGCGCGGTGCAAGCCTATCAGATTCCTTAAATCAGATGGTGTCTCTTTTTTACTTCCTCATAGAGAAGAAAGATTTAGAGAGATACTTTTTTAGACTTGATTGTACCTGCTAGATAGGTTCTGGCTGATTAATATTACAGTTGGAGGTAGCTTGAATGAGGACAGCCAAGAAATGATAGTCTGTGATCTCTGGAAAGGTTCTTACCTTTAAGAGCAGAAACAATCTGGTCCTCTTAAGCAAACAAAATCTCCAAAAAGTGCACTAAAGGAACCAAGGTATTTTGCAGAGATAGTTTTCAACTGCCACAGAGAGCTCTTAAATGACTTCTTCTGAAAGGCTGATCCAATTGAAAAAGCGGTTAAGGAAAATAATTTCGGGATAATCCAGGGAAGAACAATGTAGATGAAGTTACTACAGACAGGTGCAAAACTGGTTGGAAATCCATGTCCAGAGACTCACTTTGTGGTCCAGAGTCAAAACGGAAGGCAATGTTGAACAGGGCTGTTAAGTTATTTGTCTTGGGTCTGATTCTTTTCTGAGTGCATTTATTTAGTTTTTAATGAGTGAGCTAGAGGATAGAATAGTGTGCCAGCTTTTTAAATCTGGAGCATATCTGGGAGAGAGTTTGGATGTGCTGAAGGATGGAAATACAATCCAAAAATTATCTTGGAAAAGTTGGAGAAATACTGTGAAGAAGATGGATGAAGTCTGATGGTTATGCTCTGTGGGAGTGAAAACAGGAGCAGCTGGCGACCAAGAAGTTCTGCAGGAAGCAATCATGGGTTTCCAGTGGCTCATGAGCTGGACATGGCTCTAGTTTGTCTAAAAAGGCCAACTTGCTACTTTTGCAGTCGCTGTAAAGAACTGTCATAAGGAGTCTAGGGAAACATAGTCCAGATAAGGCTGTGAAACTGGTATAAGCAGAAATGCACCCTGCCAGATGTATGAGGTAATGTTTCTGAGTTACTAAGCAAGCCTCAGCTGCAGTGCTGTTGTTTGCACGCTGCAGTTCAAGATATGTACAGACAAAAAGGGAGATACTACAGAAGAGAAAAGAGAACTATTGAGTATATAGAAATACAGCTTTACAAAGAAAAATGAATGAATTGGGGAAGAGAAGACTGAAGAGGGACATATCTTCAAAGGTACAGAATGCTGCTGCAGAGCAGAAAGGAATGATCCATTCTCAATGTCCACAGTAAATAGGAGAGGAAATAATCACCTTGCATTGTAGCAAGAAAGACTCACATTAGGCATGGGGATGAATCCTGTTACTGTCAAAACTAGACAGTTTTGATGTGGGAAATGGTTGCCTTTGTAGGTTGTGGAATTTCAGTGATGGAGACTTTCCGAACCGAAACCTGTCAAGACTGATGGTGGGGGCCAGCAGTACAGTAGATGACTGCTTGAGATGTCTTCCAGGCATCTTTTTTTTAAAATGTTCCTTTATGTTTTTACAATTCTATAAAAGAAAGCACAAAAAATCAAAATGAAGAGGCTTTGCAAGGCCCAAGCTACCCTGCTTCATTGCTTCTCAGTGTTCCAGTCTATCAGGTGCTGAGTTACCTGGTAGTCTGATTTTACTAGAGTTCGTGCTGTAGCTGTTAGTGATGGAAATGGAATCTCATAAATTTTTTTCATTTGCATTTGACCTAAGAGTTAGCTTCCCTACAATGACTGCTTTTCTTTATACAAGGAGTCTTGGAATCAGAAACTTTGAATTTACTTTACAGTATTTCTATGCTTCCTTTATACATAGATTCAGGAGCAGGATAAGCAGAACTTGCCCCATCCAATTTGGGATATTAACCATCGTGCAGCTTAAGTGTCTGGGATTTATATATATCTATTTAGATTTTTTAAGATTTGGAGTTTCTAAAAATCACTTATATTCTCCCATCTTTGATGTGGTTCTAGCTTAGCAACAGTTTTTTGTTGAGCATTATGATAGAAGGCTGTGAAAAAGACTGATCATTTGAGCTGATTAAATGATAATATGAATCTGATATTTGCTAATCAATTTCAGTTGAAGAATACATCACTGGACAATAAGTCTGTCAAATGAATTCAAAAAGCTTGACAAAATCTTTTTATACAAACAGGTGATGTTAAATGTGCAGCTGTTATCTGGTATGGAGGCACTGATGAAATCTATGTCTTGCAGAACAGTAAATCCACATTTTTATGGAAAGACTATCTCATAAAGGCAGCAGTTCTTGATCTTTATGACATTTTATTCCCCCGTGCTTTTCAAATCAACATTTAATTCGAATTTGCTAAATACTGTTTAGTATTTTTATTCATTCACAACATGCATGCTTCTATGTTCTCATGGAGGCAGAAATGCATTGATCATAAATGATACAGAGTTTTGAGCATATTTTAACAGAAATATCCACAGTATACAGTCATTTAAAAACAAATTTGCAAAACATTGTTTTGCAACTGAAATGAAATGCAGATGCTGAATATAGACACAGTATTTCAAATATGACAGATTACACTTTCCATTCTCAGTTGGTAACATTATTGTTATGAGTTGTCATGTGTGGCTGAGCTCTCAGTAATTCTGAATCCTTGTCATATAGCATACAGTTTCTGCAATATGCTTCTGCATTTAGAGAAGCTGAGTAAAAGAACTGAGAGTTGGTTTCTTGATTCCTTCTATGTTCTTTAAATACTGGGAGTGATTAGAAGTTGATTAAATGTAGAGTTCTCTCTCTTCAATAGATCTAGAGCAGGGTGAACGATAAAATTAGGAGAAGGGAATACATGCCCAGAGAGACAGATTTTAAAAGACAGAAAAGCTTCCGTTTCTGTGGAAAACACTTGGAGAGGGAGAAAGATGAGGGTTTTCCCCTGCTAATCCTGAGTCTAGTTTGCTGCTGGAAGCTTATCCACACCCCCATATCTCAGGTATTCATTACCAGCAATTAGGATGGTTTTACTTCATTTTCTAAAACAGGCAAGGACAATTTGGAATAAAGCTGGGACTTACCCTCCTGGAGGCAGTCACGGTTTTAGCTCATGGAGTGCAAACTCTGGTTTACTCTGTGTGCCTTTTAGGATCAGGTGAGTGCAGCTCTACCAGTTGCTGACCACAGACAGCACTTTAAAAATCAAAGTACTGATAAGCAAAGTTAGATTAGAGCAGCTATTACAAAAACATTTCTAGGTTTGTGGAGGTGTTTCTCGCAGTCTCAAAACAATGCAATAACCCTTTGCTTTTGTGCATATGAGGTTTTTTGGTGGGTCTTTTGGGGTTATGGTTTTTGTACCCCCCCCCCCCCCCCCCGTGTTACTGATCAGATAGTAAGTTTGACTGTGCCAGGCTTTCATCTGCTATAATCTACCTGCATTTTACAAAACTACTCCTAGTTTCCATCGCTATAAGTAGAGAGACAATCGGATATAGTTTGTTTATTTATTCTTTAGAGTAAATTTATATTTTAAAGGAATCGTACGTTTGGGATTAATTTAAATGACCAGTTGACATTGCTGTTGCCTCTGCCAAAGACAGGAGTAGGCATATTTCTCTGACTGTTTAAATAAAGGCAACTCTAGGTCCAGAAGTTCTTAATAGGGCAGTTTTGGAAGCTTGCCTCATGTCTCTATTCCCCCAAAGTTTTATTTTGATTTTAGTATCCATAAGCAGCCATTGATTTTTCTAACCTAATTTCCTCCTGGCTGTATTTAATATCAAGCCAGATCTGCCATCCATCTACAAATCACACTGGCTTTACAAGCCAGCTTTACCATCCATCTACAAATCACAATGACTTTAGTCAGGAAATTAGAAGCAGGCTTAATTTTTTTGGAAAGTAGAAGATTCTTAAACCACTTACTTCAGCCCTCTCTCATGACTCAACTTGTGATTCTGTTTGTTGCAGTTCCTGGCTCACGGACTTTATCAAGGTATAACATACAGCATATTGTAGCTGACTCAAATTCTGGCAATCAGAATAGTTGTGTGCATTTTTTCCTTTTAAAGAAAAAGAATCTTGATTTTTTTTTTAAATAATTCTAGAAATATGCATTTTAATGACAAGACAAAGATAATTAAAATCTATTGCATTAGAAAGAGGAAGCATATAGTGTAACAACAGTATCTCTTTACCAAAGAACCTTAAACTATTTTAAATTAATTGCTACTAATTAATTACTGTGATTATGTCCTGAATTTCCTTGATATGATAAACTCTATCATCAGAACCTTTTTTCATAAAAGTCACTTCCAGAATATATTTCCAGAAGTAAACCTGAAGTCTTAGTAAGAGTGAAAATATTAAAGTTCAATCATCTTAATTTCTGACAGATTTTATAGATGATTCAGAAGCATCCCGATTGTTCCTGTTAAGCTTGTGCCAAAGGCATGGCTCCCCATGTGTTTCAGCCATAGAAGGATGGTTCCTCACCTTTGTCTTTGGCTGCTGCTGCGAGCAGAAATTTATGGAAATCAGTATTTGGGAATTTACATGGGCTCATTGTGCCATAGAATTCAATAACAATGTCTGTATTTCAAATACTTAGTTTTGATCAATGTTTAAGATCAGCACACTAGAATTATGTTGTTATTATATATTAAATATATAATATTACACATAGAATATTCATAATAATACATACAATCTCAGGTACTCGTACTTCAATTTCATGTGACAGTATATTTTTATGCTACTTTGGAGGTGGGAAGAGCAGAGAACTATTTTTAGACAAGGTAGGTATGCACCCAGCTGGATTTTCTAAAGCATCTGAAAAAGAGCAAAGTCTTACCTTTGCACTGTGCCAAATTTTCTTGATTTTAGAACTCCTGTAGGGGATATCTTCATATGTTTTAAATCACACAGGATAATATGTTCTAAGGGACAGATTGCGTTTAGGGTGTTATTGCTGAAGAGGCACTTTCCACTATAATTACCTCATCTGTACCTTACTCAACATGGCGCCCTGCAGTGTTCACCCATTGAATTGAACAGGTGTAACTCCCAAGTACTTCACAGAGCTACAGATTGTCAGAAGATATTTATCTTGAAATTCTGCACAACACTTAAAGCATAGTAGACTAAATTGTAGACTCTTTAGCTTATTATCAAAAAACCTTCTGAATAAGAAGTCCTGAAAGCCTCAAAGTCTGAAAAACTGGCTGTGTCTGAGATATTAAGGGTCAAGAAAGGTACCACTTGAAAAGAGCTAAGGCTTACTGAGCAAACACCAGATCTATGCACCTGCAGTACGTGAGCATCAATACTAGGCATCATATGGTAATGTCTTTCTGTGGTACAAATGAGCTGTAGCAGACAGATTTTCTCTTGGGGCTGTTGTCCTTTCAGTGTTTTTCCTGAATGACCAAATATTCTTGCTACGCGTTTTATGAGATCATTGTATATATTCAAGAAGATAATTTCTTGGTTGTAAATATAACTTACTTGTACATTCCTTATAATCTAATCTAAAGATGTCCTATGGAGATATTTACAAAGATGACTCAGTTTAGTTGTATTTTTGACAGATTTCTTGTAATGTATCATTTATAGTGAAAGAAGAATTCATCTGACAGAAAAAGAAACCTGATGCTCTACAAAGTGTGCTTTGCTGCCAAAAACTTAATGCGTACAGACTGGCTCTGTGTTTTGACAGTGTGTGAGGGGAATACCAGATGTCAACTAATCAATGTATACAGAAGCTCCAAGAACGCATATTTACCAGTAAGAAGTTATCCATTTTTTTTTCTGTGACCTGCTAGAATGAGATGTTCAACAGATACCTTTGGTTATGACTGGGGCTGTATCTTGAACTGAAGGGGAAAAGATACTCCTGCAGAGAGAAGTCTTGTCTCTCTTCTCGATGGGAACTGAAAGTCTCGGGGAATTTGATAAGGATGTTGAAAATGCATCAAGTGAACATTTAAAATGTTGTTATAAATCACTACATAAAAAGTCAGTCATGTACAACACCTCAGGATTTATAGATCAGAAGTATAAATTTTTAGAAAGTTAAAAATTTGCTATATAAGTAACAGAATGATGGACTTCAGATTAGTTGGGTCTACACTGAAAAGGTTGAAGATTTTAAATATTTAGCAACATGTGCCTTTTAACCTTCACTCCCCCTGTAAAGCAGTCTAAACTCTATCCAAATCATTAAATTAATCCTTAGTGGCCTCTGTAAAATAAAAATTTCATTTCTTTAGCATGCAAATGATACTGTTAACGTTTGAAAATATACAGCATAAAAAAATCATCCACCTGTCTAGTTTGGTCTGGTCTGAAATCTTCGCCATAGTTACATTATAGACACATAATATAAAAAGTAATTTAAAATTTATTATTGCAATTAGATGGCAACGACTAGCTTGATTCAAAGGATAAAAAGATTAGTCTTTTTCTGGAAAACATATGTGGGTGCACTGTAAACTGAGTGATACAAGGGGGAAAAAAGTATATTCCTATGAAAGATTTTAGTATTGCTTTGATTCTGCAGTAAATTTTTTTGACTGCCTCTCTTAATACGGTTCAGGTGGGTCAGCTTTAGATCAGTGCTGCTGTTTCCATCTTTTAGAGGACTTCATGGCAAGGGACACCTGACAATCACCCTGGCTCCAGCTCAGGTACCCTGGTTCACCTCCGCAGCTTCTTCCTTGGCTTTTCAGAGGCAGCAGCTTGGTGAGAGGGTCCCATAGGCTCCCCACACCCACTACGGGAAGAAACCACCTAGTATCTGCGGCTGCGTTAAAATGCTTTTTTCAAGCTATCTGTGAGTGCGTCTCAGCGAGGTGCCCCACGCTGGTGGACCTGATGCCTGTGCATAGGGAGTCTGCCTGGCTGGTGCCGCAGCACCCCGTTGTCCTGGTGTACCCGACGGCCTGGGTGCTCCTGGTGCCTTGCTCATGTTCCTCAGCCACCCTGTGTCGCTGGGGCTCACCTGCACACCTCGCGGGGCTGGCTAGAGAAAGGGTATGGGACTGTGCAAAGGGCAGCGCTGGAGTGTCCACCACCTTCCTGTCCAAGCTCGGCTGGCCGCCTGAGGCCAAGCCTGGAGCACTACCAAATTCAGCAGCCAGGAACACATAGGCCTGGGCCAGTGGCATGACCTGGAAAGGGGAGCTGAGCAGTCCTTGTAGCTGATGCTTCTCTTCTGGGTGCCAAATCAACACGCAAATGCACATCATTGTGTTACGTATTTTCCTCCTGGCTGTTGTCCTTGTTTCAGGAGACACAGGTGGCTGAGGGACGGCCTTGGCTAGGGGAAGCTCTCAGCCCACGGTTATCAGCAGGGAGGAGGCAGCAAGGAGCTGGGAACCTGCTGCTTCTGTGAGATCGCACTGAGGGTCCGTGCAGTCTGCTGTAATGGGGGAGAGCACCTGGAACAGCCATGAAACGCTAGCAGACAGAGCTGTTCACAGACCCCTTCTGCTTCTGTTCTGCTTGGTCCCTGGTCACTTCGACCTTTCTCTGTTCGGTCCAGCCACTTTGGGTTTTCTCTGACTAAAAACATATTATAAAAAAACATCTGGCTATTCTGAATTTAGAAGCTTTCTGGTCATCCCCTGTAAAGGTAGAAAGTCCAGGCAGGTCTAATTGAAATCTTGGGCCAAGCTGGGGTCCTGTCACAAACTGTCAGGTCCTTAAGCTTTCACACAGTTAAAATGAGCAAAGATGCTGATGTAAGGATGTGTAGGGGAGGCTAGTGCTAAGTAACCTGAAAGACATCTCTGAATAAATGAGTTTATGTTCTGTTTTTGAAACAGCCCCCATATTTTGGGGAGCTTTGGTTCAAATCTAGACAGCCTGTGATTAGTCTTTTGCTGCTTAATGAACCAGAAAAAGGCCTAATGGAGTTACTGTTAAACTAAATCAAAATACCGTAATTGCTTCAAGAGGAGTTGGAATTTAAATGCTTCAATACTGTATGATTTTAGGGAAGTACCATTTAGTTTAGAATCAGACATCTTTGGGCTGTATTTTTGTACGCTAACTTTCCTTCAAATATTTACAATGTTTTCAAGGTAAGGTGAACCAGAGTATTGTGGAAAAATAAACAAGAACGTCCAAACAACAAATGCTTGTTACAGTTGATTGCTGTCTTTGTTCCATTTTATGTGAGCATTAACATCTTGTAAAATACTAATACTTCAAAATACTTAGCTCAGTAATCAAATCTACTAGTATTTCCTCATTTATAGTACCGATAACAATATCTTTTCTTCTTTCGTGTCACAAAAGTAGTATCAAATCTTATGGCAGCCTAGAGCATGGTGAGCTGGAGAGCAGTGGAGAAGGGATGGTTGGACAAGGAAATGTTCTGGTGCTTTCCAGCCTATACCCAGCTCCTTACAGACCACAACTATGATGTCACAGCTGATGTAATTGTGAATGTGTTTGTGTTGCCTCTCCCACTTCCTATGCTGAGATGATCTCAACACCGGGGAGAATTTTTTACCTAAGCAGTTACCTGCATAATAATATTTTTAGAGTAAGTTTTAAGGAGTCATGTTGGGAGCTGGGTGGAAATGATCTGGCTATTATTTTACCACATAAATCCTTTATAAAGACCTGAGAATAATGTTCTTAGTTCTGTTCCCCAACAAGGTATTCTTAAATAAAAGATAGTTATACTGGCTTATGTCTCAAATGTGCATGCACAGGTAAGCTCAATATTGCTCTGGTAAGCATATCTGTGAATGAATACACAGGTTTGAAAAATATGTAGTTGCCAGAGCTGAGCAACTTAAATTGTAAAAGTACTTTCCTGCTGGAAAGTAGGCATTTCTTGTTAATGAAAATTATTGGAATTACATTTCTGATTTATTGACAGATTAAGAAAAGCAAACATATTTGGTTGCACTGTCTTTTTAAAATAGCTTTCTTTTACTTGTACCCATGGATCAATGAAAGCTACAGAAAAAATTAGCTATTGTACTTACAGCAGAGAGATTTTTCAAGCTCATCCTTTCCAGAAAGAAGGCAAGCAACATTTTTCTTATGTTTCTTATGTCTATGAAATAGTTTTTAAAATATGGTATGTGGTAGCATGCCAGACAGTCATGTTATATGTTAATAAAAGACTTTGGAAAATTTTATAATATTTGCATGTGAGGAAAAAAGACTAATTTTTTTTAAAGATTTACACAAAGCAATCCTCTTGTCGATGTCTGATCCTAGATTTAACTGTGTTATTGAGATACCATTCAAAATCTATGCTTGTCTATATTCCCAAATCTTCAGGATAAAAGAAAAGTAAAAGAGGCTCACTCTTACAACAAAGATCTGGGGATTGTGGGTTTTGCCCTGTAAGACTGCATTGACTGCTTGCTTATTTTTTTCTAACGATGTAAAACTTGTCAAGCAGCATTACAACTTTTTGAACAATCACATCAAGCTCTTTAGGCCTTTTTTTTTTCTTTCCCCTCCACTCAGGCTGATTAGTGACTGCAAACAGTTGAGCAACTGCCGAGAGAAGACACAATGATAGTTGCCCTATGAATGTTTACATCTCTGGCCTTATGCTGACATTTATTTACATTTTGACTAAATTTCAAGATAAATTATATGGGGAGGAGGGGAACCAACAAATTCCTGCAATGACTTTGGAAAATGTTCCTTGATTTAACGTTTAATAAATGAGTATGTGTAAGAGGCAGTTAAGTTTTGCTTATGGTGAGCAGAGTTGCTTAATTTGAACACAACTTCCATCGGGTGTGGCTAGGCCAACAGTAGCACCACATCTCCCTGAGAATAAAAATCCACTTTGAGATGGGTAGAATGCTGCTGCTCTATTATGGACTGGATAGATACAAAGCAGAATAGAGAGTATATAGATTGCATATCATGTAATGCAGGAGGTGGGAAGATGACCACTGGCAAACTAAATGGTTCCAGGAAGAATTTTGAGCTTCTTGTTTATGCTTTTCCCCTGTCCTGCTCTTGGGGCAAATCTTTCCAGAGGAAGAAGGGATTGAAGAACCACCAAGGAAAGCAAAGGAAATTAATTATCTGTGTCCTGGTTTCAGCTGGGATAGAGTTAATTGTCTTCCTAGTAGCTGGTACAGCGCTGTCTTTTGGGTTCAGTATGAGAAGAATGTTGATAACACCCTGATGTTTTCAGTTGTTGCTAAGTCGTGTTGAGACTAAGTCAACAGCTTTTCAGCTTCTCCTGCCCAGCCAGCAAGAAGGCTGGAGGGGCACAGGAAAGTTGGGAGGGGACACAGCCAGGAC
>JAVKLA010000090.1:25426557-25470185 GCA_034782735.1 Sagittarius serpentarius
CCTTTCCGTTCTATTAAACTGTTCTTATCTCAACCCATGAGCTTTACTTTATTTTTTCCGATTCTCTCCCCCATCCCGCTGGGGGTGAGGGGAGCGAGTGAGCGGCTGCGTGGTGCTGAGTTGCTGGCTGGGGTTAAACCACGACAGTCATTCAACCCCAGTGGACCCCAGATCAGCTATAACTTATTACAGTAAATGAAGCACAATCATCCAGGAATAAAGTTTCATTCTTGTGAATTAACACAGAGCCGGGGCTCTTATGCTCACCTCAGGTGAAGATTGTGTTTTGGCTACATCTAGACTTTAAATGAGCTACTTGAATAGTTAAAATGATGATAAATATTATTGGGCCATACGATAATGCTTCTGTATGTGTTGTCACCTGCGATATTTCACATTTATTTAAAAGCAATATTCGATATTTGATCTTAAATAAGACTAAGCAAGCAAAGAATTGTGTAACAAATACATACACACACTTTGTTACTGTTCTTTGACCTTCTGTGTCTTCTATGTTTTCAAGCAGCACTGATTTGAATTTGGCTAGAATAATGTTCCTTTGTGTGAATTACTTTTTTTTCACAGTAGTCTAAAATAAGACCAGATTAATGTGACATTTCCTGGCTTTTTTTGAGTTTGACTGTGACAGCATTCACTATGGGCAGTACAGCTTTGGTTCAACTAGGTGACAGAATTTCACATTTATATAGAGCCCTATCTGGGTCACCAAATTATAGATTTGATCAAACGATGATATCCAAAGGATATCTACCCTTTCCCTGCTGCCTTATTAAAGCATGTTCTCTTTTAGGGTAACTGCCTCATGAAGGTCCAGCCCTGCCCCGTACTTGGGGGAGAGAAATGTTATTAAGACAAATCAAGCTTGCAAATATCACTGTTTGATGATTTATGTAGTATGTTGGTTTTCCTCTCTGAAAGTTTCTAGATACTTCAGTGTTGGAACAAGAGAATAATTCAGAGTATATTAAGTAATTAAAAAAATAAAAATGATCACAGAAAATTTTATTTAATGAAATACTGTGCAAGAAAAACTACTGAATATGGTAATGCTCTCGTCTTCCATTGTATATCCTGTGTTCAGATTGTACAATACTTTGAGTACTGAATTTTGTATTAATAGGAGATGGAATGGGTGATAAAATAACCTGCAGTAGTGAATATTATCAGTATTTGGCATTTAGAAACCAAAATATGACTATTTTGATTAAGCATAGAGGCCACTTCATATATTTCTGTTTCCCACTTCTATGAGTGTAACTCAGCATATTCTTTTTTTGCCGAAACTCATTCTCACAAATTCAGAATCCCAAGTCCTAAAAACTTGGGGTTTAATTGGTTCAGATTTTTGTCTAGAGAAATAAGTCTTGCAAAAACTTGTATTACAAAGAACCTAGTGGAAGAATAAGTGAGAAAATGGACACAATAGGAGGATGCGCACAGCCTATGCATGTTTGTTTAAGAATTTGTGTCTAAACGTGTTGCTGAAAATAGCAAAATTTAAAGTGAATGTGCTGTATTATTCAGGGAACCATATGGTGCTAACACCTTTGCTGCATCAGTCTACCACTCAGATCGACTAACAAGTAAGGAAATGGAGCTTGATCATACAAAGTCAGTGAGAGGTCTGCCACTGAGTTTGATCAGAAAAAATAGGAACTTTGCTCCCTGCCTGATACTTTCCACAAAACTTCTGTATTTTGAAAGGTGCCATGCTGTGACTTGACGTCTTTGAAAATTTACATGTACTTAGAGGAGTAAAAAATTGTAAGCATGCGAGAGAATGAAAAGAAAAAACCCACAAAACTAGAATGGTCTCTAAGGGCATGAGGGAAAATGCCTTTATTTATAGCCAATGATTATGGTTTATCTTTTGGTGTTCTTAGTTCTTTCAGTCCCTTTGGTCTTAAGTGGTATCAGTAGTACAACATATTATCATCCCATATGCACTAGGAAGCTGTAAAAAATAACTGCCTTTTCTATACTTTTTCTAATAAACTTAAATTAGAAGTGTTCTTCATTCCTAAGTACAAATAAAATAGGGGGAAATACATTTTTAACAGAAAGTAATTTTTCAGTTTTAGTTGTTAAATTGAATTTCCTCTTTCCTATAGTTAGCTGAAAAAGACAGATTCATCTAGGTAGATTTCTCTTTTGGCAGCATAAGGAATCCTCCGTCATGACCCAAGCAGTTAATAAGCAGTCACCATCTCTTGTGACATGAGGGCATGCCTTCCTAAGACCCATCTTGTCCTGTACTGAAGTCAATTAAGAAAACCTTTAAAGGATAAAAGTGAGGCACAAGGATTGGAACATGACTGGTCATTTTTCGTTAGCTACTTCTCTGCAGTATGGAACAACATCGTGTAATGTCCAAAAACTGCCTAAAGCCTCTCATGTAGGCAATGCAGATGTTTCAGAAACAAAGAAGTTGTTATACTGAAGGAAAACTTGATTCAAAATGGGATGATACAGAATGGATTCTTAGAATCATACTTTTCTCTTGTTTCCCATAGATGGCCTGGAGATATATATCAAATTCCTCCCACCAACCTGCCAAATCACAGTATGGGGTTACTCAGTGTCTCCTTTCCATGCAGTGTTTTGCCACATGCAGACTTTTGTCTTACCTTTCAGTGTGCTTTTGTGTTCTGATATGCTTACTTTCAAAGGTGTAGGCATTTTGCTAACATACTAAACTGTAAGGAAGCTTAATCATGTAAACGATAAAGTTCAGAGTTGCAGGTAATCCTCTGTCTTACAGCACATTTCTTACCAGTGCATGGTTTGATGATGATAGGAATTGTTTTTTATCATATTATACCCTACAAATTCAGAGCAGTGAAAATAACTTGTATAGGTTGTAATTATAATGGATTTTTTCTCCTCATTGTGTATGGATTAGAGCCAGATTGAATTATAATGTCTTTCTGATTTCTTTTCTGTGCATTAGGAATGGAAGAAGGTCAAATGTATCCAGTAACGTTTTCTATGTGGAAAGAAGGTATCACAGAGTGAACTGGAGATGCAAATGAGTGACACCAAAAGCCTTTTCATCCTGACTCATAGCTTCAGTGTTAATAGCTGTTATCCCTGGACTAGTAGTTTACAGTTAATGTCAAAATGACCTGACATGTTGCTGGCAGTATGAAATACAATCAGCTGATAATGAAGATTACTGCTCGTCTATGAGGTTTCTTGCTCTAACTATATTAATAATTCCTTTGAATGAAAGTGATTTTGTCAGGGGCAAACAGTTTGAGCATAGATGTTTAATAGGATGTAGAAGGAGATATGTGGCTGTTCCAGTGCACTAGAGGTATACTTTCAGAACATTCTTGATTAGTTTGATTATTTTGAAATCCCAGCTGATCAAATTAATTCCGAACTCGTAATTATTGGGAGTATTTCTGCTGATTTCAATAATCTCACCAAGAAGTATTTAAAAAAAACACCACCACCAAAACCTGCACAAAGAAGAAACCATATTGTTTGAAAGGACTTAAAAGGAAACCTCGATATTTATTAATCCTCAATAGTAAGCTATTTCATCATTGTTCTCTTTTCTTGGTTCAGTGTTTATTTCATAAATTTTCTGCTGAAAGACTCAAACTTAGAATTTCCTTACTATTTAATGCCTGGTTAAATATTACTTAATACTAGTCACATTTTTATTTTATTCAAGTTTTATTCTTATATTCTATCAGATAAATATAAAATATTGCCACTTGCTTTCATTAGGCTAAAATATTTCCTGAGTGGTATCCCAGTTCAGATTGGATTGGTGTATTTCAGTTCAGTTTCAATAGTATTACAGAAAATCTCCTTCAGCCTTCCTCCTCTGTACCCTACGGCCTTCTCAAACTAAACCTCTCTAACCTGGACAAAGGCATGGGATTTTTAAATAGAATTTAAATGAATTACAGAAAACATTAAATATGACTTCACGTTTTTCCCTATTACTTTGCATTAGATAAATAAATGAGGTCCTGTATCTTGTATCAAGCCAAACCTATCTTTATGATTCCTATACTTTCATCTGAGCCCACAGCAAAGGAAAATGGCACACGCTGAGAAACTTTTCATGCTCATGGTAATCTCACTGTGACAGATTTACTTTAATCTGTCAGTGATTCATGTTTGACGCAGACTTGAATTAATGTTAAGAGAATTAAAAGAATAGGCAAACCTTTCCTCTTTTAAACTCAGGATGCAAAACAGGGAGATGAATACCTCTAGCCAAGACAATTAATATATCAAAGAGTGTTCCTTAGGCTACACCCAAAGATCAGGTGCTCTTGACATCAGGGAGAGAAATTTATTTGGAAAAAAAAAAAAAGCCAGGAAAACTAAACTAAAAATGTTACTTTCCCGTTTCCCTCAAGAACGGCAACTGCAGTAAAAAATGACTAGGTTTACATACAGTGGACATAACCAGACTGAGACATGATGGATGGATGCATAAGCAATTTCTGTAGCAATAATTAAACACATCAAAGAAGCCAGTCAAATACAACAGAGGTGCATCTTTTTTCATAAAGAGAATCTGGAAACAGCAGCTTAGTGCCTGGCAAAGGGCCAAAGGGAAAAGTGACCAGATGAAGAGAGAGGATGCTTGATGCTTTCTTTACGGTTTTGGCTTCCACTTAGTGTCTTCCTATATAATTGATCCAGTGTTTATTGAAGTGGAAAAACTTCCATTGATTTGAATGCTGCTGCTGCAGTAATGGTCTGACCAAATTTGTGACATCCTCTTCTCTAAGGGGTAACGCTGGAAGCTTTGCTGGTTTCAGTTAGTCACTGTAAGAGTCTGTGTTGAATACTACCGGTTTAGATGGTTACTTTTGCTTCCAGATCCAGGAGACTGCAACTGCAGTATTCATAGGACAGAGGAGGATTTACATATGTCTCCCAGCCAGGGAACTCACTTTCAGATCAGTACTGTATTAATTTTTCCTTTTAACTAGGTAGAACCAAGAACATGATGATACTGTTATCAGCATGGTTATAAATGTTTTGCTGCATAAACCTGGCACACGAAACTGGTCTGCCTGGCTGTTGGGAAGCTCTTGCTTGTGTGGGTGAATGTTCACTGAGCTAAATCTTAAAGAATGCTTGTTGAGTTGTACTTGGACAAATCTCCAAATGAAGCTAGGGCATATTTCCCTTGGATAACCTCTTCTGAATTTTGTCTGGTTTGCTTTGGAGAAATACTGATGTGTCAATGTTTATACAAGGGCTATTTTGAAGTTTCATGAAAATTTGGGGGAAAAAGCAATGCCTGTACCCTCTGTTTTTATTAGAAAAAAAAAAAAGCTCTAATTTCCAGAAGCAAATTATCACGTTAACTGTTTTGTTTACCTATTTTCATGTCAAGGTTAAAAGAGTAGAGCACACTGGAGTTAGGAAACCTCAGTGTCGGCATGAAGTAAAGTACACCAGCATTACATTTCTGCACCAATCACAACTAATAAGTTCAAAAACATGTCAGCTAAGGTTATTGTACCCTTGACTTGAAATGTAAAGGTTAATGCAGAACCAATCACTTAACACTGTTAAACCTCTTCCTTGTCAAATCACATAGCACTAATGAGTTTTTGACTGCAAGTTTGGCTATGTAAATTGTCAGATTTCTTCTGCATTCATACAGTATGAGCAGATATTGGGGTAAAAATACAAATGTTATGATAACTTCTGCACTTTAGGTTAAATAAATGCATATAATTTTCCATTTTACTAAAAAATAACTGCTAGTAAATCAAAAAAGAAAACACAAGCAAACATAAGATAGAATATTTGAACTAGTACATGCAAAATAATTATTCAGTACTGCAGACTAGTCCTTTGCAAAGCCTTAAATAATATATGCAGAGAGATTAGAAATCCCTGGCAAGAAAGTTCCGAATTTTGTCCTATATGCCCCTCCCCAATTTCTTCTTTAAAGCTTGCTCAAATTTATAGCATGACCTATCTTTTAGTTTAATTCAAAATGGGATTTTACATCAAAAACTGTAGCCAAGCCAATACTTTTCCTTAAACAGGTTGTTCAAAAGGGGAAAAAAAAGTTACAATTTCTTGTTTAAAAACATACTGCTTCATGTTAGTCAAGGTGCAATACTTTTTTTTTCTTTCTTATTACTTTTCTTTTTTAAAGAAAACCAACCCAGAATGTGTCCATAGAGAAATTTCAAATGATCCTTTCATGAAGTAGTTCTGGAAATAAACATCTGTCCTCATAATATATTTTTTAAAGAGATAGCAGTATCTCTGTGATTCTACTAGCGTTACATTCAGTGAAAATATTTTTTGCTCTAAAACTAATAAAAAACCCAGATATTTTTCTTTAGGAAATGGATGGCCATCCACCGGTTAAAAATCCAGCAATTCTGCTAGTGAATGGCACAAACTTTTTGTGTTACAAAAATTCTTTAGCTGAATTACAAAATATGTGAAGGGGAGTGCAGAATGATCAGGCAGGGGTTAGAAACAAAACCAGAAAACAAAGGTATAAAGACATACTATATTAAGCCCTGAGGCAGCGCACCTTATTTATACAACAGAGAATGTCTACAGAATAAGCAACCAGCACAACAGAGGTATGACTAATAGATAGGTATGAATCAGTAGATTTGTATTCTTCTCACATATCCCTCTTCCCAAAAGGAGAGAAAATGAAAGAAACCCCCTCCTGAGCTTTCTCACTCATTCATCCTTTTCAAATCTGATGCTCACAGTTATGATAGTTAAATCTTAGCTTTGGGCAGCCCAGGGTACTAATCTTATATGACCTCTTCCAAACTAAATCATGCCCGCGTGACTCATTTACTTTTCCTCTCTTATTTTTTTTCTCTTGGAGGAAACTGTATCCAAGATATCTCTATATCAAAATAATAATAATACCACCACCACCACCACCAACTAAAGATCTAGAACCTCTATCTTGTTGCTGTCTAAATCTAAAGAGTTAGAGCACAGGTTTCCATGTCATGAGATCTGGATTATTTCTAGCTCAGTCTTCTGACTTCAGTTTAGTTGCATGGAAGGACATTTTCTAAATATCAGGTTTGTAACTACCCTCGAGTGCCAATAAATCAATATCTAATTGCAGTGCTGTTAAAATCAATTGACTAATTTGTCTTTAAGGTTTTCATAGGGAGGCGACTGCAAAGAACGGAAAGCACCATCTCTGCCATGATAAAACATGCCCAGCAAAACAGGTTTACAGAAGCTCAAGGTGGCATAGAAATCAACATTCCAGCAAGTAGCTTTGTCTCTAAAAATATCTCAGCTATTTTATCACTAATATTCAGTGTAAGTTCGGATCTTCTAGCTTTTTTGCAAATGTAGTACTTGCGGATTACTTGGAGGTATGAGTATGGGTTTGAGCTTTTCACCATAAAAAACCCCAAACAAATGTTTATCTTCCCTGTGCTAGAAGATATATTGTCATAAGCAGTTGGTGCATCTATGGCCCTAAATGTTCTTTTCCGTGCAGCTGGGGTTTGAGAAGGACTCCAGTGATTCGTAGGCGTGGTCCTGGATCTTGTACAAGAGCACATTAACCTTGTCGGAATATGTTAAAAGAACAGGGCCTTGACCTTGCAAACATTACTGTGTGCGCCAAGCTTTCCCTGCGGGACTCCCTGCATCTCCCTTGGATACTAGTTGAAACCATATATGGGAGTATTGATTTTGCAGAGGGAATAATGTTAGGATACAAATCATGTTCTGCTAATTATTTTGCCTTTTCAATGTAATACAAAAGCACTGCAATCTGCTTTCAGCTGTGACTAGAGTTAAAAGATGAGCACAGTGGGCTTGTATAAAGTATTTTTGCTTTTACCCAAACTCCTTCTGTTTAAGTATTCTTATTTTGCCTCTGTAATTAATGATAATGTGTTTTTCTCATGTTTCATATCTACGGTTGGGCAATGACAGAAACAAACGCCATATGTGATGAACCTGAAAGTGAAAGTAGGTGGGAGCAAATTTGCCAAGAGTCTTATTCCAGTTGACAGGTCTGCCTCTTGTGACATTAAGAATGCTTCAAGAGTGTTGATGTAAATCAAGACATAGCAAGAAGCAAGCCATAGACAGGATGGGGAACCAGCGGCTCTGCTGTTTTAGCAGTCCCAGAGCTGATACAACCCAGTTGTTTTAGCAACTGCAGCTTTCAGCTGTGAGTACCTTCCTCCTTATCCTGGAAACTTGTAAAACACTCATGTTTCATGTCTGCCTGTATATAATGAATCACATCAGGCATCCCCAGGGCTAAATCAGCAAACTTGATTTAAAGTTTGATCCAAAATCCTGTGGTTTTAAAAAAAGTCTTTTCATTGACTTCGGTGGGCTCAGTCTCAGCGTGTCACTGGCACTTACTTCTCTGGCTACTTTTATGCCTTGGGAGGTCCACATTTCCAGAGCACTTTGAAATCAAAATACCAGCTTGATCCTTCAGCCTTTATATAAGAAAGCACATATTAAGCTTCAACAAATAAGATTGTAGCTGGGAATCTTGCAGAGTTTATGTGCAACTTAAGTTGGTTACAGGCCTTATGCTGCTTCTGCAAGCAAGGGTGAATATTAGCTCCTCTGGGTGCTGCAGAGCCTCTCTCTTTTGTCATTGGTGAAGTGCTCAGTCTAAGAGATTAGTAAAGAACAAGGCAATCTACGAGCTGCGTAATGGAGAGGAATGAGATTGGGGCCAAAGTAAGTGCTTGCAGTACTGTGCTAGAGTCCCTGCCTAACGATGAGGTGCCTTTTGGAAGTGAAGGGCATTTCCTTTCCTGTATGTAGCATTCTGTTCCTAAAATATGTGTTTTAACACCTGCCGCTGCTGATTCTGCTTTTCTGATGTCCCATGGTTAAGACAGCAAACACCAGAGGATAATATTCTGGCAGGAACTACTCTGCCTGCACTTTTTCCTCCATGAAAGATGCACGAAGGTCAAAAGATTTCAAGGGAGGTTTTGTGGATGAGAGTGCTGTTATATTCCTGTAGTGGAAGATGACTGCCACAGTAGCATGTGAGAAATTGGTATTGTTTCATTTCTTTATTCTTACAGAGGCCTCATTTTCCACTAGTGGGGGGGGTTCTCTCCTGGTAGAGAAAGTTTTGTAACTCTAAAGCCATTTGCCCCTCTGAACCAGCAGTCAAACTCTGGTCCCTTAACCTTCTGCCCAGCCCCTCTCTGTTCGCTGCTTCTCTTTCTTTCTCACTGGTCTCGGTCTCTTTCCTCACTTAAGCCCCCTTGTAAAGGGCTCTTCCTTCCTCTTCTCCCTTTCCTGACAGCTTTTACTCCTGGAAGCTGTGTGCAAACTGTTTCCTGACAACTGCATCAGCCCTTTGTTTGCCTTGCTAAATGTATAGCCTCTGTTACAGCAGTATATAGTCTCTAAGCAAAGGCATAATCTTTTCAATTAACGGTGAAATTTGCTATAAATTCTAGACGAGTAATTCCCTCTTTGATGTACTTGATGTCAGCATCAGTTAGATCTGTGTACCAAAGAGGGACGTTGCTCCAAATCTGAACACCAAGGATACTAAATGGATGGAAAGAATGCCCTCTAGACCTTGAACTTCCCAGGAAACCCTCATTTACGTCCATCAGGGTATTGAGAAAAGGAAATTAAATGGCTTAACATCTGCACTCTCTTTACTGAGCTGTACTTGCTGAGTTTAATGCAGCATTTATGCCTAACAGAATAAATTGGCTGTGCAGCTTGTTGAGCTTCTGATTATAATAAGATAGGAGAATAACCAGTAAGACATGAAGCCAAAACTCCAACAATGTGCTAGGACTGAGATAGGAAAAAAAAAAATTTAAAAAAATCCCCTCTATCCTTGAGGAAAATAGACCTTGTGGGGACCTTGAAAATCCATTGGGCCATTCTACAGTAAGGCAAGAGAAGCAACTGTTAGTGTATCTTTCTGGACAAGATTTCTAATCACAGCTACTACAAAATGCTGAAACTCCATGGCAGGGAAACTTCTCTCCACATCTGTGTCTTCCTTCATGGTAAACATTTGAAATATTGCCCTCAAAACACTTCCTTGAGTTGTACACTTTAGTGCATTTTTTTTGACATTAATAGACTTAAACTTTGTGTTTTTCAGATGTGGGCAAGTTTCTCCTACATTCCTGGATTCCAACCAAGTTCCCTTCAATCTTGGTTTACCTTCAGCAGGTCCTTAGGTTTCCAGGGAACAGACTATGCCAATTTGAAAAGGGTTTAGCCTCATTTGAAGTTCTCTATCAAACTATGCCTTCCTCTGTTCCCCTAACAATTGCTTCCCCCTCACTTGAAATGAAAGAAGGATTTGTGACCTATTATTACACATATTATACTGTTAAATTGTCTTTTTCATACAGACTATCTTCAAACATTTAACTGTTTTATAGTATTAATTTCCCTTTTTTTTTCCCTTTTAAATGTAAATAAATCCCGCACAACAATATCAGATGATGGATTCTCTTCATTTATATAACCTTGCCTTTACCAGGTGCGTTTATCCCAGAAAGGCCTGGCAAGCCCCAGGGTTCTCATTTTTCTTGTAATCTCCTTTCATTGGCATCTAAAGTGGCATTAAGCACACAGACATTTTGACCTTGAAGTCTTCTTGATCGAGCAGAAAAGCAAGACCCCTTAAATAATAAAAGAGGCCATCCATAGTTTTATGGTTATAAAATAAGATCCCATTTCTTTTCAAATGCTGTGATGATTTTTCAGTGTCTACATTTGCTGTCTCTTTGGAGAGTTACAAGTTTGTTTCTTTCATCTCCTAAAAACACAACTAAAATCTAGAAGCCATCTTCTTTTTTAAAAAATACATCCTATTTTAATTTCTGGAAATGCAAGTTGTCTTTCCCCATCTTTACCCTTCCCTTCTTCCAGTATTAAACACTCCTCTTTTTCTGTTACTTTTTTTTTTTCTTGACAAAACGCTTTGTGTTTTATACTATCATATTCCCTTTTGACTAAAGGTCCTGTAGCATTTTGGATATTCAGTATTAGTCCCTAACTGCTCAGTGCATAGACTTTATAAATACTATATTAGCTTTCTCTTTAAGAAAAAGAACCAAAATGTCCTATTCTTGTTAAGAATACAGTGATGAAAACTCACATAATTTACTTTTGGTACAATCTCTCATTAAGAGAAATGGAAAGCTGATTTTATAGTCTGAATCTCTACCTTGATAATATAATAGCATATGTCTCAGTGACAGAACACAATAAAATACATTTCATTGATACAACACCCCAGTTTCATTTTTAATAAGTAAAGAGTTCACAGTATTCCAGACAATTCATTCAGTGATCAAAGTGTTGGCAGAGACTTTTACAAAACCTTGCCTGCTGGACATTTTCTCCTACGTTTCTCTAAGGCACATAAAGCATTTAGGACTGATTACTGCTGTCACCTTTAGAAACCATGGCTTGCAAAACTGGAAAGAGAACAGTTCCGGTCCCGCCATTGCAGTTGCGTGGCAATGACTCCTCTAGGGCCGGGGAGCAGCAGCGTGTCTGCAGCTCTTCAGGACGGCTCCCTGTCTTCCAGGAGAATGACCCCAGCACAGCGTGACAGGAACCTCATCGTGAGTTCATGAGCCTCAGCTCACCAAAGCAGCAAGCTTAGCATCTCCGGTGCCTCTTCTGGGGAGGGCTGCAAGTTAGAAAGAACTGGTTGCTTTTAAAAGGGACTGAAATCTCCGGTTTATTCATGCATACCAGATAGCGTACACTTGACAAGAGGGTACAGAAGGGTGGAGTGGGGGAGTTTCCAGAGCCTGCGAAATTGTATTTTAGATATTAGTTACAGCTTGTCAACGATTGTTTCGATGTAGTAAACTTTTCTTGAGTGAACCTTCTCCTGAAGCAAGTGCTAACCCAGGTTATCACTGTGTGAGTATACCAGCCCTTAAAAAGGGATGATGGCACAGCTCAGTGGCCTGTGTAAGCTTCTTGTCCCTTAAATGCCAATGTATGAGAATTGTTTATTCTCCCTCTGTGCTTCTCTTTTTCACACTCAGTTGTTCATTCTTCACATTCTCAGCTCCATTTTCATCGTATTTCTCACTGGAGTTTCTCTCTGCTCTCTCACTGATCCTTCATTTGTAGTCCCTCCTAAGCAGAGTAATAGTTAAGCGACAGTCAATTTTGTACCAACCTTTTCAAAACGGTGTTCCAGCTGATTTGAAATTAAGCAGCTTGAATATACTATTTACAAATCCATACACAGATGTGTTACAGATAAATCAAAATTAAAGCATTTGAGGAATTTTTTTTTATTTAAATTGTGGCATACATACGAGTTTACAAGGATAGCCCTTAGGCCTGAAAAAACCTTCACTGGAATTAAAATCGCAGTTGACTAATCCCACTAGCAGATACCTTACGGATACCAGATAATGTTTAACGTTGTAGAATATGGAACTTATTATGATACATAGGGCAAAACTGCAGAGATTGGATGTTTATCCTGTGTTGTAAAATTGCAGACAATTATATTGTTTGTTCATGGTTTTGTATGTCTGCAAATTACATACACCTAAAGATTAAACAGGTAACATATTTAAATAGGAAATTTGTGTGCACGTAGAATCCAATTCCACACTACCACCATAGACAATATCACTGTCTCCAAACTATCCATCCATCCTTCAGCAAATCACTTGACATGTGGTTAAGTCCTTCAGTTCCATTTAAACGCATACTTCTAAGCACATGTTTATGTACTCTGATAGAGATAAAAGTGGTTTATAGTCTGAATTAAGATATATGGGCATGATACTCTACCACTGAAGTCACTGGAAGTTTAATTATTGACTTTAGCAGTCACGTGAGTATTAATGGCTGAAAGCTGGGACCTCATTTATACGTGCAAATTCAGTTAGCCTTTCCCAGTAAAAATTTTTAGACGTATAAAGCTTTATCTGCAATTCTAAAGTATGTCCTTAAAATGTGGGGATGTCAAAATCAACTCCTGAAGCTTTATACAAAAAAAAAGACACCTTATCTAGTGTGTCTAATAGTTCTGAATACATGTCTGTATTATGAATTATAGTTACAATAATTCTGGCTAATTTCACTTGTATAACACTATGTATGTGAGCTAAAGGCCTGGATTCTGCGGTGCGTGTAACCAGACCAGGGTAAATACTGAGAAATGCTTTATCCATAGTTGTCTTTTCTAGCTGAGTCTTTTGCATTAAACCTGTTTTCACACTAATGTCTTCAGAAAAAAGTTGTCAACCAACCGTTTGGATTATCATATGAAACAAGTCATGCAATTTTACCTTCTCACACAAGACTTAAATCTCTCTTGAAGGACGTAGTTAATTTTTAATGATTTTTCTCCAGGACCAGCCTAACTTTTTAAAACTAAAGCTGATAATAGCCCATGAACGAATGACATCAATTGAAATGTACTTTTTTCTTCAAGGTGATTGATGTAATTTTGTATTAAAGTGACCTTTTTTTAGAAATGTTTTGACTATAATGATTTCCTGTCCTTTTTGCTCAGCAATCAGAACAGCAGAACTGGTATAAGCCTGTTTCAGCTGCTTGATGTTAGTGCTTGAAGGGAAGTGAGGTGCACAGTATTCACGCCTGTAGGATGGTGGCAGTGAATGCAGGTAAGTGCCAGCACCCATGAAGCACAGAAATTTAGAATCCTAACCTGAGAGGTTAGTACAGAAGGGGACCTGGGCCTCACAGGACTGAAAATACAGTCAAATTGCTATCTTGAATTTAATTAGGTTACATCAAATTTCTTAGGAAAAAGTTTTGTTCTCAGGTTAATTGCGTTTCTGACGTGTATGGGCTGATTCATGTTTTTATATAGGCAGACTGATCTTGATTGTGTTGGAAGTCTGGCACCTAGAAAAACTGTGATTTATGCTTGTAAATTATACCTGTTATATAGTTGTAAAGACATACCTGCATCTCTGTGAAACTAACTGATGGCTCCTTATATGAAACCACCTTATTATGATTTTTCCTAATAGAAGTAATAAGGATGGCAGTGATCTTTTGGAGTCTCTGGATGGATGCTATAGTAAAGATATTTCCATTTAAAAGGCAGAAGTATGAGTAAATTCTACTGAATGGAAATCTATTCTAAAAAACATAAGTTAAAACTTTATACCATTCAGATAAACACAGTTACAAAAAAAATAATGTCCATTCCCACGTGAAAAAAAAATTCAGAGCCGTCCCAAGACTCAGGTGAGACAGGGGCTTGGGTTAGATGCCTCATATGACCCTTCTGGTTTTAGAATGTGTAGACAGTACTGCAGGCTTATTTTCATTTGAACACCATTAAATATCGTATCCATACAGGCAGTATGCTAAGCAAGACAAACTCACTGTGGCAGTTCTTTTTATTTTCCCTTAGTTTTATTTCCTTAGTTTTCACTGTAGAGAAGGAAATAATCTTTAACATGTAAAGACATGTTTATTATCTCCTGTTTGTAGGAGGAGAGGTAGCAAAATTATTTCTGTGATATTCTTTCAACTGTAAAGTGCATTTCTTCATCATAACACTGTGATCTTCATATTTTAATAGATAAATCAGAAATACAGAATATAACAGAATTAACAGAATCTGTTTAAAAATAAGGTTGTAATTACAAGCTATCCTACTACCAGGATTTATTTCATAGAGCATATGGCTTCTCTAATTAAGAAGAACACTTTTATTTTTTTATCTTTTAATCTTTTAAGCTGCATATAATACTTTAAGTTCTGTTCATGTATTACCAAACTTGTCAAATGTGCTTGCTTTTGCACCTGAATTTTTGCTCTTGTTCATCCCCCTCTTGTTAAAGGCTGAAATTAAAAAAAAAGAACACGACATAAAATAATATTTAGCTTTGAAGCCAATGCTGGACTTTGTTTTATAATTCTTCTCTTATTCTAACTCTTTTAAGTTTGTAATCCAGAAGTTTAGTGCTTCCATCTGTTTGAAAGTGTTCATCTGACATTCATCCTTTATTTGTGGCGGCTGTCTCCCATTTCTTAGGTCTATAGGATGATGCATTTATTACACAATTATTGCTGTGGCAGGTATCCTGAACATAATTTGAATAATAACATTAAGAATAGCTGTGGTTGTTGCAATAAAGTATAGGATATAATTTGCCCCTTTAGAAAGCAACGTTCTGGCTTTTGCTCTGTTGTCTACATAGTGAGAAAAATTCCAAGAGTTTAAGTAGACTAACAATCTAGGAGAGCTATATTTCGTAAGAAAATAGGCTAGGGTTTACTCCAGAATTATATTCTTCCTTGCTTTGCTAAGTATACCTATTAGAAAGCCCAAATCTTGCCAGCTGTTAATCAGCATGAATAGTTGGTGGCCAGATTATGTTTTGGTTTATTGTGTATGCAGGATGGAAAAGGATTGAAGGAGCTTTTGGTAAGTATATCCAACTCTGGAGATCAATAAGGTTCTGGTGTTGAACCCGGGTCTTGCTGGGTCATGGAGCAGAAAGGGTATACCAAAATATACTAAGCTAAGAAAAGAAATCAACACAGTCCTGTGCACAAGGCTTTAGGAAAAAAAGTCTCTCCTTGATGCACCATTCTATGTTCACTCTTCTTCCCTGCAGTACCTCTCTGTGTGTTGTATACTGACCAGCAACCCAGCTACAGGGCAGGTCCAAAGACGACATAGCTACTGACATAGCCCTGAAAGGAAAAGGCCTCAAAATGTCTCTGTTAAAAGAGCTGGAGCACAAGTTTTGACTTGTATTTCTTAAAGCTGATCCTATGACATCTTGAGCAGCTGCTGATGATCTTGCGTAGCATTTGACCATTCACCTAACTTCTAGAGTATTTAGCCTTTTACAGTTAGAAATTGTTGGCACCTCTGGGAAACGAGGTCAGGTGCTACTCAGTAGTTCCCCTTGCCCTTCCCCAGGAAGCAGTGGGTTTATCAGCTAATAAGTCTTGCTTTGTCTACCTCTAGCCTGCTACCCTTCCATTAAATAGCACTTAATGGACGAGTCAACCTTCTGTTTTCAATGGGGTTACTCTTGCGAGTACCACTTTATATAGGAAAGGTGACAGAATTGGCATCTAAATTGCCCACAACCTCGTTGTTATCATGTTAAAGCTTACTGTCTTGGATTTACTCACAACTATATTGTTCCAAATTGTGGCGTAATTCAGGCTTAATAGAAAGATTTAAAAAAAAAAAGAAAAAAAAAGAATTTGCTCTTGTTTGAATTCCGACATCCTTCCAGTTATAAAAAAAAACGAAACAAAACCCCAAGCAAATAAAAATCCTCAAACAAAAAAAGCAGAAAAGTCATGGAAATTTCAGATCATTGATATCTTTCTCTTATGTGGGACAAAGCAAACCTGCTCTCATAGTACTTTTATATTTATGAATTCATATGCTAGGCATTCTTGTAATCAATTTTTTTGGTAACAACAAGTCCAGCCCGTCCTCTTTGTACTTACTCTGTACACTGCCTTATCAATAAATCATTCAAATGATCTTAGTCATCTATGGCAAAGTGAAGAAGCTATTCTTTGCCTCCGCTGTCAAATCTACTTCTAAAGTTATCTGTTCACAGGTACATGAATATTTATACAGACGACATTTTCAAGGCTTCTTTGACCCTAGATTCTTAATGGAGAATCATATTCCAGTTTAAAGGAGTTAAAATTATTTTCTTTTAATTTAGCATGAAACATCATCATTGTGTATAAACTAATGCTTACACAGAAAGGTAAAATTGAGGATGCTCATTTTAGCTGAAGATGTTGAGAATTGCTGATTTGGTTTGACACGTAGTAATGTAATCATATGCCAAAATGCAGAAATTATAAGCAAGTTATAAACATTGGTGAATTGTAAATAAAAGCAGATTTAATAAGGTGCTCTTACCTGCTAGTTGCCTTCTTAAATTGAAATCTGAAGATTCATGCAAGATGTCTTTAAGCAAAGTCACGTAAGGTATAAATTTTGTGAGGATATTCTTTAATCATGTCAGTAAAGAGGGAAAAGGCATTGAGCTATATTCTTTACAACATTGGAGCTGCTGATGTCTACAGTTGAAGGTTTACCCCATTACTGTATTGTACGTGAAGTAAGATATCATGCACTTTGCATTCAAGTCCTGGATCTGACCATGTTCCTTCTGCATCACCTCAGGTTCTCCTTGGGAAAAGGGCTGTAACAAATGCTGCGCTGAGATCTGTTGAAATGTGCCATACTTGATCAGTTATCTGTAAAATGTACAGAGGTCTACACGTGAATGGCACTTACAAAGTTACAACATATTCACAAATAAGTGATTTTTCAAAGGAAACCTTTAACAAGGGTGCTCCTGCTATGTCATCCATTCTCTGCAGCATCTTAGAACCCCATGCTCAGGGTCATCTTCAAAAGCCAAATTTGTGAGTAAGCATGAAACGGATTTGTCAAGCTGCTGTCCACAAAGTACTTAACAACCTACACGGTGAAAGGTGGAGGAACAAAACAGATGGTTATAGCTTGAACATTTACTAGGTTTCAACTATCAATTTGTTTAAAAGGGGTTTAAAAGGGTTATGTTGCTTAAATAAAGTAACATATGATTAGTATGAGACTCAGGAACTGTCTCATTTGATCATACTGGAATATTACAGAGACAATATTTTGTTATATGTATGTGTGTGTATAAATAGCTGCAAAATACCTACAAATAATACAGTGGCTGAAATTGATGGCTCTCTCTGGCGTCGCGGGGCCTGTTGTGTGAGCTCCCTGAAAAGGAGCCTTTGTTTCCATAGGCAACAGAGCCGCTGTGGCACTATGGATCAAACACATCTGGATTTACTTTTATGCCTCTGAGGTAAACAGTTGCCTGCTGCGCTACATAAATACTGAAAGAAAAACTCTCTTGGTAAAAGACCTGACCAGCATGAACCGAGGGTAACTGCAGGCTGCTGAGAAGAGCCTAGCTCAGGCAGCTCCGTGGGAAAAGTACCCTGGGAGAGTGCTACATGTGCTGCCATTTTTGCCTTGTCTGTCATTTAGTGCTCTGACTTTTCTGTCATGTATTTCACAGCTTAAAGACTGATAAAAAAAAAATTAAAATCTTTAATGTGATCATTTTTCCCTCCCCCACCTCCAGGGAGCATATGTTTTGATTGTCTTGTCATAATGAGGTTGGAGAAAGAATTCTCAAATGTTTCTGCTTTTCGCTATTTGAATCGCAGAATTAATTGCAGCCTCTGATCTCAGCCATCCCAAACTATTGTGGACACAGCTAAACAGTTTTAGAAGACAAAGTGCAAATCTTGCTGGTCTTTTGAAAGCATACCCTTCCATTTTAACCAGAGTGAAATAAATTCAAGCAACATATTATAAATGAAGGCACATGAATAATGACCTTTAAATAAAAAAATTAGATGTCTTATGATTGTTGTTGTACATGAAAAATGAACCATGAAGATCACAGAGAAATGTTAGCTACTGACAAGTTATGCCTGAATTTGCTGAGTTTGCTCATTCACCTGATTAAAATTGTCATCCTGTGCAATCTATGTTTATTTTATTTTGCATTTCCTATTTATCTTGCTAATGGTTTTGTTCTCTAAAAGGTAGGTTTTCAGAGGTGCAAGCCACGGAGGCACTGTACGCTTCAGTGATTCAATGCAAGCGAAGCCTAATCCTGAGTTAAGTACACAAAATTTTGCAGATATTGCGGTAAGAATTGTATTGACTGATTGACTGATTTTTAATGGCACCCGCTGTCACAGCACTGAAACCACTTTTAACCTGCAAAATAATCAAAACCATCGGGTTTCTGTCTCTGTGACATTAAAGAGGCTTATAAAATGACTGACTGGCACCACATAGATTTGGCACTGTGGCATCGCAGGTGCCCCATGCTGAAAAAGCTGCCCCCTGCCCCCCCTGCCCCCAGCCTGCTCACGATGAGAGTCCCAACTTTTGTGGGCCTCCTTTTGCGGTCTGTTTCTGCTGGACTAACCTCTCTTCACAAATGGGTGCTGGAAGGTGCCCTCCTGTCTTTGACTACGTCTGTCATAAGAGGTCAGGTACTGTGATATTTTTATCTCAGCTGCTCTTGTCATAGAAGTACTCCTGGAATTCATATAAATGTTCTGTTTATTTGTTCTGATTAAGGCTACTGAATAAATTAATTATCGGGAGCAAAACCAAAAATGTAATTTTAAGGCAGAAACACGTGATAATTATTACGTCGCAAAGTGATGAACACAGTCTGGATGGCAATGCATTTTTCCGAGTTCTGTGTCCTAGGTCTATACCATCTTTTTTGGCTAACATGAAAGCTTTTCAAGGTCAGCAATGCCATACAGGTAATGATGAGCCTAAGGTAGGCTTATGTTAAATGTGTCCTCAGCATTGGGGTTAATCTTTTCATTTGTGATTTTTTTTTTCCCATAAATGAATACATAGAAAGACTGCCTGTGTTACAAAAGTAATTTTTGTGTCTTTAAATGCCATGGTAGTCTATTTTTCTAATAAGAGACTAACCTATGCATTAAAAACCACGACGTTCATTACAAAAATCTTACTTCAAGTGCTTTTAGCAAAATATAAACTCTGGGTACTCCCAGGTTGTTTAGATGTAAAAAGTGTAGAGGGATAAATAAAAATAGGGCAGCTTATCTGCACTTTTACGTTTAATCCAAAATTACATGTTATTCTATCTGACCTAAATAGGTGGAAAAAAATAAGTTAGTGCATCGGACAGATTACCAGTGTCTTAAAAGTGGAGATCAGTTTAGGTACTGCTGGGCTGAGCCGTGTAGTCCTTATTTGATCTTGTGAGCTCAGCCTGCTATCTTCACTTCCCATTTATTTTAATGAGAAGCTGATTTTCATTAGCATGAGTAGCATTTGGTGTCATTTTGTAAAGATTTCAAGGGTCAATGTTTGCCAAAACAATTTCAGCTGCTAGGAAATCTTGTATTGTTATTCTTTCCTCTGAAATTCTTTAGCCTTAAACAGCAATCTCACTTGTTCCTTAGGATTTCTTATTATAAGGATCCAGGTGTCACATACTTCCCTAAGCGTGAAACGGAACAAAAAAAGATAAAAGATTATTGTAAAAATATTTTTACCCTGTTTTTTATAGAAAAAATATTTTTGCATTTGTTTGGTCCCTGTCTAAATGTCTTGCCAAATAACATTTGAACCCACTGGCCAGTGTCAACCAAATTTGACAGAAGGGCAGAAGTATCAAAGATAATTGAGTTCTCTGTAGTATTGTAAAAATAAGACCCCATAAGCATTTTGACTGAGGGAAAGACAGCAGAGAGAGCTCATGTTTTGTGAGAGAGGTTATAAATTCCCATACCAGAGGAAAAGCTCAAATCAGAGCTTAAATCATGAGATACAAATCCACAGGAAACCAAGCTGCATTTATTTCAGGCTTCATTGTTTCACTTTTGTTTCTAATAACATCTTATGGGATTTAGAGATCAAAAAAATTTTAATCCTATGTATTTGTCATTATTTGCACTGTTTATTTAGTTTTCACTGTCCAAAGTCACTGACAAGAGGGTTTTTCCCCCCCCCATTTTTTGTCAGCATCTAATCAAGCATCAATTTATGGGAGGTGCAAATGGTTGTATTTGCTCTTTAATTACTTATTTCAATTCTGTTATCGCATGGTCTAGAAACATTCCTCCACTTTTTTTTTTTTAATAGAAAAACTATATCATAATCTTTCTTTGAAAATTGATTTGAAAAACCTGCAATCAGTGAGCTGTGGCAGGTACTCCCCTCATTGACTCTGGGTCCTTGCATTAGAGCTGGAGAAATAATTCTGAGCTATCGTTTGTCTACGATAGGCATCTTGCTTGCTCTAAACATAGGAAGGGATTTTCGATCAATGCTGTTTCTCTCTACTGACATTGTGTTTAAACTCCCAGACATGAGCAGGTATTTGAACACGCCAAACAAAGCCTTCACCTTTTTCCAGTCAAATTCTTCCCCTACCAAAGGCCATCTTGGTGCCCTCTTCCCTGCACGAAAGGGGTCTTCCCGTTCTGCAACACCTTTCCTGTGCTGGGAAGGAGAAGACACCTGTGAGAAGACATGGGAGCCCATGGTAATGCGCGTTCTCAGGGACTGCTGACTTTGGTGGAAAATTACCAGTCTATCCTCTTTTTTTCTGAAATCTCCTCTGCATCTTAGATCCTGTCAAGGAGGTAAAGGGGGACCACAGATTTCGGCTTTTTTCTGTATTTATTCCAGCAGGATGAGCTGTGAAAGAATGTGTACTCTTTCCTCTGAGTCTCTGAGTCTACCAAGAGTATCACTGTAGACGGAGATTGTGTTCTCTGGACAGTACTTATAATTGTGCTAAAAATTTAAGCCAGATAAATTATCCTGAGAGGTTATTGCATAATTATATATTCCAAGCGGTGTTTTTAAAACATTTTACTTCTGGCGCAAGCATTTTTTCAAAGTGAGGAGGAACTGAGAGCAAGCAAGAAAAGACTGCAAATTTCTGGAGTAATCTGCGTGCCTGTCTTTGAAGTGACTGTCATGTCGCATATCTTCTTTGTGATATGTTACTGCCATTTTATAACATGCCACATCCTAAGCGGCATGGTGAGTGACAGCATGTCACTCACCTCACTGTCATGTACAGAGTATGTCCTGTAGTACTGAAACCTTTTCAGGCACTGGATAAAAATTAAAGATTGCTCCATGTTTGCAGTCAAAGGTGAAAGAGTAGGGAGAAAACGGTATTAAAGGAAAAAAAGAGAAAAGACTCCCACTTGTTGGTTGCTTTCTGTTACCAGTTAATTCTAGTCCAATAAGCATATGTTGTGCATCTGTTTGGTACAATGTTCCACCCTTTGTCCTTTGGAGAGAAGCTACTGCATATTGGCAGTAGTCACCAGCTGGACATTTTATAAATGTAAGTCAGGGCTCTGACAGATTAGCTCTGGCAGATTTAGATGCAGTAATAGAATGCTAACCCTTTACACCTTGCTTCTCAGCTGGAAGTAACTACCTGAAGAGCAGAGGCAACAGACTGGATGCGTCACGTAGCTCGTAGTCCGGTGGCATAGCTTAAACTGCTGATGAAGGCAGAACTCCCAAGCTGTGAACGTACCTCCCATTTTATGGTACCGGGATATAGCTGCGTGGAGAGAGTATTTTAAATCACGACAGCTAAATGCTTGAGGCAAATGTGGACCTGCTGCTGAATGGGGCGGGGAATCTGGTGAAGGATGTGGGAAAGGCCAAGATGCTCAATGCCTTTTTGGCCTCGGTCCTTACTGATAAGACTGGCCTTCAGGAATACCGAGTCCACTACTGCTTAACATCTCCCTTAATGACACGGACAATGGGGGAGAGTGCTTCCCGTGCAGCTTTGCAGTTGATACAAGACTGGGAGGAGTGCTGGGTGCATCAGGTGGTCGTGCTGCCATTCAGAGGGACTGACAGGAGTCTCACGAAGTTCAACAAAGGGAAAAGCAAGGTGCTGCACCTGGGGAGGAGCAATGCCACGCGGCAGTACGTGCTGGGGGCCAACCAGCTGGAAAGCAGCCCTGCAGTGGAGGACCTTGGGGTCCTGGCGGACAAGAGCATTGCCAGCATGTCCAGGGACAGGATCCTCCCCCTCAGCTCAGTACTGGTGAAACACATCTGGTTGCTGTGTTCAGTTCTGGGCTCCCCAGGACAAGAGATACATGGACCTACTGAAGTCCAGTGAAAGGCCATCAAGGTCAAAGAGACTTGAGTGTCTGTTGTATGAGGAGAGGCTGGGACAGACCTTATCAGTGTGTATAAGCACTGAAGGGAGGGAGTAAAGATGGATCCAGGATCTTTTCAGTGGTGGTCAGTGACACGACAAGAGGAAACGGGAACAAGAGAAATACAGGAAATTCCATTAAAATGTAGGGAACAACTTTTTTACAGTAAGCATGGTGAAACACAGGAGTGGGTTGTCCAGAGAGCTTGTGAGGTCTCTGTCCTTAAAGATATTCAAAACCTGACTACATGGCCCTGAGCAACCTGCTCTAGCTGGCCCTGCTCTGGCCACGGGGTTGGACTAGACAGTCTCCAGAGGTGCCTTCCCACCTCAGCCAGTCTGAACGTCTGTGATTCCAAAGCTCACCCATCAGACTCCCGAGTCACTAGACCTGAAGCCAATTGTGCTTTCAAGTTTGTTTGCTGAGTTGCTTTACTTTTGTTTGATTGTCAAGAGAATAAGACATGTAAAATACGCTAATGGGCAATTGTTTGCTAAAGACTCATACAACCTTGGGCTAATAGAAAGGTAACAAACACAGTCCTTTGTGCAGGTCGCAAGCTGGCAGTTTTGCAAGAAGTTTACTGGAAAGAAATTCCTTATAGGTACATCCTGAACCTATTCTTGAAATTCTGCAAGATAAGTTTGCTTTCTGCTTACACCTTTGGACAGACGCGCAAACTGCTTCTAAGCCCACCATACTGGAATTAAGAGTTTCTTCAAGCCATTAGAGACTTTATACTTTTTTTTAGTGTTTCTTGTCTTAGAGACCCCTTTGAGAGATTTAACTTTCCAGCCTTTGCCCCCTTGAATGTGGCTGTCTTTTCAGCAGCAGTATGCAACTCCCAGCATTCCTTTTCTACTGCAAACATGAATGTAAGACCCTAAATTATTTATTCTTTCTAAAGGGACGAGGGAGAGTTGTAAACCGCTGAATTACAACCTGCAGTTGCCAAGAGGCAGGAACAACTTAAAGAGCAATTTAATTGTAGATGTTTTCTTTCTTTCTCCTTTAACTCTTTCCTCAGGGAAGGATAAACACAACAACAGGCAGTTGAACAGTAAAGGAGCAGTTCTGGAGATAGAGACAAACAGGGATAGAGAAGGTCAGAAGGAACTTTGCAGCTAGGAGGAGAAAAGACAGCCGTAGTATAAGACCATCTTTAGAAAAGCAGGTGTTTGAAATCAGTATGAGTTACCCTGTTCAAGCTTGCTAATGTGATGGAATCTACACTTAAAAAAATGAAATTTTGGGTTAGCTTTGGGAAGGAGTTAGCACTATCGCATCCTTGTTAGTGGACGAGCATGAGACTCTGACAGTGCCCTAGACTAGCCCAGCCAGACCGAGCCAGAGAATTTTGTGAAGGAAGCAGATCTGAGTTAAAGGAAAAATGAAGCTAACAGGGAAAGCCTTTAGTGGGTCATTATATCTATTCAAAGGGTATGGTCTCAGGCCCACCTGTGATGCCACAGGTGCACTCTTACTGGTATTTATGTTTGCATGAGAATGTCATCATGAAAAGCCAGCACTTCTCTGAAAGCGGTACAGGTGTGCAGACAGGTACTTTGACTTGCTTCAAACATATTAATGAAATTACCAATATGTTTAGAATGAGTGAAAGGCTTAAAGAGTGTGCTGAATTGGTACAAAAAAATCTCTTATGTGCTTCTCTATGCCCTACGTGGTTTGTTTATGACGATAGGAACTCCTCCTTGTAGGGTTCCTCACCATCTTTTCCTCAGTAATATGGATGTAACCTGCCTCCTAACAGTGGTTCTCCGCAAAATGTTCTCTCCAACAACTGTGTCATCTAGACAACTCTACACGTTATATCCACAGTTAGTAACAACCCTGTAATCCTGAACTACACGTGCTGTAAACTGTAGTGCCTGACAGCAGTGTGAGCTATTCCTGTTGACTGAAAATATTCTACTTGATATTTAGAGTAAGGAGTGGCTGAAAGGGCCTTAGAGAATCACTTATTTTACCATCTTCCCTAAGCTTCACATTAAAAGCAATACAAGACTGCAACCTCTTTACCTGGGTACCCACAGCTAGAGAGGGACATCCCTTGAAGCCAAGAGCTTTTGAAAAAGGCATGGATAATGTTAATGCTATTACCATGGTTGAAAGAGAAGTGGTCATATGCTTCTGTTGTTAGCTCTTGTGAGAATGCTTTATTTTCTATTAACAGCATGAGCAATATGTATTGTCAGCTAGGGATGATCCTTTTTTTATACATGCGTTACATGCCATATCTCTGAAGTGCATAGGCATTTTTGCATGACACTGTATGCTATCTTTTTGCAATTCCTGAACAAAGCTGCGAGGAGGAAGTTTACAAAGATGATGTAGCATACGCACGTGCAAAAAGATTTTTCTTAGGTTCTCTGCCTGAAATGGAAGTTCTGCAAATCTGCCAGCACATTAATTTGCTATATGATGCGTCTGCCGTATTTTGATAATCTGATTGTATTTCTGGTCATCAGAATTTGTTAACAAAAATCAGAATGTGTACAAAAGTAATTTAAAAAAATTACCTCGCTCTTCATTCTCCTCTTTTTCTTTTTGTCTCATTTAATTGACTTTCTCATGTATCATTCAGTGAACTAAAGAAAGCAGGGAGACAAAAAAATAGTTGGATTTTATTTTTAAAAAAAATACCTCTCTCATTTTGATGACAAGTCAAATATGGGATCATTTGTTCTGTCTGAAATACAAAGCACTGTTAGCCTTGAGCTTGTTCCCTCTAGAGAAGGGAGATTACATTCTAGCCCTAAATGGTGTTAGTCTGAACAAATAAATAAACCTAGTTCATTCCTTGAAGGTAGGTGGGGATGAATATATAAGAATAGCAGATTAGGGAGACTTTTCTCTAAGTGGCTGAAATATGGAGCCACATGCAGACACACTGCTGGGGTGACTTCAGCTGTCTTCTCCTTTCCTTCTGCAGAAAATCCTCAGGAAACCTGGATGTTTACAGCCTTAACTTCCATTTGACCAAAAGCTGGAATTGTGAATGTGCTCTACTATAATCAACTCTGTAATGCTCAAGGACGTGAGTTCCTGTGGCCCTTGCAAGTTGAACAAATCCTCTGAGGAGACTTGTCCTTAACCCCCTAAGTCTGATGTGATTTTTCACCACCTCTTTCCTATCTTCATGCGGCTTTCCCACCCCCACTGCCCACCCCATTGTCGTGTAGTTCCTCAGTGTGGCTAATGTACAAACCTCTGGGGAACTTATGGACAGGCCATACTAAATCAAGCCCATGTAAGAATTAGAAATGAAAAACATTGTCATTAACCAATTTAAATGATAAAGTCTTAAATTGTTCCACTGCCATTTACTGAAGACAGTCCCTGCACATAAAGAATTGTGTACCTTCCAATCCTATTACTATGGAAACATGTCATATTACCTTAACAGGCTGTTCAGGAAGAAGAAATGTTTTTCTTTTGAATCCAGATCTCCATTCTCCAGCATCCTCAAATACAAAAATTACTTTAGTTTCTTTGTACTCCTATGACGTCTTCGAATTTTGTCTGCTGTGCCTGGAATATTCTACTGGTTTTGTATGCCAGGTCCTCACCCCTTCTGACAGGACATTCCTTGACACAAACAGGGTACAGAAGTAATAAAAAGTGCATCATGTGTGTAAAGTTCTTTCTTCCAAGTCTTTCTGTATCATCTAGGTTCTTCCACACACTGGTTCAAGTGAACAGTTTTCTTAGCATGTGCGCAGGGACCCTACGTGGGGACGTTGTCTCTTACACAAGTCAGACTGTAGCTGGGACATGCTATAGCAACAAGTATGTTGTTGGTGCTAAACAAATTACCTCCAAAGTCCGTATTTTGAGTTGCCAAACATTCTGTCTTTACTTGATTTAACATTTATTGATTTGATTGAGGGGACTGGTTTATTTAAGGACAGGCTGTACTTTAAAGCAGGCACAACCTTAATCTGAAAAAATAGTACATATAGATTCTCTTCATAATAGAAACACATCAGATTTTTCTGTTCCCTGCTGTGCATGCATAGCTCTCATACTGGGATATAAATATCTGGACTATGAAGGAAAAGCTCTTTCTATTGATGGGCAAGAGTATATGCCATTGCTTGAGAAAGAATATTACTGCCTTAATTTTTTTCCCCAAATGGTATTATACTTCACCTCACTTCCCCTTGTACTTGGTTTATTTATCTTCGACAGCCATTCTCCCTATCCTGAGGGATTATGGTAGCCTAACTTGACTTTCCTTTCATTTCTTTTAATGTCAGTGTTTCATGTCTGTATAAGGGGGAGTAAAGCTCTTGAAGACTTTTGCTAGATTAACAGCATTTTAAACACTCAAGGTAACTTTTTAAGAACTAAGTTATTTTTTTATTAACAAAAATTTGAAGCACAAATACACACTTTTTTCCTATTTTATTTTCCAAAACCAAAACACTTCATGCGTAGAATGTCACTACCAGCTTCCAGCACAGCTTTTCAGTTTACAAAAAAGGGTCTTGGAAGCAAGGTAAGCATCAGATTCAGATAGACATTGGAATATAAGACACAAAGCTTATTGGGCATGATACTGTGGCACTGAAAGAGCTCCTAAATGTAAGAACAATATATCTAATCAACAATAAGTAATTCCTAAAATGCAGAAATTTCAGCTTACTTATAGCTTTCTTATGGAAAAACACTGTTTTTTTGCTGACCAGTAACTTTGTGCTCAGGAATAAAACAAGCCCACTTCCCTAAACTATTGATGATTTACAAACATTATACTCTTAAATTTTGGATAAAAGCTTCATAGATATTTTAAATATTTTAACTCTTACAGCTGCTGTCTATTCTCAGTCTTGAATATTACAGATAAGAGTTAATTCCCTTGCTGCCTGTCTTAAGATGACACAATTAACTTATCCATCGCATTTTGCCAACATTATTCTGTTGCAATAGCTTTAATGAGCTATCCACTTAGAATAGTCATCTTTTCATAAAACAGTTAGAATTATCATTCAAACATTGTTCAAAGATAGTACCTCTTTAAAATAGATGGGTGTTATTATTACCTCTTTTTGCAAATGGGGAAACTGAGGCACAGAGGAAGGCAAGAATGTCTGTTTGTAAAGCTGCTGACCAGTTATGGGTCCAGCTGACCACTGTGGGAAACAACGTTTGCTGCCTCTGGAAAAAAAGCCTAAATGACTGACTTATGTGGGAATTTGTAACAGAGGCTGAAGTGGAAAAGGAATCCACTGTGATTTAGTCGTTTTTGTTTCCAACTCATCTCCTGGATATAAATGTTATCAGTAAGGGCTATGGAAGGAGGGAGAGGAGCAGCGGATCTGTTTTAGTTCGGTTCCTTATTCGTCAGGGGAGAAGGATCTTTGTCATTTACTTGCAATTAATCTTTCTCAAAAGCTAAGTTTGAGACAAAAATTGTTTTGAGAAGGTGAGCTACTTGGTCATAACACACAGTTTTATGGAACAATTAATGAAGAAGTACATGTATTTAAACTGAAGCTATCTCCATACAGGCCTTCTTATTAATTCACAATGTGATAGAATACAGGTTAAAGTCTTTCTAGAAATATACTGTCGCTATGAGTAGGAAATCAACCTTTTCCCATAATGTGTACACCTGGTTTGAATCAGGGTTGTTTGGGTTGGTGAGAAAGCAAGTAGGAAGAGCCACAGCTGGCTTTCGTATTTTAATGAATATTTTGCGGCTGGATAAGGCTCAAATTCTACTTATAGACATTTTTGTGGGAATCCCTAAAATCAGTGGGATTAGATGAATAGTAAGTAATATGTGTAAGTTTGTGCTCAATTACAACTACTTCAATATTAAAATCTCTAAGTGATAACAAACATTCCACAGTACACATTTTTACAATTATTTTCTCATCTGACCACTCTCAGGCTAATAAAATTCACTTAACTTCCAAATTCTTAAGTAAACACAACTTCTCAGATTGTTCATTTAGTCTCTGTTTTTGGATAATATCATTCTGCAATCTTTCATTTCAGGTAGACACACCAGGCAGGTATTTGTGATGAATTTGTAACACACGTAATACCAAAATTAAGAAGAACACATGAGAAGGAAAAAACCTGCCTCTGTCTTTGCCTATGAAAAGAAAAGATTAGAATTAATTGCTCATAAGCAGTCTTTTCATAAGCATCCTCAGTGATGCTAAATTTTGAAGCTAAAATTCTGATTAAGGTCACCAAAATAGTTCAAAGGGAGGGCTTCTGAGTAAGGGCTGCATCTTAAACCTGCAGGGGACTAAATATATGGAGGTATTCACATATCAGATACTTTCAGATAAGTATGTGCATTAGTGTAAAGGACATGGACTCCTAAAATAAATTTAGAAACTTTCTTTTGATTTATTTCTTATAGAAACAAGAACCTGATCTTAAAATGAATAAATATGGCAGGAAATAATTCCCTTCTCTTAACTTCTGTTTTTCTTGGTAAAACATTGTTATTTGTGGTGTTTATATAATTATATTCCAGTGTAATTCAAGTATGTAATGACATTTCTCCAATGAAAGCATTTAAATAACTCAGGAAATTGCTTTACTGTTCTGTTTCCTGACTTAAAACCCATTTTGTCATGTTCATTTTATTGTTCAATCTGTCTGAGCTCATGTAGATATTTTCTACCCTATATAGAGCAAAATAAAATATTTACTAGCTGATCATCTCATATGTGTATATATACAAATACATGTTATATTAAAACCATTCTTATATACATATTTTTTATTTTCATCCTTTACCTAGTTTTAGTTTATATTAAAAACGGAAGGCTCACATAACACCAGAGTGTGACTAGAAAAAGAAATAGAGGAATCTCATTAAAAAAAGGAGTATCAAATAATAATTCTGTCGGTTATAGAATAAAAATTAAGCAAAAAGAGAAAGCATTTTAATTTTTCTTCAACCAAACATAAGAAATATAGAGTTTTTCCTTTCATTTGGGTATATGTTAAAACCAGGGTTTTGCATGTATGGCTCAAAAGGGCTGTTTTATTTTGTTCAATGAAAAGGAATAGTTTGGTACAGAGGTGGTATTTTACAGCAAAGAAGGGGAAAATTTACCAGACTTGCAGGAGAACTGAATCTTCTTTTACCATAAAGACCCTTCTATGAGACAAGTGATAGGTTAATCTGTCTCATTTTTATCCAGACTTTTTTTAATTTAGTGGATAAGATTAAAGTGCAAGCTGAATACCACAGGTGTAGCTTGGGTTTTTAATCTGCTTGACTCGAGTTAATCTAGTTCCTGAATGGGGCTACTAATAATATAGTTCCCAAAATAAAACAGGAAACGTAAGTACTGCAATGCTTTTATTCAGCTTTGAATAAAACAGTGGAGCATCAAATATACTAAAACAGATTAAATTTGATTCCTGCTGGAATCAAAGTTCAAGAAGTTATAGTAGAGATGGAGAGAAACTCAACAGAGGAGATCAGACGCTGCACAGGGGAGACAGTCTCTGCCGGGGTGCGACTGTGCCCAGAGAAACCACCCTGGGGGGGTGGGGGTGGGGGTGTGCTGCTGCAGGTCCCCTGGGGATTTGGCCTGAATAAACAGCTTAGGGACAGCTATGCTTCTGGTTTTCATGCAACAAACAGAGACCAGTGAGATTCTGGTGCTTTTTTCTGTGTTATTCTGCACTGGAAAATACGTCTCCAAGCTCCAGGGCAAAAAGGAAAGGAGAAGCAGCAGCCAAATACCCTGAAATAATTGCTAGTGTATAAGAACTCTCTAATTAGGCATTACAGCATAAATTCATAAATGTCTGTTTTTTCATAAAGCACTTTAAGTTTTATATATTCCAAGACAACTTCTTTAGCCCTTAGGTGAGCAAAACTCCTGCCGCTCACGCTGAGAGGTCTGCTCAGTTAAAGAGCACAAAAGCTTCATCCTGTGTTACACTGATAGCTGTGATACTTCTGCAGTTTTTCAGATTTTCTGTGCGTTGAGGAGTCACTAACCCCTGCCTGTCTCACCGAGCTCCTGGGATGGCACTGGAAAGGCAGCGGGGCGAACCCTGCCCCATGTGGCAGTGCCCGCGGGGGACACGGGCCCCAGCTGCACCCCACCCGTGGGCTGGATATCAGCCGCTCACAGCACCCCAGCAGGGACCAGAGCAAGAGCAGGAAGGTGATGGGAGAGGGAAAAGCATCGTGTTGGCATTAATTGCATCAGGAAGGTGACGGGAGAGGGAAAAGCATCATGTTGGTATTAATTGCAGGAGGTAATTCAGAGGAGCGGTGGGTTTTGTAAAAGCCTTTCCTCACCAGGAGGGAACACGGGAGTGTTTAGTTCCTCCCCGACCCCGGTTTGGCCTGGGAAGCAGCAGGGCTACAAGCAGGGTCTGGAAAGGGCTCTGGGCATCCCTGAGCTTGTGGGAAGGAGAGCCAACCCGCGCGCCGCGCAGCGGCTGTGGTAGAAGGGTGGATGCATAAGCCCTGGCCACACAGGTTCTAGCTGGAGAACTGCTACCTGGCCTCAAAGCTAAGTGTATCCTGAGGTGCTGCTTCTGTCAGTGCTTAAAAGTTTTCCCTGCGTCTCAAAGTTCAGAAAGAAATGTGAACTTCACTGATTTTGTTAGGACATCTGTTTTCCTTGATTTAGAATAAACACTATTTCTTAGCTGTTGGCTCTGAATTTGGTGAAATAAGGCCATTGGATAGGACTGTAACTGTGCTGGTTCAACTTCATTTTATGTACTAACGTTATCCTAGCCAGAGTAGACTGAGTAACTTCAATATTTAATATCAAACTCAGCAGTCAATATATGTTTGCATGTTTTAGACAATACTCATTCATATATATCTAAATACAGTCTTTTTGCCAGTCTTCAAGTCCAGAAACGAATCCCTTCCTTTGCTCTTAGCTGTCTCATTTACAGAACTTCTCAAGAAAATTCCATGATCTGAACAACTGCTACAGCCTGCTGTAATGCTGATGGGCTAAGGCACTAACAGAAACTTGAGTGCTTCTCTAATCTGATCTAAGAAGATAACCAGAAGTATTTGAGAAACGATGTAAAATACATGTTTAAATAAAAATACATGTGTCAGCATTTCATGGGAGTCCTAGCTTCAGTGGTACTTGTTTTGTGGTGAACAGTAATTACTTACTATTAAAAAGGTAGCGGATATATTAACCACTTCGTGTGCTGTGGCTGAACCATCTTGCTTATTTGATGTTTAGATAGTAATTTTCATTAAATAAAGCAAGCATACTGGTATTATGCTTAGCAGTGTAAAAGTGCAAGATGTGAAGTAGTTTTTAAGTTCCCATATCTTAATCCTATTCTTCATATTTAAGAAATATAAATTCTACTAGTACTATATAGTTGGCAGGTATTTACTACAACAATCTTTAGAACTAATTTCCATATAGATGTGTTCTCGCAGACCGCATTACTTAAAAAAAAAAAAAAAAAGAAAAAGGTTAGGGAGGAGAGGAGATTAAGATTAGTTCGCATACAGATGAAACTGCATAAAAAATAACTCCTAATGGAGTAATGTTACCTATTCAAGGCAAACCCCCTACTCCTTAACAGGTACAAAAGATGTAAGCAATATCATGTATGATGGTCTGTAGTCCTCCTCTCAGAGCAGTTGGGGCCAAAAGGGGCTCAGATGGTTCCCCTGTGTGATCAGTTATGATGTATTATGTTTGTGTTAATGATTCCTATCTTAAATCCTTGTTTTCACTGTGGGTGCCGGATTTCTCCCTCCATCCCTTAGGGAAATGTTTCTTAACAGAACTTAAGCCACATCTTTTTTGTTTTGCAGTGCCAAATGTGCATTCACACAAGATCTATTAAAAATCTATATCGGAATTAAACCCTCCTGACTTTCTTGAATTCTGGATTATAAACTGGCCCACTTGTGATTGAAAGGGCCTCACTGAAATTAAGAATTATTTTAATTGCTAAAAAAGCCATAGAAATCCCACTTAAGTATCTCAGTAGGTCCTTCTCAGTGAATAAAGTCTGTTCAAGAAACAATAGATCCTACCAGAGTTACTCATGCCTGAGAAATAGTACAGCCTGATTGTTAGAAAGGACTAACGTAAGGGTAAAAATGGTGACTCCATCTGTAGCACCTCTGGGGAGGGGCTATGGGGTGTCTTGTGCTGTCTCCTCACGAGAAGGTAAATTCTGCAGGTTCAATATCCACTAGTAGTGAGGGAGTCAATGAGTGAGCCTCATCAGTTTACGCTAAATGTTCCCTTTTTCTGTCTTACATGGGGTGGGTGGTTGGGCAGTACCCACGTCTCTGACAGTAGCAGATAGGATGCAAGCTTCAAGTGTGCGAGGAAGCAGAGTTCAGATGCCTTTTGTATTTACAAATAGAGAGCTTATGCGGAAGTCTTTGTGAATAGAGCTCAGGCCTCATGCGTGAGGACCCCTAAGGCAAAAGGTGTGATGGAAGAAGGGGAGGCATGTAAAAGATGCAGCTGGGAACAATTGCTTTCACTTATCTATTCTAAGAACATGCTCAGATCTTCAGTAAACGTAATCCATAGCTCATCAGCAGAAGCCACAATGTATTTGAGACAAACAGGTAAGGCATATAGCTGTCAGTGAGTATGGGAACCTTGCTCTGCTCACGGCAAGTTCCACCTGTCTGCAGTTACTTAACTACTTTCCAAAACTTTTTGACTTACTCACCCTACCTGTCAAACTCACCCAGGTGTGTAGGAGTTGTCATTACAAACTTAAAAGCTCTACTGAAAGTCCATCAGTGTTTTAGAGGACTACCCTGCCAAGATAAGCAATCTCTACAAAAGTTATTGTTCTGACCACAGGGGCTTACGGCCAGCTAGATACTAACCACAATATATTTTTCCTTTTTGCTCTGAGTATCTTGGACAGAAAATATAAAACGAAGTTAATGTAATAAGCACTTCTCAAGTGAGATCAGGTGCAGTGGTTAGAGCTGAATTAGAGGCAGATGGTCAGCCTAAATTGGATTCAGCTGAATCTGAATGATCTTCTGCTTTCTATCCCACCCCACCACCCATTTCCTCTCTCATTTGCCACGTATTCAGTGTCTTACTAGACTGTCTAGTGTTTCTCTTCTAGCTATATGGGCTAATTGGCCCTAAATGTGGCAGGCATGTGCTAATGTCTTTGGAAAAAGTTTTTCAATAGTGGATGTTTTCTTTGGTCATAGAACTATAAAGTTTCAAGAAAATGTGGTAAGTCTTCTCATTTCTGCTTCCCCTGGATCTGCCTGCAACTGTCTAGCATGTGTTGTGCAGTTGTCTCTAGCATGGTAAAAAATTCTGGTTGTATTGTTTCTCCAGCTTTCATACCCTGTGTCATATTGCAGAGTTAAAGTGGCTTATTCAGGTACTTATTATGAGTCTACAACAAGGAAAAACTTTGAATGTATCCTAAAGTTTTGGTACTGCTCTGTGCTAGGCAGAAAAGGGATACTCCAATTTGTGTGTCTGCATCTCTCATGAGAGATGGTTCTGGTCATCTTGGATAGTTAGCTATCTACACACATGGGCAAATTCTGTTTCTTAGTGCGGGTTCTGCCAGATGACTAAATGTCAACTATTTTCCTTGAAGACCGTGAACAAATAAGAGCTTAACTCTCGTTCTCCAAGGCACAAGGCTTGGTCACTAGATTTCCTGCACCAAATTCCCTTATTCTATGCTAACTATTGTGCTATTAAAACAAACCAAAAATCCCTTAATGTTTTTCTTTCCTGTATCTCTTACGTACAAGTGAGCATTGCTTCTAATGCAGATGGCCCCATATGACTATTACTGTGTATGTACAAAGTAGGAATTCTCAGTTCCAATAGAAAAATATGTATTATGGAGGTATGACTTTCATTTTTAAGATTATTTGCGCACCGGTCGTCTTTAATTCAAAGACATAATGTTTAATAAAGAGATGACTTTTTATTGAAAAGGATACTATTTATATACATATCTAATAGTACTGAATCAAAGAAGGGATATTATTCTAGAAGCTCCTTTTCATAAATGTTTTCAAAGACATTCTGTTGACTTAAATGATTGTTAAATATTTAGAATTTAAATGTAGGAGACCAAATAGAATAATGCATAGAAATAATAAATAGATGGATGGTGGAACTTTTAAAACAAAGATCAGCTGATTATTATTTTTTTTTTTTAAAAAAAGGAAAATATTTTCTCAGGTTAAGAGGGAGGATTGGCTACTTGGCTTGCAGTAGGAAACTGTCAGTGGTGGCACAAATACTAAGCGAAATACTGAAGCAAAGACTAGCTGCATCTTATTCTTGTGGGGGAGGTAATGAACACATTTGTAGAGGTGATGCTAACTGGAGGCACAGAAAATGTTAGAAGACTACAGTAGCTCTGACGTCAGAAACAAAGTTGGAACGTAGCTTCTCAAAATACTTCCATGATCCCTCATATAAAAGCATTTAAATATATATGTGTGTGTACATAAGATTGTATGGACCATGAGCACAGAAAAAATTTCTGTTAAAAAAAAAAAAAAAATGCTGGATAGGCCTTGACAGCTAATGTTTCCCTGATCACAAATTACCAGTACTTTCGTTGGAAGGTACTGGAAGGGAGAAACTCAACTTTTTAACTACAGAAATAGCTGTGTGTGTAGGTGTATCATTACACGACAAATACAAAATGTAATTTTTTTAGCATTATAACCACTACTTCTGTATGCTTTTTGAAACCCCAGACTGGGCTGACCTATAGTTAGTACTTGGAGTTTGAGATCCTTTAGAAGCCTGGGCAATGTTTGGCATTTAATTGCTTGATCTTCATTTTTGGTGACTGGATTTTACTTTATTTGAGGTAGTTCTAGACCTCAAAATTAAAAGATACTAAGCCAGTAGCTCTGGGTACTGATGTTGTACATATGTGAGTTAAAATGCTTCTCTTATTCTAGAGTGGGAATGGTACAGAACCAATATTTGGCATATTGATTCTTTAGCTACATCTGTAACTTATGCCTGCCCAGTTTCTTTGCCATTTTCAAACTGTTTTGATGTGTGGATAGTTAAGAGTTCATTTGTAAAAAAACTGTAATCACTGTCACTTTCTAAAAGAACACGATTATTTCCTTTCAATTTACTTGCTCTCATTTTGTGGGATTTTCACTATTGTATTCTGAACAGCTGAATCCTATTTTCTGAATAATGATTGTCTTGCAAGAAAATCTAATCTAAGAGAACAACATCAAACTGACAGGAAGATTGAATGGGTAATATATGCTCCCTTCTTTTTAATGTGTGGTATCTTTATGATACCATGGCCTGTGGTTGACAACTTTGACCCACATCTTCCTTTTTAGTTAACCTCCATCAACTATTTAATATAGCATCACATGTTTGTCATATGAATTAGTAATTAATGCCATTCTATCCCTCATGTTAATACGTTCATTGAAAATGACATAGAAGGAAGGGCACTTAGATCTACAGAGAATTAATTAGCATGTAATTTTCAGTATATCATCTAGTGTTAATTAGCAGTTAAACCATCTTCTAGTGCATGACCTGCTGATTTAAATGCAGCATTCTGTTACAGCTGCCCTGGGGGAAAATGTCTTGAAAGGGTATTCTCTGGAAAGTGGAACTCTCTACTGTTTGTCTCTTTCTGTTTCATTGTACCTTAGCATCAGATCTTTCTCGGCCCTTTGCACAACACAAAAGGCCCTTTACTAAAGTGATAAGCAAGCAGCAATTTTGATGTTAATCAGAAAAGATAATGATAGATTTAAGCGTGCCAAAGCAGCCCGCTGCCTGATGGAGATGGGGTAGCTCTGTTGCTATAGGAGGGTCACATCCTCCCTGATGGATCTCTGTAGCTGCAGTGACTTCAGTGAAGCTTTACTGCCTTTTTTTAAAACACGTAAAATTGTACCTCGAGGAACTGTAATATTGGCTATCTCAGCCATTCAGGAAGCCCTCTTCTGGAGTCCCTCTTTAGACAGTTGCAGCGTATATGCTTGTATTTCTTGTGAAAATAAATGAAACAAGTACCATATTATATTTTAACTACCTAGCTTAATAGTTCTGCTTATGTTTTGCTATTATTCCTTTCTTAAGTTGTGAGTGATCCTTTACATTTTTTATTTCATCAGTATAAAAATATCTGAAGCTCTATTTTATTGAGCACTTCCATCACCTTGAATACCTTTATTATACTACTTTTGAGGTCTTATTTTTCTATGTAATTCAATTCCCTTGACCTCAGAAGAGTATTTGTTCCTGGTATCCTCAGCTTTATATTATACAGGCTTTACCCTGGTGTGTCATCAAAACTGTTGCTGTGAAGTGGTGAGTTTTAGTACTATGAAATTGAACTCTTCCACAGTGATAGAAAACAACTGACCCTAGTTCTTCAACTAGTGGGTGATTGATTGGGAGACAAAACCAAGAGAGAAGTAAGCTTCTTGTGCTGCTGGCTTTATTTTCTTTTTTCCTTTTTTAAAAATAATTCCGAAGTAAAGTAATACAGTGCAAGATGCTATTAGACTAAAAAGAAAATAGTGTCTTGAACGCAAGAGATGACTTATCCAGAAAATGTCCGACTTAGGAGTTTCTGAAATGAGAACTCTCTTAATAACTGAAAGAGCAATCCCCTCAGTTGTCACAGAATTGTGCAGATTATCTTAGTAGAAGTTATCAGATGTGGAATACATGACAGACACACAGTATACATGTTTGAAGAGCCTCTCAGACACTTGCAATGAAATTTCTACCTAAAACAAGGACAAACTTTAAATCTGTTCATTGCCATTATGAAGTGTTTTTGCAGGCCAATTATAAATGACTATAGTCTCTGTTTAGGGGGTTAATAACTCAGTGAACTCTTCAGATCAAAATTTCTTCTTCTTAGTATATTATTGCATTGTTCAAAAGCTGACTTCAACTTGTTCAATGTATTCATTATTCAGTTTTCCTAAAAGACACTGTCGGTATGGATTGATCAAGAATTTAGTGCTGATAGCTAAACATGGCCTGTATTTGCTCTCCATGGAGAGTGTTGAAACTGCATTTGTTAGAATTCATTTCTGATTAAAGATATATCCAACCCAAACTCCTGCTTCTGTTATAAAATCGCTGCCTAATCAAACAGACCAGTCTAAGCTATTAGCAACAAGTTTAAGTACTGATGTTTCCCTAAACTGTGACATGTTCAAACACTTTTTTTTTTTTTTTTTGTTTAATTCTCCCAGTCATCTTAAATTGCATTCAGAGTAGAACTGGCCTTTGAAATTAAGCTCAGAATATGGAAAGTATTTGCAAAGCTTTGTGTGGTTTGGTTCTGAAACCTTTTCACATGCTGCATTTCTGGACTGGCTGCTGCTGAAATCCCTTCAGCTGATATTGGTTGGGCAGGGAGGAGGCATCAAAAGGTGATTATCTATGGCTTACCTCACTGTGGTGCTGTGAGAGCTGTTTAAGGTGAATTAGTAGGACAGTGTTGTGGAGTTTTTCGGTTCGTTTTTTTCCTCTGACAGAATTAGGAATATCAGGGTTTTCAGGCATGGCAAAGGAACTAAATAGCTTCATTTTCATTGTGATTATTAAATTTATCAAGCTTTGGACGTTTCCGAGTTCTGTGTTCTAAATTCTTTTTTGATGACTTGAAAATAAAGTCTTGGTCCTACCAATTTAAAAAAAAAAAGAATAAATACACAACCTTTAAAATACTTTTAAACTTTATGTTCAGGACAAGGGGGAGGGGGTGGAGTTTAAAACTGAGAGAGACCATTCTTATGCTGGTTAAGTCTGTTTCAAAATCAAAAGCAGGGAGTATCTATTTGTATATCAGTATAAGTAAATACTAAGTGATTGAGCCCACGTATATTTTATGTACAGGGAAGAAACCCTGATGTTGAACATGTTAAAGTATGTTCAAATAACCTGTGCTGCTACTTCCTTACCACAGAATAAGTTCTTATTGCCAGACCCTAATGGATTAGTTGAAATATTTTCGGATTATGAAACCCATCTAAAAAAGCTTGGCCCAAAGCTTACTAAAAGGGTTCTTCCATTGTGTTTCCAACCTTTTTTCTCTGCAAAAATTTCTTGTAACCACTTCAGTCCTACGAAATAACCAGTCATTCTTTGCCTGGTGTTCAGAGCCTGTTATGAACCCTCTGATTGCAAAATCTTGAGTTCCCACTGTCAGCAACTGTTTCAGTTCCCAGTTTCTAGGTCACATTAAAATACTATGATAGTAGCTTCTATTCATCTTTCTCTGTTTAACTCTCTCGTCTTATGGGTTCCTGGCACTGGCATTCACACTGAAAATTGTTACCGCTTGTATAAGTAAGCGGCACAAATACAGACTTTGCAGAAGCCTGGAAGCGTGTAAGCCATAATTTGCTGAATGATGAAAAGGGAACATAGAGTAAGGTTGGTCCAACATGGTCCGTTTGTCACCAAAGGCTGAAGTGTTGAGAACAAGAAAAGAGGAATGTTGCAAAGAAATGTTTTTTTGTTAACTGCCTAATGATCCAGAAACCTCCTGCTCACTAAAACTGAAGATACTGGTTTATAATGTTTTGGTGTTCATTGTGTCAACAGGGGGCATGATGAATTCTCTTGGTCTAAATAGGAATGCATTAAGTTATTTGAACAGATTTTGCTGTAGTAATTCTACTTATTGTGAAGTGTTCCTGATTAGTTCCGAACTAGATGCCTATAATCAAACTACAGCTTTCAGAAAGAATTGGAATTTGTGCATTGCATACAAGCTTATAAAAAGTCAAAAATTTGCAGCAAATTGTCGTGTTAACACTCCTGTGAAAATACAGCTGGGAAGTTTGGACCACCTTCTAGTCTAATAAAAATCCTAAAATATGATTAATTACTTAGTGGATATGATTCCTATCTTTATTTATGGTCCTATAAAAGTAATTTATGGTACTATACAAAGATTAAGCAAATTCTAGAGAACGTATGTGAATAAAAAGGGTTTTTTTATTGTTTTGTAATAAAAACTATCATTACTAGCTTAACTGGATGATAAAATCTAGGCTCTTTGAAAACATGTTTACATATTTTCTTACTCCAATAGGAAAAAACACTCCCTTGTTCAGAAGGTGCTCTTGCAAATCTTTAGGCAGTTTGGGAGAATGCGGGAGAGGAGCTGTCTCTCTTGAAGCTCGCTCCAAGAGTAAACAACGGTAGCTGGGGCAGGCTGTGCCAAAGAGTTTGCAGGGTCAGACCGTGACAAGCCCTGTCAGGGACTTGTGATTTGGATGGTCCTTATCAGCCAAACGCTGCCGTTCAAACCCAGGCAAGCCCTGCCATAATGAGCTTGCTTCCAAAGCCAGGCCTGTTACTGTTTTTCTGGATGTTTGAACAATGTCTCTTCCCCAAAATGCTGACGCATTTCCTCTCTCTTCTGTAATAGAGAACACTAACGCAGCATCTGATTGACAAGTGTAAAACTACTAATCTTGACTTGAAGTCTACACCTTTTAGATTTGTTTGTGACTTTTCTGGTTTAAATTAGGCTTGGTGTGAGAAACTGCATCTACAATGAAGAATACACTTCTATTTCTGGTCCATTTTCCAAAGACAGCCTGAAAGACTTCCACTCTGATGACAACAGGTCACATTTCATCCCAAAGCAATTGAAATTACAGTTACAAACTCTGTAAAAAGTTTATAACAACTCTGCTGAGAGATACTCAAATAAGGGATACTGGGGGCCAGCAATAGAATATTCATTACAAGGACAGGCAGGCCCATTATGGCCCTCACTGTACAAATCTTGATCAGGTACAAATTCTACCAAACTCCCTCATTGATGCAAGCAAGTACTTTAAATAACAAGTAGTAGTCCAAGTGCAATCCAGAGTAAGACATTAAAATAAGAAGGAGGGAAAGTAAGGCCTCTCTTTGCCCGTTATAAAATTCTCACCTATTCTTATGCCAGTAATATATTCCAAGTATGCCATATGGTCAATTATATGACACAGTTCTGCTGTTTTCTTTAACTGCTTTTATATAACTGCAGATTATTCTTCAAATCTTGATTTACTGCAAGAAGATTTTAGATGTCCTCTGGTGTCTGGGGCTGGGTACTGGGACCGAAAAAGAGAAATTAAATTGGAGCAGGAGCACTAAGGTGACTGCCCACACTGGGGGCAATGTCAGTATTAAGGAACCAGTGAAAAAGTGGACACTGCATTTCACTCCTGGCAAGTAAATCCCTGGTTGAGAACAGAAACTACTGACCTGCTTATGAGGCCCTCCAAAAACTCTGTGTACCAGCCTAAAGGTGTCCAATATGATCTCGTCATAGTTCAGAGGGTTTCTGAGTTGAAAGCCTTTAATGAAGGGTGATGTGCTCAGCTGTTGTAGTGGGAGCAGAAACACTGTTTGTGATTTAGCTTATGAGGAAGAAAATGATCTGCTTAGACTTCCCGTTCTCGGTTAAAGTGCCTTGGCTTCTTAATCGCTTGATGTTTGCACCAGTGCAGTGTTGAATGAATGCATTCAGTACCTATTATTAATCTGTTTTTCTCAGAGTAGTAAAACTATCACTAACTCCGCTTTGGTACATGTGTACTTAGAGTTAACTTACACTGAAGGCAGTCTAGACTACACGCAAGTTTGTAGGGGCAAAACTGGGCATTCACAGTTTAAACGGTGATACAATGGTGGCTGAATGTAGAAAGGTGGGAAAAGCTCTTTTTCCAGAAAACCTTAAGATCAGGTTAGTAACACTTAAATAATACCATGGTGAAAGCTCATTCTTTTGTAGTAAGTCCCAGTTTCTTAGGAGACTGACAATTTGACGGTATTAATCCCTGATTGTCTAAAATGAGATGGGCCAGCTGTGGTTCATGGATCACCAATAGTCCATGGTGGTCCCTCTGTTATAAAGAGGATTAGGGAAGAATCCATTAATCCTCAGGCAACTATGCTTTGCTAGTTGTTTTAGGGACTTACAGAACCTTCAGAAACGATTCTTTTTCATCTCGACGATTAAAATAAAGATATCAAGCACTTGGCTGTCTTGCACTGTAATGTCTTTCTTTTCTGGTACCTTTTTGCAGGAAATTTGACCTTTACTGTTCGGAAATGGAAAGAGGGGAAGCAGGACTGCTAAGGCCAGTCTTGAATTTCAAAATGACCTGGAAAGTTTGACGTAGCCTCTAAGAAAGAGGGAGATAGGGGACTCGTAAGCTGCTGTAGTCAGGGAGAAGTAAATATTACAATTTCATAGACATAACCAAGCATAGTAGAATTCATTACATCTTTTCTTCTTAGAACTGTCCTACTCTGATGCATAAGGCAGTAGGATGGTCACACAAGGGAACATGCTGGCTTGTGGCTGACAGTTTGAGAGCACTACTGGCCAGGAAAGTAGGTCTGCTCTAAGAAGTGGCCTTAATATGAAGTAGTCTAAGATCTTCTTTTAAACGCTGTAATCTCCCTGGGGCATTAACACTGATTAGCAAAGAAGTCACTAAATTATTAGTTTCCAGTTGTGGTGTTTAAGCATGCAACCCAAACAGGAGAGATGTTGACTGCTTCTCCGTACTCAACATTGAAATTCAAGTCCAGAACTTTGCTCTTAACTTTGCTGGCTGGGGCTCGGATATTTCTCCTATGACTTTAATAATGCTTTCTTCAGTCTTGAGGAGTCTTAAATAAAAGAACAGAGAATTTCATACAAATATTTTTTAAGCTCTTGCAGTTCTAATAAAGTGGTATCGCAAAAATCTGTGTTACAATTTAAATGATAGGAAAGAAAAATGGAGCAGAAGGCAGTAAGGAAACAGGGCAATGGAGAAAAAAAAAAGAGGAGATAATGTTCTGTAAGCTGTTTGTGGCAAGGAAGGATTCCTGGTATATATTTGTGCAGAACAGCACAGCGGTGGGCCTAACTAATGCCTGTTACTTGCCACTTAATACTAAAGACTTGTACTAAAACTGTTAGTAAGAAGCAAAGAGACAATGAGAGGAAGAATGCAATGATGGAAGGGAAGTGCAGGAAATGCAACACAAATATCTCCCTTGAGACAGTCTAAATCTTTCTTAAGACTGTAGGAACTTCTTGGAAGCAGAGACTGAAAATGTGAGCTATGGCTGCATGATGACGGTGGTCGTAAATTGGGGTACAACAGTGTTGGGGTGGGGAAGGGCAGAATATCTCTGCATTTCCTATGATATTTGTCCCATGGTAGTCTTGCCACGGATTTATTATAAGCTGATCAAAGTTGTGGGAGCTGGTAATAGGCTTCAAGAGAACATGCTGATGTCTGGGTTTTGCTGAGGCTGAGGAGATTGGAGCCTGGTTTCTCTGGCTGTGGGAAGGTTTCAGGAAGTACCTGAAATGGAGCAGCTGTTCACTGTTCAGCTAAGCATTGTTTTTATGCAGAACTCTCCACTTTCAGAGAAAAAAATATTTTAGGAATATTTCAAGTTTTGTGTACTAGAAGATTATTTGGATCTTAGTTACAATCGATAATATTACAAATTATTTTTCTAGGTACTGTTTTACAGACAGTTTTATCTTTACATGGTTGTTTTCATGTCATCTGATTTGTTGCTGTGAGTTTACCTAAGCACATTATCAAGTGTGAGAGAATAATCTCAGATCTGTCTGAATAATCATACAATCACAGAATGGTTTGAGGTGGAAGGGACCTTAAAGATCATCTAGTTCTAATCCCCCTGCTGTGGGCCAGGACACCTTCCACTAGACCAGGTTGCTCAAAGCCCCATCCAACCTGGCCTCGAACACTTCCAGGGATGGGGCAACCACAGCCTCTCTGGGCAACCTGTTCCAGTGCCTCACCACCCTCACAAGGAAGA